>JAVLUX010000003.1:31081665-31806149 GCA_032164185.1 Moxostoma hubbsi | reverse complement strand
TTTACTCATCTTCATGTTATTGAATTTTGAATGAGTTTTTCCATTTTAATGAATACAGCCTGTTTTTTCAGTACAGTGGTAGTGGATAGTGCCTCACTTTAAAGCTTAAAAAAGGATAATGAAAGTAGTCCATGCAGCTCGTGTGTCATATTCCAAGTCTTTCTTATGGTTTTGGAACAATCAGTGTTGGGCATTACTTAAAAATAGTTATCCATTACAAGTTATTCATTATTTCTCTGAAATTGTAATCAGATTACTTTGCTCTACAAATTCAAAATAATGTCTATGTTTTTATCTTGTTCATTGTTACACACAAGTCATACACTCAGCACCTCACATTTCTCTTTCACAATGACTTGATATGGGGCCATAATTCATGTATTCTATTTAAATAATATATTAGAAGTTAGCATAACCCTATAATGTACATCAAATTAATTAAATTAATTGAAAGTCAGTAACTGTATTCTGATTACAATAATTTAAAATGTAATGCATTACACTACTATTTTTTAAAACTAAAAAGTAATTAGATTACACCCAACACTGGGAACAACCAGAAATTTAAGTAATTTTCATTTAAAATCTTGGCATCCATTTTGTGTTTATGATTGCACGAGAAAAGTTTGTTCACAGTGGATGTGTGTATACATGAGAACATAAGTTGTTTTTTAGCGCTAACAAGCAAGCCACTGTGGATGAGTTTCTTATAGCACTCTTGAGATTTTTCCTGAAAAATTTGTTAATTTTAATTTTTTTCTCACCAAAGTCCATCATAAGTTTTCGGAAGACTTGGAATATGATGCACGAGCCACATGGACTACTATCATGATACTTGTAGGCCCTTTTTAAGCTTTAAAGTGAGGCACAATCCACTGCCACTGTACTAAAAGGCACACTGTAGTAAAACTTAAAACATCACCTTTTGTGTTCCACATAAGAAAGAAAGGTATATGGGTTTGGAATGACATGATGGTAAATTATGAAATAATTGTCATGTTTTGGGGGGAACTGTTCCTTTAAGATTCTTTTAGATTTCCAGTTTATTGAGAACTTGGATTGGACAATAGTGTTGGATTCGTTTCTAATTTGGTATTCTCTGTCTCAACAGGTTTTATATAAAGTATATATATCCTTTGTGGAGGTGGGACCAGGGAATGTCCATACTGCAGACTATTTTAAAGGAGTTGGTAAGAACAAAGTTTGTCAGTTCTTTCTTGTATACCCTGAAACTGTGTGTATACAGTTTTATTGTCACAGAAAAAAAAAAAAATCTTATATAAATTTTATATGCAATTATTACAGCCTCATTCCTCATTGTCAGTATTGGAGGAACTTTGGTTGGTCTCATCTTTGCCATTATTCTGGCCTTTGGCACTCGTTTTACGAAGAAGGTGCGCATCATAGAGCCACTGTTTGTCTTCCTGTTGGTTTACCTGGCCTACCTAACAGCAGAACTCTTCTCTCTCTCCGCCATTCTTTCGTGAGTATCACCACTGAATTTGAGGGCCCTATTTTAAGAGTGCAAGCATTACACACAAGGCAATGACTTAAGTCATAAGCACTAAATCAATAGGCTTGGCCATGAAGATTTGGTATATTCGTCCAAGCATGAGCTAAGTCCAGGCGCAAGTGGTTTGGCAAGGTTCTTTAAACAAAGACAGTACATTCATAAGAAGTTGGTAGTGTAAATGGACTGTATGCAATGAATTAAAAGAACAGAAATATGGACGTATGTTCTTTCTTGCATTAACTGCGTCCTTGATGAATGCCAGACATATTTCTATGACAGTGATACACGCTCCTTTTATATGAATGGAAAATGCGATTCTCGTCAGAATTTGGATGTATGCTCCTTTGAATTAAAGAGAATGTAAGTATTATTAATAATTTTCATCTACTGACACACAAATCACTAGTATTAATAGTGATTGTGTAGGAACACATTTCACTTTTACCGGTTGATTTTGAAAAAATACATTAATTTATTTAAACAACAAATTAAACCAAATATATTTTGACATTAAAATTACACTTCAAACTAAATTAAATTTTAATCAAAATAATGATGTGGTCAAAAAAAATCATACTAAATCCAAACATTTTACTCTGTCCAACTTCTTTTGCAGTGACTTAAAAAATAAAATAAAAATTATACATATATATATATATATATATATATATAAATAAGCCATTAACTTTCTCATATTTATATTTGTTTCATAAAATGGCTACAACAGTGATTGTCAGGGACTTAATTTAATGGACCACTATATTTTAAGAATTTGGACATTTATTACCACCTGCTGGTGGACTCTCCAAACTGCAAATGCAGGAACTGAATTTGGACTTTGCAGTGAGTTAAGAAGGTCACAGTCTGTCTTCCTCAAGTTTTTCAAGGACTCTTATTTTGAAGTATTCCTCCTGACTACATTTCCCAGATTTCACTGCCCTCATCACTTCCATCTGTTCCTTATCATCCCCACCTATCTTCCATTCCCTCATTTAGTTCCTTTTGTATAAATACCCTCCTGTTTTGTACAATAATTTGTCAGTCCTTGAAGTGTTATGTTATGTTATGTTATGTTATGTTATGTTATGTTATGTTATGTTATGTTATGTTATGCCGTTTAGCTTTATAGTTTGTTCCACTCCAGCGTTTGTTCCTCTCCAACGTTTATTATTAATATTTTGAAAGTATCTACTCCTGCGTCTCCTCTCTTCCTCTCCAAGAACCGAATATTACAGAAGGACTGACCTGAACAAGATGGAGTACCCGCTGGATACCTCGAGGAGGCTTCTCCTCCTCGAGCAAGGGGACATCGTGTTGAGGATCACGTCCGTGAGTTTTCACAACTGGTGAATTTAGTGCACTTTAATGGTGTTTTTCTTCAGGACTGGTCTTAATAGTGCACTAAAGGAGCTAATGCCTCCATTGGATCCTCACTGAACGCTACATGGGTTCATGGAGGTGGGTCTACAGATTAGCGGCTCACCTTTCACTGTGGGTGTGGTGGATGAGGACCTTGAATCTCCCCCCAGAGTGGATGCTCCGAAACCTCCCACGGCTCCTTCCTCGAAGCCTCCCACGGCTCCTTCCTCGAAGTCTCCCACGGCTCCTTCCTCGAAGCCTGCCACGGTTAACGAGCCAGCGCCCACGCCTGCCTTGGTTAACGAGTCAGCGCCTACGCCTGTAGCCCCGACCATCCCAGAGCCAACACCTGTAGTGCCGACCATCCCAGAGCCAGTGCCTATAGCCCCGACCGTCCCAGATTCATTGCCAGTACTCCGACAGTCCCTCTTGTGGAGCTTATAGACCTAGACTTGATTCCCACCCTGATTCCCAGCCTACCTACCCTCCGCTGATTTAAGCCAGCATAATGGACACTCTGGTTCTGTCCAGTGCCCTGGCCCTTCCTCCTCCTTCTGATCAGTCCCCCTCAAGTCATCGGCTCGTCCATTGGCCCCTGTGACTAAATAGGCAAGGGAATCTGTCGACCCTCTGACTCCGCCTTGGCCCTCTGAGCCCTGGGCTACGCCTTGGCCCTCCGATCCCTAATCAACACCTTGGCTCTATGTCCCCTTGTCTCCACTGTGGGCCGTCAGCCTGTCGGCATCACCGTGGTCCCTCGTCCCTTCAGCTCTGCCTTGGCTTTGGCTCTACCAGGGACATCCTTCCCTTCAGCTCAACCTTGGTCCTCTGTCCCACCAGCTCCTCCTCAATCCTCCGATTCCCCCAGCTCTGTCTTGGTCCTCCGAGCCTTTGGTGCCATTCCCTGCCCTGAAGCTGCCCCCCAGTCCCCTGGATCCATTCCCAGCCCTGAAGTTGCCCCCCAGGCCTCCTAACCGTACCCCTTGGATCCTTCTTCACCTTCTGTGTCACCCTACCCTCCTAATCCGTCTTTGGGTGCCAGGAGTCTCACTCTCCAAGTACCCAGCATTACAAAGACGTGGTATTGAACATCTTAGTGCAACAACCATATACTTGGGCAAATAGCAAATTGCTCATTGAGCCACTTAATTTACATACAATAAATACACTCACAGTTTGTCCGCCTACTCCTGCAGTGGCGCAAACACTCACACCCACGAAATTGTACTTAGAATTAGCACTCTTACGAAAATTGGATAAGACATTGTGCAAGGTTGTAGTGCGTTGCACTGTGATGCTTTCTGTGCACTCATGAAAATAGAGCCCTGAGTCTTAAAATTGTTGTACATTGCATGCATTTTAACACACAGACACTTTTAGCTCACCTTGGTGGGTATGTTTGTGTCTCTCCTCACTAAATCTTTACAAAACTTTCTTGGTGACGTTTGGAACTATTTATAAATAAACTAAATTATGTTGAAAGCGTGCGTGCGTGCACGCATCTTTTTTGACAAACATTATGATGGCTGACAGCTGAAATGTTGAGAGGTTTGAGGCAATGCAGAGAGAGGGGGTGATTCATGCCTTCAATGAACTACAGAGAGAAATATTCAAATATAAGCAAGTAAGGAGAATGAAAGCAACAAGGTCAAGTCTGATTAGTGTTTCTGTTTGTGTGAAGGAGCTGTGTATCTGACAATACATGTCAATGAGGTGTATTGTGTATCAGTTTGTTATTTTTTTCAGGTTTTTTTTATTGTTTATTTCCGTGGTTAATTCGAAGATGTGTTTCAGATTGATTTTAAATTAATAATCCGGGTTCAATACAAGTTAAGCTCAATCGACAGCATTTGTGGCATAATGTTGATTACCACAAAAGTCTATTTTGACTAGCCCCTCCTTTTCATTTAAAAAAGCAAAAATAGAAGCTACACTGGTGAATGGGGCCAGTCCTTAAACATTAAAATACTCACTGTTTCAAAAGTATGAAGACAAGCAATGTGTGTTAACATGATTTTAGTCAGATAAAATCACTAAACACTTTGTTGCCATGATGATGTAATGTCAACAAATCCTAAAACAACTGTAAAAAGTATGATTTAAACAACTTTACAACTCAAATAATATATGAGTTTTAAAAGAGGAATTCATGTAAGTGCTTTTATAAAATTATAAGCTTCACATTTCTGCCTTTAAACCTTCCAAAAATTGCCCCCATTCACTTCCATTGTAAGTGCCTCACTGTAACCCAGATTATAAAACATTTTTTTTTTTTTAAAGAAAAGTAGGTTAAAGTCAAAATGAATTTGTGTGGTAATCAACATTATACCACAAGTGCTGAATATTCTTTTAAACCATGCCCTGTGTGCTGACCCCATGACCTTGTTACTTAGGAGTTTCTTTGGCAGAAATTTATCACATATTGAGATTATGAGCAGAGAAATTACTTTATTAATCCATTTTATTGTTGCTCAGCACAGAAATAGGTTTATTATACTACGCAATGTCATGCTCTGAATCAGGATGCCTCAAGGAATCAAATATGTAGTTCAATAAATACAGAAATTATTTCCCTCACAAATGATTTAAAGTTAAATGCATGCTTATCTGCTGATTTAATAAGCATATTCTAATGCAGTGTCTGCAGCACCCCCTCCTGGCTCTTCATTACATGTACAGTGCACAAGTTAGTATTGAATTTAAAGGATGCCAGAGTAGGATATAAAGATAGTGGGCAAATGTCATGTGAGACTTGATGATATTCATACAGTGCTGAAGTCTGTATTGTTCTTAGCTTGCTCAGTGAGTATGCTGAATGACTCATATATTACAATGAGCAGATCATTCAACAGACATATTTGCTATCTATAGCTCTGATGTATATAGTGTAAATATGGGGAAATCTCATAGCTTTTTCTAAATATATACATCCAAAAACAATTAATCTGTACAACAAGAACCTGTCTATTCTCTGAACTGAATGATAAGATTGAGGATTTTGTTTTATTTCCAATATTTAAACTAATATATATAAACTGATAGGATGACTTTCTGTGGCATTGGATGCAACAAGTATGTGGAGGCCAATATATCCCAGAAGTCCCGGACCACTGTGAAGTACACCATGAAAACCCTGGCCAGCATTGCAGAGACAATCATCTTCATATTTTTGGGTATCTCAGCTGTGAACAAATCCAAATGGGCCTGGGACACTGGCCTTATCATCAGCACACTCATATTTATCTTCGTCTTCAGGGCCATAGGTGAGAGACACACTTCACTAAAAAAAGTCATTTTGTATTCCACATAAGATTGCTCTGTATTCTATTCTGTTCTATTCTGTTTTATGCTATTCTTTTCTATTCCAAGTCTAATCTATGTCATAAACTAGTGGAGTACTCTTACTTGAAATTGACTCAACTCATCACTCTCAAAGCACTTCACAATTATTTTCAAGTTCAATTTGATTAAAGATGCTTTAAGTCTCTTAAATTATTTTCTTAAACCATGAAATCTGAAAATGTGCCATGTAATTTCATCCCTTTCATTTGTAATTTGTAAAGATCAGAATTTAACAAAGAATGGGCTGAGATCCTTAATTAACCTTCTGTCTAGGCTTCTTATGGTATATACGTTCAGCAATGTAGGACCGCAACCCTAACCCTTAGCATAAATATTTGACTAACTTCTCATTTACAGGTGTTGTAGGACAGACTTGGTTCCTAAACTGGTTCAGATTGGTTCCTCTGGATAAGATTGATCAAGTGGTGATGTCATATGGTGGCCTGCGAGGTGCTGTAGCCTTTGCACTGGTTGTACTTTTAGATAAAGATCAGGTGAAAGCAAAAGACTACTTTGTGGCAACAACTATAGTTGTGGTTTTCTTCACTGTCATGTTTCAGGTAACTCTTTTTACAATTTACCCTCTCTATATTCTCACTGGCTCATTTGTTACATGTTTTCCTTCCTCTGTCCCCTTTACCATGCCATTATGTGTTGATAAAAGTGTTTTTGTTCCATCTTTCATCAGGCTGTGATTAGTATTATTATTATTATTATTATTACATAGGTGGGTGGGTGGGTGAGTGCAGGTAATAGCCTTGCAGGGATGACATTTTCCCACTGTTGTGGCAAATTGCTGTTATTTACAATGCTGCTCTGAAACAGAGATGCTAATTGTGATGAATGGAGTGATTTTAGATCTGCTGTGTATGTGTAAATTTGTTTGTATGTTCCTATCTGGCCAGTGTCTGCCCATTTACCCCTTTCGAATATCATCTGTTATTTTTGTCAGGAGAATCTGTGTGTGTCTATTGTCATAGAAATTCCTTTCTGACCTATTAGGAATGCAATTCCCTAATTAATAGTCAGATAGTCAAAAGAATAGTCTGGCCTCCTAATTTCTCTCACACTATGCATGTGCATTGTCATGTCTGTGTATTCAGCATATTTTGTTGTTTTTTATAAGTATTTAAAATATAAAATAGAATATATAAGACAATGTTCAATAGCAGTTGTGATTGGATGATATGCGTTCAAAGTCATTGTAAAATAACTACAAGCACACAACTGAAACCGCACATTACTTGGTGGAATAATTGTTTATCCTGATAATTGTTAAAGGGATAGTTCACCTAAAAACAAAACGTCATGGTTACTGTTGTAACCTCCGTTCCCTGATGGAGGGAACGAAACATTGTATCGAATGTAGTGACACAA
Organism: Moxostoma hubbsi; assembly: GCA_032164185.1. Lineage (NCBI taxonomy): Eukaryota > Metazoa > Chordata > Actinopteri > Cypriniformes > Catostomidae > Moxostoma > Moxostoma hubbsi. The sequence goes on along the minus strand of JAVLUX010000003.1, from coordinate 31,798,558 downwards.
GGGGTCTTTCTTGAGAGCCTCACGTACCTCTGAACTTGATAAAATGCTAATAAGAAATTGGCAGACAGAATTTGCATGTCCCGCCCCCCGACATACGGGTATAAAAGGAAGCGGGCGTGCGTCTGTCATTCAGGCTTTTGCACTGAGGAGCCGAGAATAAGGTACAGCCATTTACTGTGTTAGGTCTAGTTTCGTGGCAAGGGGGACACAATGTCTCGTTCCCTCCATCAGGGAATGGAGGTTACAACAGTAACCATAACGTTCCCCTTCTGTCACTCACTTGACTTGTGTCGAATGTAGTGACACAAGGTGTACCATTTAAAAGCGCCATACACTAGACTATGTTACGTGAACTGCTGACACAGGTGCAAGCAAGCTACTGCGTGCTAGAAGCAACTGTATAGGCCTCACGTAACCCTCCCCAACACCCCAAGAAAAGGTGTCATATACAGACCTTAGGTTCCCAGCACCCCTAAGGTGGGAACAGGTGACATGACTATCATGGGAGCAAGCCGGCCAGCCATGGCCTCTTCTCTCTCTGTGTTTCTCACATAGAGCATAAAGTGGCTGGGTTTATCTTAACGCTATGAAATGGGTCGGGGAAGGCGATCTTTCCCAATCCTATTCTTTCAGGGGGAAAATACCCTGTGGAGACCACATCCTGCCCAGGCTAGGGGGAGGTGACATGTGGCCAATACTCCATATGGGTTGTCAAGCCGCACGTGGGGATATGGCACGGTGGTAGGTCCTACCTGATGAGGGAGGAGCTTGACAAACCCAGCAACCTTATTGGCTAACCTGGGAGAGAAAGTGCACTGGATCTCATTGGTGAAGGTGCACCCGGTCAGCTGTTCTGTATTACTGAGTTTTCGGCTCAGACCTGACAAAACACAGGACGAGACTGACTCAACCCTGAGATTGTAGAATATCAAGAGGTATTGTGTGTTGCCCAGCCCACTGCTCAGCAGATTTCTACTAGGGAGTTGCCACTGGCCAGTGCCCAAGAGGATGCCACACTTCTCGTCGAGTGTGCTCGAACCCGCAAATGAATCAGTGAGCTAACCTCTGTTTGGAGATGGCGTTCCCTTTCCACCATCCGCCGGAGCAGACAAAGAGCTGCTCAGAACATCTAAAGCTCTGGGTGCGGTCCAAATAGATAAACAAAGCATGTACCGGACACAGCAATGAAAAGGTCGACCTCCTCACAGGGCAGCGCTTGCAGGTTCACGACCTGATCCCTGAAAGGGGTTGTAGGAACCTTGGGCATGTAGCCCAGTCACGGTCTTAGGAGGCCGTGAGTATCTGCTGGATCGAACTCCAGGCAAGTGTCGCTGACAGAGAATGCTTGCAGGTCCCCAACTCTCTTGATGGAAGCTAGCACTATCAGTAGGGCCATCTTCAAGGAGAGGACCTTGAGCTCAACTGAGTCAAGCGGCTTGAAGGGGGGTCTCTGAAGGCCCGAGAGGACCACTGAGAGATCCCAGGAGGGGAACAGGCTTGGCCGGGAGGGTTCAGCATCTAAGGAACCTAATAATCAAGTCATGCTTACCCAAGGACTTGCTGTACACTGCGTCTTGGTGGGCCAGCCTCCCCTCCAACCTCTCTTGCAGAAATGAAAGCACTGACCAAACTGCGCATCTCTGCAGGTCTTCAGACCGGGATGTACACCAATTTGCGAACAAGCAACACTTTAGGGTGTAAAGTTGCTTGGTAGAGGGAGCTCTGGCTTGGTTGATCATGTCTACGACCGCAGGTGGTAGGTCACACAGATCTTCCGCATTCCATACAGGGGCCAGACGTGGAGGTTCCAGAGGTCTCGGCACAGATGCCAGAGGGTGCCCCGTCCCTGGGAATGAAGGTCCTTCCTCAGGGGAATTTGCCAGGGATTTGCCAGGGAGGTGCTGTCGCAAGGGGCATGAGATCCGAGTGGACCAGTAAGGAGCCACTAAAGTGACTTGTTCATTCTCCCTGATCTTGCACAACACCAGTGCAAGAAGGCTCACTGGGGGAAGTGCATACTTGCGCAGTCCCTGGGGCTAGCTGTGTGCCAGCGCGTCTGTCCCAAGAGGGGCCTCTGTCACAGAGTACAAGAGCGGGCAGTGGGAATTGTCTTGGGAGGCAAAGAGATCTACCTGTGTCATGCCCAACCGGCCCCAAATCAGCTGGACCACCTGGGGGTAGAGCCTCCACTCTACATTGAGAGAGACTTGAGTCGCTGCTGACTCCAATGGAGGAGATGGCGGGCGAGTTGTGACATATGATGAGAGTGCACGCCGCCTTGGCGATTTATGTACACTACCATCGCGGTGCTGTCTGAACAGATCAAGACGTGCTTGCCCTGGATTAGGGCAAGAAATACAGCCAGTGACTCTAGGCAGTTGATGTGCCAACACAGCCAGGGCCCTATCCAGGTGTCAGTGGCTGCGTGCCCATTGCACACGGTGCCCCAACCCCATTGAGAGGCGTCTGTGGTGACCACAACACATCTGGACACCTGCTGTAGGGGGACTCCAGTCCGCAAACTGTCCAAGGGTTGAAAGTCTGATGGCAGGAAGGGGTGATTAACACAAGATATGAGCCGTGGTGCCATTCCCATCTCGAGTCTGAAGCCAGCACTGAAGAGGTCTCATATGCATCAACCTGAGCGGATTGACCGTGGCCGAGGATGCCATATGCCCCAGGAGCCCCTGGAACTGTTTTAGAGGAACCGCTGTGCCGAACTCGAAGAGCGCGATGCACTTGAGCACTGACTGCGTGCACTCATTCATGAGGTGTGCTGTCATTGAGACAGAGACTAACTCCATGCCGAAAAAAGAAATGCTCTGAACTGGGTCGAGCTTGCTCTTTTCCCAGTTGACCTGAAGCCTTAGATGGCAGAGGTGCCTGAGCACCTGGTCCCTGTGAGCACAAAGTAACTCCCGAAAGTGAGCTAGAATGAACCAGTCATAGAGGTACCAGAGGGGAGCAGGTAATAACGTGTCGGGAGGCCAAAGCTCGTCCCGAGGCTTAAGTGTTGAGAAAAGACTTAAAGCACTTACCGACGCGGGTTAGAGGACTGAGGAAGAGGTCCTGGAGAGGCATCTTCAGAACTCGTCAGCACCGGCCTGGTGGGGATGGTCAGTTGCGGGTCTGGAGGCGAGGTGACTGCTTCCGGGGAACCGGAACTGTAGGATTTTAATGCCGGTGTACTGTGAGAATGGCACGCACCGGCTGGATGACCTAGGGAGTACAGAAATCGCTCTTTTATTGACAATGTGGGTTATTCTCAGGAAAATAAGGAAAATTAAGATTTTCCTCCCGGCCACTCCACCGGGGAACGGAATGGTCCTGATACCAGCTCCAGAGCAAACATCTGACTGCCCGGGTCTTCCGTCTCAGGAGCGCTTAGGAGCTTTCCGGGTCCTAGAGGGGGTCCTGGAGAGGGGGGCACACGCTGCCTGTGGGGCGCTCAATGCTGGGGCTGAGAGCTGGGCCCGGGTTGAGGCGGAGCTGCCTGTTGTTTGGACGCGCGGGGGGTGGGGGGCGCTCTCGGCAGGCAGACTTGTTGTGGGCTGCACTGGGGCGGAGCCACAGCATGATGTGTGAGATAGCCTTCGTCTATGAGGTCAAGCTGGGAGAAGGGGGTGTTGAGAAAGCGGGCCTTGTCAACATTGTGCATCTCGACCATGTTCAGCCAAAGGTGGCGTTCCTGGATCACGAGGGTGGCCATCGCCCGCCAGAGTGCCTGCGCTGTGAAATTCGCGGCTCTGAGAGCGAGGTCGGTGGCAGAGCGCAGTTCCTGCAGCACATCGGGGTCGGGACTACCCAGGTGCAGTTCTTTAAGTGGCATGGCTTGGTGGACCTGCAGGAGAGCTATGGCATGCAGGGCGGAGGCAGCCTTTCTAGTGGCGCTGTAGGCTTTCGAGGTCAGCGATGACGCCATCCTAATGTTGAAAGTTATTCAAAATAACTTAAATGTTTTTTAAACTTAAGAGGGAATAATGTCCCAAAATCCACATTTGTAGAAATCATATTTATCAGCACGCTGATGCGTGAAAAATTCAGAGATGAGATGCTTCTCTGTACACCCAAACAGGTTTCAATGAAATACTTAGAGGTTTCATAACAGAGACACATTTGTTGGCTCTGTGCCCATAGAAGCCATGCTGTTGTGTCACGTGACTCTGTGTGCCTTATAAATTCAAAAAGTGTAGCTCTGTCTTAGATTTGGCAAGCCCTTTAAGTGAAAATTTAAAGAAAAGAAAAGTACTTTATGTTGCCTAATTTCCTGTGAATAGGTGAGAAGTCTGCTAGACTCTTCACCAGAAGCCACAGTGGATTTCAAGTGTTAGATAAAGAGCTTAGTTAACCTGTGCCAGCTCTCAGCTTTTAGCCTTGCTTCAGAAACCTTAACATGAACTTGGTGCTGATATTAGAAATACGATCAGTGATATTTACTTGAAAGCTTCAGAGGCTCCCCTCTGTCTGTTTTGTTGACATTTACCTAATCCTTCTTCCTAGGGTTTAACCATCAAGCCTTTAGTGAAATGGTTGAAAGTGCCACGCAGCACAAACAGAAAACCCACCATTAATGAAGAGATCCATGAGCGTGTGAGTCAATACCGCTTCCCTTATCTCCTTGTATATTCTGCCTCTTTCTCACCTTTTTGTCTCTGTTTCTCATCACTTGTCTCTCTCTGTCCCTGACTGCCTGTGGTAAAATGTGTGAGTGATAATGGCAACCAAGTTTGCAGTGCTTGTGATCTGATGACTGAACTAGCAGCATTGAGACCGACAGTCTGACGTTAGACTCACACTCCAATGAATTAATCATCAGAGCTCTTGTTTGCCTTACCGCAAATAGATGTGCACACATAATGAAGGCAGAGGTCACATGGCCCCTCGCCGTTCACCCCCATCCTCTTTCTAAAGGCCCTACACTCTCCTGCATGCACACTCTGGGACTCAAGGCTACCTGCTGAGCACACTAAAACATCAGCTAAAGATAGAATGCAGTGTAGCTGAGCTGACAGATGAAGTTGGAAAGAATATAGCAAAGGAAAGAAGAAAGGACAACCTACAAGGTCTTTTTTAAGAAAGACAGAAGACAAATAAGGTCAGAGGTGATAAAAAATGTTCATAGTGTATTTTGAATAATTTAATAGATCTGGACAACAAAATGAGCATCACGACATAGAAAAGAGAGTGACATGAAAACAAACAGGTTGTTAAAACTGATGTATTTATTTTGTTTCAATTAAAAAATTCTCATATCCCATCTTAATATGCAGAATCATCTACAAGTAAGCAATTTATAGGTTTATTGCACCTAAAAGGGTAACACTGTGTTGGCTCTGACAAAACATTCCTCTGTTTGATTGAGAGCTCCGTCCAGCCTGACACAGTAATATATATATATATATATATATATATATATATATATATATATATATATATATGTATGTATGTGTGTGTGTGTGTATATATATATATATATATATATATATATATATATATATATATATGTGTGTGTGTATATATATATATATATATATATATATATATATATATATATATATATATATATATATATAGAACCAGTGAGTTTGTCCTTCTGTCTTCAGGCCTTTGACCACATTCTGACAGCTGTTGAGGACATTGCTGGTTTGAATGGCTACCATCACTGGAGGGACAAGTGAGTGAAGATGATAACTCCATTCATTTACGTGATGACAGAATGTGCTCAGTCAATATGCTGTAGCTAATAAAGATGCAAGAGTGAGTTATTAAATAGAATTAATTTTTATCCTTCAGGTGGGAGCAGTTTGACAAGAACTACTTGAGTAAGTTGCTGTTGAGAAAGTCTGTGTACCATAAGAGTGAGCTGTGGGAGGCCTATCAGAAAATCAACATCAGAGATGCCATCAGTGTCATTGATCAGGTAAAAGTCTAATGTTGCTTTTTATTAAGTAAAACGTTTTTATTATTGTCTTGCAATTATTTTGCAAGATACCTGATTGCTTCCTCAGGCTGAAATGGGGTTAGGTTTTGAGGATTACAGTTCATAATTATTTTCAAATATTACTATAAATTACTATTACTATAAATATTAAAAATACCGTAGTAATTTCATGTTTTTTTTGGAAGTACCATATCTTGGTATATGAATATGGTGATGCTCAGTGCCATGGTATAAGTACCATGGTATTACCGCCTATTTTGTACTTTTTTTTTTCCCGCCTTGCTGCAATATTGTTGCACTGAAAATGTTGACCACTAGATGGTGCCCATACTCAACAGGTCAAAAAAATAAATAAAATAAAAAATCACTGCTGGGCAATAAATCAACAAAACTTTTTAAAACTGCTTTTGTTTTCAGCTGCTTCCACTCTATAAAAGTTTCCTCATGCAAACTTCCTCACACCTGTGGATTATAGAAGTGCACAGAGAACGTCCTCAGAGTTTTTCTCAGACTCAAGAGAGTTGTTTGAGAAAAGTGGAAGATAATTCCTCCCTTTGTTAGTTCCCCTGACGCCAGGGTGTCTCTGTCAATACTGGCCCTTTCTAGGCATCTGATACCTATCAACTGCAACATCAAACAAACTTATCTACAAAGATGGCATCATACAGAGAGAGTGAAAGAGGAAAAAGGGAGAGGGGGGGGGGGGGGGCGGAGTAGAGTGATGTGTCCTTTAAAATGAATGTGTATATACTCCTTTAATGCCTCACAGAGGAAAAAGTAACTTAGGACTTGGGGGATTAAAGCTGAAATGAGTCATTTTTTCAGTGTAAATAATATTCTCATAGCACAGATTTATAAGCAGATAAAACTGTAAATAAGACATTTGTTTATTCCCACAAAATGTAATGTACACACTGTGGCTCTGTTGCGATTTCAAAACGTTGCTCTGTTTGTTTGTGCATTCCAATCATTGCGACCTGAGTTATCAGGCGGCAAATCCTGATCCTTGTTGTTCTTCAATGATAATTTGTCTTTTGTCATGTTACAGTCACATATTTAACAGACATTTTTTTTCTCCATTGTGCAAAAAGAAAAACACAATGTGTTTGATCAGAAAAGTTTTATAACACCTGGTGGGAGCAATGCCAACGTTTGTCATGCGGGACCTTTGTCTTCCAGTGAGATCATTTCCTGTGCCCTTGAGTTTCATAGAGCTCAGCTTCCTAATAGGAGTTGTCAAGTTAATATTTAATAAAAGATTAGCACAAAAAAACATTATTCTTCCTCTCTATTTCAGACCACCCAGTGAAAGGGGCACAGGTTTTTATTTTGGGGGGCGGGCAGCAAAACCAAAATGTATTAACTTTAATGTGTTCTGACACAAGATTTATGGTAATTATTATTTTGGAATTTTGGTGTCTTTTTTATTTTTGTTTTCTCACATTTCAATGTGTCCTTCCCAAGGCTGTAAATCAAGTGTGTACTTTTTGTCTGTCAGACATTCTTGCTTATAATGTTATGCACTGGCAGGTCATTTGGTTAGAGTTCAGAGACAGGCTGTGGTTAAAACCATCATGTTTATACATGTCGAGGATGATTAGTTAGCCACACGGTGGAGTTTTGTGTGTTAAGAGAAACCATCCAGGTGAACGTATATGACAGGAGAGCTGGTTTATGTCTAGAACTTTTCCTCAGCAACGAGGGTCAGAGTGAGAGATGCTAAAGACAGAAATGAAGAACTCAGGCACATTTATACACTAACACACACACACACACACACACACAGTGTATATGAAAGGAATAATTAACTCCAGACCTTTTCCCAATTTTAATACACACATGATATGTTACTCCGCTTCTACCTCTGTGTGATTTCATTTTCAAAAATTCAACAGTCAGAAGTCAAGTGAAGTGATCTTGATCTGTAATTGAACTGGAACTACTTCGCACTTGTGCAGTTTAGAAAATTACAAATATCCAGCACCTTGGAACATGTGTCAGCCAACCAGAATCAAGGACTCAACAAGTGTTTCTGTCTTTTTCAGGGTGGGAATGTATTGACCTCTGCTAGACTTTCTCTACCTTCTATGGCAAGCAGAGCATCTTTCCCAGAAGTCACAAATGTGACCAACTACCTGTGAGTAATGTGTGTTTATTTGAATGTGTTTGTGCAAAACTGTTTCCGAGCATACAGTGGTGGCCAAAATTATTGGCACCCTTGGTAAATATGAGCAGATAAGGCTGTGAAACAAATCTGCATCGTGCAACATTTTGATCTTTCATTAAAAAAAAAAATTAAAAATCACAAAAATCGAACCTTTAACTGAAGTAAAACAATTAAAACAGGAAATATCTCATTATTAAATAAATATTTTTTCCCAAAAACGCATTGGCCATAATTATTGGCACCCTTTTATTCAAGACCATTCCTCAATACAGAATCTCTCCAGATCCTTCAAATTCAGAGGATCATGTTGGTGGACTCTCCTCTTCAGTTCACCCCACATGTTTTCTATGGGGTTCAGGTCAGGGAACTGGGATGGCCATGGCAGAACCTTGATTTTGTGGTCAGTGAACCATTTTTGTCTTGATTTTGATGTTTGTTTTGAATCATTGTCCTGCTGGAACGTCCAACCAGCGCCCATTGTAAGCTTTCTGGCAGAGGCAGCCAGGTTTAGATTTTCTATCTGTTGGTGTTTGATAGAGTCCGTGATGCCATGTATCCGTAAAAGATGTCTAGGACCTCTGGCAGAAAAACAGCCCCACAACATTCAAGATCAGGCACCACATTTAACCGCAGGCATTGGGGACTACTTTATCTCTGTGTGCGCCAAACCCATTTCTGGTGTTTGCTGCCAAAAAGCTCTTTTCTTTTTTTCATCTGACCATAGAACCTGGAAGTTCGCATTTGATGTTCCAGTAGTGTCTGGCAAACTGAGGATGCTTGAGTTTGTTGCTTGATGAGAGCAGAGGCTTTTTTTTCTTGAAACCATCCCAAATAACTTTGGTGTGGTGATGTATTTCCCTCCACTGAACTAATTTCTGTAATTCTCCAGCTGTGATCCTTGGGGATTCTTTGGCCACATGAACCATCCTCCTCACTGTGCATGGAGACGATGGAGACACATGTCCTTTTTCAGGCCAATTCTTAACATCTCCAGTTGATTGGAACTTTGGCTATTTTCTTATAGCCACTTCCTATTTTGTGAAGCTCAACAACATTTTGCCACACATCAGAACTATATTCTTTAGTCTAACACACTGTGATTGATGATTAAGGGAATTTGACCTGTGTGTTACCTCATATTTATACCCCTGTGAAACAGGAAGTCATGGCTGAACAATTTCATGTTGCTAGTCACCCAGGTGCACTAAAACATTTTTAAATATGGAGGGGAATATACTTCAGATATATTTCAGTCACAAGAATTTCTAGGGGTGCCAATAATTGTGGCCAACGTGTTTTGGAGAAAAATATTTATTGAATAATTACATTTTTCCTCTCTTTCACTTGTTTTACTTAAATTAAAGGTTAGAATTTGGTTCGTTTTTTTAATGAAAGATCAAAAGGATAAACAATGCAGATTTTTTTCCACAGCCTTCTTTGCTCATATTTACCAAGGGTGCCAATATTTTTGGCCACCACTGTATCTGTGGTATAAGTGCACATGAGTGTTCACATGCATGTTGGCTCCTGTAACTGTATTTGTGTATGTTTGTCTATGTGTGTGATCCCTCAGGAGGGAGAATGGCAGCGGGGTGTGTTTAGACCTCCAGGTGATTGACACAGTGCCAGGAGCCAAGATAGAGGAGGAGTACGAGACACATCATGTACTTGCAGGAAACCTCTACAAACCCAGGAGATGGGTACAGAATGCACCATACACACCCTCTCATTTTCATTCTGTTCACATGAGACACTGATCTACTGACGTATTCACAACTTCTGAATCATGACAGTTTATAGTTTATAGTTATAGTTTAGAAAGATTTTCATGTTTTACTTCATGTTGTATTTTGGTTTTCTTTTTTAAATAGTTTTTTGTTAGTATTGTTTTATTACTATTTATTTATTTACACTTTTAAATTTTACTGCTACATTTAGCTATACGTTTACACTGCAGAAAGTTTTTTCTTGATTAATATTTTTGTCTTGTTTTCCAGTAGATATATTTAAACATTCTTAAAACAAGATATATTTACTTGACAAGCAAAATGCCATAAAATATTTTGTCTTTTTTTTTTTTTACAAAGAAATCTAACTAAGTTTAGTGAGGTTTATGCTTAAAACAAGAAAAAACTATTTCCTAACAGGGCAAGAAAAATAAACTTATTTCAAAGAGAAAACCCCATTGGCATATTTTTTTCTTGTTTTAAGCATAAAGTTTACTACATTTTGTCAGATTTCTCTGAAAACAAGACTTAAAATCTTGCCATTTTGCTTGTCAAGTAAGTATATCTTGTTTTTAGAATATTTAGATATTTTTTACTGGAAAACAGGACAAAATTACTAACTAAGAAAAAAAATATATATATATATATATATATATTTTATATATATATTTTATATAATTATTATTATTATTATTATTTTTTGCAATTTAGATACATTTGCTACACTCTGCACTTATGATTGAGGAGCATGAACTGGGTCCACTCAGATCTTGTTTCAGTCTCTGATGACTCTCATGGAGGTCAAGTCAAGTGGTTTTTATTGTCGTTTCAACCATATACAGTTAGTACAGTACACAGCGAAACGAGACAACGTTCCTCCAGGACCATGGTGTTACATAAAATAACATAGGACAAACACAGAACCACATGAGACTACACAGACTAAATAAAGTACCTAAATAAAGTGCATGTGCAAACGTGTGCAAAAAGTATGGGACAGTACAATAAATTACTAACAATGAACAGGACAATAGACACAATGAGATACAGTGCAGCGCCGACGAGTACACAGTAGTGCAAAAAGATGACAGTTCCTAAAAATCTAATGTAAACATAACATACTATGAGATAGTGTTCTATGCACATAGCAGTTATTGAGGTAGCAGACAGTTGTAAGTGACAGTAATTAATTAAAGTCCGACTCAGGACACGTGTGTGTCAAACCAGTCTCTGAATATTGAGGAGTCTGATGGCTTGGGGGAAGAAGCTGTTACACAGTCTGGCCGTGAGGGCCCGAATGCTTCGGTACCTCTTGCCAGATGGCAGGAGGGTGAAGAGATTGTGTGAGGGGTGTGTGGGGTCTTCCACAATGCTGGTGGCTTTGCGGATGCAGTGTTTTTCGTAAATGTCTTTGATGGAGGGAAGAGAGACCCCGATGATCTTCTCAGCTGTCCTCACTATCCTCTGCAGGGCTTTGCAGTCCAAAACGGTGCAAGTCCCAAACCAGGCAGTGATGCAGCTGCTCAGGATGCTCTCAGTAGTCCCTCTATAGAATGTAGTGACGATGGGGGGTGGGAGATGTGCTTTCCTCAGCCTTTGCAGAAAGTAGAGACGCTCCTGGGCTTTCCTGGTAACATAGCTGCTGTTGAGGGACCAGGTGAGGCTCTCCGCCAGGTGAACACCAAGGAATTTGGTGCTCTTGACGATCTCCACAGAGGAGCCGTCGATGTTCAGCAGAGAGCGTTCGCCGTGTGCCCTCCTAAAGTCAATAATCATCTCTTTTGTTTTGTCAACATTCAGGGACAGGTTGTTGGTTCTACACCAGTCTGTTAGCCGCTGCACCTCCTCTCTGTATCTTGACTCGTCATTCTTGCTGATGAAACCCACCACGGTCGTGTCATCGGCGAACTTAATGATGTGGTTCGAGGTGTGCATTGCTGCACAGTCGTGAGTCAACAGAGTGAACAGCAGTGGATTGAGCACACAGCCCTGGGGGGCCCCAGTGCTCAGTGTGGTGGTGGTGGAGATGCTGTTCCCGATCCGGACTGACAGAGGTCTCCCAGTCAGAAAGTCCAGGATCCAGTTGCAGAGGGAGGTGTCCAGGCCCAGCAGGTTCAGCTTTCCAATCAGGTGCTGGGGAATGATTGTGTTGAATGCTGAGCTGAAGTCTATGAACAGCATTCGAACGTATGAGTTCTTTTTTTTCCAGGTGGATGAGGGCCAGATGGAGGGTGGTGGCGATGGCGTCGTCTGTTGAGCGGTTTGGACGATACGCAAACAGCAATGGGTCTAGTGAGGGGGGCAGCTGGGTCTTAATGTGCCTCATGACAAGCCTCTCAAAGCACTTCATGATGATGGGTGTGAGTGCGACGGGACGGTAGTCATTGAGGCAGGACACTGAAGACTTCTTTGGCATGGGGACGATGGTGGTGGCCTTGAAGCACATTGGAATGACAGCGCTGCTCAGAGAGATGTTGAAAATGTCGGTAAGAACATCTGCCAGCTGGTCTGCACATCTTCTGAGCACTCTGCCAGGAATGTTGTCTGGTCTAGCAGCCTTCCGTGGGTTGACTCTACGTAGAGTTTTCCTCACATCAGCCGTGGTAAGACAGAGCACCTGGTCGTTGGGAGGAGGGGTGGTCTTCCTCGCCACTACGTCGTTCTGCATTTCAAACCGAGCGTAGAAGTCATTCAGCGCATCTGGAAGGGAGGCATCTTTGTCACAGGCAACTGATGTTGTCCTGTAGTTGATGATGGCCTGGATGCCCTGCCACATGCGCCGCGTGTCACTGCTGTCCTGGAAGTGACTGTGGATTCTCTGGGCGTGTGCGCACTTTGCCTCTCTGATGGCCCGGGACAGTTTGGCCCTTGCTGTTCTTAGGGCTGCCTTGTCACCTGCTCTGAAGTCAGAGTCTCGGGTACTAAGCAGCGTGCGCACCTCCGCAGACATCCACGGCTTCTGGTTGGAGTGTGTGGTGATGGTCTTGGTGAAAGTGACATCACCACACACTCCAACCAGAAGCCGTGGATGTCAACTAATCAAGACTCTTCAGGACTGTTTTGAGTGTACTGACTGTCACATGTTCAGGGAGGCTGCAACATATGGCGACTCTACCAACTTGGAGGAATACACAGCATCAGTGATCAGCTACATCAGCAAGTGCATTGATGCTGTGTATTCCTCCAAGTTGGTAGAGTCGCCATATGTTGCAGCCTCCCTGAACATGTGACAGTCAGTACACTCAAAACAGTCCTGAAGAGCAGAGATGGCTCCTGCTGGCCAGGTTTTCACCTGCTTCTGGAGCGGTTTTGTGCGTCTGTATGCTGGAATTAACATAACAGAGATGTGGTCTGAGTAGCCGAGGTGGGGGCGGGAGTTGCTAAATTTACAAAGTTCATGGCACTTAATCTATATTTTGAAGAGTATAAATATATTCTAGAGTTTTGTTTGTGTTTGGATCAACTAATCAAGACTCTTAATTTCATTGTGATTCAATTTCATTAATTAATTTTCGCTGTAATCACATTTGTATTGTAATTCACATTTGTAGTTAATTTAGGTTTAGTTTTTAACTCCTATTTTAATTTTTATGTTAGTGTACGGAAAAAAATTTTCACTGCTGGTTTTTGTCTTTGTAATTGTAACCTTGATTGAATCACAGAAATATGTGAAACTTTTTATGGTGTTTGCTTCAGTTGACCTACTATTCTCTGTTCCTGCAGTACCATTCCCACTACAGTCGCCACTTCATGACAGTGGGGGACAAAGAGAGACAGGACAGGGAGGTGTTCCAGAGGAATATGCATAACCGCCTGGAGTCCTTCAAATCTACTCGCTACAAGCGCCACAAGAAGGACCGCAGTCAGAAAAAGGCAAGAACTGAAAACTGCAGGAATAGACACCTGAGCTCAGTTAGGGAGGCTTAGGACAGACTCTGTGTGTGTGTGTGTGTGTGTGTGTGTGTTTCATGAGTTGTGATTGACCGATATATCGGTGAGATATTCTGACTTTTTTAATTATCGCATTAGCCGATACATTTTGGCCGATTTATTTCTTGAGGGTGCCGAGAATCGCCTGCTTCCATGTGAGGCTACTGAGACATAATTAAAAATATTGAATCCTATTACAGAGGAAAGGGTCAGATGCTAAAGAACAGGACATAAACGACAAACCCAGACGAAATGTGAGCTGGCAGGACAAAGGTTGGCGAGCAAGTCTTTCATATGTAACTCAGAAGTTTTGCATAATTTCCAGTGCATTGTATGTAATGTGTTTCTATAAATGTGTCTGCAGACCCAGTTGTGGTTCCTCTAGCCCCTGAGGAGGAGAATCTTGATCCTTCTGAACCAGATAAAGATGAGGATGTGGGGATCACTTTTGTGGCTCGCAAGGCCCCAGAAACACCAAAGAAGAGACCAAAATCAGGTGAGATATGAGTATGGGCAGTTATGGTAACACATAAACAAGGACATTCCATCAAAACTTATATTTGCTTTTTGTTTATTTATGTTCCCTCAGTGCCAGCTGCACTGGATATGTGTCAAAGCCCAGTTGCAGCCCCTCCCTCGCTCACATGTGGAGAGAAAAACCTGCCATGGAAAAGTGGCATGGGTTCCCTCCCTCCTTGTGTGTCAGTGGAGGCCACTAAGATTATCCCTATAGACCTGCAGCAGGCCTGGGATCAGAGCATCTCCTCTCTGGAGAGCCTGGCTTCTCCTCCAGAGCCTCAACTACCACGCATCACTGCCCTCTCTAGGCTTGGAGGACCCCTGCGGACCCCTGTGAAAGGAAAAATTGATGGCGGTGGTGGGATAGGACCAGGAAGTAGTGCAACTGGCCCAAGTTCAGGGCAGTTTCCATTCCCTACAGGTAAGGAGGAAGAGGAGGAATGCCCTTTTTCTCAGCAGCAGCAGGAAATGCAGCCACTAATGTCATCTTTGAGGCCACCCCTCCCACCCCCTTCGCCGCCTGCTGATGCTGCTGCACAAGATTCTGGAAAGAGACGGAATCCTTGTGTTTATCTTCGGAGTCTAGTGACAGCACCACCTTCAAGTGCGGAAAAACACAGCAGTCGGCCAACCCAATTGTAGAATCTCATTGAGATACTGCTGGTACCATTCACTTCATCGCCACCGGTGTTCCCTGCTAAGGCCAGACTGGCAACAGCCGAGGGTGCAGTTCTGGTGTGTACAGGGCAGTTCTTCTCACACAGGAAATCCATTTCACTTTCCATGTTTTTTGTTTGTTTTGTAGTTAGTTTGAAGTGCTCTGCCCTGTATTATATATGTCTGTATATGTGAGTGTCAATGTGTAAACCTATTGAATATATAAAGGCTAAACCACATTCCAAGAGCCTACTGGGCTTGTCTGACAAGCAATGTTTTCATTTAACTCTCCTCCCTCACTCAACCCAAATAAAAAAGAGAGCAATTCACTTCATGGTTACTCTTAATTGAAAGTAGCCAGTCCATCGCAAATCAAAACAAAAGACTGAGTGAAAATTAGCTCTTTTTTTTTGTGGTTGACTGGGATGAAAAAGTAACACAGTGAGCACGTTTACATGCATGCCACTTACACCGATTATACTTCATAAGCCGAAAACGTGAGGTCATGTAAGTGCATTAAACAGCTTTACTTTACCGGTGTAAGGTCACAGACTGCTTAAGAATAAACCGAACAACACGGGTAGGTTTTTGTCCAGTACCCCAATTTTGCATTGCTTGTAAACACCTTTATCAGCATTCATACCGGCTTATCCAATGAACACAAGTGTTGTGCACATGCCTCCTCACGGATTGACGTTAAAAGCAGAGAATAAGTCCTAGTCCACACTAATATGTTTTCATTGAAAACACATCTTTTTCTCTCTATTTTGGCCTTCCGTCCACACTGAGACAGCGGTTTTGTCCACGAATACTTTTTGAAAACGCACTCCACAGTGGATATATTTGAAAACGCCGTTATCGTTTTGTAGTGTGGACTGTGAAAACAGATGCTTTGGAAAACGATGACACATTTTTAGTCATGTGATCTATCCAACCAAAACAATCAAGATGGCGGCCTGTGTTATAGATACACTTTGATAGCGTTGTTAAAAAATAAATGTCACTTTGTACAACTTTCACATTGCATTCCTTCAAACGCGAAGGAAGTTTATTCGGAATTGGTGTCTGGTGACGGAACATGAGGACAATTGCGTATCCGGATTAATGTAGAAGTAGCCCAACTCCATTATTTCAAATCTCATGTAAAATACGGTTTCTTGCTTTGTCTGATTTTTTTAACTTGCTGATTTTTGGGAGTTTTCAGCTACTGATGAGCATGTAAACAGGCTCATTGTTTCATAACAAATCACAGAAAGCACATTGAAATTAGGGACGCATGTATTCAGTCCTACTTGCTCAGTTGGCAACAGTGTCAGCCATATCATCGTTATTTCTTACATCATGTGTTGTTGGATAGGTCCTAGTAGGTTGTCAATATGCAAGCCCACTCCAACTACATTGTGATATGCAACCTTAGGCAAGTAATTCATAATGGTTGTCATTGGGAACAGTCATGCTGTGGATGATCCATCAGTTTCTATGCAGAACATTATCTGTTCTCTCTGCTTTTGTTTTGACAACAATATGTTTTAATTTATTTTGTATGCATGTTTTTTATGCCTTTTATGCTTAGAATTGCTAATTAACAGTTTTCTGTATTTTAATCCACAAAGCCACAAATACCCAGTGTAAAAAATGTTTTGTCCTTAATTACATAATATTACAATCTTTATTTTTCAGATGTGAATATGTTTATAATCCTGGTAAATGATTTATTAATTATTGGTCTTTGGTGTGACTTTTATCAGTAGTAGGCGGCAGGAACATGTAATGCACATACACATCTATGTAATTTTATTACACTTCTTTCATTGAGGTTAAGTTGAACCAGCCATATATAGACACAAAGGCTCAGAGATAGATCTAAATACAGCATAAATAGTATTTATTTATGTTGTTGCTAAAAATTATTATTTGTTGTTATTTGCAGAATGATAAAGACATATATAGTCTCCCAGTCTATTACTCTAAACACAGTGTAAGTTTTCATGGTATCATAAACAGACTTTAGGTTTTGCACTTAAATGAAAAGCCATTTAGCTCAAATGTATCTGTGTTGTTGTTTAAGCTGCTATTTGGTATTGCTGTTATTCTATGGATATATTGAGGATAGTTGTGCCTTTAGAGGGAGAGGGTAAGATGCTTAGAAAGAGTCCTCATTTTTCACACCCATATATTACATTTACATGTATACATTAAGCAGATTTAAAGACTTATTTAAAGCCATTTACAAATTAAATAAAATTGGAATTAAATTACCAACCCGTTAAAATTAACATGGAAATTGTTTATTTTTGTAAGTATTTATAATGCATCTATGTGCCAAATGTTGACTTTGGATAGCTTCCAGGAATAAAGTTAACATATAAAAAGAACATCAATTTTGAATTATGCTAGTTTTTGTCTCATCTATGAACCTTAAAGGTGCACTTAGTATTTTTTGGAATATGTGGTCTCGGGCTTACACTGACATCTAGGGGTGTGGGTCAAAATCTTTTTTTAATTACTAATGCCAATTTCTATTCACCATTCACGGTCAGTCATGATTAATGTAATCCATAAGTGAAAATCCAATAACAGGACGGTTACTGAGATAAATCGAGTAGTAATCAGCTGGTCATGTGATCCTAACATGGCAGCCACCATGAGGGGACCCTCGTAATGTAGAAAAAAACAGCTTCATCTCATGTTAGTGCTCATGCATATTTTTATACATATGTTTTAAAATAACGGTTAATTTCTTTGTGAGTCACTTTACTGAGTTTTCACAGTTTACTGAGGACAAAATTACTGAGTGCACTTTTAATTTGACTTTTTTACTGTTTAGATAAAAGACAATGTTCTATATACTTTCCAGTGTGCTTTGTTTTCAACTGGGCTTTCTTTGGTTGAAGAGGTAGGTCCTCAGAGGAGGCCCAGTGAAGGGAACCTTTGGTGAATAATGAAGCTATATTCCCCTTTCAACCCAGCAGTCCCAATGGTCTAGGTAGGGCTTCCCTCATTTGCCCTTAAAAGACTACTGTGCATTTATGTGCTAATGTGCCATTTCCCCTTCTTCAAACCCTGAAACAGATCCGAGCCAGCAACAAAGTCACTGGCGAGAGAACAAAAGTTAGATTTGAATGTGGAGACTGAGTACACAAGGTGGCTTTTCCACCTGACAAAATATCAGATTTCTCTGTTATTGCCTTTTCAAAAGTAATCTGGTTGTTTCACTGGTTATGTTAATGACACATGACCTCTGTATTCTGTATTTTATTTCATGTTATATTATTATACAACAACAGCAATATTATAAGAGACACCAATGTTCCAATAATATTTGCTATTAATATCTGAATAAACAATTCTTCCATCAAGTAATATATTTTGCTGTCTTATGCTGTTTATCTTATTACCTTGCATTGTACGAACTCTGCGCTTTAAATACAATATCTATTACAACAGCTTTAAACATTCCCATTCTATCAAAAATTTGACTTGTAAATATCAGTTTTATAATCAACATTTTCTATATTAATCAAACTGCATGCAGTTATTCATTGAATTCAGCTTTTCAGACAGTTTTACAGCTGATGTAATCAAACAGCTAAAGTTGCTTGTTCCCTAATAAATAACAAACATGACTTTGTCTGCAAATATGTTTTTCTTAAATGCTAGGTAGACAAGTAAAAATACATGTGCTTTGCTAATGTATGACTATTAGACTGAACTCAGTTTTACAGCAATTTTACAAAATTGTGTTTAAAACAGCAAATTATGATTATTTTTAATTACCCTAACAAATTAAAGAACTGCAGGTCAAACTGGACAAACATTAAATATATATTTATTATTTCAAATTTTCAGTATTCATTAATGTTTTCCACCATGGAAATCTGTAGTAAAGTGTAAAAGATTTAATCATACTGAAGAAAAACTTGAGATATCCCCTTGATCCATTGGGCCAATCCTTTGCTCTTCATCTTCTGCACCATACAGCTAAAGAAGGGCAACCTTTGGTGCAGGCTCCTCCCAATGTGCTTTTTTTGTCAATGGACCATTGCAAATGAGTGTAGCAAAAGTTATAAAAATCCTTTCTTTCATCCAACCACCTGCAAAAGTGATCTAAATAGAAGGTTTAGGGTTATGGTAAGGGTTAGCTTGGATGAACTAAAAGTTTGTTTAGAGGTACCACTATTCAAAGAAGACCCAGTATCTTCATCCCACCTTAACTATCTTTTACAGAAAACTGTCTTTAAAAGGTAGGAAAACCTTGCAATTATGCTGCTTTCAAAGATATGAAAATGTGAAAACCCTTACAGCTAGAATGAATTCAAAACATCAGACAACTAAAAACGGTTCTTCATTTCACAACGTTTCAGAGGGTGTTTTCCTCATTTGGATATGTTTAAATGATAGCCCAAGCATGCTGTGGATTTCTGAAGAACATTGCTGTCCTACTTGTGAATCCCATAGAATGTTCTTGTTGGGAAACGTTTGCTTTTTTTTTTTTTTTTTACAAATTTATGTAGCTCTGCTGCCATCAGAGCTCTCACCTCACAATTCTTTAGTAAAGGGCAAAATATTGATGCATAACAAAGATAGTTCACCCAAAAAATGTATTTCTCTCCTCATTCACTCACCCTCATGCCATCCCAGATGAGTATAGCTTTCTTTCTTCTGCAGAACACAAATTAAGATTTTTAGAAGAATATCTCAGCCCTGTAGGTCCATGCAATGCAAGTGAATGGTGATCAGGCCTTTAAAGCTAAAAAGGAGATAAAGTCAGCATAAAAGTAATCCATAAAATAAGGTTTAATCCATGTTTTCTGAAGCGATCCAGTTGGTTTTGTGTGAAAACAGACCAAAATATAACACTGTTTTCACTGTAAGTTGTTTCTGTTCTGCAAAAAAGAAAAGAAAAAAGAAAGTCATTCACATCTAGGATGGCATGAGAGTGAGTAAATGATGAGAGAAATTTCCTGTTTGGTCGAACTAACCCTTTAAACTGTACAACTGAACCCTTGGGCCATCAAGTACGTTTTTTATTATCAAGGTACCATTTGTAATTGTGTGGAGCAAAAAGTCATAAAATTCCCTTCTAAGATCAAATAATTGCAGGCTTAAGGGGATGTCACTAAAGCTGATAGTGTGTTGAAGACCAGTTCTAGGATTTTTCACTTTGTATCAAGTATTTACAAACTTCCTGCAATTTTCCAACTGTGCTTGAATCCATGCCATTGATTATTTTCCCTCAGGAGCACCTCTCCAGGAATCAAACCAGAGTCAAATGCTTGGAAGGCACCTATGTGTACCACTATCCTACAAGCACGGGCCAATTACTGTAGGTCCCTGGCCGATGCATTTGTGAACATACTTAACAACACAATAGCCGAGGACAAGCCTGGAGGAGTAAATGCTTGTTTGGGGTTCCCATATGAAACACATGCCAAGTGTCTGGATGCCACCCAAGCTTTCTTGTGTAATAAAAGTGATTCTGTTAATGCTACATCAACCATGAAATTATGATGATGACATTATTATTTGCTTATTTTGGAAGCCATTTCTAAAATGCCTTTTGATTTTTAACCACCCTTGGGAACTCTGATGTTAGTGCAACAAAGAAATCTTGCAAAACATATACCCTTTTCAAATATTTGATAAAAAAGAGAAATATTTGTTCACAATGAACAGAAACTTGAGCTGTGCACCTGGTCCTTTGGTCCAGTGCTCTCCCACTTCCCCACCATAACTCTCAACAAGGGTAATCTCTGGTGCAGGCTCCTCCCAGTCTGCTTTTTATCAATAGACCATTCAAGTTCAGGGAGCAAAAGTCATAATATTCCATTCCAAGACAGCATAATTGCAGTCTGAGGGGATGTCCTGAAGCTGATACTGTGTTGCAGATCAGTTCTAGAATTTTGCAAGTTTTTCATGGGCACTTTCTGCTTGGGAGGCAGTTATGCATACCACTATACAGTACCACCAGCAGAGGCAGAATAATTCCCTGACTCATGTGTTTGACAGAAATGCTCAACAACTCAATTACTGAGGACAAGCCTAAAGAAGCAACATGCTAATTTTTGGCCTCACTATGAAACACATGGCAAGGGTCTGGATCTCACATTAGCAGTCTTGTATAAAAAAAAAAACTGCAATCACGATGCTCCCAATATGATGATTTTGTTATGAAAATCCATCTTAATAAATCTTGGAGTTTCTTAACAAATGTGAAAGATGAATGCATAACAAAGAACCGAAACCCTGATCCTTTGGACCAGTGCTCTCCCTCTTCTGCACCATAATGTTCAACAAGGGTAACCTCAAGTGCAGGCTCCTCCAAGTCTGCTTTTTATCAATGGACCATTCAAACCAGGGGTGCACAGTTAATAAAAAAAACTCTTTTTTTTTTTTTCCCCCTAACAACCATGATTTCAATATGTGGGGAAGTTGCTGAAGATAATCGGATGTACATTTCAAGGTGAGGGCTAGGGTTGGGTTAGGTTGTGGAAATTTAGGTTATTTAGGTCTCCCTCTATTCAGGCCCAGTGTCTGTATCCCACCTTAAGCATCTTCAACGGTTAAGGTTAAGTTAGGTTAGAGTAACAACTAGGGCTCTGAATCGATTCAAATGTTTTCAATAATTAATCACACAGATTATTCACGATTAATCATGGTACATTAAAACAAACATTAAAATATTATAAAATTATACAGTATTTACTTTATATATTGTCTCAAAGAATTTATAAGAAATTGTTTACTCATCATTTATTTAAATATGTACATGTTAAAATGTTAAAAAAAACTTTTTTGTGGATAGAGTAAATTAAGACACATTATTACAGGTATAAACCTTTGATACAATATATATATATATATATATATATATATATATATATATATATATATATATATATACACACACACACACACACACACATGCATGCCAAAAAATCAGTGGACATGCTGTAATTAAAAGTTGGGCAAAATCTTGGACTTTTTTAATAATACGATTAAATGTGCTGATTCAATTTATATCAAGCTTTATTGTTAAGATAAACTTTAGTGTACATTACCAATGCCTTATTAGACACTATACAGATTATAGATATAAAACAAACTGAATGCTGAAGTTTACTTTGTTAAAATTAAAATCTCAAAACTATTTTTTTTTTCTCCTCTGGTTGCTGTTCAGTCTCTTTCGCTTTCACACAGGGTCTCTCTCATGAAGTTTCTCATTTGACTCTAGTTCAGATGATAGTGAGTGAGTGTTTTCAGGGACTGTGAAGAGATATGGCAGCTTGTCTGTATCTCTCCAACATCTGGCTGCCCACTTGCAGGTAATGTCTCAATTCTCCGTACAGTGAATCTGCTCCTTTGTTTATTATGCTTGGGACATGTGTTGTGCATAATTAATAAGAGTGCACTGCTCCACACAATCCAGTTCACCTGGAAATGTATGTATGCCAATTTTAGCCACAGGAAGTGGGGAAAAACATCAGACAAGTTTCAAGAAGTGATAAAATAGAGACTGCATTAATTGCATGAATTTTGTATTTTTTTTTTTTTTTTTGTGTCTAACATTCAACAATCAATTGCCGAAATGAACGTGTTAAATTTCCCAGCCCTAGTAACAACACAATTGCTGAGGACATGCCTGAAGGAGAAAATGCTTGTTTGGGGTCACCCATATGAAACACGTGCCAAGAGTCTGGATGCCACCTTAGCCCTCTAATATAATATATGTGCTCCTGTTAATTCTAACTAAATCATGCAATCACGATGCTTTCATTATAATTTTCGTGTTTTCTTCTTTTTATTTTTTATTTTTTAACTCGTAGGAGTTCTTCTTATAGCAAAATTTTACAAATAAAAATAAATATTTTGCATACAATTTACAGAAACCATTAACATGCAGGTCCAGGAATCTGAGGAATTGTTCATTTATTCAGTGAATAATTAACAGATTGCCATGCACTGTTTGTATGTATACTAAGCTTGGGTTAGATATGTTGGGCTAGAATGTTGTATAGACACCACTAATCTTCATTTGGTTCTCAGTTCTACTAGCACACAGTGTGTCAAATGTTACTTTTCCATAGTTGGTGTTACTTTTGTTCGCCTTTATTTGAACTCCATCATGCTGTTAGAAAGCCACATATATCAATCTAATTCAGCCCTGTGCAGCATTATGATTCTTATTGGAGCAATCTGATTCCTCCCACCCTAGGGTGCACAGCACTGAGTATCAGGTATACATTTTCTGTCTTGTCTGGCAAATTGAAATGTGGTTGAAGACATAGTTTGCTTGGGACTCAACTATTGTAAAGGTGTGGTTTCAGAAAAAAGTTCCGTGATCTATCCCACTGAGAATGATGGGACCCAGATGCATTGGTGTTACTCTACCGTGTGAACTAGGCACAAGTCCCTAATTTAAGGTCATTATGGAGACCCCAGGAAACCACCTAAAATATGCCTGATAGGTGGTTCACAAGAATGTAATTGGAGATCTTTATGGCAAAGGACACAAGCTCAATCAGGAGTCGTATTTCTCAGATTGCAGAAGCTTGTTAGAGAGTTCTTAACTTCTAAATTGTAAAGTGTTTCCATTTGTTGGCAGTGCTTTGTCAGCCATCCCTATATACTGACGATAGCAAAGGCCAGATTTAATTGCTTCATGTTGTTGCTGAACACCAGGTTTAGCTTGTTATGTGATATTGTAGTAATATATCAATAGCATTTACATTAACACCCTTATATTTTTTTACAGTACAGTCATCAACAGTGCACAAATTAACTGAAACGTCAGCAGACACAAAGCAATTTCTATGTCTAAGAAGAGAAGGTGTGGCAATTTTCAAACTGCCTTTATTTTCATGTTTTAACTGATATAACTAACCTGCCTGGCAGACTAATGAAATTAGCAGGTACAGTATAAATGAAACACAAATTAAAGGTGTGTATACAGTATTTGCATGTGTGTGTGTGTGTGTGTGTGTGTGTGTGTGTGGGTGGGTTTGGGTGGTTTATGAGGAAATTTGTATAGGTTACAGACAGGTAATTACCTGGATATTATGCTATAAATGTGGTTTATGAGGACATTTCTAGTGTCCCCATAATTCAAATAGCTTAAAAAAAACATACTAAACAATGTTTTATTGAAAATGTAAAAATGCAGAATGTTTTTTTGAGGGTTAGGATTAGGGGATAGGGGATAGCCACACAAACGTGTGTGTGTGTGTGTGTGTGTGTGTGTATGTGTGTGAGAGAGAGAAAGAAATGTTAGAAATTGATTATGTTTCCTAAGTTCTTTTGTGCAAAGTGTTAGGGTTAAGGTTAGTTTGTAGGTTTTCCAGAAATTAAGCTTGTGAACAACCTCTTCTTCCTTGTCTTTTTGGTTGGTAATTTCTCTCTCCAGCTATTAAATTAATTGCATCTTAAACTCTGTATTTTAGAAAGATTACATTTTTCAGTTAATCAAGCAGAGTCCCAAATACACATTTAAATTTTATTCCATTGGCAACCTGCATAATGTGTTTTCCTGGTGTATTTTATAGTGATCAAAGCACCAGTAGTTTGTAGGGCTCACAGTAGCTGCCATAGCTTGTGCAGACATTCAAGAATGAAGCTATTCTTTCAGGGCTTAATTGTGGGGGGCTGTCCAGGGTAGATTAGAAGAGAATGTTCATATAGCCCACTCCCTATTGGCTGGGTGAAAATTGTTCACCGGGATGGAAAACCTGCTCACATTCTTAACAGACGCATTGCATTGTCACTGTGCAGCAGATCATCTGATATCTGGCGGATCTGACAGTAGGACTTTCAACCTGAGAACAAAAATTTTCCATATCAAGCTGGAACACTGGCTGATAAGAGCGAAACATGTTCTGTGAACGGACTCCTTCTGATTGATCACAATCATGTGTTTTTTCCCTGAACAATTTACTGCAACACAAAGTTTTTATTAATGGCTAGTATTGCAAAGCAAATCCTTTCCAAAAAGGTTTTGCTCCTCTGTTGACTCTCATTAGATTAGCGCCAGTGCCAAAACACTCACAATGATGTGTCAGTCTTGTGAAAGTGTGTGAGATGACATGGATTCTCAGAAAAAATAGAGCTATAATAAAATATATATGATCAATTAATGTTTTTTAAAATTGTAGCCGATGGCCATGTTTGCCCTGAGGATGAACATTATCACTACTGTCCATCTGATTTTTTTTCCCCTTTTGCCTTGGAACTGTTTGTTTTCCAGCATGTCTACTTGCTAGACATATTTTCACTAGACTGCATAATTGCCTGCTCATCCCCTTTTACCTGTCAAGGAAGAGGTATAGAGAGTGAATTCACATTAAATTAAAGAGAGACACACTTAAAGGTAAGTTGAAAATTCAGTCACATGGCGTGCCATTCAATAAGGGGTTCTGTCAACAAATTTAATTTGTCCTTCAAAAACTACAGTTTGGCTTGTAATTTATGACTGTCAAGTTGTAATTAGCTGGTAAACTCTATCAGAACTATTTCTATACACATTGATTTTTATTGCGATTAATTGTGATTTTACTGCATTCATCTATTTTTACCTCTGTGATTTTTTTTCCATACAGCTTATTGCATCTATTTCAAACCCCCGCTACCCAGGAGCCACAAATAAGAACCACAAATATCTTTTTCAACAAATAAATGTGCTAAATCATGGCACCATCACATGTTATCGTCACCGGCACTGCATGCCACATGTTTACCATAGCTTCATCTGTCAGGAGTAAGGAATTCACATGTGATAAATATAAAGAATTATTTAAGATGACGGAGATTACAGAGACACGCATTGGAACACAATTTCTTAATTATTACAATTATTTCAGACACTATAATGTGCTCTGGCCCCATCCCTGCTCACTGTAACAAGGTTTATTGTAGATTATTGTTACTGAATGGCTGTATGCCTGAGTGGTGTCTGGAGAATAGACATAGAGGATTTTTTGACATCTGGAAGAGCTTTTAGGGTAGACCTGACCTGCTAAAGAGAGACAGACACCATCCGTCCAGGGAAGGTGCCGTTCTTGTCTCTAGTAATTTGGCTCATAGTCTTAATAGTGTTAGACTCACCGGGGCTCAGGTCAGGAAGCAGACAGACTGGCTAAACAGATTGTCTGCTAGCTGCCTTGAGACATCACACAGGTCATAATTTACAGTATAAACTACAACACACTGAGACTCTATCACTTCAATATCTTATAGAAACTGTGTCTGTTCCCCATACAACCAAACACAAAACCATTTAGATTTTTTATTTATTTATGTCAAACAAGAAAATAAAAAATAAAAATAAACATTTGATGATTGACATATAATAAAGTTTGAGCAACAAAACATTAGAGCTCTTTCATCCAAAACACTAATTGTAAATGAAATTTACCATAATCATGCACAGATATTATTCTGTCTTATGAAGTTAATATTGATACTATAGCAATTCTGTCACTGAGCGATAACATCTCAGATCATTACCTCATCTCTTACATGCTGGGCTTGGCTAAGGTTACTCAATCTACAACACATCATTAATAATATTCCAGATCTGTTTTAAATACTCATTATGCCAAAAAGTTAATATGAACTTGATGTAGTCACAGAAAATCTACATTTTTCTCTAGCACTCATATTTTAGTAAACTCAGAAAATAACTACAACAATCCAAAGAATTTATTCTATACCAGGGCTAAATTGACAAGGAACAAAGCTTTGACTGAATCAGGTATAAGATTCAGTTTAAAGATTGAGTGGATAGTTTCGGCACGGAGCCTGTTTTTGCTGCACGGCTCAAGATAAACTCAGCGTTTCTGGCAGCAGTAGAAAACTAAAATAACCAGGAGATTATAAAAAAGACAAAAGCAAATAAAAATATTTAAATGGAGCCTACAATGCACTACAATTTATAGCTCTACATTCAAACAAAGACCAAATAAATAAAGGAATGAATAAATAAATAAGCTGCAGGACTTTTGCCCATGTTATGCAGATATTAGTGCACATAACTGCCGGCAGTTGCCAAAGGAACCTAGAGCTAAAAAAAATTCTGCACACAGCCGCAGTTCTGTCTCGCAGAAGAGATGTGGCAACCATGCTGCCCACTCCCGACTCATACTCCTTTCACACTTCGCTCACGTAATGTGTGAATCAGGCATTAGTGCTGTCTTCGACAGCATAGATCACGACATTCTGTAGGATAGGCTTGGGAATTATGTTGGCATATGTAGACAGGCATAAGCATGATTTACATCCTATTTATCTGATCGCTACCACTTTATTTGTTAACATTTTTAGATGAAAAAAATCTAAAGTGCCACTCATCTGAAGTGCCACAGGGCTCAGTATTAGGTCCTTTGCTTTTCTCCTTGTATATGCTTCCCCTGGAAGACATTATCACAAACCATATCACCTTGTGCTGACAATACTCAGCTTTATATTTCTTCAAGACCTGGTGAAATTTCTGTGATAAGGAGAAGGGCATGGCCAGGCTGTGAGGGTGCATGGCCCGTGCTGACTCAATTAATCAGTGGGAGAGAGAAATAAAGGGGAGTGAGACACACGTCCACTGTGTATGTGTGTGTGTGTGTGTGTGTGTGTGTGTGCGTCTATGCATTTTATGCTGCTATAAGTTGAGTTTATGTCATTAAAGTTTACGTTGACTGTTCTGCCTTTTTCCGTCTCCTCCTTGCCCATCCCTTACCCATTACAATTTCCCAACTCTCAAAGTTAGCAGAGTGTATAAATTATATCAAAGAATGGATGGATGGAAATTTCCTTCTACTGAATTCTGACAAAACAGATGTATTATTTATTGGACCAAAAAATAAGATGCTAGAATATAATTTGTCTCTCGATGAATGTACTGTTACATTGTTTTCTACAGTTAAGAATTTTTGGTGTTTCTAACAATCTATCCTTTGAAAATTTTCCACCTGAGAAAAGTTACGACACATGTTCTCTGTTTCTGATGCCAAAAAAAGCTAATTTATGCGTTCATGACCAGACAAGATTATTGTAATGCACTACTGGGTGGATGTTCTTCGGGTGCAATAAATAAGCTTCAGGTTGCTCAAAAGGCAGCAGCAAGAGTGTTCGTTTCTCTGTCTAATCCTTGGGAAACATATCCCAAAGTTACCAGATCCTGGAAGATCCAGCTCCGGTACAGCACGATGATCGACTCCCACTGCTCTGTATCGCTGAGTGAAGAATACTAACTGCAGTCTGTGCCAACAAGACAGTTAGGGGCACATCGATGATTACTGTCTGTTTCATTTCAATATATTACAATGGACTTCACAGAGGATGAAATTCTGCCAACTCCAACCGTACAACAAGGGTTACTTCACTGTCCACTGTCTGGACCTCAGACTTAGGATGGACTTCACTGGAAATGTACTGCCACAAGCTTCCAGCTGGAATGTGAGGCACACCTCACTGACATCTGCTTGAATCATCTTGGATATAAGATGTACTACGCTCTCTTAATATGGAATATACAGTGCATCCGGAAAGCGCTTCATTTTTTCCTGATTTTGTTAAGTTACAGCTTTATTCCAAAATGGATTAAATTCATTATTTTCCTCAAAATTCTACAAATAATACCCCATAATGACAACGTGAAAGAAGTTTGTTTGAAATCTTTGAAAATGTATTAAAAAAAATGACAAAAAATAAATCACATGTACAAGTATTCACAGCCTTTGCCATGACACTCAAAATTGAGCTCAGGTGCATCCTGTTTCCACTGATCATCCTTGAGATGTTTCTACAACTTGATTGGAGTCCACCTGTGGTAAATTCAGTTGATTGGACATGATTTGGAAAGGCACACACCTGTCTATATAAGGTCCCACAGTTAACAGTGGCTGAGCGATCGGGGGAGAACCAAACTGAGCGATCGGGGGAGAAGGGCCTTAGTCAGGGAGGTGACCAAGAACCCGATGATCACTCTGACAGAGCTCCAGCTTTTCTCTGTGGAGAGATGAGAACCTTCCAGAAGAACAACCACCTCTGCAGCACTCCACCAATCAGGCCCGAATGGTAGAGTGGCCAGACAGAAGGCACTCCTCAGTAAAAGGCACATGACAGCCCACCTGGAGTTTGCCAAAAGGCACCTAAAGGACTCTCAGACATGAGAAACAAAATCTGAACTCTTTGGCCTGAATGGCAAGTGTCATGTTTGGAGGAACCAGGCATCGCTCATCACCTGGCCAATACCATCCCTACAGTGGGGAGTGGAGGATGGTGGTGGCAGCATCATTCTGTGGGGATGTTTTTCAGCGGCAGGAACTGGGAGACTAGTCAGGATTGAGGGAAAGATAAATGCAGCAATGTACAGAGACATCCTTGATGAAAACCTGTTCCAGAGTGCTCTGGACCCCAGACTGGGATGAAGGTTCGTCTTCCAACAGGACAACGACACTAAGCAACAGCCAAAATAACAAAGGAGAGGCTATGGGACAACTCTGTGAATGTCCTTGAGTGGCCCAGCCAGATCCCAGACTTAAACCCAATTGGAGAAATCTGAAAATGGTTGTGCACTGAAGCTCCCCATCCAACCTGATGGAGCTTGAGAGGTCCTGCAAACAAGAATGGGAGAAACTGCCCAAAAATAGGTGTGCCAATCTTGTAGCATCATACACAAAAATACTTGAGGCTGTAATTGATGCCAAATCTCCTTCAACAAAGTATTGAGCAAAGGCTGTGAATACTTATGTACATGTGATTTTTTATATTTTTTTTATTTTTTATAAATTTGCAAAGATTTCAAACAACCTTCTTTCATGTTGTCATTATGGGGTATTATTTGTAGAATTTTGAGGAAAATAATGAATTTAATCCATTTTGGAATAAGGCTGTAACATATCATAATGTGGAAAAATAAATTGACAACTGATTTTTGTGGCCAGTGGATTCTTATGGTCTGTTTTTGTATTACAATAATTTGCATTACAATTATTTTTAACTAGGTAAATGGATTTGTGGATTTTGAATATCACTGAAGTGACATTGTCACTAAACTGCTTTGACTTAGCAATGGAAGTCAAGAGCCTTCTAGTATCAGATGTTGTTTTCTGAACAGCAGATGGCAGTTCAGGATGATGTGAATGTTTACACAAAAAGTTCCACATGTTGCAACCTGTGAAAGAGGTCTTTGTCAGATACAAATAAGGTAACTTTTGCATCTTTAGTTTTCTTCTCCGCTGTTCTTGGTGGTTTTTAGATGGTAAAATCTGTGTTTTATGTTCAAATTCAATTGAAATTGTGCAGAGGATCTATGAATAACATTCAGAAGTCAGAAGCCTTTGGCCATGTAGACGTCTGACAGACAGACAGGCAGACATGATACACTAGACACTATGTTACAACAATGAATCTCACATAATGTCAAGACCACATTCTGATGAGTGCTCTGGGTGTAGTGCCGGATCTGAAGTAAGGAGAAAAGCAGAACACGGTCGTACCATCTGAGACCCGCTGTCTAATTTCAGAAAAGACAACTGTCACTACCGCAACATACCAAATGCCAAATCCATCCAGCATGATATGAGTCATGAGGATTCCTGTGTGTTTTACAAAAAGAGAAACAGAGTAGACTTAATGGGTTATATCTGCTCCATACCTGTATGTGCAATTGTTTCTCTTTAGGAGTCAAACTGCAGTTGAAAGAATAGATTATTTGAATGCTTTGACAAATTGTAACAGACATTTATTTGCATGCAGTGCTTTTAAAACATTAGCCCTTCTCATTTGTATTTTACATGTTTGGATTTACTCAGAGTTTTTGCGTAGGTAAAAAGTGATGTTGACAGATCTGCTCTGCTGTACTAATGTACCCCTCTGTTTTATTTTTATTTATTTATTTTGTAATGCTAGAGTCTTTATTTTGCTTTTCTCTATCCCTCATGTATGAGGTGAGTGTCTAGTTGTTAAATGTGTGGATTACCAACATTTGCTGTTTGGCTGTCTGCTTCATAAAGTTAATCATCTGATAAAAATATATGTTTTATTCTTGATATTTGTTTCAACCACACACAACAACTAAAAGCACTATAACAAATATTGTATATAAATCAATCATGGAGGTGTTTAGGATGGATTATGAATACATTAAAAGAAGGTGTAAATGCATATGGGTTTTCATTATCAGAGACCCCAAATTTTGCTTTGGTGGCCTCTAAAAATGTTTAATGTAGGAAAAATGCTGACTATCAAAGTGATGAAAGCATTTGAATCATCTATCAATGTATATAACATTTGCTAAAACCAGATAATTTTCAGTTACTGCCTCTGGTGTAAGTAAGTAGCATTTTCCATTTTACGCAGGTAACTTTGGCCCGGTTTCCACCTGGTATTATGATGCGTCTCGGGTGATCTGAATCTGATCACATGTTGTTAGGTGAGACACATGGCTGTTGACACCTGGTCACTAAAATGTGTCTCCTGTGACCACCTGTGTTCAGATTTGGAGGGGAGGGTCTCTGTTTTATGATGACATACATCAATTTCTATGTCAGTGTGTTACTGCATGATATTAAAGCACAACAAAGTATGAAAAGACAAGGTAAGCACGGAAAAAATGGCACAATGTTTCTCCTAGATGCCGTTGAAATTTAATCTAAACACAAACGCAACATCTCGAGCAGAATTATTTGTTATTTTAGTGTATTACCTGTATTAAAGGAGCTTCAGGTGTTCGTGTCACTTAAGAAGATAAGTGAAGCTCTTGTGATTGTGTATGTATCCGCTTTCATAAATTTTCAGATCAGATGATGCTTTTCTTTTAAAGCCGCTCTTAAACGGCAATATTTAAACTCTTGTTTTTGCACAGAGGATGATTGACAGGTGAGGGGTGGCGCTTCACTGCTGCCGAGATGCATTCAGGACAGATTTGCATTTACACTTCAAATGTAATGTGAAACATGCATTTCTGTCCACATTCGTATGTGGTTTCTGTGATTCGAACACAACATGTTTTAGATCCCCTTTAGACCTGTATTTAGGGCTGACCATATGTGATCGGATCACCTGAAGCTCATCATAATATCAGGTGAAATCGGGGCCTTTGTTCATATCTCTATCTGATCACAGTGGAGACGCATTTGAGAGCAAGGTGTAAATGCAATCCCGCTAAATAATATACAGATAATGTATATCCACTTTTGCTCCCCAATTTGGAATGTCCAGTTCCCAGTACACTCTAAGTCCTCATGGTGGCGTAGTGACTCAATCCGGGTGGTGGAGGACGAATCTCAGTTGCCTCTACGTCTGAGAACGTCAACCCGCAAATTTTAACACGTGGCTTGTTGAGTGTGTTACTGTGGAGACATAGTGCGTGTGGAGGCTTCATACTACTCTCCATGGCATCCATGCACAACTCAACACCATGATCCCCACCAAAAGCGAACAACATTTTAGTGACCACGAGGAGGCTACCCCATGTTACTCTACCCTCACTAGCAACAGAGCCAAATTGGTTGTTTAGGAGACCTGGCTGGAGCCACTCAGCATGCACTGGATTTGAACTCGCAACTCCAGGGGTGGTAGTCAGCGTCTTTACTCACCCAGGCCACCCATAACAACATTTTCCATTTTAAACATTTAAACTTTTAAATTATTAAAGTGCAATAATCAACACACTTAATGCACTACATTAAGGTAGATATTCCCTGGCTGTAATCATCTGCCCTCATAAAGACCTTTAACATATTTTTCTTTATTAAGTCTTGTGTTCAACAGATTTTAAAACTAGCCTATTTCACCCTTTGTGTCTGTGTCTCATGCACACCTCTCATTGCTTATTTCAGTTGACATACAGAGGTGGGTCAACCTGCTCTGCCAGACTTGTAACACTTTCCATCCATTTTGTAATCCATTAAGTGTATGTCTTAGTGTATGTTCAAGTGTATGTTTACATCAAAATAGATATTCCTGTAGCTAATATGTTTGTAATGGCTGTAGTAGTTCAACTGTTACATAAGAAAAGTGGTTCCCAGCAAAGTAATTTTTCATAAGATATAATGAAGTACAAACATTTAGTAACAGGCCTTGCTATTTTTTATTTTCTTTTGTTTCTATTTTCACAGTTTTCCATCATTCAACCTAGTGAATTTTTTAGTTGTGTAAAGTGAAGTGTAATAAAGGACTGTTATGTTAAGGGTTGTATATCAAGATGCCTTGTTCCTGTGAACATTTCACAAAGACAACAAACTGATTGCCATAATCCGAGTATTTTGTTTTTGATTTTGTTTCCTTGGTAATGCAAGTTCAATTTTGATTCAGTTCTCTAAACATTGCTGTAAGCACTATGGGGAAGTGATCTACTTCCCGACCTTGCTGAAAACCTTATACAGTCATGCCAATCCTCTGCTTGGCAATGGTATTTTAGCCCCGCCCCTTCAGGCGCACAGTTATATAAGCGTGCGGTCAGTCACCATTTCTTCAATTTTCTTCCTTCAAGACTGCAAACTTGTCTTGGAACCCTCTCTGCTTTGCTGTCAAGATACACTTACAGTGGATGGAACTTCTTGGCAAAGCGTGATCAGGATGACTCCATACCTGTGCTCAGCACCTGTATCGAGAGACTTACCGTTCCCCTGTGTTTTCCGGTGAAGAGTTCTCCACATCGCCATTGAAGACGCTCTCGGTGATCAATGCGCCGCTTCAGTGAAACTCCTACCATTTCCTACATAGCTCTGGCTGGAGTTACTGTATCCTTATATATAACACATATATACACACACACACACACACACACACACACACACACACAATATTGACAGTGAGGTTGAGCTGGAAGTCTTAGAGGAGGAGCTCATGTCAGCGCAAGCCCTGCAATCCCCGACCTTCTTATCTAACGTTCTCGCCTGTGCAATATGCTTGTGATGATATGCAGCCCTCTATTGGAGCGCTCGGCCTCATTATGTTTGGCGGCTCTGATGATGGGGATGATGCTGTGTCACTCACAGCTTCAGGTGAGTGTTCCATGGAGGATGTTGCCACCCCTTCCACCAGCAAGGGTAAAAAAAAAGCAAACTTTTTCCCAGCCAGCAAATCTTCTTTTTAGGTAAGTATGCCCTGGTGCGCCTCCTTCGTTCTGTCATCATTAAAGTCAGCGTGGACATGGAAAAAGTTCTGTTAATTGCACCAAAATGACCCAATCAGTCCTGGTTTCCGGAGATGATATAAATATTAGACGGCCCTCCATGGGAAATATCGCTGTGGGGAGACCTTCTCTCTCAAGAACAAGGCACGATTTGGCATCCCAAGCCAGAGTTGTGGAACCTACATGTGTGGCCCAGGAACGGAGCACATTGGACGAGCACATAAGTCAGTAATGAGCACTATTTTACAGGCAAGAGCACTGTCCACAAGATGCCTCTATGCACTTAAATGGCATGTGTTTGCAAATTGGTGCTCATCACATGGTAAAGACCTGGTGAATTGCCCCATAGCTGAGATACTCCTGAAATTCCACACAGAGTTAAAGCAGACTTCTCTTTGAAAGGTTTCCGTAAAGACCATCAGATTTGCATGACTCGAATACTAACACATTTCATATTAATCCAGGAACATTCTACACAAAGTCACAGTACTTTACCGATTTAACCTTCTAAAATGCACAGAATGCATTTAAATCCATGATTTATACAATACCTAGGCTTGCTAGTTAATTCTGACAATGTACCTCTTTAAAATGTCTGTAATGTTTTATCCATGTGGTATAACCAAGGAATTAACCAGTATGATTTGTAAACAGGGATTTTCATGTTTTGTTACCTACACGTACACATATTAATGAAAGAATATCAAATTGAGTATGCAAATGCTCGCTTAGTTATATGGAGGAAGCTGATGACAACGAATATCATGTCGCTTGTACCATTCTTAAGATATAAAAGTTCATGATTAAATATGCACTATTTTTGAGCGGGAGATTTGTAAGAATCTGAAACAAAGGACCATAAGTTGGAAAAGACAGCCCAGTTGACCATGTGATTCTGAAAAGCCACTTCTGATTGGCGCAGGACACATTTGGGGATGCGGCCAATTTCAGTTCAAATGTTTCCAAACAGGAAGAACACCCTCTTTCTCTTCAGTCTCTTCCTCTTCTGTCTTCATGCGCTTCATCTTCTCCTCGTCTAGACATCCCAAGCAAGCTTGTCACTCTCTACGGTTCACACACCCATGAGAAGGCCTCACTTCAAAGCCAACCTCATTATTCATATAGACAATAACTCTTAGATCTTTTCATTTATCTTAATTTATCTCACATTCTGTCACTCTTTTCACCAAACTGTCTCATGTATATATGTGTTAGATTAGATTTATGTTTAGAAAGTAATAAAGTTTGTTTGTATTCAAAGATGATTGACTGTGGTATACTTTGATATATAATATCATCCCCGTTTCTAAAAGATTTCACTTCAAAGCTGTACCTAAATACGTGTGATATTATTTTCAATAAGCCATGAGAATAATCTAATTCTCATAAGTGAATTAATCATAATTCACTTATTAAGGCTAATTCTTTACAGTAGAAATTGTGAGCGGATACAACAAGACGTTGTATTATGATTTTAATGGTGGAGAATTTATTCAGACAAATAATCTACTTATTTGTAATTTATCTAATTTATAATGGTTGTCGAACACGACTAATTCCTTTATACATTTCATTACCTAATAATGTACAATAAGGACAGTTTAATTAGCTCACATATTTCGAGACCCTAAATTCCCTTCTAAATTTTGCATACCAAATACCCTTACATATATTGGTGTTAGAAGACATTCAAATTCATCAACCCCTAAATATCCTTACATATAATGGTGTGAGAATGAGGACACTTTAACGTTCCCTTCTAATTGTCGCATACCAAATATCCTACATATAATGGTAGAGAATGCGGGAACGTTACTGGTTCCCGTCTAAATTCATCAGTACCAAATATCCTACATATAATGGTGTGAGAATGAGGGGCACTTTAAAGTTCCCTTCTAAATGTTGAATACCAAATATCCTTACATATAATGGTTTTGGAATGCGGGCAAGAAACTAAATTAGTTATTTGTCATTTTAAACACAGTCATTCTTTTCTTCGAACCAGAAACAGAACAAAGAAATTACCAAGTTCCACATCTGTGACATATATATTATGTGCAAGTTTGTTGTCATGAGAATTAGACATGAGTTAGAATGAACTTGTATTTACCTCCGTTATAAATTAGGTTGAACGCTGCCTTCAATGCTCATGAAAAATGTCTAATGTGCTAAATGTCACACCAAATAACCTTACACAATGCTCAAGGTTTATGTAGCGACTATCTCAGCATACCATGCCCTGGAGGCTGGCTCTTTGATAGGCAAACATAATCTAGTCATAAAGTTCCTTAGGGGAGCGAAGTATTCTAAAATGCTAACTTGGGACTTAAATCTGGTGTTGAATGCACTCACCTTGAGCTGTGGGCGTTTTCCTTAAAAATCGCACTCCTATTGGCTTTGGCCTCATTTAAATGGGTGGGTGATATGCTGGCACTGTCAACTGACAGCTCATGCCTGGAGTTAGGTCTAGATCTGTCAAAAGCCACCATTAAGCCTAGAAAAGACTAAGGTTTTATCAACGGCCTTCAGGGCTCAGGTGGTTTGTTTGCAAGCCTTTTTCCCCCCACCATTTAATTCAGATTAAGAGCAATCTATGTATATGTTATGCCCGGTGAGGGCATTGCATACATACTGTATGTGAAGTGCACCCATCAGCTTAGCCTGTCAGATAAGCTCTTTATTTGTTATGGAGAATGCACAAAAGGAATGTCCGTCTCTAAACAAAGACTCTCTCACTGGATCGTTGATGCGATCGCCCTTGCTAATTGCCCTATTGGTTTCAAAGCACATTCAACTAGAGGCATGGCCTCATCATGGGCATGGACATATGGTGTGTCTTTTTACATTCAAGCAGATGCCCTTATTATGGTTGGGCTACCAACTATCATCAACACAGCCACCCAATTTTATGCTTTTGAACTGCGCCTTTTAAAGTCATAAGCACTCCCATAAGAAATAAAAACTACTTTTCCAACCATGCTGTGAGATGGTTAATAAACCATACTGTGTATATCTATATGGTTCATATAAATCTCAGACTACATTAATTTCCATCTGGCATCTGTCATGTGGGACTACTACTTCAGAGTTTTATAATACAAGTGACTCATTCTTGTCCCTCAGTCAGAAAATTTTGAAGAAATGGTGACCGAGCACCAGCTTATGTTGGACAGCTGTGTGCATGAAGGGGAGGGGCTCAGACACCATTGCACATCAGACAATTGGTGTGATTGTATAAGGGTTTCAGCAAGGTCGTGAAGAAGCACACTTTCCCATAGTGCTTACAGCAACATCTTGTTCCCTTCATCTCAGGGAACCGAGGTTACATGTTTAACTGGAGACGTTTTTTGGCTCTGCTGTGTGGTTGGTTGTCCAAAAGAGAGACAGTGTGTGGAAGGGAGTACTCTGTCTGTGTCTGTGTGTGTGTGTGTGTGTGTGTGTGTGTGTGCGTGAGTGAGTGAGTGTGAGCATTATTTTTTTCTTGTAGAAGTCTTCATTGTTCCTATTGCTTCTGGAGTTTTACATGTTCCAACTGGCAGATTTTGGAAGAGCAGGAGGAAAGGGACAAATAGAGGGGTTTACAAACCCTGCTAGAGAGAGAGAGAGAGGTTTTACAGAAGGGAAAAAGGAGGAGCATTCCCTGGGTGAGTTACCACAGTGACAGGCCATCTCAGTGTGTGTTGGAAGGCGTGTGTTTGTGTATGCTCACAGGGTGCATTGTTGTTTTGTCTCACACGCCACCAGAATTCTTAGGGAGACTGGCTGTGTTCTGATTAGTATGATCCTGAAGGACTAAAGACTTTGAATTTTTTGAGGGATATTATACTGCGGAATAGCAGAAATACATTGAGGGTAAGTGATTCTCACTACATTATCTGTCTGTCTGTGTTTATATGTTTGACTCTCTCTGTCTCTCCACCTGTCTTTGGAATTCCGCCTGTCCACTCACTCAACCTACAATCATAGTTCTCCATGCCCGAGCAAGTCATTCTGACAGTTTCTTTCCCTCACTTTTATTTTGTGTGCCTTTACTGTCTCCACACCTTTCTTTACCTCCTAATTGATATCTCCCTCTCTCTCTAATAAGTAATATGGGCATGAACTTTTATTTTAAAATATTTAGAACTTTTAAAATATTGAATTTTAAATGTGTATGAACCTATTTGGAAAAGTATATATTTAAGTGTACATTAGGTCTCCAAGTTTTCATAATTTTAAATGACCTTTTAGCTTTTTTTTTTTTTTTTTTCAGTTCACTTTTTTGCATATAGTAATATGTAATTATCTAATTATAGTAATCAAATATCCATAGAAACTGCATGTTTTACAATTTTATAGGAATTTGAAACATATTTATAATAGTTATAAATATCGTGCTAACTTTGCAAGACAATGTAAATGTCATGTCAACAATGAATTTAAAGTCATAATCAGATTTGAATAACTTGCTAAATGACCAATTATGCAATGCTCATGCATCATATAATCACATACAGTATAATATAATATGTCATGCTATAAGTTTAAAAGTGCCTATTCAGTACTTATATACAGTATATATACACTACCGTTCAAAAGTTTAGGGTCACTTACTCATTCTTTTTTTTTTTTTTTTTTCACATTTTACAATAATAGTAATGTCATCAAAACTATAGAATAATGGAAATGGAAATTTGGGAATTATGCTGTGAAAAAAATTAAATAAAATAACTAAACACTATATTATATTTTAGCGTCTTCAAAGTGGCCACACTTTGCCTAGATTTTACAGAAATGTACTCTTGGCATTTACTCAACCAGCTTCTTGAGGTATCACCCTGGGATGCTTTTTAAACAGTATTGAAGGAGTTCCCATCTATATGTTGGGCACATAGTGGCTGCTTTTAATTATTCGGTCCAAGTCATCCATTTTTCCAAAAACATTTTTTTTTTTAAATAACATTTTATTTTTTGTAATTAAATTAATATGTTGGCACAATTATGTTTTTGTCTACAAAAAGAATTTCAAACATTTAAGCGTACGCCTTCAGATCAAAAGGTTTTTAAGATAATGAGAAACATTTCAGGCAAGTGACCCCAAACTTTTGAACGGTAGTGTATATATAACTGACCATTTAAAAAAAATAAAATAACGGTCAAATAGTAAAATATAGGCATTATAGTGTTGTGCTGGAATGCTGTAGTGTGTGTGCGTGTGTGGATTGAACAGATGCCTACACTGCTCTGCACATTGTTATTATTTTAAATAGCCCTGATAAGACTTTGTGTGCTGTGACTGAGTTGAGTTCACACACCATTAACTTCACACATGCAAAAAAGACTGTTCTTACATCAGCTAGTTCAATACCACAGAGATAGGGGGAGACACATAGCCTATTCAAATGGGAATGCGAAAAAGAACAAAAAGAGTTTGGTTTCCCACATGGAAAGAACCTATATAAACATATATGTTTTAATATAGGTTTTGATATAGGTTTGTAATATATGTGACATATATAAAATTGGCCGGTTTCCTATATTATATGTACATATATGCACATATATGTACACATATATACGTGCATACATGTACCTATATAGGTGCATATATAGGTGAACATATATGTATACATATAGGTGCGTATATGTGTACATATGTGTGCATATATGTGTACATATATGTGTGCATATATACGTGCATACATGTACCTATATATGTGTACACATATGCACCTATATGTTCACCTATATATGCACCTTTATATACCTATATATTAGTAAAATTATTAAAATCCATAGCTACTAGGCAACATAAATAATAGCCCAAAATTTAGAAATTTACATTATTTATTTAAGAACAATCAAATAGTACAAGAACAAAAATAAGTCAAAAAACTGAACAGAAAAAAAAATATATATTATCTTGTTGATCTTCTCAGCTCCGTGAGCTTCGAATTGATAGATGTGCCTATCTGCCCTTGGCTGGTTGCCGGCCACTTCTTCAATGTAGCATCTAGAGAAGACAAAAATAATAAGACAGATTAATAATAATAATAATAATATAGTGCTTCATCAGGAACCCAAAGTGTTTACAGTACAGCTGCGATTGGACACATATTTTGGATAAAGGGCTGATCATAAAAAATGCGTCATGTACACGTCAATTGGAAGATTCTGATTGGATTCTGCTAAATCTGAAGGAAATTCTGATTGGAAACATCACCCCCTCCCGTTTTTTTTAGCGGCATCGTTCTTTCATGTGCACATGTCCGTCATGGGGACTGCATTGTTAACAGTCACACAGACAATCATGTGCATCCAAAGCAGAGAAAATTCATGGATAGGAAAAATTTGGCCACTCCCGTGTTTTTTGGTTTGCTTAAAACACAGGTGAAGTACAACTTCTGCAGTTGTTTTAGATTAGATTAGATTATGCCGCGCACGCAGCCACACAAGATATCAGAGAATTGAAATTGGCAGAGAATTGGCTCAGATATCAGAGAATTGGAATTAATTTGATGTTGCACCCTGCATTCTGGTGGTTTGTGGGGAGGCCCAAAGCCGGTGATAGGGGCAGCCTACTGAGATGGACAATATTGGTTACATTCTGTGAAGCAAACATAGCTTAAGGTCCATCCCCAGGAAATTTTTGATTAAGTAGATGTGATTTCCTGCTTTCTAGTGGATTTTTGGGTGGTCTGCTAAAGATGTGCAATACCTGAACTTATTCTGATTCATGTTCGGCATCATGACTTGTATGGCCTTCTAGACTTGAGCTGAACATTCAACCAAAAAACTATTGTTGTGCCTAAATGACTGCCTATGTACCACAATAAAGCCTAATTCATAGACCAGTGTTTAAGATTTAACCTAGGTAGGTTGATTTGAATTTTGATTCGAGTGGTATTAAACTAATTCTTAACTGAAACCTAGCCTATGTTGTGAATAATTGTATTCTTAAGAGCACTTAATGATTTATGTTCAGCCAAAACAACAAGATTAGTTAGGGAGGGAAATTATTCTTCATTTAAAGCCTCCCACAGAAACAAATAAAGTGCAACAAATAAAGTGCTTAAACAGTACAACTTTTTCAAGCAGTAAAACAGATGAATGAATTACAAAAATAACTAAAAATTAGGCATAATCAGATGCAGATCAGAAGCTGGGTTAAGTCCTTGTCTAAGATCTGTGGGCATGGTTATACTGGCCTGTGGCATTCTTGGAGGACTTGATGATATCTGAGGGGGGCTCCCATTTAAAGCAGGGCTCCAGATTGGCCATCTTTATGGTCATTATTGATGACAGGGTGCCATCCAATGCTAGGCTGCTTCTTCTCTTGGTTTTATTCAGTCCCACAACTGAAAACACCCTCTCAGCATCTGCATTTGCATGGGGCAACACCAGGACCAGGAATCCTTTGGCTCCTGTCAACTATGCACCAAGAACAAAATGGAAAAAACATACTTTGATTTTTGATTGATTAATACTGCAAGTATACATCAGGTTGATCCATTAACAAAGTTCAGATAAAAAAAATTCATAATTTGCAACATGCATGACATATATGCATGCAACAGATATAGCCAAGCCACACATGTCAAAAGGAAAGACAAAAAAAAAGTGTTTACCTTATGTTTCCGGGTTTCCATTTCAGCCCAGAAACTTTCCATTTCAGTTTCGTCCTGCAGGGATATCATTGGCATGGTCTGATAATTTAGAAACTCCTCACCCAGAAGGTCATGCTCCTCTGGCCCATGGAGATGGGGAAACCTATTTATGAAAGTAGAGTTACAAGTTGTTAAGTTTTAGGTATATTGTCATCAGCAGCACAAAGTAAATGTTTGGCAGAGGAGAAAAATCTCAAATAGTTTGGGAAATACCAGTGTCATTCGACTCATCCGTAACAAGGGTATACGGGGCTTTTTTCATCTCCTTCACAAGCTCCTGTGTGAAATATGGTGCAAGTGCTTCATTGGTAATGCAGGATGACTTAGTCCTGGCACACCTGTACTCCTGCGCTGTCTTCGAATCTCCAAAACATTCTTTTAGGAGGCCCCAGGTGGTCCGCAAAGGCTAGGGGGATGTTGTTTTAATTTAATTGCCCAATTGTCACACATTATATTATACATTTCTGCATATATACAGTGAAATTATTTATTTTTCACATATCCCAGCTATGCTGGGGTCAGAGTGTAGGGGTCAGCCATGATTCGGCGCCCCTGGAGCAGATAGGATCAAGGGCCTTGCTCAAGGGCCACACAGTGGTGTCTTGGCGGTGCTGGGGCTTGAACCCCTGACCTTCTGGTCAGTAACCCAGAGCCTTAACAACTGAGCCACCACTGCCCTATAACTGTGAACTACCAACCCAGCTGTCACTTTGACCTCAGCCCTTCTTGTCTGTAAGAAATTAAAAATTATTAATCCTCCCTAAAGACCATAGTTTATTTCAAATAGACACCTGCGATAATGGTAAAAAACACATTCAGCAACTAAGATCTCAAATTAAGAAACCTGGACTGTACTACACTGAAATACAAACCAATTAGTCAAAACTATCAACCATGACTTTACTGTGATCAACTATAACACAAAACTCTTGACTGAACCTTGACAGGACCATTACGCATATCATACCTTAAACTCTTGTGCAGACATCCCCCCAACAGAGGGAACGGGCATTGCATATTGGGATATTGTGGATGTGGACTGGAGAGTCCGTGTCTTTTCTTGGTGGCCTTTGCTTTTTATGTGGCGCACTACATCTGCCACACCCTGGTGGCAACATGAGTTTTCAATACGGCAGACTGCACACCAGTAGCGCGTCTTGAGGCTTCCTCTGGTAATAAATGGCCATGAAGAGGTCCACTCATTTTTGAAAATGGATCTATATGTTGCTGCTCTAGCCAGAGCACGACTATTCTGGCCCTGCTGTTGGATTGGGGGGGGGGGGGGTCTCTTCTGTCTGTGCCTCTGTGTCTTCTTCCATCTGCCCTGTTGGTCGTTCTATTTGTCCTGTCTGTTGCTCCTCTGCATGTGCGTCTATCTGTCCTGTCTGTTGCTCTCTCTGTCCTGTGTGTTGCTCTTCTGTCTGTCCTGTCATTTCTATCAGTCGTTCTGGCTGTTCTGTCAGTGTGTTTGTCTGTCTTTTCTCACTTGGCTGGTTCTTTAAATAAAATAAAAGGTTCCGCTTTTGTCCTGGCAAAGGTCTCTTACGGGACATCTCTGAAACCTTAAAGAATTCATGGTCATGTTGGTTTAATAACTCTACTCTCAGTTACAAAAACATGCCTACTTCTATGCACAAAGTTCCCGTATTTATGTTAAATTCTTTTGAATACATATTACCTGTTCGAAGTGCTGTTTGGTCCTACAGAAAGTCTTCATCCACAGTGAGTCCTTTATCTTTGGCCTGTTAATAAAAAGATAAATGCCATGTGAGTAAATAAACAATGCTATGAGCTGATGTTTTGAGCATGCAGTACAGGTGAACATTGAAAAATTAGAATATCATGCAAAAGTTCATTTATTTCAGTAATTCAACTTAAAAGGTGAAACTAAATATTATATAGACTCATTACATGCAAAGTGAGATATTTCAAGCCTTTATTTGTTATAATTTTGATGATTATGGCTTACAGCATATGAAAACCCCAAATTCAAAATTAGAATATTGTGAAAAGGTAAGCCATAATCATAAATGAACTTTTGCACGATATAAAACATTTTCAAGTTTCACCTGTATACCACGAGGTTAACAAGGTGCTCTCCTGCTGCTTGTGTCTGTGAACATGAATGAATAAACTCAGCTGTCATAAAAGCTGAGTTTATTCACTCATGTTCACAGACACACGCAGAAACAGAAACAAATAATTTCTTTCAAGATTTAAAGTTTAAGAGAGTGAGTCAATTGGACGACATTTCATTGTTACATACCTGATCTCATCATCAGACTTCTCGAGGTAGTTTCTCCCGTTGTCTTTCGCGGTATCTTTTCTTCTTTCGCTAACTTCGGGGTGCAGCGCATAAGGTTCAGTGGCGCTCATCAGCGCCATCTACGGTCGGGGAGTTTCAAGATCGTTTTTTTTTTGCGTGAGAAATTGGATGTGTGGCGTGAGTGCGTGTGAAAACAGGCAAAACCGTGTGTCACACGGCGAAAGCGTGAGAGTTGGCAGCTATGGAAGCGTGACCTTTTCAACGTAATTGCGTATTACGTGAAATTGTAAAAAAAGG
This sequence comes from Moxostoma hubbsi, assembly GCA_032164185.1. Taxonomy (NCBI): domain Eukaryota; kingdom Metazoa; phylum Chordata; class Actinopteri; order Cypriniformes; family Catostomidae; genus Moxostoma; species Moxostoma hubbsi. The sequence goes on along the minus strand of JAVLUX010000003.1, from coordinate 31,754,282 downwards.
CTTGATTGACAAAATAAAAAAACGACAAACCATTTTGTTATACATTTCCTTCTTTTCTACTATCTTCATACAAGAAAGAATTGACCTTGTAAATGTTTCAGGAAAATGTGTAGACATCATAGTTTTCCATCTCCTCTCACTTAATTGCCATAGTTAAATTCCATAACATGCCAATTACATGTGATACCAATTTGTAATGTGATACCAATACCATGTATGACAGTTGCCAAAGTGAGATATGAGCTACAAAATGACTAGATCCTGCCATGAGCTATATAGGAGACATATCTTGTATGCACATATAGGGCTTATATGTGGATATAAAGAAGCAATACAGGAGACCTATATGGCCAGTATATGCACATGCACCAATTTTGCCTATATGTGGCATATATGCGCATATATACAGCATATATATTATCATATATGTGCATATATGCTGTATATATGCAGCATATATGTGCATATAAACTGCATATAGGTTTCATATATGCACATATATCCTCATATAGGTTCTTTCCATGTGGGTTGTTAAAATAATAATGAGTCCAGATGAATGGCTGTTGAACTTTTGTAAGGGGCAGGCTGGATGTGACTGTGTTGATTTACAGTTGTACTATAACAGGGCTATGGCCACTGTTTGACGCCTCTTTTCAAGCACACTGCGCACACATAATTTACAGTGGGCTTGCACTCATGACAAACTGTTTAAGGACAAAACAAATTTTCTGTGAGCATAGATGTTCCCAAAACTGAATATTATAAACGCATAACATGGACCTTCTTTTAATTCCCTAGATTAACCCTGCAAGTCCTGATTTAGCAACCATAACTTTTTTTTGTTTTACATATTTTCAAAAACCAAAACACTGTTTATTTCCTGTATAAAATTATAAGGATTTCCAGATTTTGTATTAAATACTTTTCAAGATATGATGATCAAATCTTTACGAGGGTGTATCAGTGAAGGTTTATTCATTTGAAATATGTTTGTGTGCATGTGTGTGACTCAAGACCCCTGTGTAAACCCTGTTGTAGTGCAAGTACAGTGCTGTAAAATCATGGATGGGTGATTCTATGCACTACAGCTGGACCAGAAGGTAAAATAATTGGACGTTTCTTAGTTTAAACTTTGAGAATTAGCTCAGTGTTTAAAAACACAGGGACAGGGCCACATGAATATATTTATACTATTTAAAGGCATTTGTTTGACTGCCAATACCAGTTGAAGTAATCACAGATTGCCTCAAAGTAGAACCCTTTAAAATTTGTATAAGTGTCATGTGGCCAAAATATGCACAGGCATGAGTGATATTTCAGAGAAAAGGACAGAGAGTTTGAGTACAAGCGATTTTTGGATAGTTGCAGGCACAGGATATTACATATGTCTGCACAGGACAATAGAGTGAACACATTGCTCTCAAACTTTAATTTCCTCTGTTGAAGCCCCAACCATCTGCTTTCTCTCATTCCTTCCCAATGCTCATCCTCGAATTAACTGTGTGTATTCAGTGCTCAAAGCTCATACATAGAGATGGAAAGAGAAACTTTGGCAGTGAGGTGGGTTACAGAGACTGAAATATACGGAGGCTTTTCTTAAACGTCTCCCTAACTCTGGACTCTCTGATTTTCATAACCTCAAGTTAAACCCTTCACTTTTCTACTCAAACAAAAAGCACATCCGCTCTCTCTTTCACTCTCTCCCTCTCTCTCTGAATATCCTGTGTTTCATGTTTAAATTAGACAAACAGTCCGGTGATTTCCCCAGTGATGGTATCTAATTCTCATTAGGTTTGCGTAACAGGTTGTCTTTGGGTGAATCTTCTGGCTCACTAGGGGAGATCAAGTGGTCCACAGAACTGCAAGTAGTACCAGAACAGAGGGAGCAATTGGACTCCACTCAGGATGTATTGTATTGTATTGTTGAAATCAGGAAAAGATGAGCTCACATATTCAGTCACATTTACTTCGGTAAGGTTTCATTTCATTCTAATATAATTTACTAATCCAGTTCATCACCTTTAGTAGGTTGTGAGTTTTTTTCACACCATCATTGCACTTTTGAAATTAATGGAGAATGGTGAAGTTTGGGTGCAAAATATGAAGTTTCTCTTATGGTTGAGTTTGCTGTGCAGAGATAAATCATAACTACATCCACATTTTGTCAAAATTGAGCTATGACCAAAATCAGATCTTTTATGATATGTCCTTTGACAGGTTTGGATACGGTAGCTACAAAATGCACACTTTTTATTTTCCTTTTTACCACTTACTTTTTTAAGTTTTAGTGTTGCTGAAGTTATCCCTGTTTTCATGTGTACTTTTTTGCATTCACCTTATCATGCAGATGTCCTTCGATGTTTGTTCGATCATTTATAATTGTCCATTTAGATAGCACTTCATCATCAGGCAATTGTTCTTAGATGACATTCTTTGCAACTCTTTTATTTGGTAGAAGATATGTTTATGCACTGGTCAGCAAAAACTCATGTGAGTAAACAAATTATTTATTTATGTTTGTGGAGTTTTCTAGTTAGTGCATTTTAGTGGTTGCTTAGAAATGTCTTTGCAAAGTCTGCGCCACTGTTCCTCATTCTTTCATGAAAACCTACTTACATTATACTGGATATTATGTTGTTGTTTCTTATCATTGGCTTTCCACTGCAGATCATATATTTTCTGTACTAAATCAATTAGTGTGTGTATATGTATGATTTTATCCTCAGAAACACAGAAACAAGATGGTATAGTAAGGTATGTGTTTCTATTGTCTCTCAAAAAGTAGGGCTACAAAGACATTTTTAAATGGGTTTCCTGTGGTCTCCTTTTAACGCTCACAGAATTACAGTCCTGACTGTGAACTCTCCCCTCATACTGAACAAGGAACAAAATGCACACCAAAAGTCTGTGAAACCCTGAACTGTTAACCTACAATAATGAATGTGTCCCCTTGAGAGTAATTAATCTGTTCTCAGTTTTAGATTTGTATCTCACTTGCAGATTCATTAGTTTACTGCAGCTGAAATCTGGGCTTATTGCTGAATTTTATATGACACAAACTTCTTTACATCTTTATCTCTCTTTGTCTGGAGTCATAAAATGGTCATGTGATGCAGGATTCAGTCACGCATTCAGTGCAGTCCTGTTATCTTTACTAAGCTGATGTCAGAACATGTTTTTATAAAGACTTCAGCATGCAGAAATGTTTTTATTGTACCCAAAATCAGATTTTCCCCATCTCCAAAATCTAAATTCAGTTACATTTACAAAGCCCTTTTAATTGAGCGGAGACAATCTAAAAGTGCTGTGACTGCAATTTGAAAAGGGATTGCTTTATGCTGTGTATGAATCAGTCATATTGAGGCACAGTTGATTAATGTGTTGTATTTAAAATAAGTGAAGTGTGTGTTGGCCACCATCACTGTGGCACTTCCACCCACAATGGCCTGTGTCCCATCCAGACCCATAATTCACAAAGATAACCCAATAAACATACTGGGTATATATATAAAGGGAGTTTGTTTTGTTTTTTTGAAGACTATGAATCATTTATCTCCAGTGTGTGTGTCTGGGTGATGTACAGTGTACAATGTATTCAAATAGTTTCCTACTCTGTGTACGATTGTGCTCATTACTCATGGGAAAAGCCTTACATCAAACCCTTCCATTACTGTGGGTTTTATAAACAAAGATTAATCCAGTGTAATGGATATTTTTGCACAGCTAGAGCCATTAATTTTTATTTAGTTATTTTTTATGAACACCATTTCTGGACTATACTACCAGCACCAAACAGACTTGGAAATAATATTCATGGATTTCAACAAGTTTCAAGCACTTGCCCAATCAGGTAGCTTTACAAAAAAACACCACCATTGACTGAGCCAATGTTGTTATGTCGCGGCTAGACAGGATTCTCAAACAAACAGATTGCAAATCCACTTTTTAGAAATTACACACTTTACCTTAAAGAAAGAGAATAGTGTAAAAAATTTAAAAAAGGCCTACACTCAGGCCACATTGACAACATTTTGAAATATTTTAAATCTTATGATTACTGACATAGCATTTCTTATTCTTTAATTCATGACATATTAAGCCTACGTGTTTACCATAAAGTAAAACTATTCTCTGCAGTATTCTCTACAACAGACACATTAGTTTAATGCATTACAAAAAGGTTCATTTAAACCACAAAACTCTCCCATGTCTCACATAATAATCAGAAAATGTTTTGAGTGGATGTTTACTCATGTTAACAAAAAAAAAAAAGACAGATGTTGACTCAATAGGTGACCAGCAGAGCATCAACAGAAATCTCAATATATGTTGATGTAGGTCATTTTATCTTTGAATGACCCAGATCCAGTGCAAAAGAAGTATTATTGAGTGTTTTATGAATCTTGTGTGCTTTGGTTTTATTTGAAGCTAACTATTCTGACTACAGGTGCACTTGAGCATGTGTAGACTTTATCTTATTATTTTCATGCGGATTACATGTGCTTATTGTCTACAAAAGGATATCAAGCACTGGTGAACCCTCCATTCATTAGACACTTAGTGAGTGTTTCAGAGCAAATAAAGTGAAATAGATGGAACTGAAGTTAAACTACTCTGATGTGAGGAGATTTTTCTTTACTTAGCAGATGGTTTTTCCCAAAGCCACTTTACAGTTGCCCCTAAAGGTTTATTGCTTATACTAAATAATGTATGAACACTTTATATTACTTACTATCATGTCAGAAATAAAAGATAATCCCAATATTATGGGAAAAACAATCCCCTCCCACATTGCCCTAATGCTTTCTAAACTTACTCAGGTTTGAACTCAGACTGTCGACAATTTCTTTAACAAAAATGGTCTTATTCATGAAAATTTCGTAAATACGGAAGAATTTGGAGTAATTCAAAATGGAGCTTCTCGAAACCTTTCCGCCGGATTCAGGAATGCTTCGTATTCCCCAGATGTGTTAATAAAATGTGTGTATGTTATGCCTCCTACACACTACACGACATTCAAAGACATCGGATTGTGGTACCGTTCATATTACACAACTGTCTGTCTTGTCACTGAAGTCGTAGAGTTTTCAAATTACACAAGGTATCGTTGACAGTGGTGAACACATTACAAAACATTTCACTATTGACAAATCCCAGATGACAATGCCTGGACTCCAAATTACGTTTCACAACAGAGTACACGCGAGAAGTGACACGAGATATGAAAACATATCAATGTTACAATATGAAAAAGTACCTCCTACTGAAAAATCGACCTATTTGCTTACCTGACTGTCCAAAAGAATTGGCAATTTCTCTCCAACTCTTCTCTTTCTCCACCCGGCTGTGATAGTTCAGAGGAAACATCAAATATGCACCGGTGATCCTGCCAATGTTCCACTAATTTCTCCTCCATTTCTTCGGTCCAATGAGACTTTCTTGATACCGCAGACATGCAGTTGATGTTCTGTTGCAGGTACATCAGGACTCTGCAACTGAAACTTCCCGTGCCCCGTTTCTTGCTCTCTCATTGGCTGTAGGTCAACGCTGCTGTTGTATTCAGTCAAACCTCATTTCACATTGCGTGATTTGAAATCACAGACTGGTCCTGATATTTAACATAGGATATCTCGGCGACGCATCAGCGCTTCTCTCAGATCACTCTTTGATAATTCAAGCAAATCGTTTTCCTAAAAATGTATGTCCACATATGTGGACAGAGGGACTTAGTTGTGAAATTTTAAATAATATCAAGCTATAGAAAGTCATAACGTTTTTTTATTATGTTTCCAGGAGTGTTGGTTATTCATGTTTTTGAGACATTACAGACATCACAGCTGATTTTCTGTAAATCTGCTTTGGAAAAATATTTATTGGGAAAAGTACAAAGAAAAGCTATGCAAATAAAAATGATTTACCTTGATTTCACTTCTATGTTACAATTTTTTTTTCTACTTTGTCAACAAAATCCTTGTGCTGTTGTACACAGTAGTGTACACTGTTTAGCAGCATGGCGTTTTAAGATAAATCGTTGAAATTTTTTAAATGGCATATCGGATGAAACTAGAGACTCTAATCTTTTGATTCAAAATGGTGAAAACATAATGTAAAAATTCAATCAGGTTTCTTTCCAGATGTAGTTTTGTTGGTGTTTCTCCCAAAGACAAAATCTGATGTGATCGGTACCATGTTGTTTTGTCACATGATTCAGTCAAACCTTTAACCCTTTAATGACAGCCCAGACTCTCCTGAACTGAGATCAGTCAGTTTAAATTAATTTAAATTATGGGTTTCATATAGTAAAGCCAAAATACAATGTCCACGCATGTGTAAGCGTGAGGTCGCTCAAGGATATCCATGTATATGTGGTTCAGACAAATAATATAGCACAGTGAAATCTCACACAGAAACTTTAACTTCCTTCCCGTTTTCCCTGCATTAGATGCCATTATCTCACAAGATACATATGACATGTGCTCCACTGACACTGACTCCTAATCCTATTGGTAGTTGTTGCCGAAAGTCACTTTTCAATTGCATAAAGTCGCTGGAAATGGTCGCATCTAGATGCCAACAGTCACTGTTGCTCATATTACTGCAAGGCTCTGATTGAAAATAAATGGAATCATGTTGCTGCAAATTGTTGAATGTGTGAATAGGGCTTAATTCACCATTGTTTTAGCTAATTGTTTAATTAACACTTTCATTGGCATTAAACATAAAGCTCAGTGGTTATGTACAGTATGTTATTTGGCTAGATGTCTTACCGTTTACCAATTACATTTGTCAGGTATAGGGTACTTTTGAGGAGAACAGATTGCAATCATAGCTGGTTGTAATTAGGATTGTCTAACACTTTTATTTTGGATACAAGCCATACAATAAATGGCTTCCAAAATATAACTTAACCTCTCACATCAGCGGCCTTCCTCTGACTCTCTTGTGATCATTTCTCTTGCTCCTATTTCTGATCACTCTATGTATAGAAAAGAAAAGCATATGTTTGTGCATGTACATGTGTCAATTGTCTTATGATTGTGAAACCTCAGGACCTATGCTGATTTGTACACACATAGACATTCATACATTCATAGCCTCTCTCTCTCTCTCTCTCTCTCTCTCTCTCTCTCTCTCTCTCTCTCTCTCTCTCTCTCTCTCTCTCTTAGCATTTCTCAGAAGGACATGAAAACATATGGTACATTTATTTGTTTCACATTCTACTCCTTAGCTGACCTTGTGTATTTAATCCTTGTTTCCGTTGCACATAAATCAGTAGAGCTTAGATTGGCTGCTGTCTCTTTATATCTCTATTAGCGGGATCTTGTTCCAATAATGTTGCACTCCTGGATCACATACATACATACAAATGATATATGACACGTCTATTGCAGCAGTGTCCAAACCAGTTTTTCTTTTTTTCTTTTCTTTTTTTTGTTCTTTTTTTTTGTTCTTATGAATTGAGGTCATGTCTGTGTTACTGCTTCCCATCCAGATCACATTATGGAGCGAGCCTGTTGTGTTTTTGAACACTTGTGTTTTACTCTATTTGTTTCTCTCTTATTCCTTTGCTGTCTTTAAATAAACAGTGTAATCTAATAAATCTAAAAATAAATCTGTTTCTCTTTCTCCCCTGATGCACTCAAAAAGCACAGGGCCTCAGGTTAACTGGTATCAGCAGTGAATTAGTCAGTCATGTCAGACAAACTGTGTCTCTTTTCATGTTTAATTACTTAATCCGATTGAGTGTCGGAGAAACAAAGCAGGACAGACGGTCTATCTATGATATATGTTTGCAAGTCATGCTTCTGAGTGTCTGTGTGTATTTAAGCAGGCAAAAGATAAATGTGCTTTTTAAGATAAGCAATCAATAACAGTGATTTTAAAGGTGCACTCAAAAACGTAATGTAATGTTTATATTCCACTGAGAGGAATAAAACAGCTTTTCCAATTCCACTGATATGACTGGAGTCTTCATCTTATGTGAGAGTACAATGCTTTAAATACTGAGAACTTTATTTGGAGCACCTGCGCACCTACTTATTCATATGATTATCTAATCAGCCAATCGTGCAGTGCATAAAATCATGCAGATATGGGTCAGGAGCTTCCATTAATGTTCACATCAACCATCAGAATGGGGGAAAAAAAATTGATCTCAGTGATTTTGACAGTGGCATGATTTTCACACTCAACAGTCTCTAGAATTTACTCAAAATAGTGCCAAAAACCAAAAACATCCAGTGAGTGGCAGTTCTGCGGACAGAAACACCTTGTTGATGAGAGAGGCCAACAGAGAATGGCCAGACTGGTTTGAGCTGACAGAAAGTCTACAGTAACTCAGATAATCTCTCTGTACAATTGTGGTGAGCCGAATGCACAACACGTCAAACCTTGAGGCAGATGGCTACAATAGTAGAAGATCACGTCTGGCACTTTATTAGGACCATAGTGTTATTATTAAAGTGCTCAATGAGCGTATATTGGCTAACTTGTGCACTTTTGAGTTAGACAATATTTGGCAGAATAAGGGTATTTATGGAAACCTACATTTCATGAACCTGTATATTTGTGCAGTATTTTTAGTTTGTACCAACATTGTTATCTGTGTTGTTGTTTTTTTTAAAGAGAAGTGTAAAGTTGCCATTGAGGACTACATCGTTCTGTCAGTGTCAAAAGCCTTAATGTTACATATGAACGGCTGTTTAGATGTTAGGAACGATCAGAGGAGGATAGGCTTCCATCCACAAACATCTTATGGAGTCTTTTTTTCTTGCCACAATCACCTCTGGTTTGCTCACTGGGGGCTTAAAGGGATACTTCACCTCTGGGAAGATGAATGTGTATTTAAAATTGGTCATTTATATAGTATAAATGTGAAATTATTTTTGAATTTGAAGCATTCTAGACAGAGAAAAGGCAGAAAATGTATTTTTTACACATGTGGCTGAAAGACAACAACTCCCAGAATGCACTTGCTTTGCTGCCCTTACGAGGCCACTACCAAACCACGCCTACTGGTTACAGGCGGCAGTATCTGAAAATATGATACAACTAGGCTTGTATTGATACATCGTGACTCTATAAATCGTGAGTTAGTTGATAAATTGACTGACTACGCGGGAAGAACATTATAATTCCTGGTGTCCAAACTCTGTACATGATGTCTTAGTAACAAAAAGAAAAACAAACAAAATACTCACTTTATACTAAGCCGTCCGTTTGTCACTGCGGGCTTTGGCTGGCGTTTCCAATTTATCTTCGGAATCCTAAAATAAGTTTCCAGGACTCCCCTGTCCATGTGTGGTACAAAGCTTGGGTGCTCAGTTATACATGCTCATGTTATCGGTGCGGTTTCATCAGCGGATTCAGCGATCTCGTCCAGTATCGCTGAAATTCGCGACAGCAATAGGACTCTCTATCTGTTTCCATAGGCGCACAGCGAGAGCACTGACACCACCAGTCCGCCCCAGCTCGAGTCTGGCCGGGCTCTTCCTCCTGACTGCCAAGCAGGTTTTGCTCCCCTGCTACAGCAGCTGCTCCAGCCTCTGTTCGTCGCTGTATTGAGGCTCGGACAGGCAGCCGCGAGCATCAGATTCGCGCAACAGATCTTCGAAATCCCCTTCTGCCATTTCAACTTCAAAACTACATTCCGCCATCGTGATTAGTCTACTTGTATACAAACTTTCTACACAGAGCAAGAGCCTGTTTTCTTAGCTTCTACAGAGAGATGGCTGACACTATCTTCACATTCTGCGAGTGAGATCCCGCCCCATATGGGCGTGGTGAAAACATGCAGAATACTGGCTGTAGTTTTAAGCCTCTGGACCAAAAATCCTCCGATGACGCAAAATGACGATTTTTGCGTCATCGGAGGATTTTTTCCAGACTAAAAATAAATAAATCTCTCGTCTCAGGGGGATATGAGGGGGGGGGGAGCTCGGTAATTAGAAAATACTACTGGTTTTCTACTGATACAAAGCTTAATGCTAAATCCTGAAGTAACCCTTTAAAGAAAAAGATATAAAGGCACGACTCTCTGTAAAGCTGTTCACAATGAGCTTTTTATGATTTTCTGTAAAGCTGCTTTGAAACTATGTGTATTGTTAAAAGTGCTATACAAATAAAAATTACTTTTGTTTTTACAAGTTAGCTTCATGGTAGTTATAGTAGTGAAACTCTACAATTACGGATTATTTGAAATGCCAGTGTATTATAACACAATGGCCATCATTACTGAAAAAATTAAGAGTGTGGTAATTAAGTCAGGCACAGATGGAGTCTACCCCTTTCGTTATGTGTAAAATCCATGAGTGTGAGTGTTTGGGTTCATGAAGAAAGAGAGAGTTTAAATATTTAGTCGGTAATTACCATGCTTCAGGGTTGTGTGTGTGTGTGTGTGTGTGTGTGTGTGTGTGTGTTGCACCATTAGTCTCCCGCACCACAGTTTATTTCTCACTTGCTGTATGTCTCTGCCTGAGGCCTGGACCTGTTGTGTTGCTATTTCCAAACATGCTGAAAACACACTGACTGTTATCTGTTGCATGTCTTGAGAGGCCTGGAGTCTTCCTAACTCATGGCTTGTTGCCATTAAAAGTGTACGAAAACAACTGTAGTGATCATTTGTCCCCTTTCCTCCCTGCCTCTCTCTATTTTCATGTTTTCCTTTTCACCCTTGCTTTGTTTCTTACTCTGTGTTGTTTGAATAGTATTATGCTTATCAGCCGTACATTATCTGATCTGAAAATGTGCTCCTTGTCTCTAACAAAACAAGAGCACTATCTAGCACACACTAACTCTGACCAGTAGATGTCCTTCCCTTAGCCAGATACTCTGTTGTGTGTTTATGTGTGAAACCTGCTGTGAAGAGGTATTAGCTGCTGAGATTCCCTCTGGATATAAATCCTCACTCCTTTGACTGATTCAATTGCTTGGGAATCAATGAAAATATTGATTGAAAAAGCTGCAATTGTTACTTCCAAACAGTTCACAGTGCAGCCATCATCCTTTCGACATAACTATACACCTTCTCACTTTACGTGAGCTGACTTCTGCAGACATATGCAACAACATCCATCCAGAGAATAATCTCTGTACAGCTCAGCTGTTCCTTTTCCTCAAATTCTGCTCTGCCACACACACTCATATGAACTGAACATTACTCCCGATGACAGCCGCGGATGAAAGACTTTGTCATATAATGCTCCATAAACAAAGGGAGAGATTCAAAGCTGCTTTTTGTCCAATGGTAGAATATCCACTCTCCCTTACAAAAGCAGTTACATGAAACAGAGGGTTTTCCGCTTCCTGCCATATAGTGACTGTGCAGACTTTTTGACCAATTTTGTATCTATTTACAACGTAACACATACGTGTCACAACAGGTTAGGGTCTGAAAGAAAAAGAGATAGACAGTGTTAGATCCAATGTTTAGATCCAGTTATGTCTTACTACTCTATCTCCATCTGAAAATGTCAGGGAAGGTCTGAAATTTAAAGTCAGTCAACATTTTAGCACTCTTTCAAGATCCAAAAGCACATGCTGGGAAAGAGCTGGAGGAAAACTGATGCACTGTTTATGGAATAATTTTAGTTGTATCTTTATCAAAGCTCAGTCTGACTTCCTCTGACCAAGTCATGTGAAATCAAGACAGTCTGATTTCCTCTGACCAGAAACAAATTAAACAAGTGTTATTATAACAAGCAAAGTGATGGGAAAATGTATGTTTCTAAAAAGTGTCTTACAACCTAGAAGACCTAGGTTGTTCCCCTAAAGGCATGAAACGACGGGGATATTAAGCTGAGAAATGGAAAGAAATTGATAAGAAGAGAGCAAAACCTCTCATCTGAAACCATACTCTCTCTTTTTTTCTCTCTCTGCCTTACAGCTGTGTTAGAGAACATGTGTGGATTCAATTTAGCTTCATATTCTATGTTTGGGTTTGCCTGAGTTGATATTGAAAATAAATTGTAGAAGACCCCAATGTCTCTTATTTCTGGAGACGATATAGGACACAACATTATATTACACAGCAATAGCAAAACCTAGCAAGAAATTAAATAAAATGAAAAGAAATATGTAAAAATGAATATATAAAATATATATTAAGAAATGAGTAAGCACATGTATGGACAAATATTTTAGCCTGTTTTTCAGATTTATCCATTTCAATTGAATAATACATTTCCATCTAATTGAATTGAATAGTCTTTAAAAATAGGCTAAACATTTTTTGATTGTGGATAAGAAAATAATTTGGATGAAAGAAAGAAACTGCAAGAAACTTTGCAGCTGGAACATTAATGTGTATGTTCCAACCACTGCAGAGTGCTTTGGCTCCCTCTGGTTACTGTATTTAACTCCTTCCTATCCACAAAGTGAGAGATAAAAAATTTTATCTTCCCAAATTACCTTTTGGGAATTTATTTTTGCATCTCTTCTCTCAAATTATATTAAAGCTGTGTAATTTCTGCACCACTAGTTGCACCCATTGAAATTGCCATTTCCCCCCAATTGTTCAGACAAACCTGTCCTGCCTCTGACTCATGCCACTGGTTGAGCCCATGTTGTGTCGCTCAAACAAATAGAGCAATGTTGAAATCGCCAATCATTAAAAGTGTTTACAGGCTTCTGGAAAATCAACTTATGAATTTCTTTCTTATATCTGTCACTGCACATTAAACATGGATAAAAGAAGGTAATTTAACATTGGAAAATTAATTACTTATTGGGAATGTGTTCTCATGTAAAGTACTTCTCAACATGGTTTAGAGTCAAGGGAACATGTGTTTTTACAGGCCTGGTTAAAAGTGAATAGGTTTTAATTGAGGAATGGTCACTTGCTTGTCATAGAGTGTTTTAGTGAGGCAGGGTCATACAGACTCTGTTTATACAGGACCCCTATATAAACAGACAAACCCAACCCAGCAACAAGAAAGTTTAACATACAGACCCACATACCTGGATTTAATGTAGAATGACCTTTATTCAGCAATCAGGAAAGGTTTACTTTATATTGGAGCTTGGTACCAGGTTGAGACATCTCCTCTGGTCTTCAAATTAAAAATAATTGATTGTTGTCAGCTAGATGTTTGAGTATGAGGGCTGGGAGTATGACTCCATATCTGTTTCCAGCACGTTCTAGTTGCACATATCATATTTTATTGAACAATAGGGGAAATGTTTATAGTAAATTAACAACATAAGGGCAAATTAAGATGACTATTTTAACTGATGCATTCCTAGACATTTCCAAAATGATTTAGCATAACAAATGTGGATTAATTTTTTAATTTAAGTCCTGTCAATGTTACATAAAAAAATCTATATCCATGATCATTTTAAAAGGATTCGGATGAAACATTGCTTTAACCCAAATGTCATTGCACTAATTATATTTGAGACAATTTATAAACACAAAAGTTACATTTTTTTTGCCCAGTCGGAGAGTTCCGGAATTTTTATTATAATCCACCCAGTAGCTTTAAAGGGATAGATCACCCAAAAATAATTAATTACTCACCATTTACTCACCCTCATGCCATCCCAGATGTGTATGCCTTTTTTATTCTGCAGAACACAAACAAAGATTTTAAGAAGAAATTTTCATCTCTGTAGGTCCTCACAATGGAAGTTAATGGTGATCAAATCTTTAAAGCTAAAAAAAGCACATAAATGCAGCTCAAAGGTAATCCATAAGACTCTTCTGAAGCAATCTAATTGGTTTTGGGAAGGAACAGACCAAAAAGTAACTCCTTTTTCACTATAAATCTTAACATCTGCAGTCTCCTTGGCAATCATGATTTCAAGTTTGAGTTTACTCCATATGGCGCCATCTAGCGCATTGCACATGCATCAAAATCTAGAAAGTATAATCACGCTTGAAATCATGATCATGCCTAGAGACTGCTATGGCAAGATCTACAGAAAAAAGGAGTTATATTTCGGTTTGTTTTCACCCAAAACCAATTAGATCGCTTCAGAAGTCATGGATTAAACCACTGGAGTATGGTGGATTACTTTTATGCTGCCTTTATATGCTTTTTGCAGTTTCAAACATCTGGTCACCAATCACTTGCATTGTATGGACCTACAGAGCTGAAATATTCTTCTAAAAATCTTTGTTTGTGTTCTGCAGAAGAGAGAAAGTCATACACATCTGGGATGGTATGAGGGTGAGTAAATGATGAGAACATTTTCAGTTTTGGGTGAACTTGCATGCTTCATGCAGCGGTACATGAGTTCAGCCCCACTGCTCTGGTACAAATAACTGCAGTGTTGTTTGTATATGGAGATGTCTTCTGTTTAAGGCTATGGCTTAAGTTTTAAAGGAATAGTTCACCCAAAAATACAAATTCTGTCATCATTTACTCTCATGTAGTTACAAATACGTTTGATGTCCCTGGAACACAAAAGGAGATATTTTTCAGAGTGTTCACATTGCCCTTTTCCATTCAATAAAACCATACAGCAACAAGGGGCGATCAAGCTCTAAAACACATGCTCTGTATTTTAGGTCTTTTGAAGCCATACAATATCTTTGTGTCCAGAACATCCTGAAATTTAAGTTGTTATTCACTGAAAAGTTTACCCTCCACTGTAGCTCTCAAATCCCATTCACGCTTGTGCAATCTGTTACGAGACATGCAGAAATCAATGTTGTTCGGCACCCGTGACAAACCTGACACAACAAGCAATTTATTTGTCTGATTTGGCTATTTTTTGGTATACATTTTTCCCAAAACACTCACACAGAGGAACAGTTTGATGAATGAACAGATGGTAAAGAAAGGGAGATCAAGACTGAATGAAAAATTAAAGGATAATAAGGTACAAATAATTTATCATTTAAAACAATGTCCTAACACTCAAATGAAATTAAATGTGCCTTAATGCCTCTTAGACCAGCTGTTCTTTTGACTGAAGCACTGACCCCCTGTGCCCCATGTTGGCCTGTCTTTCTCCTAGTTGCCGTTTTAAGATCTGTTTGAGAGGGGAAAGCCGAAAAAATGTCAATCATTCATCTCGGACAGCATTTCTCCTCCCACTAGAGCTCTGTGTTCATTCACTGGCAGCCCAGGAATCAGCAGGGAGCCACTCTCTTGTGTGTGTGTCTCACTGTAAACCAGATTACTGTGATTACTGCCGTGTATCCTCAGATCCCTTGTATACATTCCCCCCCAAAAATGGTGTCCCTAAAAGTAAAGTATATTTCATGTACTGAGTTATTTGGACAAGTATATTTGATTTTAGCTTCTTGTGTTTTAACCAGTGTTGGTGAAGCTTTATTGTTGTTTCGCAAGATACAAGCTCCTCACAGTTTAAAGTAACTCAATTACAGTCAAGCTACTCTTTTAAAAAGTAATATGCTACAGTACACTAATTAAAAGAGTTAGAAAAATAGTTTAAGGAGAGATAAGAAAATATTTTCAACAAGGTTATTGTTAGTTAATGTTAATTCATACTGCATTAACAAAAGTTAACATATACTACTTTTTAATGTTTTAGTATATGTTTGAAATGAACATTAACCAAGATGAATATATGCTGTTGAAATATTGGGTAAGACCTTACAATAAGGTTCCAGTTGTTAACATTAGTTAATGCATTAGATATCATGAACAAACAAATAACAAAATAATGTTTACCATATATTTATCTTTGTTAAAGGGAAAATTCACCTAAAAAAAACAATTCTCTCATCATTTACTCACCCTCATGCCATCCCATGTGTATGACTTTCTCTCTTCTGTAGAACACAAACAAAGATTTTTAGAAAAATATCTCAGCTCAGTAGGTCCTTACACTGCAAGTGAATGGTGAGCAACATTTTAAAGCTTCAAAAAGCACAGAAAGGCAGTGCTCTCTCACCTTAATGTTAAACAGGTATTAGTACATGTTGAAATTAACATGAACTAATATTAATAAATGCTGTAAAAGTATTGTTCATTGTTAGATCGTTTGAATTAATGTTGTTAACTAATGTTAACAAATGGAACTTGTAAAGTGTTACCGAAAATCTTTTAAATATAGAATTAATTAGTCAATTCTTTCTGTAGCAAAATAACTGCTGAAATTAAGTGGAATCGGTTTGGCAAGGTCAGTTAAATTAGGGTCAATTAAAGTAAGTAAACTCAATACAATAATTTGAGTAGTATTAATACTGTTTACATGTAATACTTGTTTTTTTTATTTTAGATCCTGCCTGTATAAAATGTTAAAGTAAAAAACTTTAAAGCAGGGAGGAGCTAGAACTGTTTGAGTGACATCTGTGCAGGCAATGCGTGAGGGAGGGGCAGAGAGTGCGTGGGCGGTCTCTCCCTCGTGATCCGCTACAGCGTGTGGAGAGCGTGCCAGTGTGTCTGAGACCTGCAGTTTGGAAGGGTTACCGAGCAACACACACGAGCCTGCCCACTCAGCACACATGTACGCACATCCGCGCACAGCAGCAACACGGGACGTCGCAGGACTCGCTGGAAAATGAACCAGGTGAAGAGAAGTGTAGTAAGGACAACCAGCCTGCAGCATGGTGAGTGCAAAGTGCGGGAGTTTAGAGGAGAGTTTGGATGGCAGCGCGGAGGTGCTAATAAACGTACAGGGGTTGAGAGGGGGTGCTGTTCCTGATTTTATTGCCGCTGATTCACGTTATATCAATGGGACTGCAGGAATGAGTATATGAATCTTCGTGTAAACACGTCCTGTAATTGTTCTTGTTGTAAGTAGTTTTGGTGTGTGTGTGTGTGTGTGTGTGTGTGTGTGTGTGTGTGTGTGTGTGTGTTGATGAACTGTTATGTCCTTGAGGCAGGTAAAGCAGCAGAGGGGAGTGAAACTGTGGATTCAGCATAAATGACCTGTACTGAGAGCTGACTGTGCTTTTCTCATGTATGTTTCATAGAGCAGCTAGTTTTGAATGTGCCTGTCTATCAGGGTGATCCAAATGTGAACGTGTGTTGAGGCATGTCACGACAGCTGTTCTTTGCCTTTCACTCATCTCTTTACATCTCAGTGTGCCTATAAAGGGGTCAATCATGCAGAGGAAGGGAAGTGTGTTTGTGTGTGTGTGTGTGTGTAAAACACTCATGGCCTTCCACTGCCCTAAAGGTGACGGCTCCCCTAAAGGCAAGATGCGAAGGGCACATTAAGCTGAGAAATGGAAAGAAATTGATAAGAAGAGAGCAAAACCTCTCATCTGAAACCATACTCTCTCTTTTTTTCTCTCTCTGCCTTACAGCTGTGTTAGAGAACATGTGTGGATTCAATTTAGCTTCATATTCTATGTTTGGGTTTGCCTGAGTTGATATTGAAAATGGGCCCAGAATGATAGAATTGAGGAAAGAATGAGAGGCACTGGCTGTATGTGTTTACAGTAGATGTACATTGTTATTAGTGCACTCATATGCTCATTTATCAGTCCAACAGCAGGTTGCTCTGTGTTACATCTGCTCTTTGTAGTTCCTCTGACTTGAAGCATGTCCTTGAGTACTAACTCCAATCTCTTAAACCCACGTCTTCTCCGAGAGCACCGTTGGGCCTGCCATGTGAGGAAAGCAATCACCCTGTCCTTGTAATTGAGTGATCTGGGTACAGTTTACAAAGTCAATCTAAACATCATCCAATTCCATTGCCTCCAAACACAGGGCTGCATATGGTTCAGTTTATCGGCAACTCTGCAGCCCTGGCTCAGTCATCTGTAGCTCACAATTGCTTCAGAGGGAAATGGAAACAAATGCTTTTAAAAGCAAAAAAAGCCCTCAGACGGTCCCACTCGTTCATTTGTCCTGCTGCTGCTTGTCAAGATGTCAGTGTCTTAAATTAGGCCCATTTATAGTCTAGTCCGTTTATCTTCATTGCTTTTTTGTCTCTCAGGGCAGTTTGGCAGTGAGGCGATCTTTAATTCAGTCCACCTCGCTTTAGAGACATTTATCCACAGGTCTCTGGGTTATCTAGATGTTGTGTTTGAAGAGCAGGATTTTTCGGATGCTGGGGTGTGTGTGTGTGTGTTTACTGAGTTTTGTCAGAATCTATTTTTCAGTTAGAGGGCCGTTCCTTGAGCTTGCTCTGATGTGTTAAACTTTAACCCTTGAGAGTAAAGCTGCATGCTTGAGAGATTTCATGACTGTTGACTGAAGAATTTCACTAGTGTGTTCTTCAGAGTGTAAGGAGCTTCATCATGAGAAATGCAGCTGTAGGGGAATAGGGGTATGACAGTAATAATAAACTCCTTGTTCATGATATTTAACACATAGATCTATGTTTATTAATGTGTACGGCAGATGGATTTGTCTTTATGTGTGTTGATTTTTGGATTTACTTTGCTATACTTTGTGGACAAAATTTAAAAATCTAAATCTGACAAAACCTCCATTTGGAGACACCAGGGGACATCCTCAAAGGAAAAGTTGTTCGTAAATAATGTTTTTTGGACTGTTGATTCAATGCAATAATTTGGTGTGATTAATTATTTTAAATTATACCACGGGGCTGTTGAATACTTGATTCTGATTGGTTGATGGACATTCTAAGGTGTGCGGTTATTTTTCAGTGAACGCACAGCTATGAAATAGTTCCAGGTCTTGACCGCAGAATGGTTTCGTATCACTCCGCCAGCCAAATTATTTCAGTTATTTCATAGATCTACCACAGCAAAAAATAAAATAAAACAAAGACATTGGCTAGGTAAATTGGATAAGAATGACAGACAATGTCATCCTTGGAAAATCTGTGGAAAGCCCCCTCGCCTACTCCAATAGGTGCTTTAAAGCAGCCCGAGCCTCTGTTACTTTTTCTAAAGTGACTCGTTTGAACTAGCTATGAAGGCTTGGGATATATCAAAGCAAGACGCTGAATCTGTGGCGGAAGAAGGTATTTCTAGTAACAGTAGTGCTGTAGGGACGAAAACCTGAAAATGTCTTGAGTGATATACTCTGACCTGATAAATTATTGAAATATACTCCGCTTCGTGACTGCATTACCACATTGGGTGTGCATTATTTCTCGCAAAATATTGATGTGTGAGATTAACTGCGATTTTATTATGGTTAATCGGCAAAGAAGTAAAAAATTTGTAACCGATTGACAGCTTTACTTTTTGTTTATTCTAAAAAAGAAAGTTTTATGCAAGACTATGGTACTTAGTTTTTATAGCCGAGAGAGAGAGATGGCAAGGTAGATCTCGTGACAGGCTGCTCTTGTTATTGCTGAGTTAGAGGAATGTTTTCGATGCCTCTCCTTATCAGACCTGTTCCATACAAGTATAAAACGTTATCACAACATTCTCTCTCTCTTTCTATATGAATATTACCACCACTTTTCTCAACAATGTCCTATTAGCAGTACTCAGAATATGCTGTTTGTTTACAGTTAGCCCATGCTAACCCTGTCCCCCTGTGTGTTAACACAGTTACATGTTGGTTGTTGGGGTCAGATAAGCCCAGCATTGATGATGTCACAGGATTTGTACAGGGAGCTTTGATAAGTATTCCATTCATAAATGCCATACAAATGCTATTTGGCAACAAGTCTCTCTGGGCTTAGTCTATTTGGATCAACCAATTTTTACCTTCATCCGACCAACCATTTGACCCTGATTCCATACATTCCATTCACAGCTAGAGTGCTCTGACATAGACACAGATAGATCCTCCAGTTGTAATGTCAGCTTTGAATACTATTTTGTGTGAGCTTTACCAGATGTCAAAGTAAAAGGGAAGCAGTATTTTAATGTCAAATAGTGACAGTCGGATGGAAAAAGTTGAGAGATATTAGCTAAAGACTTTCAGGGTTAATTTGGTCATCCATGCCTGTAAATCACTTTTCACTGGTCATCTTTGTGACAACCATAACTTGCAGACAAAACTTAAAACACATGGACTTAAAGATGCAGAGAAAGAAAGAGAGATGGTTAAGTGCTAAGGGATTTCACTCCAGTGTCATTGTGTAAAGACGGAGGGCTATATTAATTAAAACTTATTAATGAGTGTGAGTACAATATGACAGTGTTTTACATTTGTGGCTGAGCTATTCAATATTTGTTTTCCTTTACAATTCAAGCTCAGAGTGCCTCTATTCTCAAAAAAATAGGTAACTCAAAAATGATAATTCTGTCATCGTTTACTCACCCTTATGCCATCTCAAACTCATGAGACATAAGATGCGTTGGCATAATATTGATTTCCACAAAAATCTATTTTGACTTGCCCAACCTCTCTTAAAATAAAAAGAAGCAATCTGTGCTCCAATGAGGCACTTACAATGGAAGTGAATGGGGCCAATCCGTAAATGTTAAAATACTCACAGTTTCAAAAGTATAGTCTCAAGACTTAAACAATATGTGTTAACATGATTTTAGTGTGATAAAATCGCTTACTAACCTGTTATTTCTAATTATACAACTGTGTTGCCTTTACGATGTAATGTCAGCAAATCCTAAAACTGTAAAACGACTGTAAAAATGGTGATTTAAACAACTTTACAGCTCAAATAATACACAAGTTTTAAAAGAAGAATTAATGCACATTATTTTATAAAATTGTACGCTTCACATTTCTGCTCTTTAGACCCTACAAAAATTGGTCCCATTCACTTCCATGGTAAATGGTCTGCACTTATATAGCCCCTTTTTTAACCTTAGCGGTTACCAAAGTGCTTTACACCGTGTCCCATTCACACACTCACACACCAATGATGGCAGAGCTGCCATTCAAGGCTCTAGCCTGCCATTGGGAGCAACTTGGGGTTCAGTGTCTTGCCCAAGGACATTTCAGCATGTGGAGCCATGTGGGCCAGGAATCGAACCGCCGGTCCTGCGATTTAGTGGCCGACCCACTCTACCACCTGAGCCATAGCCGCCATTCCATTAAGTGGTTGCCTCAATTTTTTTTTTAAATTACATTTTGCAGTTATCAACATTATGCCACAATTACTGTCTATTGAGCTTAACTTGTATTGAACACGGAATATTCCTTCAATGTAATTAGCAGGAAAATGCTTTCACATACTATCTATGAGTTTGGATCAAGCTACTATGCTGAGATATTATGCATTATCAGCATAGACTTGATGTCTGCAGCTGAATATCACTGCATAACAATGGGTTAGGAAACAAAATACTACTTTGAATCCAACAAGCTCTTGTTTTGGTAGTCCTTTTTACTTTAAATGTGCAGACTCTTATGTGTCTTTCTCTTTTAGCGTGGTAATCCCAGTGCATTATGCATGAAAGAAAACCTCTCTGTGTGTGCAGGTGGTCCATTTAAAAGAGGAAAATGCAAAAGGTCCAGGTCCACACACACACACACACACACACACACACATATATACACACACACACACTCAAGCGCATGCTTTAGTGACAATGTGTAAAAACGCATGTTTCAGTGACATCCCTGCTGCCCTGTTACACACCGTGACCTATTTTTGCAGAGGCTAAAAGAGTTGTGTCCATGACCATTTCAATAGCACGGACCGCTCCCTACAGACTATCAGACAGCAAGTTGGGAAAGTCATTCTGGTAACTGAATTTCCTAGGCATAACAATCAATACCATATTATCTTGTGTTGTCCTGATATTCTTCATAATTGGTACCTGTATGTGCTAAAGTCAAATATAGATACCCCCTCAAATTTATGTAACCTCTTCCACATGACCTTATGCTGTCACATCCGGCTGAGCTCTGCCCTAGACTCAGCCACTCAGCCAATGAATTCTTGCTTCACAATGGAAAAGACAAGAACTCAATCTTTCAGTGGCAGAGGGCCAAAAGTCAAAGTCTTGTGTGGCTCATGAATAGGCTTTGATCTAAATGCAGCCACTCTGAAGTTTATACCGTTCTGGAGATTAACCCCAAAGACCCAAGCACTAAGGGTTTCATTTTGAGTTGTGTATTTGACTGATTTTGTGCCAATAGGTTTAGATGGAGTCCCATCCATGGGTTTGGATTTCAGGGAAAGTCTGATTAAAATTAGATGGGATTATTTTAAGGAGACACTTGAAGCTAAGAACTGCCGGCCCCTGTAAGTCTGGTTTGCATGTGGATTTGATTTAGATGAGCATGTATCGTTTAGCCACTGACAATCATCCATGTCTCAATCAGTATTCCCTCATTCAGGATTCATTGTTATAGTCATTAAGACGTGCCTTTTGCCCAATAATTAATTGGATTTATCCTGTCTTCGTAGTGATAAACTAAGTGATAAACTCTTAAACTGGAATAGGCTTGGTGGAAATAAGTACAAGTATATGCAATATCTGCACCCATGCAAATGTTGTCGTGGCTCTCATGAATTTAAGCAATGACCCTGTATCTCTGGGGCATGTGTTAGCAAAGTAAGTCAAAAACAGAAAGGCGCACAGCAGTTGGTCACACTCTATAAAACCTTAAAGAATAACTGTTGGCCCCCAAATGGCTCTAATGATGCATATGTGATTGTCTTGATAGACAGCTATAGCGGGACAGGGCCTCTCATGAGTCTTAGGTTTACGACACACTGTTTACAGCCGGACGCCATTACGGTGGCAATGTGAGTCAGAAAAAGTACTGGCTTGATGCCTATAGGTCAACATGTGAGCCGTCTGATGACTTTCACTCAAGCATTTACTGAATGGTTGTCATGATCTCAGAACAGTATTTTTAAGTAGTTTATAATGTACTCTGTAAATTTAGGGATTAAAGGAATATTCAATGTTCAATACAAGTTTAGCTCCATTGATAGCATTTGAGGCATGATGTTGAATACCACAAAATATATTTTCGACTCAATCCTAGTTTTCTTAAATAAAATAAAAGCAAAAATAGAGCTCACACTGAGAGTCAGAAATGTGAAGCTTCTAATTCTATAAAATCACGTCCATTAATTATTCTGTTAACTCTTTTTGAGCTGTAAAGTTGTTTAAATTGTCATTTTAGGGTTTACAGTTTTATGTTGTCATGGCAATGAAGTTGTCAAATTGGATATAACTTTACACAGAAAAGGTTAGTAAGTGATTTTATTTAGAATTTAAATTGGTCACATCAGTTTTGAGGTCTGGCAATATCGAGGGAAGCCCGGTTGTTGCACGTACACGTCAAGAGAGTATATCATGATCACGAGCTGGTCCTGTAACACTCGTGCAAAAGTGCAGATGAGAAGCCTTCAGCTGATTGTGAGATTATCATTATATCTGTCTCGACAGTGCTACATAGGCTATTACTTGGGCGGCTGCCAAAATATCTTCAATAGGAGAACCATGGCATTGTTCTTTCCCTTCTGTCCGCAACCCAGTCCAAATAGACCAGTGACCCACCAGTTGAGAAACACTGCTTTAACACACACACACACACACACACACAGACCCACACACACACAGACCCACACACACACACACAGACCCACACAGACCCACTCGCCTTGCTTCTCTCTGAAATTTTCTCCACTGCAGGTGTGTGGGGCAAGTTGATGAGTCTGAAAGGAGATGTACAAGGTGAAATTTTCCGTCCGGTTGCATTTTTTTCCTCAATAACATGTATAAGCAAATGTACATCAACCGTCAATTATCATACCGTGAAACCGGTATACAGCTGCAACCCTAGTCTATGATTTAAAATGTTTAATTAATACAAAGATATAGAAAGTGAGCTTTGGTTATTAAAATGTTTTCTCTTGCAACAAAATCTCACTTTTCTCTCTACCATATTATTTATCAGAAGTCAATCACTGGCACACAGTTCACAGCAATCCATTACACAAGTGAATTTGACAATCAGTTGGAGATTTATTATGAGGGCTTGTTTAAGGACCCGTCACACCTGTGTCAGACATGCTTGTGTAGCGTCTCTGGTGCATTGCGTCATAAACATAAAATGTTTAGGTCACTGTGTCGTTAAATATCGTTTAATACTCAATCTTTAAACACATCTTGAGGTCCCTTAGCTCCTTTTGAATGCAAGAACGTAATGCATGTTGTGGGTCTGCTGAATGTTGTTTTCTTCACTGTATAAACTGTGCTTTGCTCATACAGATGAAATTTCACTTACTGCCCTCTGGAGTAAACGGGTGGTACTACAAGCTTGCATTTCTCAGGAATCTTCCCTATTATGGTCCGGGGGCAGTGCAATTAATTGCATTAATTATTTTAACATGTTATTTCTTGTCAAATTAATCGTACTGAATTAACGCATTAAATCGACAGCCCTAATATATACAGTGGATATAAAAAGTGTACACACCTCTGTTAAAATGACAGGTTTTTGTGATGTAAAAGAATGAGATAAAGATAAATCATGTCAGAACTTTTTCCACTTTTAATGTGACCTATAATGTGAACAATTCAATTGAAAAACAAACTGAAATCTTCGTGGGGGTAAAATGAAAATGAAAAACCTCACAATAACCTGGTTGCATAAGTGTGCACACCCTCTTATAACTGGGGTGTGCGCATATGCATGCGTTTGTAAAAATTATATTTTAAAGGCTGATTATTACGGTTTAGTATTTCTCTGTAATGTAGAACAGTGTTAGCAATATTACTGATAACATTCTTTCTCAGTGCTGGAACTCAAAACATTTTCTGATACTACTGTTTTTTCTTGATGCCTAAACACAGCCAATCACCAGCACTTTTAGATTTGGGCACATCTAGCATGCTACATGCTTACCACTGATGTTGACTAGATTAACCCTTTAGTTATCGAAATTTGGTACCGAACGTCAAGACATTTTTCGATACTCGATTGTTTAGAGGCAGTTCGGTCGGTGCCTAAAATGTATCGAACTCAGCCCTAATCACCACCTTTACAAATTTATTTCACAATTTTACATGAGTAAAAGTAACTTATATTTTGACAAAATGTTATAGTTTCATATTAAATTATCTAAAGGTAGAATCTATTCTACATTATTTTATATCATCAGTGGCATTTTTCAAGATATGTTTCAGCTAGTATTTTTTTTTTTCCATAAATACTATATTATTATTATTATTATTATTACTATTATTATTTAAGGCTATCTACACTGACCTAACCATGGTGTAATATGTGTGTTCTGTTTGAACTATGTTTGAAATTAGAAAACAAACGGGATAATAATGGGCTCATAGAAGTAAATATGCCCTTTAATTTTTAAAAGGGGGGGGAGAGACAACTTCCTGTAGATTTTGTTGTTGACATCAAAAACAAAAATAATGTCACTTGATGCATGTCCTTGTACTTGAAAAGCATGAACAAAACTATGGAATGGAAATGCAACCCAGTATACATTAAATACAGGTTACGTTTAATCTATGTCAGGTCGCCACTTGATTTCCAATGTAAAATCTGTCCAGAAGCAAAACCAGTTGAGAACCACTGAGTTAAAAGTACAGACAGGAGCATTCTGGCTGCACTGTCACGCACCTACAATATACACTACCGTTCAAAAGTTTGGGGTCACTTGCCTGAAATGTTTCTCATTATCTTAAAAACCTTTTGATCTGAAGGCGTACGCTTAAATGTTTGAAATTCTTTTTGTAGACAAAAACATAATTGTGCCAACATATTAATTTAATTACAAAAAATAAAATGTTATTTAAAAAAAAAAATGTTTTTGGAAAAATGGATGACTTGGACCGAATAATTAAAAGCAGCCACTATGTGCCCAACATATAGATGGGAACTCCTTCAATACTGTTTAAAAAGCATCCCAGGGTGATACCTCAAGAAGCTGGTTGAGTAAATGCCAAGAGTACATTTCTGTAAAATCTAGGCAAAGTGTGGCCACTTTGAAGACGCTAAAATATAATATAGTGTTTAGTTATTTTATTTAATTTTTTTCACAGCATAATTCCCAAATTTCCATTTCCATTATTCTGTAGTTTTGATGACATTACTATTATTGTAAAATGTGAAAAAAAAAAAAAAAAAGAATGAGTAAGTGACCCTAAACTTTTGAACGGTAGTGTATGTTAATTATTAATTATCTTAGGACATTACTTTAAAAGCTCACACAGCTGATGTTATTTTGTATTTAGTAGATATTTTTATCATGTTTATAATTCTGTTAGCTTTCTTATTTATTCTATTTATTTTCAAAGGGGAGACTTTTTTTTTTTTTACAATTAAATTTTTTATACTTCAATTAAAAAAAATTGTTTCAAGTTTAATTTATAAAAAAGTGTTTGCTCAACCAAAAAATACAAATAAAGGGCATTGTAATTGATAATAGTAATTGTGTAATACCGTATACCGTGAAATTTTCTGAGACTGTTATCGTACCGTGAAAATCTGATACCGTTGCAATCCTATCATAGGCCCACTGTCCCCCATATGAGGACATACATTTTTAGCAAAAATATTTGCTGTTATAATAAATTGCTTTGTCTGCATGGTTATCAGGTGCTACTAGTTAATAGATACTACTGCTACTAGTTAGTAAACCATAAAGGGAAATGGAAAATGCACAGCAATCTAGCCAGTGTCTCAGTAGGTTAAAGAAGAGGAGGGTGAAGTTAAATAAGTTAATTATTGTGGTAATCAACATTATGCCACAAATGCTGTCAATTGAGCTCAACTTGTATTTAACCCAGAATATACCTTTCAGAAGTAAAGATTATTGTGTACATTTCAGTCAGCCTGGAAGGGACAATTTATAATCCATGGTTTTCAAGCTTTCCCACAGCTGAATTGACAGTGCATACTCTAAATCACATGGGGAGGTTTTCTTGATGTATTTGAGGGCTCACAGCAGTTGTTTGAAAAGTTATGACTTGTGTGAGCAACAGGTTGGATTCCTTGTGGAATGTATGAGCACTCTCTTTTTCTGCCTCGCTCACAACAGGAATGTGATGATGAGCTCTGTTTTTGAACTTTGAAGCATTACACTGGCGGCCAAAAGTATGAAACAATGTACAGATTTTGCTCCTATTGAAAGAAATTGGTATTTTTTTTCACCAAAGTGGCATTCAACTGATCATAATGTATTGTCAGGACATTAATAACAAGAAATATTACTATTACAATTAAACTACTTCAAAGAGTTCTCATCAAAAAATTCTCCACATACAGCATTGACAGCTTTACAGATCCTTGCCATTCTTGCTGTCAGTTTGTACAGATACTAAAGTGACATTTCATCCCACACTTCCTGCAGCACTTGCCATAGATGTGACTTTCTTGTCGGGCACTTTTCACGCATCTTACAGTCTAGCTGATTCCACAAAAGCTCAATGGGGGTAAAGATCAATAACACTCTTTTCCAATTATCCGTTGTCCAATGTCTGTTATTCTTTGCCCACTCTAACCTTTTCTTTTTGTTTTTCTGTTTCAAAAGTGTCTTTTTCTTTGCAATTCTTCCCATAAGGCCTGAACCCCTGATTCTTCTCTTTACTGTTGTACATGAAACTGATGTTGAGCGGGTAGAATTCAATTAAGCTGTCAGCTGAGAACATGTGATGTGTCTATTTCTTATTTAGTTGTACATCTGGTCTTCCACATCTCTTTCTGTCCTTGTTAGAGCCAGTTGTCCTTTGTCTTTGAAGACTTTAGTGTACACCTTTGTATGAAATCTTCAAGCATTATATAGCCTTCATTCCTCAAAACAGTGATTGACTGGAGAGTTTCTAGAGGAAGTTGTTTCATTTTTGTTATTTTTGACCTAATAGTGACCTTAAGACATGCCAGTCTATTGCATACTGTGGCAACTCAAAAACAAATGCAAAAACAATGTTAAGCTTCATTTAACAAAACAAATATCTTTCAACAGTTTTTGTATAATGGCAAATTATTTTCTATTACCAGATTAGCAATTTAACATGATTACTCAAGGATAAGGTGTTGGAGTGATGCTGCTGTAAATGAGGCCTGTCTAGATTTGATAAAAAAATACAAATAGTGATGGTGCAGTTTTTTACATCAGTAATGTCCTCAATGTACTTTGTGATCAGTTGAATGCCACTTTGGTGAATTAAAGTACCAATTTCCTTCTGAAAAAGAAAAATCTGTACATTATTCCAAACTTTTGGCTGCTGGTTTATGTCTGATATTTGTAACTAATCTAACTTGTTTTCAATCTTTGTTTAACTGAGACATAAGTGTGAATCTTCTATAAACAAAATATGAAGTATCGTCTAAAGAAAATATCATGTAATAGTCTAAATGAAAGACTGCTGACAGTCACAATTGAACATAGTTCCACATTTACTCTTTCAGCTCATCTCTCTGAACCCTTTTCCTGTTCTCTAAAGGAAAATGATCTCTCTTGGGACCCATTTTCTTGGAAAAAGGGCTATACAGGTACCATTTGTCAAGTGAGCCAGTCGATACATATTTCCTGAATGTGTTTTTCTTCTTGGATTCTATATTTGAGCACTTGAAAGGTGTTCCAGGCAGGTTTGACCCCGTCAGTGATCTGTGAGTGAAGTCAGCAGTATTGAGTGGACCTTTTGATGTGGTTACTGAGCATTCAGGAGATGTTTGGGAGCAACAGCTGTGTCATCTTTTCGAGAAGTGGGTAGATCCAAAATGCTCCCATATCCTGAACCTTATTCTTATCAGCCTGTTTGAACTTATGGATTGGGGAAATGTCTGTTTTGAGGGGGTGGAGAGAGAGTGAGTCGGGGGCAGGGGTTATAGGTCTCTTTTGTTGTTCTAATTCCCCTCTGACTGACATGCCGCCATCGTATTGTGCACTGCCAGAGTTTCCACCCACTAAAGTACTGTGCCAGCCTCTCGCACAATTGCATGGTCACCTGATCAACTTGGATAGGACAAACACTGGAAATATTTTGTCACTCTTTAGGATTGGGGCTTTCGTTTCTCTATTTAGCCCTAGTTGCTCTAATTGCCAGCTGGTTCATTCTGTCACTTGTCCTGGGGTTAAAGGTCAAATCCCCTGTGTTCTGCCCTGCCGTACACTGTCTCACAAAGACTGTGTGTGTGTATGTGTAATGCGTGTGCACATTTGACTGTCTCTTATTACCTTACACATCTGTTCGAGCTCAGCTGCAGTTTTACGCAAATGCAGTTCAAAGAAAAGGTCTCTTTTATCCCTTTCAATCACATTGATAAACATTATTTATAAACTATATTATCTGTAAAGCAGTGGTGGCCACAGATACAGCTGCTCAAACTACTATTCAAACAATGACATTTTTAAATGAAAAGCATTATCTAAAGTTCAAATCTGTTTTTTTTTCCAACAAAAAAGGCAAAATGTCTGATCATGATTGCTGACATAGTTAAATGTGTTATGCTAGATTGCAAATAAGTGCACATCTCCAAGCCGCCAAACAATTTGTGGTCTACAGATGTGCTTTTACATAAGGATGTCGTGATTTTATACGGTTTCACTATTAACCATGATGAAAATTTTCACTGTAAATGTAACCGTAAAAATTTATGGTTAAAAAATGTTTTTACAAGTGGCAAAAATATGTGTATAATATAAGAGCTAATGCTTGTGCCTTGGTCCCCATGGTGCTTGGCCAGATATCACGACTGAACGTGAACTTTCAATTTATGTTATACTTGGGCTACACCCAAACTCTCATCATTCTGTGCATAGGATGTGCATAAGCAGTATTGTCCCCTAATTTGGAGCATCTCTTATTATATGTCTACTATTTATTTGTTGTGTATTTATTCGTTTTCCTATCGTAGGGCTCTGCTTGGCATCCATATATCCCTAAAAAACATGCTTCTCCATATATCCCTATGAAAAGCGTTTCTCGTCCATATATCCCTAAGAAATGCGTTTCACATCCATAAATCCCTAAGAAACATGCTTATCTTCCATTATATCCCTAAGAAATGTGTTTCTCTTCCATATATCCTTAAGAAACGTGCTTCTCTTATACATAACCCTAAGAAACGTGATCTCTTACACATAACACTAAGAAACGTGCTTCTCTTACATATAACCCTAAGAAATGTGCTTCTCTTCCATACATCCCTAAGAAACGTGCTTCGCATCCATATATCCCTAAG
This sequence comes from Moxostoma hubbsi, assembly GCA_032164185.1. Classification (NCBI taxonomy): domain Eukaryota; kingdom Metazoa; phylum Chordata; class Actinopteri; order Cypriniformes; family Catostomidae; genus Moxostoma; species Moxostoma hubbsi. Next base: position 31,724,349 of record JAVLUX010000003.1, on the reverse strand, counting down.
AAATGTGTCTGCTAACATGTTCATTTGTGATATGCTATTTATTTGCGAAGTTTCACCTATTTAAGAGCTCTACAGATCATCATATAGAGAAGCTGGGCTTCTTTGCGGACAAAAATTAATTGATTGAAAGCCATATGTCCAGTAATCAGATGCAGATCCAATGCAAATAGAACTCATGAATCTATTCACCTGAAACCTGATGGTACAGGTATCTGCCATAGACTCCCATTGAAGCATAGCTTTAATCTATAGGTCATGCGCCAACTGTCTTCCATGGAAATATTTGTGTAGAAAAACCAATTACGTTATTTGAAAGAAAAGCATAGAAGTGATGTGTGATATTTTACACTTATTCACAAAAAATTTAAAATTAGTAATATGCAATTTTATATAAATAAATTGTACATAAATTAAACTCATTGCCCGATTTCTGATAACATTTTAGGGAAATATGTAGTCTTCAAGCAATAGCCACTGCAGTAACCTATACAGTTAAGCTCAAGGCCTGAAATTTTGCGTGGGATTGCGGGTATTGCACACATTGTGCACACCCACCTGCATAATGCAAGGAATTCCCACACATTGTTATACACTTTAACATGTAGCTGACAATTAGTAAACCAATCCATTCAGATGAACAATTCAAATCAATAATCTTGTCTTTGAATTAAACTGTAATTCTAGAATCTGCATGAGTAAAACAGCTCTATTGCGTCTCTCTCTCTCTCTCACTGCTGTCCGCATTTTATTGAATGCTTGTGGATTTCAGTGTAAGCGCGAAGTGAAGAAGAGCATATTTACTGAACTTAAGATTCAGTAAATATGTACAGATGTACTGACCTTAATAAACCTTTTAATTCGACATGCAAATGCCATTACACTGCATGTCTAAGCAAGCGATGTGATAAAAACATAGCCCCTGTTTGTAATGAACAAGGCTGTCCATCTAAATAGAACAGCCCCCCCCCCCCATGAGCCATGTAAGGGGGGAATTTCCCCCCATTTTCAGAAATGAATTTCAGACCCTGAAGCCATTCCAGGAGGAGCCCTACACAATATTTTTCAGATTACATTTTTGTGCAGTTTTTAAAAACAAGTCTGAACATCTCACATTCCCATCATGTGTTCAACCACTAAGCTACGCAATAGTACGTGAACATCAGCCTATGTTCCACTCTGCTAATTTAAAATTTCTATTCAATTTAGCACAGGGTTTCTTCACTCCCTTGGGACAGTTGCAATTGATTATTTACTGGTTAGAGTGTGACCCAAAAAGATGCTTTATTTAAGTAATCTAATATTGTCCAGCTGAAAGCCAAGCTGCTGTCTTAAGAGGAGGTCGGCTTGATTTAACAAAGTGTCATGATTATCATTAGTGAAAAGAACCCATTGCCATAAATAACGCACTCTCCCTAGCAGACAGCAACAGCCCAGACACAGACATTATTAGATGGTTTACCACATTCTGGGATATAGTAAATATTAGGCAAAGATTTTACATAATTAAAAAAAAAAAAAAGGTAATCAATACAAAGGCAGTTTTGTGTTCTATGAGGTCTCATTGCAGTGACAAGTCTGACCGCAAATGCTCCAAAAACTACAGCATAGGCTATTCCTATGAGAAAGCAAGGCATGGGCGCACATGCACAAGCTCATGATGAGGCAAATTGTTTTTCCTGTAGGCATGACTACAAACCTTTGCAGAATGATGCTATTGTAGACACAAATCCCCCACTAATGCTAAGTGACTAATGACAGTTTGTGTGGTCTGCTGCAAGCTAACCGTAAGCGTAAATCCCTCTCCACTTTGACTGGGCCCATCTAGGGTCTCATATTTGGCTCACAGACACTGAGGAAAAGATGTATCTTACCTTTTAAAAGGTAAAAAATTAAGAAGTAGTGCTAAATATGTGATTTTCTCTTGATAACAATTTTGCAGAAAGGAAGCCTGCTTTGATTTGTCTTCCTTCCTGGGTCAGAGACCGTAAAGTGTAAAATACACTACAGGCACTACAAGTCAGACTCATGACTGAACATTAGTCATGATGACATACCACAGCCTCCTCTAATCGACATCGTTCTTTCATGCTCTGCCACTGTTCTTCCTATGATTTTAGTCATATTTTAGTTGGAGTGACAGCTCTTGGAAAGTGCTGTTACTTTTATTACATTTACTCCAGGTGATGGGTGGTGTGTTGCTGTGTGTGTTTGAATGGGAGATCCTAACGATGTTATGCATTATTCAGCAGAGAGAGACGATGGGATTTTAGTGGCCTCGAGAGCTTTTCTCCAAACCCCAGAGACTGCCCTTTGATTGATGTGTTCTTGGCACCTCGGCCGGAACTGTTTGAGAGGAAACCCTTTTTCTGCTTTTGAAGGCTGTCCCGTTTCCAGACTGAAAAAAACAAACCGAAAAAACCCTTCACTCATCTCAAATTCTCTGCTTAATGATGGACATAATTGGTTGCAAATTCTTTAGCTCTGGTTCTTGAGGCTAGGCTCTTTTTCTTGTTTTTGTGGCACATAGCTGAATTGAAAGACACATTTCTCCAGGTCTCAAACCAATGTAGATTCAGCGAGATGGAATTTGTTTACTCTTGAAGTGGGCCATTAGACTGTACTCGTATCTGAAATGATGAAGAACATTTAGGCGTGTAGATGCTTTTTAGAAATTCATAACATAAACTTTTACATCAAATGCTGCAGATTATGGAATTGAGATGTGTATAATGTGAACTGGATTTCTCAAATGGGTTCACCCTTCCAAATCACTAATACTAATGGATGCAGTTTATCAATGCCACAGCATGTGGGAATGTTTTCAGTGTAGGAGAAATTTGGGGAGGGCGATATGACCAAAATCTTATATCTCGATAATGATATACAGTATATCACAATATAATAAAAGTTTTTTTGAAAATCAATGAAAATAGATTTATATAGTATTTAAAATAAACATGTTGTAATGCCTATTTTTGGAACTCCAGTCAGTGAATTAAATACTTTATAAATTAAAATTACTTCTTCTATTTGGAACAAGACAAACAATGTAAAAATAAGTAAGTAAATAAAAATCAACATGTTTTCAAGTTGCCAAATTTCAGTTTGAAATTTTGTTGACCAATATTAATATTCCTATAATATAACTTTCCCCAAGAAACTTAAGATCTTGTCAAAGCAATGCGACAAAGAAAATAAAGCAAAGTTTAAAAAATATTCAACAAAAATAAACACTTCTTGAAGAAAATAAATATCAAATAAACATTTCTTCTTCCAATAAATAAATAAATGACCGAATTAGTTTTGGCTTTCATAATATTCTTTTGCATGCTTCATTTTGCGGTGATAAAACAGATAGCTTGTTATACGAGTGATTATTTTCATGCAAAACAGTTTGCAGATAAAATATGTATTCTCTGTGTCAGCTTTTGTGAACCCACACCACAGATAAAAGCTCCTCTTCATTTTCTTGACCTGTTTGGGAGTTGTCCCATTCTGAGGAGATTTATTTTCTCCACTTGGGTTTTCCTTGGTCAAAAATCATTGAATTACACGAATGATCCCACTCTGACTTCTACTGTCTCTGGAGCACAAATATCGGAAAGCCTCCTGGACTCGCAGGCACTATGGAGCTTTAGAGACCACGCGTCAGTCATGTCAAACATTCGCGTGCCAGATGAGAAGAATATTATCGCCTTTTGTAGTGTCAAATTCTAAATGAAGGTAATTAAATTTGCTTGGGTGGGCACAGAAAAGTTTTCAATAACGAAAAACCCCTGGTGAAGACCATAAATAAGACCACACTGCACACATGGATATATTTACATATCAAGATATACACAATATAGCAAAATCTCTTATTGACACTTTATATCGCTGCCACAATATATATCGTCATATCGCACAGCCCTAGGGGAGAAGAAGAGGGAATGTACTGAATGGCACTTTTCCACTGCACGTTATGGTTCGACTCACCTCAAATCTACTCTTTACTTTTCTGAGCTTGCATTTCCACTGCAGTTTAGTACCACCTCAACGTGGGTGGGATTATAGGCTGATCGTTTTCCTTAATGATTCTGTTGTCACTTAAGTTTTTTTTTTTAAAGTTTTTTTTTTTACCTTTACCTAAACTGTTGGTAGGTTCGGTGGTAGCCGTGAGACACTTCCTTAGAGAATTTTTCGTTTTGCTCATCGCTAATGAGTGGACCGTCTGCACCTCGTTTATTGACCACGCCGTGGTTTTGCGCACAGCCATTTCTTTTTTTCAAGTCGCATGAACAAATTATACTGTTATCGCTGTTGCTAACTTTAAAACTAGCATGTTGATGTCACATGTTGGAAATCCAATGATGCTAATAGTGACGATTCTCCCTGACCAATCCGTGATCTGCAGGATTTTGACATCAAATTTAGTCTCGGCTCGCTTGGAACCTCGAATGAGGTTGTACTAAAAAAAGTATCAGGTACCAGGTACTATCCACAGTGGAAAACCCCAAAAAAGCGAGCAGAGTCAAGTTGTACCGTGCAGTGGAAAAGCCCAATAAGAGTGAAAGAGAGAGAAAACAAGGGAGGTGGGGGATGAGAAAGAGAATAGAGCAGGAGAGAGACTAGAAGGACTGAAGTGTGTTCTGAGAGCTCCATAGATCAGTGCATAAGAATTAGCACCAGCATAAAATACAAATACACGCTGATCTGTGGTAATGAAAGGATCAGGAAATGGTCACTCTTTCATTCTCTATTTGTGTACATGTGTTTGTATTGTGTTATTTCAAATGGCTGAAATGTCTGGGGGTAGATCTCAGTGCCCAGCACTGATAACAGTATGGCACAGCATGTATGCCATGAAGACATATGCACAAACTGGATCAGTTTGTTTGGAAGACATGATGTCCTTAAGCTGGCGCCGCACTACATTCTAATTTAATTAGAAAAAAAAAATTGACGTTGTTTCCTTAGTCCACAAGAGGGCACATTGAATACATAAACCATACAGCACTGTGTTATATTATTGCAAAGAACATTACTGTCTGTTAAAAAGGAGCATTCAATTATCAACTAATGTGCATAAAATAAATAAATAAAAAGTTTTAATTGGTCAATGTTCTCAAATGTTAAGTTAAAATTTAAATGAGGGGGAAAATGCTTCAATAGACAGTTCACATGGTGTTACACTTGAACTGATGCTACAGTATACTCCAGAGTCAAGCTATAATAACAGCGTTATACCACATTGTTTTTTATTCAATACAGTTGTATGTAGTGTAGCAATATTCCCAGAAAGCAGTGTTTTTTTCGGCTGAGCTCTTTTGGGTGAAGTGGCTCAGATTATGAGCACAGGCCAGGGGCTGTTCAAACAGATGGAACACAACAGAATGGAACCAAGCACGAGGATCTCGAGACACACTTTTCTAAGTTGAACTAATTTCCTGACAAAGCATTTAAAAAACAAAAGGCTTAATCTGAGAAACGCTTATAAGAGAGCAAGACGTAATGGCCAAAGACCTCCACTTACTGTAATGGGCTGTTCACACCGAACACTGCTGTAAAAAAGCAAGAATGCGATTGACCCCAAGTCATCATCAGTTCTTGGCGCAGTTCTTATTCTTAAATTCAACAAATATTCAAATTTAATTTGACAGCCATAATCAATGGATTGTTTAAATAACCAACAACGCAATGTCATCGATGTAACACATTTAAGATGCACATTTATTTTGACACTCTTTCCCTCGATATCATGGCACATTTTAATTATACACGAGAATTTTCTATTTTAAAGTGCTATGGAGCAATTCAACCTTGTCAAATGGCTAAACAGCCGCAATATTCTGAACAGCCTGACTCTAAGAAGTTGTGTAACAGCCAGCCAATCAAATTGGAGCTTCTAATTTCAGCCAGCTCTTGCCATTTTTGTGTGCAATATGATCAGATGGTATTTTTTGTCTGAGGCTAAGACCAGTGAAATATATACTGATGTAGGTCTGTTGTTGCTTTTGATCCATGCCCTACCTTTATGCTGTAACTGGCTTTAGTTTTCTGTCTCATTTAATCCTCTTTCTCTAAACTTGCATTTAGACAGCCTCTATGGTGTTTCCTTTTTTGTATCAGTAAAAAAAGTTTTGTGTACAGAAAAGTCTTTCTCATTCCTCCTACATTATATCTCTGTTCTCTCATCCGTTGTTTTGTGCTGGTGGAATTAAAATACCTACGCAGAGTGCACCTGTTGGATAGCCTTACTTGCATCTGTGCTATGTTGTTTTTCAGTGTGTTCGTTCCCATGTTATCCATCTTTTTTCTCTCTCTCAATATAGACTAAACATCTAGTCACTCTTTATTCATGGCCTTGTTGCTAGTTCTGCTATCACTACAGTCTTACCCATGGCTGTATTTGAGACACGTGTAACCTACATACACATTTGTGCTCACACAGGTGATCACACACGTACACTCACATACAGGTTAGCCTATCATACTCTGACTATCAACAGTTATCTATCCCTCAGCCACTCCCCTGGCCTCAGTTACTCAGATATGTTTTACTGTACTTCTGATCTTTGGTTACCTTAGTAGTGTTGTGAGACCATAAGTGGTAGTGTAAGTAAATACGTCATGAGAAAAGAGCCTGACACCCAGTGGGTAAATTATTTGTAAGGTAGAGCTGCTTTCAGTGCAGTTTTAAAATGTGGAAACACTAGTGGATCATTAGAGCTGTGGTATTGGTTCGGTATGTAAGATCCTCAAATTTATTTGCATTCAACTGAAACACATTAATTGATAAATCCTCATATGTTGAGAGAAAGTGAATATAGAGAGAAAGTGAATATAGAGCTTCATGGTAAATGAGAATTAAAAATAATCAAAAGAGCTGAGTGGGTGTATTGTGCCTTCAATATGAGACATGATGACTTTGAGCAACACCGACACACACAAGCTCAACCGCAAAAGTGTGAATGGCAGACATGGTGATCGCTTGGAAGAGCCAACAGACTAGAATAGAGTAGAATTCACTAGAAGCCTATCCCTTAAAGTGCGGTTTGAGCGGCTGATATTTTTAGCAGCTTTTTGGTTGGTCCCTGGGCCTCCACTGGCTACAAGACTCAGGTTTCACTGTCGGTCCATGTGCTCTTCTGAGCTGCTCATAGCGAAAAGCCCATCACAGAGACCACCAGGAACACAGATCAGCTACTTTCAAGACACGTGTTGACATTGCAGAAAAAAGCTTTGTCTGGCTTTTGACAGACAAGACCAGGCCTGGCGGTTCACTTTCTAAAGGCCCCGATATACTTGCGAGGGTCAATACTGACGTTTTTAAACTGATCGGGTGTCGGTCCGTCGAGCCCGATCCAAATCCGTTACTGTGTGTTAATCATGTTTTGTTACTGTCAAACTCAAAAAATTAACATTATAGAACCATTAAAACTCAAAGTAGTTAATATGACTCGTGCATTTTAGTCAAAGCCACTTGAAGACGTGCGATAGCTCTGTGAATCACAAAAGGCTGTGTTTAATAAGTAAATATATAAAATGCACGCGCAGCTCCAGCACATTATTGAATGGCGCTGCTCTGTTTACACACATGCACGCCTATTTTTAGCCTTCACTGCAATGCACAATAATTGAGCGCTACTCACGAACATCATCTCAGATGTAGAAGCTCAATAGTTTCTTTCACTTCTATGCATTTAGAACTGCACAGGAGGTGCATTTTTACCAGAATTTGACACATACAGGACTTGAAATAAATATCAGAATATCAAAATAAAAGCATGTGGGTTTAAAGGTTAAAAAGGTGCCACGGAGGTAGAGATTTGAAGTAAATCCAGTTGAGCAGAGTGGCAAACAGCAGGTACGTAATATCCAGACAAGGTATAGACACGATGAACTAATAACTCACAACAGTCTTATGACTTGCAGGCAATCATGAAGACACAGGCATGTTTGACATAGTAGAAAGGTGTGGATTCTCAGAGATGCTACCGATGAGAACAGACAAAATGTGTGTGTGTGAAAGCGGGGTATTTATGCAGTCCTGGATTAGCCACTAATGCTATGTGGGTGCGTGTAATCAGAACTCAGGGTGAGCGATGATGGCAGTGAGGTAGAAAGGGAGAGCGAGACCTGTGGCACAATTGATATATGTTATTATTATAATATATTATTATTATTATTAATATCATTTGTTTACAAATGATAATAATTTTTAGTTGAATGTGTTCCAAAAAAATAACTGTTTATGAAAAGTGAACTGATGTCTTACAACCAAATTGAAAAAAAAATATCTGAAGTCCAGATACAAGTTGAAAATATTTTGCAAAAAAAAAGCTTCTTTTCTACTGATGATTTATACTGGAATTACTGTTAATTTTGCTGCTACATTATCCAGTATTCTAGTTAATAATAAAGTTGTTCTTAATAAGCTATACATTTATATTGAAATAATGTGTAGTTAGAGGTTTGTGTTTCTTTACATATTATAGAGTACACACAGTTAGTTACACACAGTGATGTAAAGATACACTAAACCGATTATGCAAAAAATTATGAGATTTCCGATATCGGAATCGGATCGGAATAGAAAAAGTGGTATTGGTGCATCCCTATTTCAGACACAGGCCACAACTCTGTGGGAGGTGTTTAGAGGGGCATTTAAATATGAGGACGCTCAGTAAAACCTTAAGAAATGTGACATTAAAATGTGTTATCAATTACTTTATAGAATTCACACTAGAAGAGTAAAAGAAGCTGTTTTAACCACTCAATGATGATTTAAAAGTAAAATATGCAGTAGAAAAATGTGTATTGTTTACATTGTGAATTCATGACTCAAATTTGCTAACATGCTATACGCTGCCACAATTTGTGCTGATTACACTCTGTTATTGTAATTTTATGATGACACTGATATTACTGTAAAAATGAGTGTATAAAAGTGTTAATGTGCAGAATAAAGACAAAAGAATTATGATAAGCTTACTTTGGGCAGTGTGAGTGGCTTTCACTGCAGAAGGCACATGTGTGAATAGACACTGAAGAGTATTTGAGTAGATTTTATTATTTTGTAGACTAATTAAACAAACAAATATCGAATGGCTAATAACTTGTGTTGAATACTGACTGAAAAACGTGAACAAAGTAGGAGGTGGTGCTTCTGGTCACACATACAGATGATGTGGACCAATGGGAGCAAGAAGGTGTTTATCAGCCGGTTAGAAGTTTTCCTAAATGTTCTGTAGAAAAGAGTTGTTACGAACCACCAAAACAAAAGCAAAAACAACTTTTTGGCCTGATTATGTTCTAAATTACATCATACCAGTTAGTTCTTGATTTCATATGAAGTACATCAGGGCCTTAAGTCTTTCAGTGTATATGTTCATCAGATGTGATGAACAGCATCTTGTGTTTCATGCAGTTCTGAGGACTTGTGGCCTAACTGAAGCCTTGTAGTATGCTCATAACTGTGTATCAATAACAAAAAAAGACAAATTTGATATTGTTGACGATAAAATTTGACGATGCAATAAAATACTCCGTAGATATTTCACAGTGCTTGGGTCCTAAATGAATAGATGGTTAATGTTAAGGTCTTGTTAATTTCTACCGCTTCCACTGATGGTGTTGTTTGTTTCTCTATAGGACTCTGAATCTCTGGACAGCTGTATTCAGAGCACACTCTCCGCCCTCTACCCTCCGTTCGAGGCCACTGCGGCTACTGTGCTTTGCCAGGTGCTAGATGTGGTTGAGAGGACATACCGTGGAGACGGGCTACGCTACCTCATCGACTTCCTGGTGCCTGCTAAACACATCCTACAGAGCATTCAACAAGATGCATGTGTGAGTGTTAAAATTTTCTTCAGTTTTAGAGATTGAGAAAGAAAAGGATAATAACGATACAAAGAGGGGATGGGCTCTTCCTCACTTCTGTCTAGCCCATGGTGCCTGAACGTAAAGTGAACAGAATGCCTATTCCCTACCATCCAGAGATGTTTTGCGCCACAATTTTTTGGAATCGCAAAAGAAGTGCTTCTTAGAATATATACTTGTTGACAAATTTCTCTTGGTTCATCGCTTCAACTGGTGTATACTACCTACCCCTAGTTTTCAGACACGCATTGATCTGTGTATAGACCATCTTAAGGAAGTAAACAATAACAAATTAATACAAATTTTGTCTACTTAACCTGTGGATAAGGTAAGGAGTTATTTTCTAATGATAAAAATTATTTTGTCTCTTTCTTCTGGATAAAAGCATCTGCTAATGACAAATGTAAAAAGTAAATGACTTGCGCAGCTTCATTCATTATAATTGGAGCGATACTCCCTTTTAGAGCTCTACCTCTCAAACTTACAATTAGTTGGTATAAATTTTGTTCACCTACCAGAGATAAGATGTGTGCTACAGTTGTTATTACTGCTCATATCCATCTAGCTGTCTTGCTTCACTCATGCAGTTCATGTGTCCGTTTGACTTTGCTTTTTCAGAGATCTAAATTTCCATTTGACCCAGGGATTCAGGGAGCATCCAGACACCTAACAACATGGTCTACATTTTGATAATGTCATTTTGATAATCGTGTTAATGTTAGTAACGCCAATCGTGTTAAAGTCACTATGAATGAAGCACCTCCCACTGTTGTTTTGAATGAGGGTGCGTTCTATTCAAATGTGATGATCCCTATGCCCTATTCCCTTTGAACACTTTACCATCCACTGTGAATGCTTTGAAAGACTAAAAGGTGTGAGGCTTTTCAGGGCAATTCAGAACTCCAACTCAAAGTCATTTTAATTGGAAATTCCATTTTAAGCGATCTTTCAGCATGACTATGATTATTGTTGTCCCTTCAGAGTGCCCTTCGTATAGTGATTTATCCAGTTTAGAATGCAGTCTGAGTTTGTGTCTAGCAGGAAATGTTCAAGGAACAAAAAGACGGCAATTCCTCAAACCGTCTTGAAATGGCAATAGACATGCCATAGACTTTCACTCACTTGGAGGATGTGTGTGACACATTTCCCTCTCATTCTACTCCCTCTCTCTTATTCACTACTTTACTCATTTTCTTTCTTTATCTCAGCTCAACATTCATAAATGTATTGTGACGGTTCTCTGCGCCTCTCTCTGGTTTTGTTCTGTCTTGTCATCTTCTGTGCTCCATGTTTTGTTAGCTGAGCCCCCACTTACCATTAGTCCTCATGAGGGTGTACTCAGAACACACACACACGTACAGTATATGAAACAAAAGGCAGGGCAAGCCTGTCGGCCCAAAAGTTTGTGTTAGTGCTTCTTGTTTTGGTTATTTGAGAAAAAGCCCCTAGAGGTTCTATCAGTGCTTCAGAGTTCAGGGATTTTTCTTAGCCAGATGTTTAGTGTTGCCCTCACACATGAAACACCGAGACATGAACACACACACATGCTCAACACAGCTGTCTATGCACACACTCGCTTTGTATACTCCACTTCAGGTGCTGGTTCCTAAGTTAGAGTTTTCTTTATGACAACATATTCCCAAAAGTATGTTTTCTTTTTTAAATTTTTTATTTAAGGCCTCTTTTCCATCATAATTACAGTAGAGAGTGGACAGGAAATAATGGGGGAATGGTATTCCCATGCTGGTCTAGGCTGGATTATGGTTAGTGCTGTTTTGTTGCTGGTCTAGCTGTTGACCATGCTATAGCCATGATTTTCACCAGCAAAACTTGACCAGCATTATCTTTCTGATGAAACTGGTTAAGCTAGTTTAAAAGCCTGTTGGGGACACCAGCATCCCATTCTTGGGGACCAGCAACCAAAACACAACTTGAGCTGGTGACCAGCAATGCTGGTCTTTTCAACAGGGGAATGACTCTTAACTCACATTGCCTGTATAAGCACCAAATGTGATGAGATTGAATCTTCAACATTGATAATTACACAGTCAGTGAATTATCAACCAGTTGAAATCACCTTTTCCATTGATTTTCTTGTTGTGTTTTTGTGCTTTTCATGATTTTCTTTCAATGGTGTCAACGCTAACAGTAGTGCCGATCCACCATTTGGAAAAAAAAAAAGAAGACAATTCTATCTCAGTGAGTCCAGCTGGCTCTGACAACAGAGAAACCCCACAAATACTTCTATTGTTGCTTTTTTGCAGACTCGCACAAAGGAATATCTGTGGTGTACCATGAGGTTAGGGTCAGGGGATAGAGAGGTAATATTTTTTTGTAGTGTGTTTATGTGTGCATTTATTTGTCAATGTGTTCTCTCTTGAACACTGTGGGAACAGCTCAAACTTGCTGCACCTGGGGTCATTGGAGGATCTCCAGGTCTGTCTTTCCCTACTGTTTTTTTTTTTTTTTTTTTTCCTCTCCTTCTTTTTCCTTCGGTGAATGAGGATATAATAATGGGACACAGAAGCTTAAACTGAGAGGTCTGTGAATAAAAAGCCCTTTCACCCCCCTCATACCCTCAGCACAAGTACACACTACTCTTCTTCCTCCCTTGCCTTGCTCTGCCTTTCAAAGAAAATGGGTCCTTTTTAGCCAACCAGAGTCAAACTCAAGCAGTATATTCAGTTCATTGCTTGTATATCCGAAAGCACATATGCATCATGTTACACAGAGAATGGGTCAGTATTACAGTATGTGACATGACTGTCAAGGCATATAGGAAGAACCCCAATGAACTGTGGATTTCTGTTGGGACTTTCTGGGGCTATTTTCTCATTCTTTAGTGAATGTTAGACTCTTAGTAGTAAACCCAATTTAGACTTTTTACTGAGAGCAAAATTCATGCAAATTAATGAAATGGGGCACAGAGTGACTGCAGGGCTCTGTAACTAAAATTGAGTTCCAGTAAAAGGGCTTATTGTCTATACCATCTCACTGCACTGTCTAGAGGCATTTTAATTCAACAATAAAAAAATCCATAAGTCACTGTGCTCTCATTATCTGTGCTATTTACTGTGTTCATTAAATAGGATGCATTCACAAAAACATGCTACAAGTGGCAGAATGTTGACATTAGGTTAGGGCTGTCAGTTGGGCAGAGAAGCTAAATTCCAATTTTTACATTTAAAGCTACACTATATCACTTTTTTTTTGTTAAAAAAATTATAAAATGATATTAATGAGGGAGTGCAACAAAAATCCATCTTCCAAACCATGTCTTTACATAAATACACTTTGATAAACCTATAATAATAATGAATATCTTAGAGCTGTTTGGATGGATTTCACGGGAAATTTAATACATACGTAATTCGCCTATGCGAATGTCATATCCATACAGAAAAAAGCTTCAATAGACAGTTCACATGGTGTTAAACTTGAACTGATGCCACAGTGTACTAATCCAGCTCAACTCAAACTCAAGCTATAATAACAGCGATATATCACATTGTTTTTTATTCATTAGAGTTGTATGTAGGGTACGAATATTCCAAGATAGTAGTGGTATTCGGCTGAACTCAGACTGTGAGCACAGTCCAGGGGCTGTTCAAACTATTGTGCTATAAAATACGGTTCAAACAGACGGAACACAACAGAATGGAACCAAACGCGAGAATCTCGAGAAGCAGACAAAGCGTTTAAAAACTCATTGCTTAGTCTGAGAAATGCTTATATGAGATGCAATGGCCAAAGACCTTCACCTGCTGTGAGGGGCTGTTCACACCAAACATTTTTGCAACCACCCATTTGTTTTTTTATGTAAATGCACACTAGACAAATGCCTTTGTTTCACTTTACTCTTTATTTAGTGTCTCGTACCGATGAACTGTTTTTTTTAGATGCTGTCTAATTAAAAGAACTTTAAAAGCATCTTAAGACTCCCTCTCGCTGATAAACTATATTTGTTGCCCTAGCCATTTTTAGCACAAGAATGCGATTTGATTTGAAGTCATCATCAGTGTTTGGCACACATTCAAATTTCAAATACACAGTTTTAGCATTATAATGGGCTTTTTTCCCTTAAATTTGATGAATATTCAAATTTCTAATTTAATTTAAAACAGCCCTAAATTAGGTCAAGGGTCCTCAACATGTCAAGGCCAAGGGGATCCGCGGTGGTACCGCAGGAGGGCCGCACATAATTGTTTGATCCACCATTGGCACTTGATAATTTGCACATCCTGTTTTATTTAGTTATGAGCTTAATGGAAAGCCAAATATTGTTAAAGTGTGACAAAACTGCACTGGAAAACAGAGGCAAACAGCACAAACAAACAATTTATACAAACACTGCTAATAATGAGCCACTGATGGCGTGACACACATCAGTTTGAGCAGTGCTGCAGAAGAGGGTTGCGAAAGTAACAAGTCTGCTTTGCCTTTGTTGCGCTGTGTGGACATGGCACAGTGATTCAAAAGGACAATTAAAATGGCATTTTATGCCAAAAAAGGTTGCTGTTCCCTCCTGTACATCATTTAGTGATTATTTTAATGGCTATGCAATGTAAACATCAAAGTATGTAACTATGTATATACTGTACATTTAATATGGTACCATTATACATGTTATTATAAGCATAAAATGCAATACTTATGAATGAAATTGGACATGCAGTATGAAGGTATTATGTGTGATGAAAACACTAACTTCATTAGCTATCAGGAACAAATTTTTATGGGGCAGTTAACCATAGTTAACAATAGTTTCCCATTTAAGACTTATTCACTTAGTATAGGAAAAATAGCTTACTGCTTTTATAAAGGCCTGAAAAATGTATGTGCCACATAATAATTTAACTAGATGTATTAATCCATGGTTTTCTCCATAGATTACTCATTGGTAGAATCATGCTACTAACTGCCACTAGTTTGGGGAGTTTATTTTTACTGTCAGTATATTAAAACTTAAAATATATTTTTGGGACAATTTAGAAACCGAAAGGCAACAAAAATGTGTCAAAACAGTCTGTCTTTGTAATTTACCAACAGTGTGATTTAATGATGGATTATCCGACTGATTGTTTTACTCCTCTCTACAGTTCCCATACTGTGGTTTCCTGTTCCGTCATGAAGGCTGGCCACTGTGTGTCCATGAGAAGGTCATAATCCAGCTCTCCTCATTGGACTGGCGTGTGCTACGTCCTAGTGACTTCTACTTGCAAGTGACACCATCACCTAAAAGCCCTCCACGCATCACAGTGAAGTGTCTGGCAGTTAGCGGGCAACATGTGGAGGAGCTGGATGTGTCTCAGCTAGCATACACCTCTCTATTTACCATGGAATGGCTGGACTCCATCAACCGGGAGAGGAGTGTGGTCAGAAAAAACGCCCTGGATCACTGTCTTTTATCAGCAGATAATGATATATTTAGGGTACCATGGGAGGATATTGTTCATCCGGAGTTTATCAGCAGACCCCCCAAAGTTATGGGACAAGGCGAAAGTAGAAGTGTGGCCAAGGAACTTGGGAACAGAGAGGAGAGGGGCTCTGCTAAAAATCAAGAGGACAACATTGATGAATTAGAATGCAGGATTTTTATTGACACTTCCAAGGACCAATCAGGAGAGATAGACCATCAAAGCAAGGATGTCAAGCTCCTCCCTGCTCTTAGTGAGATCTATAAAGATAGCAGTGGGCGGAGCTCTAGCTGCACAATGGAGGATTCAGAGGGCGAGTATGTGGAGCTAGCCGATATCTCCTTACCACGTTTTTCCCCACAGAAAGGCTCTCTCACTCAGGCCATTAGCATGAATTACAGAAATCTACATAAACCACAGACTGCAGCATCCACTCAGCCTAATGCCAAACCAGCTGAGAGTCTACCAAAGTACGGAGCATGCTCGCAGAGCATGGTGTGTGCCATGCTGATCGCAGAAAATCTGAATTATGCAGAGGCAGAGAGTCCGCACCAGCAGGTGGAATGTTCTGAGCCCACCTGTGCTACAGGTACAGCCTCTTGTGACAGTATGTCTATGCTTGCATCTGAAAGAGTGTTTGTGTCTCAACACTCCAACCATGATAGTACTCCATTTTCTGATATGTCAACACACACCATATCACAACCAGACAGTAAACCCTCCAACACATCATTACTAGACAATGAGCCAGTCATGCCATCACAATCAGATATCAAACCATTAAGCACATCCCAACTAGACAACAAACTATACAGCACATCACAGATAGACAGAAAACCAGTCAACACATCACAACTACACAATGAGCCCATCAAGACATCTCAACCAGAAAGCAAACTGGTAAACGCATCACAACCAGATAGCAAACCAGTCCGCACATCAAGACTAGACGGTGAACTAGTCAGCACATTACAACCAGACAGCAAACTATTCAGCACATCACAACCAGACAGCAAACTAGTCAGCACATCACAACCAGACAGTAAACCAGTCAACACATCACAAATAGACAATGAGCCCATCAAGACATCTCAACCAGATAGCAAACCATTAAACACATCTCAACCAGACAGCAAACCAGTCAGCGCATCACAACCAGACAGCAAACCAGTCAGCGCATCACAACCAGACAGCAAACCAGTCAGCGCATCACAACCAGACAGCAAACCAGTCAGCTCATCACAACCAGACAGCAAACCAGTCAGCACATCACAACCAGACAGCAAACTATTCAGCACATCACAACCAGACAGCAAACTAGTCAGCACATCACAAATAGACAATGAGCCCATCAAGACATCTCAACCAGATAGTAAACCAGTAAACACATCACAAATAGACAATGAGCCCATCAAGACATCTCAACCAGATAGCAAACCATTAAACGCATCTCAGCCAGATAGAAAACCATTAAACACATCTCAACCAGACAGCAAACCAGTCAGCACATCACAACCAGACTGCAAACCAGTCAGCACATCACAACCAGACAGCAAACCAGTCAGCACATCACAACCAGACAGCAAACCAGTCAGCACATCACAACCAGACAGCAAACCAGTCAGCACATCACAACCAGACAGCAAACCAGTCAGCACATCACAACCAGACAGCAAACCAGTCAGCACATCACAAATAGACAATGAGCCCATCAAGACATCTCAGCCAGGTAGCAAACAATTAAACGCATCTCAGCCAGATAGCAAACCATTAAACGCATCTCAACCAGATAGCAAACCATTAAACGCATCACAACCAGACAGCAAACCAGTCGGCACATCACAACCAGACAGCAAACCAGTCGGCACATCACAACCAGACAGCAAACCAGTCGGCACATCACATCTATACAATGAGCCACTAAACACATCACAAACAATCTACAGATTAGTCCTTACATCACAACCAGACAGCAAATTAGCTCACTTATTACAGCCAGAAAATGAGGTTTTAACTGGTACTTTAGAAAGTGAAAACACCAAGCAAGGTTTCCCAGCTACTATTGAACCCTTTGTGTCTGTTCCTGAATCTGAGCAGGTGAGAGGTGACAGTGATTTTAAAGGCAGTTCTGAAATGCAGATCAATAGAGTGCCAGTCTCTGAGCCTCTAGCTGTCAGTGTGTCTTTGCAGAAACAGACCAAGCAATTGGAGCTCAGACAATGTCAGATACTCACACACATCCATACACCCACTGAGCAAGGGTATATTCCTGCAAGCCAGTCAGTCCCCAACCCTCCTGCAGTAAATGAGAACCGCCGGATATTTAGTGACGGTAGCAGTGACAATAAAGTATCTGACAGTGATTATAGTCCCAGTGCTGAGGAAGTATCCAGGCCTGTTTCAGCTACTCTGCAAAGGGAACAAATAGACTTGGCCTCCATCACCACAGTGCATAGGGAGGATCTGGTTATGCCCATTTCACAGTTGAGGACAGAGTCCTGTGAGGACACAGTCAATGAGAAAGTGGTAGAACTCCCAGAAGGTTACAAGACAAAGGAAGAACATGCAGAACAAGAAGAAGGGGAAATGTTGCTTTGTAAGGAGGCAGAACAGGTGAAAAATGAAAGCAGTAGAGAGACTGAAAGAAAGACAGAGAGGGATATACTAGCTTTAAGTGTGACAGAGGAAGTTGAAACCACTCAAACAGGTCTGGTAGATACCACTCCCATGTCTGCCTCCATGGCAACAAACTCTCGAGTTCAGAAGGAGGGCAAATCCTCTGTTGTGACAAACATGGAGAAACAAACCAAAGTTGAAGAGAAAGGGGGGGAGGAAGAGGAGGCAGAGGAGAGATGTAAGGTGACCATAAGCTCAAAGGACACTGAGATCGATACTGTGAGATTCCCTGTGGTTGTGAGTGAGCAGGAGGCCAGAGTGACCAGCTATTCTGAAAATAGAGTCATGTCAACATGCTCACAAGTCCCTGATCCAGCCTCAGAGGTGTCAATCACAAATGGACACACACACCCAGTACAAATTGACAGATACTATCAGGACACACTGATAAAGGTAGAGGACACACCCACTGCAGTTGGAGGAGTGGAAAAAATAAAGGAGGAGTTAAATGGGGAAAAGGAGGAGAGGCAAGAGGATGGGGTTACTTCCTCTGTAAATGGCTCTCCAGCAGAGCATCAACAGCAAGCAGACATGGAGTCCCATTACCATCAGCAGGAAGAGCAAGGTAGAGTCATCTTTACCAAAGTCCATCCCTCTCACCTTTACTTTATCCACAAGCTTTCTTCCTTTTTATAAAAACCTCCCAATTTTTCTACTATTTTCCATTGGCACCATCTCCATTTCCTCATCTAAACAGTTGCATCTAAGACCACTGCCTCCAGACAGTCTCCATTGCTTCTTAAGACTCCCTCCACTGCCTCGGCTGATGTCAATGTACCTGCTTCTCTTCCTTTTCCGCCTTCACTTCATTCATAACACTCTTCACCATTTTATCCTCATATTATATATTAATTATATGAATTACATTTCTGCTTTAAATGCATGTGACGAGGAAGAGGGAGTGGCCAGGCCGTGAGGATGTACGCCTGGCACCGAGTTGCCCCAATCAGCGGGAAAGTGTCTCCCTCTCTCTATATCTCTCCCTCTCTGAAGAATCCTCCTTGTCTCTCTCCCACTGATTGGGACATCTCAGCACCAGGTGTGCATCCTCATGGCTTGGCCATAGCCACCTCCTCGTCCCAATTCACTTATTTCTTCTTTTGTTATTCCTCACTTTTTATCTTTTTATTTTCATGAAAATGTGTCATGCATGAATTGCATTCCTCTTTACAAACCATCTCAAATTTGCAGGTGCTTTTTGTTGTAGTTTGTTGTGAGTAATTTTATCACCATTCATCCACTGGCATGAAAACCTGGTATATTTACTCTAGTTTAGCAGGTTATTGTCTTGAGGGTGTCCCTACATTCAGTCGCAGGCCAAGTTAAAAATGGGTGTCAAATTGCCCGTGCTACGGCCTGATAGAGCTGCTCTTCAGGAGAAATGACTAAAAGAAAAGCGTGAGAGGGTCTGATTTTACTTAGACTGGTTGCTTTACAAGGACTGGCTTCGTTGCAGGTCATATTCCGGCCTCTAGACGGTTTGTTTTCAAATTTAGACACACACATGTATTCCACTGAACACTGACCAAGATAGACAGCATTTCACATCTGAATAAAAAAATGAAATGGCTGAAGAGGAGCCTGGGTCATGTGCAGGATTTCTGCTTTGTATACTTTGGTAATTTAATCATGCCAATGTTTTGATTGAACTCTATATTTGGATACTGTTTGCTGTGAGTCAGGCTGATATTGCATCTGAGGGTGTTTTGCATGGTCGGGAGATAGTTATCTGCACGTTCATACTGTATTGTATTTGCAGATTAAGAGCGATTCACGAAAATAATGTGCTTTCTGTAGTGGAAGTAGTTCTACATGGCTATGACTAATTATTGGTCATATTTTTAAGTTGATATCAATGTCCCACCTCCCTTTCCTCTCACCTTCCTTTTCCTCCAGAAGATTTGGATGTGTTCACCTGGCTCAGATGTGGTACGGTGGGGGGTTATAGAGTGTTTTCAGTCATGGAGAATGGGTGTGGGTTGCACTTCTTTGAAGAAATGAACAGCAGAAAGAAGAAATTATGGTGTGTTTGTTATTGTAGTTTGACTACGATAGATCTTATCCTTTCTCATAGTGGGTGGTTCACAAACCCAAATGATTGTTTTAGCTTCAGTACTAGAGAAGTGCTAATGCTATTATTACCTCTATAGACAAAACATGTTGCTTATTTGCCAGTTTTTGATTTGTTTATTCTTTTTATTATTCATAAATTTTTCTTTCCTGAGGATTTCAGGTATGTCTAATCTTAATACACAGTTTCAATTAAATAAGATTGATCGTATAAATAGAAAAGATAAACAGACTCTTCAGTGTCAGCAGTTTGCTGAGAGCATTTTTTCATTTTGAAAGGCAAATTGCCTTTGAACAATGATTTTAGGCTCTATAAAACCTCTTCAGCGTAAAAAGCAGCAGAGACTTTGATATGAATTCAGGCTGTGTGAGTGAGCTGATGAGCAGAACAGATGGAAGACAAAGACTGAGGAACTAGGTTATATGGATAACTTCAGTAACTGTTCCACAAGTGAGTATCATTTGATTTGTGAATGTTTGTTCTGAGCACTGCATTTAGTGATGTGTGATGTTTAGAACAGACACACATACAGGATATACACACATTCACTGGAAGGTACATACTCAATAGACACATTATTAGGACAATAAATGTGGCTGCTGTATGGAAATAACTTGTTATAAATGGTATGTTTTAGAAATGGTCCCAAATGGTTTTGCTATTCTGAGTCTACAGCCAAATCAGAGGAAATATAGAAGAAATAAATGCATGAAGAATAAAGGCAGAGGTGATGGCCCATGGCCTTTTCCAGGCTGAACTCCAGACTGGTGAGAGTGTGTGAAGCCAAGACCCTCTCAACTCTGTTCTGTCTGGGGCAATACTTCTGCTCCTCAGGGGCTCATATGGTTGACTTCCTCAATGTGAGGAGTTTGTGGCCAGACCATAGACAAGGAGGAAAATCAAAAGAGATGGAGTGAGAGAGGGGCTTCAAGGGGGTAAAAGGTTTAATTTAGGTTTTGTGACGGAAGAAAAACATTCCAACATGTTTATATTTCTTTCCTCAGAACTTCACGTCTGCTGATACAGTGCAAATCCCTCTTGTAATATAGCAAACTCAGCCAGATTATTCTTCGCAATGATACATCCCTGTTTTCCTTGTCCTTGTGTAAGCTGTTTTACCAGACCTGGGCTACATTTTCAATTCCCAGTACTTTCTCATCTGTTTTAGATGAGGCAGTGCAGTGGAGCAAATCTTTAGTTTTATGACACTCGGAAGCTGATCTCAATTTATCACTGATCCCTATCATGCTGTCAGGGATTTGGGGCACAGATTCAAGCCACCCCATGGTTCGATGCACGGAGTGATACATGGAATGCATGTTAAATTTGTTAGCAGAGTGTTTGCGATTTTGATGGCAAGCCACATGCTGGTTCAGACTGGGCAAATGCTCAAACTCCATTCTTTGTTACTGGGCGTCTCTATGCTAGTGTTTGTTAGTAAATTTTAAGATTCTGTGCCTACTGGCTTTATTCAGAGATATGTCATGTGAACAATCATCAGTGTTTGGCCTCAGAGTCTGAATAGCTTTGTACTTATTGAGATTTAGCTATTATAATGAACTTTTGAGGTTTTGAGCAGAATAGTGTTCGCACACAGACATCTGAAGGCTTTATAATCCAATGGTTTTGTGGTCAGACTCCCAGTTAACTCCATTATGTGTTACCGAGCAATCAAAAATTGCAGCAAACACGTAGTAATGCTGATTAAATCAATGTCATCTGTGCTCTTACTGAAGCCTAAAGCAGAGAGTGTTATTGTCTCTAATGATAAAACAGATTGTGGAATGACTGTTGCAGACTTGGCTGTAAACTGACTTCTTTGTGTTAAAAATCACTCAACAAATCTTAATTTTTCAGCATCCAGTCACAGAGTTGACAGTAATGTTTGCCACCTGTCTGCTGCCCCTTTGCCTGGTAAGAGCCAGAGAGCAGATTCCCTACCAATCATCTCCCAGAGGACCCAGACTGCTCTGAGTGAGGTCCATGACATTAACCCTGATGTCCTGAGCTCAGGAGTGCTCTGCCTGCCTGGTAAGGAACTGCCTCCAACACTAACAATTGCTTTGAATTTAGGTTTGTATTAACATGCTAAAAAAAACCCTCACATATTGACCTTTGAATTTTA
This sequence comes from Moxostoma hubbsi, assembly GCA_032164185.1. Classification (NCBI taxonomy): domain Eukaryota; kingdom Metazoa; phylum Chordata; class Actinopteri; order Cypriniformes; family Catostomidae; genus Moxostoma; species Moxostoma hubbsi. The sequence goes on along the minus strand of JAVLUX010000003.1, from coordinate 31,702,199 downwards.
GGAACAAGAGATAAATCAGGCCATGCACTTGTAACAGTGACTATGAGAAACACTGTCTGGTTGAATCCAAACTGCAACAGTGGAGAGCTGGTGCGGATAATGGTCTTCTTCTACGCTACACTCAGGTGAAATACTATTCAACTGCATCTGCTACAAATCCTATGCTTTTTGTCAGTAATTTGTTAGAGGATGTACAGTACTCTGCAAAAGTTTTAGGCACTAGTGAGGATGTCTTCAAAATAGTTTTCATTCCTCAATTAATGTCATACAAATTCCATTAAACATAAAAAAAGCTAAATCAATATTTGTTGAAACAACCTTTGTCTACAAAACAGCACCAATTCTCCTAGGTACACCATGACACAATTTTTCTTGGTTGTTGGTAAATGGGATATTTGATGCATCTTGGAAATTTACCACAGTTCTTCTATCTATTTAGGCTGTCCCAATTGCTTCTGTCTCTTCATGTAATCCCAGACTGACTCTGTTCAGTGGGGGGGATTTGTGGGGGGCATGCCACCTGTTGCATGGCTCCCTGTTCTTCTATTCTAATCTGTTTGATTATGAACTATTTGCAAAAGGAATGTCTGGGAGTCTAAAATTTACAGTACATATCCTATTGACACACTAAATAACCATCTTAAGACATGTGAAACATGTTATGTGCCTAAAACGTTTGCACAGTACTTCTACTTTCACTTGCGCTGTACAAACCATGGCTACACTTGGGCTACAAACCATTGCGTAAGTTATTCTTTTGCACTACCTTCATTAACCGTGTTTAACCTTGAAATGACACTCGGCATATTTGTGTTACACAGGAAGGAAGTTAGTGCTCTGGGTTTGACTGTCCTGGTGGATGCCCGCAGGTGTTCTCCTGTCCCCGCCCTATTTAAATCCTTCAACATCCTCCAGGTATGAACACCCTGATAGTATAGAGGAAATGCACCCCCACACACATGCACTCTATGGTTCATATACTTAAGAAAATGCTATGTGCTTTTATAAGCAGCTATATCCCTCACAAAGAAAACTGTCTCATGCTGCTCACATCCTCAAGGCATTTCCCCTCTAAAATTGTTTCAAAACTGCATGGAATGCACACATGCAATAAATCATGATATTTAGCTTTAACTGAATCAGACATATGCTACTGAGGAATTTAAAAGCCATCTAACTAAACCAAACCAAACCAAATGTATGAGAAGTTTTTCTATTAACAAAAACACTGTCATTGTAGGTTAAACTTTGACAGACTTGCTCCTTACAAGGCAAATAAAAGCAGCACATCATAAATATAATAACTGTGATTTACCAGCTTTGGAAATAAACATTTACATCCAAACACAACCACACACACTGTGAAAAGCTCACACAAGAGTTAGAAGAAAGAAAGAGATTGAGAGAAATCTGGGTTCTCTTTCCTCAGCTGGATTGGTTATTTTGCAGAAAAGAACATCAGCTTTTACTCTGATATGAAGACCCTGGATTCTTGCTCATATTTTGTTATACTTGCATATATTTACATACATTTATTTAATGTTTATGGATAATGGATAATTTTTCTCAACTGACTGGCCTTAAGCCCCTTTTATACGTAATACGAAATCGAAGAACGAATGGGGACGTCATTTAGAACAAAATCTGGCCAAAAAAAAGTGTTTTGGAGTTAAACAGCTCGTCTGTAACAGCTCGACTGGGTGAACTTTTAGGAAAAATTCTAACCGGTTGTTAAACACCTACTTACTGCCATTGGTCCACAGCATCGATAAGTGTTAACTGAAGCTCTACTTAAGTTTTTCAGTCAGTTTCTCACAGTGAGCAAATTTACCTACATCTGTTCGATCTTTTGCATGGAGACATTTGCAAAGACCATGTCATGCGAATGCTTTTGTTTAATTAGTCAACAAAAGGAATCAGATCTTCTAAGATACCCACATTCACTCATGTGCCATCTGCAGCGAAAGCCATTCTCTGTGTGTCCGGGTGCCTGAATGTTTGCAAACAGTATACCGTTGCTCAGCTGTTTCAAACTTTTTTTTCCGGTGCATCCGGAAAGTATTCACAGCGCTTCACTTTTTCTGCATTTTGTTATGTTACAGCCTTATTCCAAAATTGATTAAATTCATTATTTTCCTCAAAATTCTACAAACAATACCCCATAATCACAACGTGAAAGAAGTTTGTTTGAAATCTTTGCAAATTTTAAAAAAATGAAAAAATCACATGTACTTAAGTATTCACAGCCTTTGCCATGACACTCAAAAATTGAGCTCAGGTGCATCCTGTTTCCACTGATCATCCTTGATGTCTCTACAACTTGATTGGAGTCCACCTGTGGTAAATTCAGTTGACTGGACATTTGGAAAGGCACACACCTGTCTATATAAGGTCCCAAGTTAACAGTGCATGTCAGAGCACAATCCAAGCCATGAAGTCCAAGGAATTGTCTGTACATCTCTGAGACAGGATTGTATCGAGGCATAGATCTGGGGAAGGGTACAGAAAAATTTCTGCAGCAGTGAGCCTCCATCTGTGAGCACAGTGGCCTCCATCATCCGTAAATGGAAGAATTTTGGAACCACCAGGACTCTTCCTAGAGCTGGCCACCCGGCCAAACTGAGCGATCGGGGGATATGGGCCTTGGTCGGGGAGGTGACCAAGAACCTGATGGTCACTCTGAGCTCTAGTGTTTCTCTGTGGAGAGAGGAAAATCTTCCAGAAGAACAACCATCTCTGCAGCACTCCATCAATTAGGCCTGTATGGTAGAGTGGCCAAACAGAAGCCACTCCTCAGTAAAAGGCACATGACAGCCCACCTGGAGTTTGCCAAAAGGCACCTGAAGGACTCTCAGACCATGAGAATCAAATTTCTCTGGTCTGATGAAACAAAGATTGAACTTCTTGGCCTGATTGGCAAGTGTCATGTCTAGAGGAAACCAGGCACCGTCCCTGACCAAAACCATCCCTAGAGTGAAGCATGGTGGTGGCAGTATGTTTTTCAGTGGCAGGAACTGGGAGACTAGTCAGGATCGAGGGAAAGATGAATGCAGCAATGTACAGAGACATCCTTGATGAAAACCTGTTCCAGAGTGCTCTGGACCTCAGACTGGGGTGAAGGTTCATCTTCCAATAGGACAAAAACCCTAAGCACACAGCGAAGATAACAAAGGAGTAGCTACAGGACAACTCTGTGAATGTCCTTGAGTGGCCCAGCAAGAGCCCAGACTTGAACCCGATTGATCATCTCTGGAGAGACCTGAAAATGGCTGTGCACTGACGCTCACCATCCAACCTGATGGAGCTTGAGAGGTCCTGCAAAGAAGAATAGGAGAAACTGCCCAAAAATAGGTGTGCCAAGCTTGTAGCATCATATACAAAAAGACTTGAGGCTGTAATTGATGCCAAAGGTGCTTCAACCAAGAATTGAGCAAAGGCTGTAAATACTTATGTACATGTTTTTTTTCTTCTTTTTTTCTTTTGTATAAATTTGCAAAGATTTCAAACAAACTTCTTTCACATTGTCATTATGGGGTATTGTTTGTAGAGAGAGAGAGAGAGAGAGAGAGAGAGAGAGAGAGATGAGCAATGGGAAATGTTTTAATCACAATGTTGTTTTGGGAAGCGCAGGGCCTCTATGAGAAATTTTCATTGTCTCTTATCTACTCCTTTGTGCAGTGGTACTGCTGCAAAAATTCCCAATTTGACCTTATCTTCGTTTATTTTTTTCTCTTTGCTTTGATCTTCCATCTGAATTATCTGTAAATCTTGATAAACAAGTGCTGTGTTGTGGAAGAGGCAGCTTTACACGGTGTGTATGTAGGAGATATTCCTTGATGAATTATTGTTGAACTATGTAAATGTCACATGTTTGTATGCCCTTCAGTGCATTCAGGGTCAGTGCTAACGCTGACAGATGAGAGCTCTCTGAATGAATAATCCTCTGGGAACAGCCATGGGCTCTCCTTTCTGCATCACAATGGCCACCACTGATTCTACAATCTTATTATAGATGTCCTATAGATGACAATTGCACTTTTCCCTGAGACAGTTTGAATCGTGTCCAACCAAGGAATTGATTTTTCTCTTGCTTTATAAATTGATTTGGAAACAATATAGTAACGCCCTGTTTAAAGAGTCATTTTGATTTACTTTTTCTGGATGAGAGCCTTTGAGTATGATTCTTGGCTTAGTCTGAACTATTTAGCTATTAGGTTTGTAAAGACAAATTCCTTTACCATTTGTCATCTAATTCTCCCAGGTTTATGTAAGGATTGATATGATTGTTGTGTTGTTTTTTAAGGAGAGAGGTAGCACTTAAGTTACAAAAAAATGCTGTGGTACTGCAATAAATTGTTTTAATTTCAGTAACTAGAACAGACTGATTTGGTCTTAGCTAGAAAATCTAGTGTATATCTATAAGATAATAGATACAGTGTTTCCCATTAATTACCTAGACTGTGGCGACCCACCAGTCTAATTTCTCCTGCCACAGTTTCATAATGAACCGAAAATATTGTAATACTTCTCATAATAACATAAAAGATGTTTGTGTTTTGTGCCATTGTTTGGCAAAGCATCTCTCACTTCCAGTCAGTTATTTGATGGCACAGGTCTTTGATGGACAATGCTTAATGTCGAGCCCTGCAACCAATGTTTTTATGATAAAATTACTAATAGAGCACAAATTTGTTTACAAGAGCACAAAGTTCTTCATAGGTCTAGCCTCTTAATTTTGCTCACAAAATGCACCAGATTGATGCATTTAACTTTTGAAATGTACAATATTTTCTTATGGGGGAGCATGCCACTGGATCCCTTAGAGGGTCTGAGGTCAACCCACCACAGTCTTACAAAATCCTGTGGGAAACACTTTAATGTTGTGTCTGATCGGTGTGTGTGTGTATGTATGTATGTATGTATGTATATATGTATATATGTATGTATGTATATATATATATATATACATACATGCATACATACATACACACACGTACACACACGTACACACACACCGATCAGACACAACATTAAAACCACCTGCCTAATATTGTGTATATTAGGCAGGTGGTTTTAATGTTGTGGCTGATTGGTGTATAATATTATTTGTTCACATTGTTTTCAGACTAAAATTACTGCACTTAATCTAAGTGAAGGGATATTCAGATATCTTGATGGGTTTTATGAAAAGTTAGAGTTTAAAAAATGCAATAACGTTTATGCCGTGCTGCAGTGGCTAGCACACTGGGGATTGTGGTGCCTATGTGGGTGACGCAGGTTGAAGTTCCGTCCATTCTTATGTGATGTGTCCCAATTGTATTCCTCATCCTCTTTCATTCTCCAATAGCTTACTTTCCCCCTCATCCCTCTACCTGTTGAATAAAAAAGTGAACTCAATGAATTCTAAAAAAGGTTAAAACGATTTGTCCTGACTTATTGGAGTTTCATCTAAATTCTGAATTCTTCCCAAACCCTACATTTATCATTGCTTCTCGTGTGCTCTTATGTCTTTATAATTACAAATCCCACATGGCAGGGGGAAGCTGGAAACCTGACCCATATCACCCATATTCATTATTTTAATGCATAGTGAACAATGGCCAGAAAAATAGAAAATGCTGTGGCTCAGTAAACAGTCAGAAAAAATCTGCAGAATATGTCTCAGCTAAGAAGAATTTGTTGATATTTCTGGAGCATTCTTCAGTAAAAATGCTATTGTCTCCTTCCATTTTTTTTTCTTCCTTCCTTCGGTTATTATGTGGCTATGATAATTTGGCTTAATGTGCAATGCTTGATGACATGTATGGAAACAAACAAAAAACAGCCATGAACTGGCACAATAGACTTTTCCCCAAGTTTTTACAGGGTGTCATTTTTCATGTCTTCTCTGTTGTTATAGTGAATATGACACTCACAGAAGGCTTTTGTTGTTGGTCTTAAATCACATGACAGAGTAGTGTTTATGTGTCTGCTATGTAACCGCAAACACATAAACAGGTTATGTAACATTTTTTAAACGTTCATAACTTTTCAACGTACATTGCTTAAGAACTATTCAAGGTTAAAATAGCTTAAAGAAATATGCCAGGTTCAATACAAGTTGAGCTTAATCGACAGCATTTGTGGCATAATGTTGATTACCACAAAAAATTATTTCAAATTGTCTGTCCTTTTCTTTAAAAAAGTAAAATTGAGGTTACAGTGAAGCACACAATGGGAGTGAATGGGGCCAACTTTTGGAGGGTTTAAAGGAAGAAATGTGAAGCTTATAGTTTTATAAAAGCACTTACATTCATTTTTCTGTTAACTCATGTATCATTTGATTAAAAGTTGTTTAAATCATAATTTTTACAGTCTCTGGGTTTTAGGGTTTGTTGACATTACATCGTCATGGCAACATAGTTGTATAATTAGAAATAACTACACAGACAAGGTTTGTAAGCAATTTTATCACACTAAAATCATGTTAACACACATATTGTTTATGTCTTGTGGCTATACTTTTGAAATTTGAGTATTTTAATGTTTGCAGATTGGCCCCTTTCAGTTCTATTATAAGTGCCTCACTGTAAAAGATTTTTGTGTTAATCAATATTATGTCACAAATGCTGTCAATTGAGCTTAACTTGTATTTAATTTGAAATATTTCTTTAAGTTCTATTGCCAGAATCTTTGACATGCTGTTAAAAAACCAGGAACGGCAAAAACGTGTGTACAATAATAAACTTTTAAAGAAGTCTTTGGGGCAGGGCAATTGCACAGCACAATAATTATCATTAAAAATAGACTGTACAATTCCTCACATTTTTAAATGACAGCTTTAACACTTAAATGTTTTACATTGTTACATACAATATTATGCTTGCATGTGACTATTGTCATAGAATTCCTTTACTAACTTTGTTTAAAATTCTATCCAATCTTTCTCTCGTCATAAAAATTTAAACAAATCCAAAACACCTCTACGATGCCAACACTAAACTAAGAAAAATGGTTTCAAAGTTTTTTGATTGTCCAGCCAAATGTTGATTATGAAGTAGTCTCTATCTGTGAGTTAGCCAAACTTGTCAATCACAGGACAAAACACAATTAAGAGATCATAGCTAAATTTTGACAAAATATGCAATTACCTTTGCAGGTCAGTGTTGATAGAGGCCATTGCTGCAGTTTAGTCACTGAAATGCCTAGAAGTCATGGTTCTGTCTGTGATAATCTACTCTTTCACTGCAGGATGCCATGCCTGGATGCATCCACACAGTACTGCTGCTGGCTGACAGAGATCTGGCTTTACGCATGGAGAAAGCCTCTTCTATACAGGTAATACACACATCTGCACATGGAAGCATAAACAATACCTCTAACTTTGCAGCCATAGTGACACCCAAACAATAACTGGGGATTACAATAGCTGTATTCATGTCTTGTTGGGCCAATTAATGCGGTAGTGTGTGCAGCACATTTACTAATGGAAAAAATGTTCATAAATCCACAGTTTACTCTATAGGAAATGAAATGGAGGTGATATTTCAACTTAAGATGTTGAGGACCATACTCTAATAAAATGTGGCTGAATGGTGTTATACCAGATAGAGCATAGTGACCTTCTTTTACTAAACAAACAGCATCCCACAATGCTGACACGATTCTGGCCTTTGCCTGGTTGCACAGCACTCTCTGCTCTCTGAGAGACAGATGGCTATTTTAAAACACAAGTGTCTGTACTGAGGCGCCTCTAGAGCCTGACACAAATCACAATGCCAAAGATATACTCAGCTCAAACACTTTCCTACTTAACTACAAGTGTTTTTCAAAATAACAATCGGACAGGATCCATATATACAGATAGCATAGCCTAGACATCTATCCAAGCCTTTAGAACAGATGTTATTCTTAGTGTTTAGAAGACCACTACAAAACATATTGGTGTCCTTGAATGCTGAAGCTAAGAATTGTTGTGTGGTTTCTTTGTTTATCAGGTGGAGATGTTAACATCGCTAAAATCTCTCTATAAGCATGTGGACATCTCTCAACTGCCCACTGAGTTTGATGGCACTTTCCCTTATTCCCATAGAAGCTGGGTCTGTTTCAGAATGGTGAGAATATCATTATCCATCATTACTGTCATCATTCATGGACATACATTTTTTTTTATAAAACGCTGTCAACAGCAATATGATAAAATATGATGTTCAATAAATAAAATGTATGAATAATAACCACAATAAACTATTCTTTTGCTAAGTAATACTGTTCATTAGCCTAACCATTGGCTTTATTTGGTTGACCAGAAACGTAACCCACCACATTAATATAGAATTAAATTAATGAGTGGTCACAGGTGTGTGTTTATCAGCTATTCTACAACGGTTCGAATGCGGCTCATCCAATCAGATTTTAGAGCTTAAACTGTCCATTTTTAACCAATATGTAATGTTATGGTTTCTTGTTGAATCAAAGTATTTTCTTTTTGTATCTCAGAGGTTGGAGCAGTTGACCAGTCATTGTGAGGATGCTGTACACCTACTTCAGACCACCACCAGCAAACTGGAGTCCACAGCACTGCCACATTCAGCAGAGGTACTACTGCAAAAAACAAAACACTCTTAAGACAGCTCTTCTAAAAGCAGTCTTACTGGAAGTGCTCTGTTCCAACAATCCAGAGCAACACACTGTGCTCAGCTAGACTCCGATTGTAAAATGTGTCTTACTTGCGGCATTATTGCCCTACAGCTGGCACTGTGGCATTGGAACACATTGGAAGCTGTCCATTAATCTGAGATCTAGCATTGCAACCTCTGCACCTCTCAGATTCCACTGTTTCCATTTGTAAAACTGAAAACTTCTTCCCTTCCTTCCCCAGACCCATCAATAACGAGAAAGCTGAAAATGAGTAGTTGATGTATTCCTGTACATGTAAATAGCATTTTGTAATCAACATCAAGATTTTAGGTTAAAATTTGTATTTATGCATGAGGGAATGTGTAATAACTGGTCACAATTTATCCAGTTACTAGTTCATTTGAATGGTTCAAGGGTGTGACAAATGAATTCTTAAAAGTACAAATATTCCATTTAATTTCTCAATTGATACGACATCACAACTTTATGCATAATCATTATTTAAAAATAAAAGAGTAAATTGCTGTTATAAATAGTGTTAGAGTATAGCATGTCAATTTACCATAAGTGTTTCTTGTCAACTACCAAGATACAGTAAGTCTGTGATCCAAGTGTGCCACAGGCTCTAGTTATATTTACTAGGCCTCCATCTTAATGAGCATTGTTACCATCTGCAGCAGTGACAGCATTGCCATGGCACTGCAGTCTTCTATTCTGAGAAGTACAGCAGCGGCACCGGTGTCCAGTTACACTGATGTAGAGACCGATCTATTTAGAAGAGTTGTTGAGTTTTGAAAAATAGACGTAGTAGACTTTAATTTGTATGTGGTTAGGGTTAGTGTGTCAAGATTTTGACTGACTTGACCTCTGGCTGTTAGTTGAGGTCACAAAGGACCTTTTTACCCACAGGGTTCTGGGAAAAACAGGGCCTCGGGAGGAAAAAATATCTCCCAGAGGACTGTTTATCTGCAGCCATCTTTAAAATTACTTTCTGATAGTTTATTTGAAGAGTAGAATGAAAAGCCAGTCTTGTGGATGAGGGTATGGATTTTTGCTTGACTTTGTGCTGAATGTTAAAATAGCCCCTCTTTTGGATGGTGTGATGCTTAGATGTTCATTGACTAGAAAACCAGAACAAGTCTTTGACTGTCCTTTTATCTCTTTTTCATTTAATATTTGTCATCTCTCTCTCTAGCCATTACTCTGAATAGGTCCCCTTTCCTTTTTACATGTCTTTTAACGCCAATATTGTTTTTTGTTTTATTCCCCCATTTTTTTCCACGTCTCCATTTTCCTCTTGCCCCTCTTTCTCCCTTCAGGATTAAGAAGCTTTTCTACTCTTCCTTTTTTTCTTTTCCATTTTATGCCAACTAGTTGATTTTTTTCCGATTAATTCAGATTTGCGTTTTGACACCATATTGTTTTTTAAATTGAGATATCGAGATTTTGCAAAAAATATTTCAAACATGCGTTGTAAATCCACCTAAGGCTGAATAATGAAGAGACGCTTGTCTAAATGCCACTCCCAATCTGATCAGCTGCACGTGTGGCACTCCAAATAAACATGACAGGTTAACAACACAGAGAATGATATACAAGACAACGTTAATATTCCCAGTACACTTGTACACAGTGTGATTGTAGCTCAGCTTCATCCATCATGCAGGTATACACCGGTTTAAGACCATAACTGGCCTCGGCGTGAGCACTTTGATGAATAGTCTCATTTCTTTTCACCCATAAAAAACATAGTTACTTGACAGTTATGGGCGCTTAATTTAAAATCAAGGATAAGCTATATATGGGAGAATCAAACATCTGTCACTCCTTTTACCATGATGATTCAGATAGATCGCTAATTATTGCTTTGTTCTGTGACGTGTACTGCATCAATATGTGCAACATATGGCAAGCGATGATAAATTAATTATTTTTGCTTTGCTGCTCAGTGTGAACCACTAGACGAGTGCGTCTCTATCTGCAGGGGTTTATGAATATACACACAAATTGTTTGATATACAACGAGTACTTTCTAGATAAACCTGATAATTTATGGAGTATAGATTGATTTCTAGATAGACTTGGTTTAGATCAAATGAATACCCAGGGTTCCCACACATCCTGGAAAACTGACTACAAAAGTCAGTAGATTTGACATGCAAATTTTAATAATGTAGAAGGTAAGGATGTTATTGATATTATTATTAGACTATTATTGTTGTCTTTTTTTGATGAAAAGTCATGCTCAGCCATTCACAAACTGATTGGAAATTATAGATCTGCTTTGTTCTTATAATGCTTAAATACTATAAAGTCTCTTGGCAGATTTCGGTCGTGAACATTTCAAATGATTCTATGACTTTTTGTTTGTTGCCACCTAGTGGCATCTCCAGAAGGGGGTCACTATTAAACTATGTAACACACTTTTTGTTTCTGGGTAGTAAGTGTTATTTCAGTGTTATTTTGTAATTGCTCATGCCTCAAAAGTATAGAAAATGGCCATTATTACCCACAAACTTTGCTTTTGTGACCAGGACAGTGAGATTTTTAAATCTACCTATTTCCAATGAGAAAACGGGTGAATTTGTCTTTTCATTCACATAAAGTCTGAAAAAAACAAGGCCATTGAGCATACTGCTTATCTGGAGGTGAGAAACGGCAAAATAAAAGCTTGATTTAAATGGACATGTGTTTTTGCTTAAATATTACCCTTGTTGGGTGCATAAAATGTCCTGGAAAATTGTGGCTTGAAGAGAGTCAGAACCCTGATACCTACACTGGCTTAGAATTATTTTGCAGTGTTTTTATTTTATTATATTATTTCTGAACATCTGGGTTTATTAGATTTTAATTGAATTTACATTTACACTCTGTTGACAACTTCCCCCTGTGTTGCTTTTGTACATTTTTCTTGCACACCTTAGTTTGCAATAAGGAAAAGAACTTGGATTACTCTAACCAGGTTGCTTTGCATTCTAATAAAGAATATGCAATCTGAATCATGTTTGAGTACATTTTAAAGTTGAAAAAAAATCAAATTGTGAATTTTGAATTCATAAGTTTTTGCCTTATTGCCCAGCCCTACGGCACACTTAAAGGTTCAATATGTTTTTGTTTTTTTTTGCCAATGTGTGAACAGCTTATAACGTAACTTAAAAAATTAGCCCATCCCAGACTTCCTAGGTTGCTTTTTAAAGCCTGTAGACTGATTTTCATGTGATTGGAGCCGGTCGCTTTTGCCAGTAAAATCCAAAGGATGTGACGTTTATGCACACTCCCGAGAGCCATGCCTCGGACAGTAATGGCTACTCTTCCGCTATTCAACAGCGAAAACAGTCTGCAACACTAGGCAACGTTATCTTAGAGATGGAATCCAGCAAACGTCCAGCTCCCAGCACAACACCGACTCCTACACAAACTCAGAGAAAAAATAAAATAAAATAATTGATCTTCTGTATCCTGTCTGGCTAAGTGGGAACGTGATCATGGTCTAGTGAAAACTAGAGTGAACATCAGCAGGGCATTTGATTCTTGGAGGGACATTCGTTTGGTTATGCCGATCAAAACCGACTCTGAATTGGCGTTCTTCTTATTGGACAGGTACGCTTACATAACTGAAAGCATGTGAAATATAGTGCCATAATGATTGATCTGTGTAATTTTAGCTAACTTGATCTTGCCTGCACAGTAACAGTCATAAACAATGTTAATCTGTAATTATTCAGCAAGGTAAACTGTGAATTGTGTCAAAATATTTATAATGTACTGGCTATTTTATAGAACAGCTAGTTAAACAGCAAGGTAAACTATACAATAACAATAATATGACCCATTCATTAGTGTAACGTAACATATACATTCAATTATTATAAAACAATAGCTCCTCGATATCTCAAAATGACAGTTGTGATGGAGTCACATCAATACTGAATTGTGTCAACATATTTATAATGTACAGACTATTTTATAAATGGCTACTCTCATCATTCACCAAATTTAGCTTGCAGCTATTGATAAAGGTGGCTAGCTAGCTAAAGTCAACATAGGCTATCGTATAAATGCAGTCAAAGTATCATGCAAAGAATAGTGATTACTTCAAACTACAGTCTTAAATTACACTTTTTTTTTAGCCCTGTTCCTGCACTGGGGATTCAAATACAATATACAGTCTGAAAGTTTGTAGTAAAACAATCTTAATTATTATTATGCTACCTCATCTGTCAGCATGATGTCGGTGAATCACGCTCAGCCTCTTTGTACGTTAAGTCATAGTTTTGGTCGATGCTTGTGTCTCTATGGAGTGTGTGCGTGATCTCGAGCAAGTCGCTGGTTCGCAGTTCACTTAACGGCCACTGGTGCCATTAATAACAAGGGTTTCTGAATCTTACGTACGGCACCTCACTCACTGAGTACTTTATCAGGAAAACTATATTCCTAATAAAGTGCCCAATGTAGTTTTCTGCTTTTGCTGTCCACCAACAAACATGCCACAGTCGAAATCACTGAAATCTAATTTTTCCCCATTCTGATGGATGATGCGAACATTAACTGAAGCTCCTGACCCATATCTGCATGATTTTATGCATTGCACTGCTGCCACACAATTGGCTGATTAGATAATCGCATAAATACGTAGGTGTACAGGTATAGCTAAATCTCTTTGTGTGTGTGTGTGTGTAGTCTGTATAAGGAGTTTAAAAGCAATTCTGTGAACAGAATTACAAAAATATGGCTTTTAAAATACTCTTTGCTTGATTTCGGCATACGCATACATGCAGAGAGAGAGAGAAACATCATATCCACATCCAAACATTTGTAATTCATGTAAATATATTTTTTCACACTTCACACATATATGCTTATTAGGGTGTGTTGATGTATGACAGTAATTATTCTTGCTTCGAGTACTTATTCAGCTCTGTAATATGAACATCACTTTAGACAATGTTTCTTTGAGGTTCCTGGGGTTATTCTGTATAATTTAACTTTTTGATGCAAGCATCTCATAGATGTAGAATTGTTAGGTTGGACCGCCATCTACATCGTTAGTTTGGTATTGTGGAAGCTTTCTAGGTAGTAATGATACACTCACAAACTTGTTTACCTGCATTCACACACACACACATACTTATTGGGGTGTGTTGACGTATGACAGCAATTATGTGATATTTCTTGCTCAGAGTACTTATGCAGCTCTGTGAAAATCATTTGAAAAACTCCTTGAGGTTTCTGAGGTTAACACACCTATTATAGACTCATTGTGGCAATTTTTTTAGATTTTAATTAAGATATTATTTGGCCCATTTATGAACTTTTTTTTAACAAGTTAGAGCCATCCTTATTTTGACTCTAAGAAATATAAGTATAGTGAAACAAGTACTATACACACATAAATGTGTGGAAGTAATGTGAATTACACAGTGTACTGTGTGAGTTTAAGCTCATTTGATTATTTAATAAGCACATGACCTAGAATTAGATAAAGGAGGTGCAGACATAATTTAATAAACAAAATTATGATTGCATGTCTGCATCAGAGTGCATACAGGTCATGGGAGAGAATTAGGAACTTTTGGGACAGGAACATAATGATGTGGTGTTTGTGTGTACTGGAGAAGGGACAGGTATTACTCATTGAGAATCATAGATAAGATGTACATTCAGTATGTAGTAATATAGTGTATGGGTTTAGGAGTGTGTGTTCTTGAAGATATACAGGACATTACACAATTCAGGGAGTTGGAGAGTGGTGTATATGTTAGATTATATATATGTGTATGTGTTCGCAGGAGGCCCAGATTTTATTGAGTAAGTACAGAGAGCTGATGAGGACTGTTCTGGAGGACAGCAGGCTAGTGCGGTTACAGCTGGAGGGAGGAGCTGCTCTGTCCCGTCTACGAAAGGAAGAGAGCAGTGTCAACATGACCGAGGACTACAGGTGAGACAAGATCATGCACATTTGGAAACGCATTTATACCATTGTACCACAAAGAATCAAATGCAAATCAAAAACTCAAGAGAAACAAGAGAGACTGAGAGTAACAAACTAAAGCTTGCAAGAGATACTAGACTTAACTAGATTTTCAAAGACCAGAAAAAACAAGAACTTACACGATATGGTGAGACATCATAATAAAAGCCAAACTACAGTATATTTCACAATAAAGACATGAACAAAACAAAACAAAGACCATCAAAAATATTATACCGAGACTTACAAAATGAACAAGAGAGGGATAGAGAAAGTATGAGAGCGAGTGAAACAGGTGAGAGTGTGGGAGTGCTTGTCCAGGCCTCTGATGATCAGGGCTGGGTTCAACACAAGGTTTAGGGAGTGTAAATGTTGTTTCCCACAACTGAGCCAAAAGAAATGTCCTTATCTGCACACAATTATTTTCATCCTGAAACATACAAGCATTATCTCAGACCTGAACAGAGACACCACTATGCACATGTCTCTGATATCATGTTATGGTTTGGATGCAGTGGGTCTCTGATGCTGTTTCCTGTTTGACTTTGTTTAAAACACTCAGGCATGCCTATACTGGCTTTCTCAAGGGCACATTTAACCCTCTGGGGTCTGAGGGTATTTTGGGCCCTGGAGAAGTTTCGACATGCCTTGACATTTGTGCATTTTTCAGTTGCTTTAAAACATATTAATGGCTAAAGTCTGATTACACTGTATTCAGCACAAACTGGACTACAATAATATGTGAGCAACATGTGTGCACATGTTTGTATTTTTGAGAAAATAACGTTTATGCATGGTTTTTGAAAAAAACAAAAATTAAGTCACTGAAATAAGGCCAAATAACATATACTAAACATTTGTCCACAAGACTTTTGAGAACTGGATCTTGTAGCCTATAGTTTTTGCTACAAAATGAAGTGAAAACCATCCTGACCACTCATTCAAACGAAATAATATAGTAATTTAACTTTTGTAAGACAATTTTTGTGTTGAAAGGTCATATGCGAGGAGGCGTGAATGATCATGAATATGGATTGCAATTCTCACCTGAGAGAAGAAAAAGACCACTCCCCTGGGCCTATCAATGAGGAATGTGACCGAAAGAGAATGATCCAAATCAAGTTTTAAGTTAAAAGAAGATATCTGACTATATATTTACATGATTGTACTTGCTTGTTGGTGATTGGGGGGGGGGGGGGGGGGGGCTCACCTCATCTCATCCCCAAAAACACTTTAAACAACAGTATGAAGATATTGAAGAGACAGTGAGTCTATCCCTCAAAGCATTGTTGTCATTCTCGTCAAAAATCAAAGATGTTGCTGCTGTGAATAAGGTCTATTGTGTGACTTTAGCAAGCTGAGACATTCAGTATTATATTTCTTTCTCATTGTCAGCTACTATATACCAACAATCATGCCACTTTTCAAATCACTGAGATTGCATTTTTTCCACTTTCTGATGGTTGATGAGAACAACTGAAGCTCCTGACCAATATCTGCATAATTGTATGTACTGCACTGCTGCCACATGATTGGCTGATTTGATAATCGCATGGATGATTGTTGGAGCCAGACGGGCTAGTTTGAGTATTTCTGTAACTGCTGATCTCCTGGGATTTTCACACCCAACAGTCTCTAGAGTTTACTTAGAATGGTGCCAAAAACAAAAAACATCCAGTGAGGGACAGTTCTGCAGACAGAAATGCCTTGATGTGAGAGGTCAATGGAGAATGGTCAGACTGGTTCAAGCTGACGAAGTCTACGGTAACTCAGATAACCACTCTGTACAATTGTGGTGAGAAGAATATCATCTCAGAACGCTATTTTGAGATGCGTATTGCTGCTGTTTTGGTGACACGAAGGGGACCAACACAATATTAGGCAGGTGGTTTTAGTGTTGTGGCTGATCAGTGTACGCTTCACATATAAATAGAGCAGACTGTATTAAAAGAATACTAAATTTTTATTTGTAAATGAAAGCATGATTAAATTAGGTTCAGAAAGTTGCAGATTCCATTCAGGCCAAATGTCTCGGTTTCTGTAACCTTTGTTTATGTATTTCTTTGTCTGTCTCATTATCTTCTCTTTGTGCCTTTTGTAAAGTTTAAAGTTAGAGTTTTTGGTACATGTTCTAGCTCATTTGCTGTCTAATGAAACTAACGAGCTTCTCACACACAACACATCACCTGGATGCTGACAGAAACACAAAAGTCTCAATATCACAGGTGTGACTAAGTCTGAAGTGCTGGACAATAGTGAACAAGTCCAGCGCTCTCTCTCTTTCTCTCTCTCTCTTTCTCTCTCTCGGTGATCGTGACCCTGACTTCTTTCCTCCCACATAATGCCTCTAAACCTTGTCTGCCTTTGGAGCCTAATGGTGAAACTCCATTCATTTACTGGAGTGATTGTGTTATTACCTGGCCCTGATGAATCTTGAGACTCTTTTTTTGAATTTTCTGATTCAATTTTGTTAAAAATCTGTGCAATTCTGTGGAATGGATTGAAACCTGGTAGAATGTGTTAAACTAAGTTGGATCTTACTCACCAGTGCTGCTGATTGCTTAATTTTTGCTACAAAAGCACTCAAACAGGAAAAATATAAATATTTCACCTCACCTATGTTTATGTGGTCAGTGACATATAATCAATCTGACAGATGTGCTGAAACGAGAAATAAGCCTTGGCTGAAGAGATGGAGAGTTGGTTTGTGTAACGTAGTTCAATGGAAAGGAGGAGGCAAGAACCGGCTTGACAATGTAAATAATAGTTTAATGGCAAACTTAAATAAAAGACAAAACACATACATGACGGTCATTTCCGTAAACGATCTCTCCCGCACCACCACCCGCAACTCAACGCTTACCCTAAAACCTAATGCAGCAAATGTGAATCCTGTAAGAATTTTGCAGAACAATATGTAGTTACACAGTAAATACAATGTATTGTATGCATTTTAATGCTAGTACATAGCAGTTAAAGACACACGTTATAAAGTGTGAACCATTAAGTCATTGATATAGAATTAGAATCCCTCAACATTGGGTCTGAAATGCTCTGAATCTAGTTTTTATTTACATTTGCACACTTTAGCACCATGACTAAATGCTTTATTGAACAGGCAATGATTTTGCTTCAGACTTTCCATACATCCATCTTAGACTCTTATCTCTCGCTCACTTTTTTTTTTTTTTTTTTTTCTTGCTGGAATGTCTTTGATATCCTGTGCATGCTGTGATAACCACTGTTTACTATGGGTGTGTGCTGTGAATAATTTGTGGCTTTTGGGCTGAGTCTGAGGTCACTGATTTGCCTCGTTGTGTAGAACACTTCCAACACGGATCTTCCATCAGAGTGGCTGCTACCCTCAAAGAGTTGCTCAGTCAAAATTAAAATTCTTCATGTTGTCTGAAAACTGAATGCTTTTTTTTTCATGCACCACAAAAGGAGACGTTTTGAAATACCAAAAAAATTGTTTGGAAGAGGTGTTAATGCTGTTCTTGTCCATATAATTAAACTTAATGGGTACAGATTCTGTCAGGCTCCAAAAAGTAACATTAAAGCAGTCAACAACTTGTGTGCTATATTCCAAGTCTTCTAAATGCTTGAATTACAAAGTGACAAGTTAAAATGCTTCTATTTAGCATTTTTATATTTTAATGTTTGCAACATTTTCAATTACACATTATAAGCATAACAATTTAAGTGAAAATTTCACATTTTGCATGTACTCGAGCTGTCATAGAATCCTGATAATCCATGTTATCCCATCATGATTTGAGAATGTTCCAAAGAGCATATTGCTGACTTTTTGTACAGATGAGTTAACATTGTCAACATCACAAATTTGTTATGTTTGATGACCTACAAATAGTGCAGATCTTCTTCATATTTATTTTTCTTACTGAGTCATAACTGACATGTTTTCCTTTTTTTTTCTCCCCAATTTGGAATGCCGATTCCCAATGCACTCTTAAGTCCTCGTGGTGGCGTAGTGACTTTCCTCAGTCCGGGTGGCGAAGGACAAATCTCAGTTGCCTCAGTGTCTGAGAAATCAATCCACGCATCTTATCACGTGGCTTGTTGAGTGCATTACCACGGAGACGCAGCATGTGTGGAGGCCCACGCTGTTCTCCGCGGCATCCATGCACAACTCACTACACACCCCAAGAGGGCAAGAATCACACATTATAGTGACCACAAGGAGGTTACCCCATGTGACTCTACCCTCTCTAGCAACCGGGCCAATTTGGTTGCTTAGAATACTTGGCTGGAGTCACTCAGCATGCCCTGGATTTGAACTCACAACTCCAGGGGTGGTATTCAACATAAATACTCGCTGAGCTACCCAGTCCCCTTACATGTTTTTCATTTTTTTATTTATCCGAAAGCTCTGTTTTTTACCAGGTTTAAATGGGATAAAAGAAATCCCAGTTTTTCAATTTGGTCTCAGAATTTAGGACCCATCTGTATATAAATGCATCTAACAGCAGGGGGCACAAGTTAGTATGGCTGTGTTCTGATGCATGCATGTGCATGTTTAGGTGATTGGAAGTTTTGATAAATCTTTATAAGAGTAATGATAAGAGAAGTATTTTGAGGTCTTAAATAGACATTTGTAATGTGGGGGAGATGTTTGTGCATGTGTGGATCAGAGATTGGAAAACTCTTTGACTGAGTCAGTTGGCATATTGAGGGGAAATGTATGAATGTTTGACTAGAACACAATACACTATTGTGTAAGTCAACTACAGCAGTGATGAAGTAATCCAGTAGCCATCAACCTCTGCTGCCCTGTACATTGTGCTCTGTGACTGTATATTACTGCACCACCAATTCACACAAACACAGATACAAATATTCACAAATATGCATGCAAAGAAATACAGTATTTTTTTCATATACTATACACATGTATTTACAGTATAGAGTCACTCTATGACTTCTCACGTAGTGTGACTGTAGTGTTTATCTTTTAGCATCTTTCTCTCACTCTTATTCTATGTATTTACACACACACACACACATTCGAGCATTCCTCCAGCACTGACTCTCATTGTCAGACTACTCTGTCAAACAAACTTGAACATCCAGTCACATTTGAAATCTAAAAGCCTCATCCAATCAATATGATCTGAATGACTGTTTTAGCCAATAAGAGCCCTGTAAGGCTAGAAGCCCTGCAGTCTGTCTTCTCTTCTTCTGAGATGTTTGGATTTCCTCTCAGGGATTAGTGTCAAACTCTGGACAATTTCTATATTCAATATTCTGAAGAAACCCTGTGTGTGTTTGTTATAGAGATGCTATCGAGAGTGCAGGATGTCTGTATAACCAGGTGGACGAGCTGGTTCACAGGCTGGTGATGCTGTCCAACAAGTGCACACAGGAACTGGAATTCATCATGGAGTTTAAGACTCTGGAGGAGGGCTTCAGAGAGGTGAGATTTAAAATGTTGTGCTCACTGTTTTAAACTCCTCATGAAAGACTTGAATGCCTCAGAGAAGTATGATCTTAAAGTTTTCTGTTAGTATAGCGTACTGCCCATGCCAAGATATCCATGCTTTATTGATTCTACTAGCTCACTGCCCATACTTACTTTGACAATGAGTCATGCTGATTCATTTTCATTACTTAAGTTCAATTTTCAATAAGTACACAGAACAATGTGGTTATTAATGTGTAACTGAATCACACAAAGTACTGCCCTAGAATGCAGTAACTTCGGTAACACTGAAACTGGGAAAAATGGGTTCTTATGCTTTTAGGTTTTATTTTGGATTTCGTAGTCACTGCACTTTTCACACTGTTTTCTCCTGATCCCAACATAGTTGAGCTACACTAGTCTGTAACAGGGCAGATTATAGATCTAAGACAGTGGTTTTCAAACTGGGGTCCGCTCAGGGGTCTGCTACTTTATTTTACTTTATTACCATTTCATTCTGGAACCATGAGATTAATGGTTATTTTATTGTATTGACAGACAGCCATAGTTTTAAACAGTAAGAAATAAAAACAAAACCGGCATAGAACTTGCCATCACCATATATATTGAAAAAATAAAATAAAATAATTGTGCGATTATCTAATCAGCCAATCATGTGTCAGGAGTGCATAGTCATGCAGATACGGGTCAGGAGCTTCAGTTAATGTTAAAATCAACCATCAGAATGGTGGAAAAAATGTGATCTCAGTGATTTTGACAGTGGCATGAATGTTGGTGCCAGATGGGCTGGTTTGAGTAATTCTGTAACTGCTGATCTCCTGGGACTTTCACACACAACAGTTTCTAGAGTTTTACTCCAAATGGTGCCAGAAACAAAAAACATCCAGTGAGCGGCAGTTCTGTTGACGCAAATGCCTTTTTGATGAGAGAGGTCAACAGAGAATGGCCAGACTGGTTCAAACTGACAAAGTCTATGATAACTCGGATAACCACTCTGTACAATTGTGGTGAGAAGAATATCATCTCAGAATGCTATTTTGAGATGCGGGTTGGCACTGTTTTGGTGGCACGAGGGAGACCTACACAATATTAGGCAGGTGGTATTAATGTTGTGGCTGATCTGTGTATATTGCGAGGACATGCCATCCAAGGTCACGTGATCATAAACGGTAAATTTACATCCTTGACGTGACCATCACATGTACCTTTCGCTTACGGCCGTGTGGAAGAGCCCTTTGTGGAGGGGTTGAGTTGCTCACTTTGTTTGGAACGCTGTTTGTGTTCCCCTTCCCAAAGTGATCTGGCAAAAAAACGCTGTTGGGAATTCGCCCCATGTCTTTAAAATATAATGTTTACAATTTTTCTCAAACAGAGGGTCCGTCGAAAAGGGATCATCATATTTATAGGTCCTTGGCATTAAAAAGTTTAAAAAACCCTGGTCTAAGATACCCAATTTCGGTCATAACTAAACTGTGACAAAATATGTCGTTACTGTGTTTTGTGCCTTTGCATTACAGACTACATCTCCCCAGTTTGTGTTTATGGTTAATTGTTCCTTCATTATTATATAGATGATTCAAATTTAATAACAGATTATTAATGCAATTGTTTTTCTAATAAATTTACCTATACCACTAGATATGTTGAGAATGCTGTACTGCATTGCAATGCTGTAAACACACACTGACACTCACAAACAGCCTCACTCAGCTACACACACTTTGCTGTGATTTATTATCTCATTGATTTAATGGATGTTGTACCCAGCAGGTAGAAAGAGGGGGAAATATCCAGTTGGCATGGATCTAGTGGAAGTTGCCGACACAGATGCCCCTAGCACACGACAAATAAACAAGCACACTCGCGCACATCATGAGAAAGTTTAATCTAGCACCACACAATGTGTATCATATGGCACACACTTGATTGATGTGTTTGTTTGCTCATGTTTCAGTTGATCACAGGAGTTTGAGGTATACTTCTAGAGAGAACAAAACAGAGCAGAGATCAGTCATAAATGCTCTATGAACGTATTAATTTATGTTGTCCGAGTCATTTTAATGAAAACTAACAGAGTAAAGCTGTACTGCAGCAAGAGGGACTGATGGTAATGTTTGTATTTGTTTGTGTGTGTTGTCTCCTAGGTGATACAGTGGATCGAGGAGGTGGGAGATTCTCGTCTGCAGACACTGAGTGAGCTGGAAGATTCCTTAGAGCAGTTACATCATAAACAGACTGCCTTCAGAGAATTTTACACAGCTGCATATGTACGTCAACTCTTATTAAACATACTTAACGCTGCACATTTCACCTCTCACCACAGCTTCTGTAACTTGGGTTGTTGCATAGTCTTGCTGAACAAATCCCTCACAATGTTTTTATTTGGACTGCTGCCCGGTGTGATTTTGAAGTTATATTTTACTGCATGAGTCAAACATTTGTTTCATTATATCAACACAAGCTGCGGTGTTTGTCACGGTTTAATTGAAGTCACCTTATTCACCCCCTCTGCTTTCATACCATTTGACTTTGTAACATTGGGTGTGTGTATTTAGGAGCACTGTAAGAGCGGCGAAGCTCTGCTCAAGCGCTTGGAGAGGTGGGAGGATGTCTCTTCCGCAGAACTTCAGGTGTACGAGGTAAAGGTGCGATCATTCTGGGTCCATCTGCACGATTTCTCCCAACGAGTTGAAGACACCAAGGATAAAATTGACAAGACTGTCCGACTCTACGAGTTCTTTGACAAGGTGAGTGACCACCAGTAGCTCAGAGTTTATGCTGGTTGTTCTCTTCAAGACTTTACTCATATATTCATTATTATTCCTTCTTCTTTTACACACCTCTTTTTGACATCAATGAAGTTAATTCTTTGTTGTTCTCTGTGTTAACCATGGACACACTTTAACAGCATTCAATTTGTTTTTTTTTTGTAAAAAAGTTTAGGAGATTCAGAGTTTTGTTAGAAATATTATTTGTTGACAGATTTGATTCTAGAATGGACTTTGAAGTATTCCAACTGGTTAGTTGGATTTTGGGATTATATCCAGTGTATTAGTGCTGCTTTTAAATTAGGGTGTTTTAATTGCTCAAAATGATGGGACATTTGGTAAAAGACTCTATTAAATTAACCATACTTTGTTAATCCATTAATAACTGACCATTATAACCGGTCCCTGCCGCGCCCATGTGATGCTTATTATTATTAAACCGGCATTAACTGCTTTCTTTTGTGAAAGTGTAAACTGTGTGTGAAAGTGGTTAGGGTGTGGTTATCTTTTAGACTTTTTCATTTTCAGAAATTTGGTTGTATTTCTTTTTGATGTCAAAATACATAATATCATGTACAGCACTTCATAAAAAATGCTGCAAGCCCCTTACTACCTCACAGATATAGCTGAAATAGAAATGACTCTCAGTAACAGCCCTAGGCTCAGTAAATAGCAGAAAAGAGCCAGTTGACCTCAGCTGGATATTGTAACCGCTATTAGTTCCTATTAGGATTTTTTTTTACACCACAACCTCCTTACAGTTTGTTTTTATACAGTATTTTTTTTTTTACAGAATCAAAGCTGCAGTGAAACAAAGTCTGTCCTGATTTACATATTTTTTTAAAGGTTTCTTAAACCATGATAAAAATGATAGAACTACCAGATACACTCGTGGAGCACTGTCTTAGGATCACCTGTTCACTTGTTCATGATATAATCTAATCAGCCAATCATGTAGCAGCAGTGCATCAAATTATGCAGATATGGGTCAGGAGCTTCTGTTAATGTTCACATCAACCATCAGAATTGGGAAACATTTGATCTCAGTGATTTCGACCATGGCGTGATTGTGGGTGCCAGACGGGCTGATTTAAATATTTCTGTAACTGCTGATCTCCTGAAATTTTAATGCACAACAGTCTCTAGAGTTTACTCAGAGTAGTGCCAAAAACAAAAAACGCCAGTTCTGCCGACAAAAAATGCTTTGTTGATGAGAGAGGTCAACTGAGAATGGCCAGACTGGTTTGAACTGACAGAAAGGCTACGGTTACTCAGATAATCACAGTCTGTACAATTGTGGTTAGCAGAATAAAATCTCAGAATGCACAACACTTTGAACCTTGAGGTGTATGGTCTACAACAGCATAAGACCATAGTCTTCCTAATAAAGTGCTCAGTTATTGTAATTTGGTATCAACATCAACAATGCACTCACTTAAGTTGCATAAATATGATGACAGTGGACAAGAATTTCATGTAGGTTTCAGTCAGATTTGAGTTCCTCTAAAAAGAATGCAGTGATTTTAAAGCACTAGATATTATGGAAATCCTTGATGACATTGATGTCAAGCAAACACAAATACACACGCTCGATTGTCTCCATGATCAGAACATTCTGAATAGTTACTGGTGCTTTTTCTTCTATGTAGTGGCACTGGGTCAGTGTTGCACGCTTCACTCTGTCTTCAGTGTCTCCCCCTGAGCCCCAGCAGAGAGAGCAGATGGTCTTGTTGGCTGACCACTATCAGATTTGATCATTAGCATAATCTTAGTGCCCTTCCCTGACTCATCATATCATCTATACACAATCCCATTGCCCTGTTGGCATGGCGACTTAGCCCTGTCCTGCCATCTGTTGGCATATTGACAAAAGTTGTAAGCGTGTTTGTGTATTAATCAAGATTTTGTGATAGGTTACAACAGGGCAGGATTTAAAACAAAGCTGGATTCATTTATATAGAACTGTTTTCATAGATCAGTCTCATACTGGTCACATATTTAACCTCTTCATTTCTGAGGCACTTTTCACTGGTCTGAGATCAGTGGCATGTAGCACTGCAGAGGCTTAATGTTGCTGTGTTAAAATGCTCACAGCAGGATGACGCTTGTGGAACTCACTGACATGAATGCACTGTTGAAACCATTCAACCATTCAATGGAAAACTTAAGTTTACTTACTCACTTAAATGTTTAAAGCTGATGGGTGTCATTTTTTCAATGTTGAAATAATTTATCATATCTCAGCTTAATCACCTATGAATAAGCCATTTGTAAGCCGATTTCACCTAATAGTGTGGCACTATCAAACATTTATCTTTGTTTGAGTGTCACGTCCAGCCCGACACGGCAACATTGGCTCAAACCATCGTTTGGGGCGGGCAGGGTTGAGGAGAATTCTTAGCTACCAAGCAGGGTTGTTTGTGAATGTTCATAAGTCAAGTGGTTTTTATTGTCGTTTCAACCATATACAGTTAGTACAGTACACAGTGAAAGGAGACAACGTTCCTCCAGGACCATGGTGCTACATAAAATAACATAGGACAAACACAGAACCACATGAGACTACACAGACTAAATAAAATACCTATATATAATGGCAACTATACAACTATTTATTAACACTTCCCATGTGCTGCAGCTGCTCTGGGGAAGAGAGAGCGAGAGGACAAGTGTGCAGAGTGCATCTGCGCGGTTTAGAAAAACTGTTCAGGAAAACAAAGAAAGTTTCTCACAAGATTGACAAAAATTATTTGTTCATCATGAGAAGTATTCTTAAAGTATTCTGTGACAAGTTTCTGTAACTCTCTGAAGGAGGAAGCATAACAATCCACATAAGTCTCTTTATTTTCACAACACTTTGCAGTATCACACACGTTTTTCTTTTCAGCAACACACCCCAAACTCTGCTGTGTGCATGTCTCTCTCTCTCTCCCTCTTTGGCAGTCTGGACAACATTTTTATCCCCTCTCCGGCTCCCACTGCAAACACAAAACAGCTGTTAGAGGTGATATCCCACAGGTGTCAATCCTTACCGTTCTGTCTCACCCGGCCTTGCTCTCTGCAAACGTTCCTTGGCCATGCCCCAATCACCACATATTCTAAAAAATTTTTTTTTTAAAGTAACTGTATTTTGAATACAGTTACTTTATTTATTTTTTAATCTGAATAATAATGCCGTTACGTGTATTCCGTTATAATCCAACTCTGAGGAGGTTTTACTGTCTGTATTTACAACCAATGGAAACAGTTTTTTTCTTTTTTTTTTGCAAAGTCTGGTGATGATAGCAGCATAAAAATTGCACACTTCAGCTTTAAATAAAATATAAGTTGTACAAAATTTATTACCAGTAGTGATTATATAATATTTTTTTTTTACTAATTTGAATTTAATAATTGATAAAGAAAATCGAGTTGTCCTTTATACACAGTCTTGTGAAATATATTTTCATGCATTTGAAAGGACATGTGCATTAAACTACACTGGTGGTTGTGTATTCAGCATAACAGTATATAGGATGTTTATTAGTCTTGTGTGACCATTGTGTGCATATGTCTACTAGAATGTGTATGTTTTACACATTAAAATTGAAAGGACAGTGCCTCTGTCATTGTGTTTCTGTGTGTGTATGTTGGGGGTCAAGTTTCATCTACAGGACAGTAATACCTGAAATCAACAACATTGTGGTGACCAGCCAACAGAAAATATAGTGTGCGCAGTATAAAAACAAGTGAAGTCCTCGCCGTGCTGGGAAAAACACATGTGAGCTAGTCTCCACATCCAAAACTCCACTGCTTGACTTGTCTTTGATGACAGACTGGCTCATCCCAGATGGGACATTTGGTTGGGGGTTGGTTGGTTGGGGAAAATTGACACAGACACAAACACTTAAAGGAGTCATGGTGTTCATTTGTTTCTTTTAATGGCAGCAGTGAATATATTAACTGAACAATTATTTGAACTGTACATTAAACTAAACATTTGAACATTTATTTTTATGTAATTTATCCACAAATTGTGCAGCTTTTGTCACTGCAGTGTATCTCTCTGGGCTTCTGGAAGAACATTTCCAGAGCCTCTTGATATGGGAAGTCAGAAACGTCTGGCCCATTTATTGAGATCCGCATGCATGCTGCAAGATGGTCTCCTTGCAGCCTATTGCAGATGTTTGTCTTGACCTGCAAATGCATTAACTGTTAAATGTGATAGCTTAACATATAGCTAAAAGCAGCAAATCCTATTGTGAAAAGTTTGTTATTACCCTGTTCATGGTTGAGAAGTCCCTTTCACAGTTTACACTACTGACTGGGACCGTCAGAGCAATAGAAGCCAGCAGGCTGTTAGTCTGAGCAGACAGTCAGAACAAATATGTGTGTGATTGAGCATTAAGGCCTATATTATTTCATTTTTTCGTTCTTTGAATTAGTTAATTATATTAATTTAAATCTTTTGATTGTTCATATCTTAATTTTTAAAAATATGTTTATTAATAGATCCGGCTTTTCTGATATGCGAGTCGGCTCCCAACGTTCACCTACAAGAGTCGAACGACCCATCACTAGTGACTGGACTTTTGCTGCTTGTCAGGGAAAGGGCGTGCAGCACTTGGGCTCTTTTCTGTACTTGGACTCGGAGCAGTAGCGCTACTCCGGGTGCTACTTACAGGAGAGCGAGTGTTGCCATCTTCACCACCCTGGGAGCGTTTAAAAAACACAGATATTTTTGTCGTCTTTTCAGGTGATTGACGCAACATATTTCCGACGCACGCTTTCTGTCCGCTGGTGGGAGTGTGTGATGGGGAGTCGACTCCAAAGAGTCGATTCCTCGACTCTGAATGGCCCCAGACTCAGGGTCGACTCCATCACAGGAATCGACTCTTGGTGTCGACTCTGTTACTGTGTCCGAAATCACTCACTTGTGAGTGTCTAATCCCTATAAAAATGATATTTTTGCAGTAAAGTCGAGTAGATTGTATATTTTTTACATTTTGAGTATATTACTATTTGTTATATGTTGAATTAATGTGACATCGTATCACGACCGTAGTCTCAAAGTCTAGTGTGTCCGCGGCATTACACCATGCCAGAGACCTGTCGTAGAAACTTTGTATTTATCCTACACGTAGCTTGTAGCTTATCTCTTTAGAAATAGATAACAGTCATAGTGACTCTAGGTTGTAATTATGCATACCTCCGTGCCAGAAAACCTGGAATCGAACAACCCTATGCTCACCTGTGTGCGCGCGAACGTGTCTGTGTGTATGTGTGCGTGCAGGTGTGTGTGTGCACATAGGGGCGGTACTCCGCCGTGCGCGATACAGAGAGCTGAGGAGAATAGTAAACGTGCGACCATGTAGAGACAGAAATGACATGTCGTCGTGTAAATAAGATAAATAATTTAAGGGCTATTTAGTTTGTTTAATAAAAGAACAAGGTATAGACCCGTTCTATTGGAAAGGTAACCTTAAATTACTTCTGTTGTGATCTGGCGCTATATAGAAAATATAATTAACTTTACCTTCAAGGGGGGGCGGAGGGTGCCGTTGGGGGGGCGGGGCGCCCCCCTAATATAATGGCAGGGGAAATACTGGACATGGTTGATGAGCTAGTCAGTGTGGATTGTAGTCACCACAATTAATGTGTGATATGACAGCTGAAGCTGAAATCAACCCACAGAAGAAGAGACACTTCATGCTAAAGCTCTGCTAGACATCTAAAGTTGACTACAGTTGGGACAACAATAACATGTTAAAAAATAAATTAATGAGCTGGAACAAAACTTGTGATTTACTACTATTGATTTATTAAAATTATTAGTTATTTCAATTTGTGAAACAGTACATACAGTTGAAGTCAGAAGATTACATACACCTTAGCTAAATACATTTCACAGTTGCTGACATTTCATCGTGGATAACATTCCCTGTCAGTTAGGATCACTACTTCCAAGCAACTTAATGTAGCCTTCCACAAGCTTCTCACAATAAATTGCTGGAATTTTGGCCCATTTCCCCCAGACAGAACTGGTGTAACTGAGTGAAGTTTGTAGGCCTCCTTGCTTGCACATGCTTTTTCAGTTCTGCCCACAAATTCTCTATCAGATTGAGGTCAGGGCTTTGTGATGGACACTCCAGTACCTTGACTTTGTTGACCTTCGTCCATTTTGCCACAACTTTGGAGGTATGCTTGGGGTCACTGTCCATTTGGAAGACCCATTTGCGACCAAGCTTTAACTTCATGTCTGATGTCTTGTGATGTTGCTTCAATATATCCACATAATTTTCCTTCCTCATGATTCCATCTATTTTGTGAAGTGCACCAGTCCCTCCTGCAGCGAAGCACCCCACAACATGATGCATGATGCTTCATGTTTGGGATGGTGTTCTTCGGCTTGGAAGCCTCACCTTTTTCCTCCAAGCATAACTGATCGTTATGGCCAAATAGTTAAATTTTTGTTTCATCAGACCAGAGGACATTCCTCCAAAAAGTAAGATCTTTGTCCCCATGTGCACTTGAAAACTGTAGTCTGACTTTTTATGGCTGTTTTGAAGCGGTGGCTTCTTCCTTGCTGAGCAGCCTTTCAGGTAATGTCGATGTATGACTTGTTTTACTGTGGATATAGATAATTGTCTTCCTGTTTCCTCCAGCATCTTCACAAGGTCCTTTGCTGTTGTTCTGGGATTGATTTGCACTTTAGCACCAAACTGCGTTCATAGGAGACAGAATGCATCTCTTTCCAGAGTGGTATGACGGCTGCGTGTTCCCATGGTATTTATACTTGCGTACTATTGTTTGAACAGATGAATGCGGAACCTTCAGTCATTTGGAAATTGCTCCCAAGGATGAACCAGACTTCTGATGTTCCACAATATTTTTTCTGAGGTCTTTTGATTTTCCCATGATGTCAAGCAAAGAGGCACTGAGTTTGAAGGTAGGCCTTAAAATACATCCACAGGTACACCTCCAATTTACTCCAGTTAGCCTATCAGAAGCTAATTGGCTAATTGCCTAATGGCTTGACATCATTTTCTGGATTTTTCCAAGCTGCTTAAAGGCACAGTTAACTCGTGACTATAAATTTTTGACCTACTAAAATTGTGATATTATCAATTAAGAGTGAAACAATCTGTCTGTAAACAATTATTGAAAAAATTACTTGTGTCATGCACAAAGTAGATGTCCTAAACGACTTGCCAAAATTATAGTTTGATAATATGAAATCTGTGGAGTGGTTAAAAATGACTTCAACCTAAATGTATGTAAACTTCTGACTTCAATTCTGCATACAGGGACTGGCACTACATCATATAGTCTCAGAAGTGTCTTGTAGTTGTAGATGTGGTACAGTGGTTAGTGCATATGATTCAAACATGTCAAGATGTGGTGCTCATGTGGGAGACATGCGTTTAATGCCTTGGTTCCATCCCCTTTCTCTCTTGCTATGATTTACTGTCCCTTATCTATACAATCGTTTTAAATAACTTAAGTGGCAAAAGCCCCCAAAAGGTGGAATTAAAAGAGTTTTCACTTCTATGTGACATACAAGGTTCCACATCTTAATAAACACCTAAAGTGACTTGTTGTGTGTATATGATGAATGTATAAATTTACTCTTACCTTACGGAGTCCTGTTTGAGCTCACTGACACACATTGGGTGACAAACATAATATTGACAATGTATTGTCTGGATAAGAGCCCTGCAGGCAATCACAGTAGCTAGCAGTGCAGAAAGTGACAGCAGAGCTGTGATCATGTCCTGTGATACAGCCTGGGGCACCACAGACAGTACGGCCCAGTTTGTGTGTGACTGACTCCTTTCTGCTCCAGATGGTCTGGGTGTTTACAAGGGCAGAGAGTGAGAAATCACTGAGATCATTTCTCCTCTTGTTTGATGGAAAGATGATGGTCTCAGTCCTTAACATTCAGTTTTTTGTGTTCCATGAAAGAAAGAACATCATGGCATAATTATTAATTTTTGGGTAAACTATCACTTTTAAGGATAAAGTTAACACTAAATGTGTATAGCTTGTTGAATGATTTAGTCAAGAAATAGGTCACTAGCATATTTTCCTCAGCTAACTCTTGAAGTGTGTTTCATTCAGATCCTAGTCAGTGTTTGAAAATGGAGACTTAAGAATTCACTTATATCTATAATCTTTTGAAGAAACCTTCCTCCATTTTTGCTACATGGTTTTAGTCCAAAACACCTACAGTCCCACATTGACGGGCAGAGGAAATGGCGCCACCATGTTGTCTGTTGATATAATGATAATAAGACCAGCTCAGACTTTCGCTCAAGATCTGAATTAACACTGCTCAGTAGCTAAACTCTGAAATGATGATTGCATTTCTGCCTCTCCCACAGTGACTGTAAATACTGTTAATAGTTGCTAAACAATGATGTTTAGTTATTAGAATTTAAATAATTGTGGGTTTCTCATTAGAGAGGGCAAGAGAGAAACACAAGGTACCAGTAATGGTAAAAAATATATCAAAATGTAAAATAAAAATTAAATATGAACGGGATAAAAAATATTAAGCAAGATATTCTTGGAAATCAAGAATAATCTATTGTGCAGACTATTATTGAATAAGGAGATCAGAGCAATACTTGGTTTTTAAAGGTGTGTAGCTCAAATATACATTTTCTTGAACTGTTGTGTGACTTCCCTCCCCCAGAAACACCACTGGGTCTTTTTCTGACAATGTGAAATGAGATTTAAGAGTTGTTTGAAGGATTTATATATTATATCTTAAAACTCTAACTCAGGGGTATTCAATTAAAGTTCCAAGAGGTCCGGTCTCAAGATTTCCTTCCCAGCAAAGGTCCGGATAATAACTTGCATGGAGTTAGTAGTCAATATAGCTATGAAATGACATAAGGAATGCTATATTTTTTTTATAAAAAAGTAGGCCTAATTGTACATTTCCAATTTGGCATTATTAATACTTTGTAAAATAAGAAAAAAAAGTGCGCCTGAGTGCTTGCACTGAACAAATCTCCTTTGTTTTGTCACGCTGATCACTTGAAATCACCAAGCTAAGGGCCTGGATCGCCGTCCGCTATTTGGTGACTGCTGCTTTATCTCTTATATCTCTGTCTCAGCCTCAGCAGTCTCAGTTTTATTCACAAAGAGAATATAATTTATCAAATGATCATTGACATAAGCAGCAGTTCTCAATGTATTAGAATTAGCACGTATGTGCAACATATTGAGAGCGGCTGGGTATTGATCAGGTTATTGATATCTCCATCTGTCTGAGTTATAAACTCTTTCCTCACACGCCTTCTGCTGTTTTCTTTCCTCCAATCTCACTCTAGCTGAATGGCAGTAATATGGCACTGCCAAAATTACTGTAACATTACAGGCCCCATTCAAAATCGGTTAACACACAGATTGACACTTCAATGTAAATGTGTTCCATTGAATTAACTGGCAGAAGTATTCACCAGCCCTCACATGATAATAGTATAATGCATGATTTCCTGCAGTCAGGTCATAATGTATGTGTGTGTGAATTTGTGATTCATGAGTACGTCTGGTCAGTTGGCCTCATTTTTCCCCAGGCCATCACTGTGCCGGAATTTTTTGTCCATCTGCATACTGGTTCACAAGGTCCAGTTAGCACCAGCGTGCCAAGTTTTAGCCTGTCCACTCGCTTCTTTCCTTTGCCCTTTCTAGCGAGGGGCTTTGTAGTATTGTTGACAGATACCCTCCTGTCCCATCCCCCCCTTCCCTCTCTGACTTCTACCCCCTCCGCTCCCTCTTGTGAAGTTGCTGGGGCAGACCCATCTGGTATTTAGACTTGCATTTGTCTGTGAATAGGGAGGTGGGGAGAGGAGGGGAATGGGTGCCAGTTGCGCTCTCTAACATTACTTTGTCATTCTGAGAGAGAGAAAAGGATGACCGCCGCCACTCCGTGCACTGGTCATGGGACATCCAGTGTCTTGACCGAGCAGGAAAATGGGTATAGCCATGGAGAGGTAGGAGTTCAGAGGAGCATTCAGGAACATAACCCATGGTACTTGTAGTAGTGCTGCTCATGGTTTGCATGCACTAGAATTTGCATTTTGCTTTTGAATCTTTATCATTATTTTGTTTCCAGGGAACTATTTTACTTGTAAGAGTTCTTCCTATATGCTGTTTCTAATGGGCATATGTTGCTGTACATGTGTGATTGTACTTCACTAAGAGGCCAACTGAAATGGTGGTGGAAGCACATTTGAGTGAAGTTCTTAGGTGTCTATGAGAGTTTGTAACTTCACTCTCTCTCCACCCCTTATTTCTCGCTCGCACTCTCTCTTTGTGCTCCATTTCTTCAATCCACTTTTCGTTAAAGTCAGGACTGAAAGTGTGTTGCTGAGTAATTCTCTGTCTGTGTTGTTGTGGATGTGTTTAATAGAGTTTCCTCTCTGCATATGGCATTGACCAACATTTCTCACAGCTCGGATTAGATTTTGTTGCCCTGGGCAAATGGCCTCATCAGGGGGTTTATGCCATCAATTATCTCAAAGTAACTCCACAATTTGTTAGGCAGATTGTTATGGATGTGGATTACAACGGTTTTTCCTCAGGAGCATGTTCCTAAGACTGATGATCTGTACACAGGCTAATATTTGTCATTCAGTTAATCTTAAACTGGTCTATAGTTGACATCAATGAGTGTGGCATCATTGTTTCTTTTGTGTTTGTGTCTCTAAATTGCTAATTTTATTTAAAGACATATGTTGACTATTCAGAATAAGCTTTATTGCCAAGAGTGCTCATGCACACAAGGATTTTTTTTTTCTTATTTTGTGATAGGAGAAACAAGTGCACACAGACCATTACAGTGAAACACAGAATATAAAGCAAGTTAAGAGTATAAAAAAGCATTTAAAAAAAGGACATATAACATAGAATGGCATATGTGCATGTGTTAATATATGTGCAAGGTAGGGGTGTGTACAGTAATTGAATTAAATTTGAGTGAATTTACATTTGTACATGAGATATTTTTTTGCATTATTGCAAATGGGTAAAAACTGTTCTTGTGCCTGGATATCCTGCTGCTGAGTGCTCTGT
The DNA here is from genome assembly GCA_032164185.1 of Moxostoma hubbsi. Classification (NCBI taxonomy): domain Eukaryota; kingdom Metazoa; phylum Chordata; class Actinopteri; order Cypriniformes; family Catostomidae; genus Moxostoma; species Moxostoma hubbsi. The sequence goes on along the minus strand of JAVLUX010000003.1, from coordinate 31,668,337 downwards.
AGCACCGGCCAGAGGGCAACAGTGAAAAAAGGCGTGGGCAGGGTGTGTGGGGTCCAGAGTGATTCTACCTCACTCTGGAGACGTACAGGTCTTGCAGGGTTGGCAGGGGGGCACCGATAATACTTTCAGCAGTCCTGTCTGTCTGTTGTAGTTTACTTCTGTCTGATTTGGTGGCTGAATCAAACTAGACAGTTATATATGTACACAGGACAGACTCAATGACTGCAGAGTAGAACTTTGTAGAAGCAAGTTAAGCTTCTTCAGCTGGTGAAGGAAGTACAACCTCTGCTGAGCCTTCTTCACAATGGAGTGAGTGTCCCACTGCAGTTCCAGAGATGGTAGTGCCCAAGAACGAGAATGACTACTCTGGGGAGTGCGGGAGGGATTCAACCTCCCTTCTGTAAGCAGACTGAGCACCATTGCAGATGAGGTGGTGTCGTTTGCAAACTTCAGGAACTTGACAGATGGGTCCTTTGTAGTGCAGCCATTCTTGTATAGGGAGAAGAGCAGTGGAGAGAGAATGCATCCCTGAGGAGCACCAATATTAATAGTGAGGGTTCTGGATGTAAGTTCCACAGTCTCACTAGCTGCTCCCTATCTGTCAGAAAGCTGGTGATCCACCGACTGACTGGGTCAATTTGGTTGAGAGAAGTTCATGCATGATGGTATTGAAGGCTGAACTGAAGTCCACAAATAGGATCTTTGCATAAGTCCCAGGTCTGTCGAGGTGTTGCAGGATATAATGCACATGTATGATGTACATGTTAAGAGTTCATGTTTGAGGAGGTCAGGAGATACCGGCATTGTGTAACACAGACATCTTAATGGGTCTCAACTCCTAGAAAGAAATAGTCCTAGTATCTCATAGCAATCATAGTGCGCATGTGCCAACTGTCTGTACACTTAAGAAAAAAACCCTAGAATCGCCCCTGGTCTCTACTAATATTTACAGACTAGTGAATCTGTTCTCTCATCATGATGCTTGACTGGACCCGAGGCATTTGCCCCCCACAAAAGACCACCATCTCTGGATAGTTCCCCCCAAAAACACGAGACCTCAACTCCCTCTATACTCCCCGTTGCACCCCCAACGGACAACAGGAGACATCATTCGGGGGGCAAAAGAGGCCCCATGCTCCGTTAATTAGGTGTGTCTGTCTTTTTTGATGCTTTGACTGTGGCCTCCTGTCTCTGGGTCCTTGCATCCTGCTCTGTTGTGGCAGAACCTGGGGTGAGCACCTGTGGATACAAAACACTGACCTCCACACACGTTCATTGACAAGAAATGAAAGCTGATAGACAAATGCGTATGATGGTTGACCTCCCATGTTGTTCTAATGGAGTCCTGTGAAGTTTGGGAGGAAGAAAGATTAAAAGAAAGGGCAGAGTAAAGGGGCTGTCAGTTTTCTGTTCACAGCTTGTTAATGCCGTATTGACTAATCATGGGTGAATTCGCACCTTGCGCTCATTAGCCACCTGGATAGCATGTGCTGGTTGTAAAAAAAATGCTTTAAAGGTGCTGTAAGCAATTTCAGCCATTCTATTCCACGAGAATAAGCCTTTAAATTAGCCACGCCGCCTCTTTCCAAAACCCAGCACTCCAAAGATAACAAATGAGACAAATGACAACTGTTATGAACAACATGGCTTAAAAATTGTAGTAACCCTCAATAAGCCTCAAAATGATTGGCAGTTGGAAAGCGTCATTTACCGCAGACACATTTTTATTTGCTGTTAACAGAGTCTAGAGCGGTCACAGTGAGGTCAGTGAGATATCTCATGACACTTTTTTCATTAATATCTTTCAGGGAGTAGGAAAAATTTTTGCGTCCCTTTCCATTAAAAAAAATCGCTTACAGCACCTTTAATTCATCATAATTGTCAAGGACTGGTATTTTTACTACTAGGTCATAAAAAAAACATAATAATAAAAGTTTTGGTTTTATTTTTGTTAACTTATTTTAGTTTTGAAATGTTGGGTGCATCCAAAACAAAACCCTTGAATTCTAGCGAAGTAAAATTTCACCATCATTTTTGACCCTACACCCCCTTTATCACATAAGTGAAAGTATGAACAAAGTCAGCAACAACACTGGATCTGATTTCTTCCTTTTGTTGTATAATGTGTATTCCCTTGGGGCACATGTGTGACCTGATAAGGCCCAGTTGTTCTTTTCGTGTGTGTGTGTGTAAGAGAGAGAGAGAGAGAGAGAGAATCGCGTTTAAGTAACCACTCACACTGATCAGTATGGAGATTGGTTCTGATTAATGCCACTCTGATAGTTCTAATGTAGCCTGATTTGGCTTGCATTGCAGACCCCATTTTCTCAGCCCCCTCCTGGGTGCAGTTCAACCAAATTATACTCACTCAGACAGAGCACACACATACACAAACAACACACTCCTGTGATTTTTGTGCACACACACTACAATAAAGTGGTAGACTGCTAGACTGCTTTCAATTCACTTCAAAACAAAAGTACTTTTGAAAGGCATCATTCTTCCTAAACGGCTTCATCCATGTCTGTTAACAAGCTGGTAACCTGAAATTTAAACATTTCATTTAAAATGCAAGTTGAAAATTTGTATCACTCCACTGATTTCTGTATGCAACTAACATTTAGAAACTAGTCTCTGTTAGTTATAAATTATAACAATTTTATATTTCTGTGTCTATGGAAGCACAGACTCACACTTGTGTTCAAAACGCCAAGGCTATAAACACTCTCTCTTGCAAAGCGAAATTATTTCCTGCTTGACTCATAAAATTGGACTAACAGGCAGACATGGGGACTCTCACGTGAATGTGCTGCCAACCCGGCCAGAGCAAAAACATGTAAGAGCCCTATAGTTCTCTCCGCTTTCCAAACAGTCGTGACCCCCAAGAAAGCCAGCCATACCCTCACTTTATCAGAAACAGACCTGTCTCAACAATTTGTTCGACATCTGTTTTATATTGACGCATCTCGTGCCTTATGACGTATTAAAGCTTATGCAGCAGTTCAAGAGTGTCCGCATAATTATGGGTATTTTTCCTGCATCTGAATTGGAGTTAAACCAGAGAGGAAATTGGAAATGGAGAGCTCACAAAGGCCCAATGCCTTCAGACAGGCCTTTAGTGGGATGAGACTGTTTCATAGCTTGTCACCAGCTTATGTTGTGACCTAAAGAAAGACAATGCTGGTCAATCAGCTTTGCCAGCTAATTTATAAGGCTGAACGGCATGGATATATGTTCCACCAGCAAGACCAGCACTAACTAGCCATTAGCCAGCTTGGACCATCATGGAATTTCATGCTGGTTTAAGCTAGCTTTTAAGGGCAGCTGGTATCAAGAGTTAATGGTCTCTGTCCCTGTGGTGCAGCTGCTGTATGTCTGCTTTCTCCTATATTCTACATATGCAACATATTCATCTCTCAGCACAATCTTTATAATAATCCAGAGAGAGGAGACCACAAACACATCTGTCAAGGGTTGTGTGTCCTCTCCTCTTTGTGTGTGTGTTTGCGTGTGTGCGTGCGTGCGCGCGTGTGCTTGTGTGTGCTTGCCATCGCAAAACTCTTCTTTCTTGAGCCCGATTTCATTGTCTTTGACATTCATGGAGCTTTGTAGGAAACAGACAAGTTTCCCCCCCCCAGTAGACACGCATACTCGCAGTTGTCACCACAACAAAAGACCAAACAGCTGAATCACTCACTGCTGCAACTTTTCTCATCAATTATACAACAGCATTAATTGACCACTGGATTATACTGGGTTGTAGGTGCTGGATTTGATGTGCCATTATTTTGCATTTAAAACCACAGATTGAATCAGTCAAAATTAAGGACTAGTTATCATACAGGTGCTGTCTCTCTCTCGCTCTCCCACTGTTTATCATGCTTGACTATACATAGTATTCCGATGATTTCACGACAAGCGCCATTGCCATAATGTGGGGAAAGATTTAAAAAGTTTGTCTGCTGGTGCTGTGGGAGAAAGAGTATTACTAAATACAACATCAATTTAAGTTTGGTAAAAACTCTAAAGTTTATATACTTTTAACTGGTTGTTTTGATTTTTAAATTGTAACCAGTTGTATAGTGCTATTATCTGACCAACAAATGAAGAAACACTAAGAAGTGGACATCAGAGCTCCAAGTAGGAAAAGAAGGGATGTATAGTTGATCAATTTAAAAAAAAAAAAAAAAAAACTTTAGCTACAATAGGTACAGATTTATTTATTAAAGGAACACGTTATCTGTTGGCATTAATTGCAAAAAAGTTAAACAGTTTAAAAAAAATCTATGAGTTGTAATTGTGAAACTAATACCTGATTGGTGGCGATGCAGGATATGAAGGTGTGGAGAGACCTATGTCCCGCTCCATCCAACTTCTAAACCTGCCAACACACACACACACTCGTGTTGGTTTGATGTTTAATCATTCCATTGAAACTTTGACGGTACAGCTCAGATATCAAAGTGTTTCACAATTCTACCTGTGAGCGGCTGCTGTAAGTCCTCATCTTGAAAATGCGTTTTGCAGACAAAAGAGCTTCCTCATTTAATAACAAATTTATCTCATTTGCTTTTAATTTCCTGAATCCACCAAGCTTGTAATAAAAAAATAGAATTGTTTTTTATCCCCTTTTCTTCCATTTGGAATGCCCACTACTATCTGCGTATCTTATCAAGTGGCTCGCTGTGCATGACACCGTGGAGGCTCATGCTACTCTCCACGATGCGCACAACTTACCATGTGCCCCATTGAGAGTGAGAACCACTAATCACAACCTTGAGGAGGTTACCCCATGTGGCTCAACCCTCCCTTGCAACCGGGCCAATTTAGTTGCTTTGGAGACATGGCTGGAGTCACTCAGCACACCCTGGCGTCAATACTCGCTGAGCTACCCAGGCCCCCAAAGTTCAGCATTTTTTGGAGATTCATGGAACGATAAAACCGGACATTTTCTTTTTAGAATTTGTGCAAATAGGAACACTGTGGTGGCACTGGTTATTACTGTTCTTCCCAATCACCACCATAGTTTACTCAACTATGACAACTTCCACTTCATGAATGTTACCCATATAAATGCTGAATGACAATAAATCTTGACCTTACAACACAAGTATTCTGTACTAACCTAATCTTACATAAAGAAGTCAGGAATTGTGACAGTATCAGCGTGAAAGCTTGCTTTCATATCTTAAGTGTTGGCTCTTATTTATTGAATATTCTGAAATTACATTTTTGACCATGTCTCATTGATTACATTTATTTTCTTGTAGACAATATTACATTCAAGGTAATACAAAACTTGGCTGGGTCTCTTCTCTAAAGTCTGGAGTAAACACACTCCGTTATTGTAAAAGCAGCAGGTATCAGTGAAGACAGAGCTATGTGACTTTGAATAAAGGGAATAAAGATATCCTTTATTTATAAATGTGATATGCTATGAATCTGTAAAATGACAATAAAACAAAAAGTAGTGATTACAATAGAAGCCTGATTAACAGTTTTATTTTTCATATTCTTTGAACATGGTTCATAAAGTGATCTAACAGTATACAGCTGTTATAATATACAAAATAAAACAGTTTTACAGCACATTTACAGAAGGGAATCTCACAGCAGGCTTTGAACCTGAGAAACAGATAAAATTGATATAAATATTCAACCATTATTTTTTGCTCAGTACATTCTGGTTTACAAATACATAGTTCAGACCCAGTAAAATCTTGTATGTCTTTATCTGAATTGAATAGCATTATGTCCACATCTTTAAGAAGGAATATTTAGTTGTATAATTTAGATACACTTCTTTGCTGGCTCATGTAAGCACTAAAAGTGTGCATGAAGTATTAAGGAGATCACAGCATTTTGGTAATATCAAAGTGTTTTTCTTACAAATTTGAAGGATCCGATGCAAGTTTATCTTCATATATATATATATATATATATATATATATTAGTATGGCTGGATGGGTATGTATGGGATGTAGGTGAGGGAGGTATGGGATGTAGGTGAGGGAGGTATGGGATGTAGGTGAGGGAGGTATGGGATGTAGGTGAAGGTGGTATGGGATGTAGGGGAGGGAGGTAGGTATGTTAGTTTGTTTTCTCATAACTCCTTGTTTGTCATGGTCACAATGTTTGGTATTTCTTTATCTTGTTGGTACAAAAGAAACAGTGCTTTGTTTACTGGTGTTTGATGACATAATTGAATACTATATATTGATTTAATTTTATTTGTATTCCTTTAGACTGAACTGTCAGATAGCAAATGGTGTCTGAAGTGTCTTTGTGCAGAAAACTAAAATTAATTTGGAGTTTGGGCAAAGTTAATTTATATACATTTTAGACTATTATAGCAACAATTACATGTACATGATTCAAGAAAACTTTTTTTTTTTTTTTTCCTGTGATAGCTGTCTGTGGTTGGTCTTCCTACACTCTGCAGGATGTCTTCATTAAAAAGGGTCTTCCCACTCTCTCTCTCTCTCTCTCTTTCTCATTTCCTGCCATCTAGCAAATCAGTCTTTCCCCCTCTAATTAGCTCTTTTTTCCCCTCTTTATTTGTTTCTCTCTCTTTTGCCAGATCCACTCATCCAAATCATGCTTTCTGGTTCTGGAGGGTCCACAGCTGCCTCTCTTTTCTCCTTATGTTCTCCTCATTTTACTTTCTTGATTTTCAGCCTCTTTCTGTACTCATTCTCTCTTTTCAGGAAGAGAGGTGATTCAACTAATCTCTACAGTGCTAACATTTTTTCACAGCAAGATTAAACTGAACAGGATTAAATTGTTGCCACAATACTGTGTATGAATCATTTAATTCCTAATGAAGTGACTGTGAAGTATGCGGAGGTCTTGTGCTAGCAGTCAATCGCTCCTGTCTGTAGCTTGGTACTGTGAGTCCAGCACTGGTGAGTTACAGGTCAATAACCGTGAGAGGAACCCTAAGCCTGTGCCTCCTATAACCCACCCTCACACTTTGACATGCTACCATTAAAGAAAAAAGAAAACAAAAAACATTTTTGCCATGGCTCAGACATGTGATCAGAGACTGGCCCCTTTTTGTGGTTTTCTTTAAGAGCAAATAATGAAAATGGATTCTTTCAACTTTAAACGCTCCCTGTGATCCACTTAAACTGATCAAATATGAATTTATCGGAGTATACAAAAGCTCAGCACAGGGCTAGATCTGTCTCCCCACCATTCTGTTTTTAGCACATCTAATCAACCAAACAATGAAGCCATCCTTTGCCCACAGTATTATGGACCTCATCAGATAGAGAGAGGGTCTACCTTGGGCTAGTGATCAAAGCGTTGCTTGATTTCACTAAGGCAAAAACACAGCATGTATTTTGTCCAGCCCACAGGGGGTTAGTTTTGAGAGCTGGTTTGTGACTTGATCACCATAAACTGTTGGTGGTGTTTTACTGCAGGAACACAGCTCTTTACATCTATTTGTGTTTCCTGTGTCTGTTTTACACATTAGGAGTTTAGCAGAATATGGTGGTAATAGACACTTGTAAGGACTCATTAAGTACATTAGGTACAATACATTTTCTGGACTCACTTGAGGACTGTGATTCAATAAAAAACAGCTTAATTATCAATATATTACAGGTTAAATACAATATGCAATATTACCACATTTAGAACAGAATATAATATTGAATCTTCTAGTTTGTAAAAACAAACACAATGCAACAAACACACTTGGGTAATTGGCAAATAGCATGACCATTTTTTTTTTTTTTTTGTACATCATGATTTTAGGTAAAAAAAAAACGTTTTTTAACGCATTTATAATATGTTAGACACTGTGAAAATTTTTCCAACCTTTTTTAATAATGTTTTTACAATTTTTTATAATTTCACTTAAGTGGCCCTGTGGTGTGTACCAAATATCCCATGTAGCCTCTCAGTTATTATGAGATCTTAGAACAGCATGCATACTAATTATACAGAAATAACAAATACAATTTGAAATAGTTGTAGAGGGTCTGTAGTATAGCATGTCAAACTACTGTCACTGCGTAAAAATGCATGTTAACTATTATGGAAGTTTGGTGGATAAGTGAACTGGAGGATTTAGAAGCAGAAATCTGAAGCTACATATTTTTCTTAACATTTACATGAATTCTAATATATATATATATATATATATATATATATATATATATATATATAATTTAAGCTGGAAAAAGGCTTGAAGTGGTACTTTTTTCTGTCAGTAGAGATTAAAATAATTTTTTTGAGATTTTAACTGATATGTACAGGTTGCACATCATTGAAAACAATTAAAGCACTCATTGCTTATAGTTAAGAGTAAAGTATTTTTGTTTCATCCAGTTTAAAAACAAAACTTAAAGCAGCATCATTGTTGTGATATGTAGTAGAGTATACTAATGTGCCATTAGCTTCTGAACATTTATCCACATTATTCATGAGAAGTAACCATCCATCCAATCACTGGATGGAAATCAAATCTTTGATTGGCAAACTGTTCTACCATCTTCACTCTTCTTGCGTTTACAGCTTTGTCTCACTCACCATTTTACATATTCACAACCCTTTCATGACCTTTTTTTTTTTTTTTTTTTTTTTTAAAAGTCTGAGGTGTGAACAATTGGTGTTGCACTGGGGGGGGGGGGGGGGGGGGGTTCATGACACTTAAGTTGTATTTAGTATTTAACGTCTAAAAATTCTCGCTTGTCTATTAAAGTCAAATCAAGCTTGATGGTATGACATGTTTTTTTTTTTATTAAGACTTAATTCATTTTTGCCATTTGGTCATTAATTAGTGTGTGTGTGTGTGTGTGTGTGTGTGTGTGTGTGTCTCTCTGTGAATTTACTACTCTAACTTCTAAATAGTGTCTTTGGTGTGGGCCGCTGACCTCTGACTCCTGAGATAGACTTTAGTATCTGAGTGCTGAAGGCTCCTGCACAGGCATGTGGCCTCTGTGTCACCCTAACTTAAAATATAGAGAGAAACAGAGAAAGAGAGGGAAAGAGTGAGAGTATGTTTGAGAAAGAGGTAAGAGTTGTCACCATGTCACATAGCAGCAAAACAAAATAATAAAAAATGTGCGGAGGGGGAAAAAAGAGGTTTTGTGTGCACAGAAAAGGAGAGAAGAGAAGTTTTGATCCTTTCTCAGGAATGTCTAAACACAAGCCTGTGATTGCATCCAACATTAGAGTGTGTGTGTGTATGTGTGTGTTTGTATGGGTGGAAGGGGGTTGTGTTTGATCTGTCTTGATCCCCTCTAAAATGTAACCACTCGTTTACCAGCACGATAAACACTCATCCTCAGGAGTATTCTCTATGGAAACCCGCCCGTTAGCTGGCTAATGGAAAAAAAGTATAAAAACTGACAGGCCAATTGATACGACAGCATCATGGAGTGCGAGAGAAAGTTAGTAAGGCTGTCCTATGTATCTTTATGGCAGGGTGCTTTCACACAAAGCTGAAACAGGACCTCCTGCTGCTGAGATGCATGTTAAAGCTTTAAGCCCTGGGTATACTTACAATTTGACGCAAACGTTCTGCGTACAGTTGAACACAAGCCTGTCAAAGTATACTCCATATAACTGTGCACGAATACATGGACGGTTGGCGCATGTGCGCTATGACTGTTATGAGACACCAGGCTTTCTCTGTATGAGTTTATACCCATAATTATATCTTTATATTCCTTCAGACTCAAGTTATACAATGCAGGTATCTCCAGCCCTCCTCACACACATTCTATTGAATTGAACATCCACTGTTGTTGTTTTTGCCTTCATCTCCTGATGTTTAGCTGCAATTACATCTAGTGCCTCTTCCTGATAACAACAGCTCAATATGAAAGTGTTGCCACCTTGTGGACCCACTATTTAGTGAAAATAACTCCATGTGCATTCTAAGCGTTCAAAGACGCGTTGTGTAGGAAAATCGGGCCGCAGGCATTCAGTGCTTGCACAATCTGCTGATGACGAGTTTTGCGCCATGCGTCCTGTACGCGGACACTTGGTGTTCGTGTCTGACCAAAGCATGCTTTGGGCTTTAGACCTCCCAGCTCCTGCCTAAAAACCTCTCTATTTCACTTAAAGGAGGTGATGGGTAGTTTATCACTTACTCTATCCTTCCCTCATTCCGTCTCTCTGCTAATTTCTCTCTAATTCACATGCCACTCATAATTGTTTTCCATAAAATGTCTCTTATGTTCTTATCTTTTTTAAAAGGTGTGTAAAACTCCTTATTGTTATAAATTGCCTTCATTCTCTATATATTTCCCTGTTTCTGTCTCATTGCATAAAGCTGCAGTTGTACCACACACAGTGTCTTTTTTTTTAATGTTTTTCTCACACTCCTCTCCCCATTTCTTCTCATCGGCTGACACAGTTCTTTCTCTTTCTCTCTCTGTCAGGCCTATGAATGGGCACTAGAGGGCATGCGTCATTTGGCATGTGTTAGTATGGAGGAGTGCAGCATATCTGAGAAGTGCCAGAGTGTAATCACTTGTTTGGAGACTTATCGCAGTCAGCATCCACCAATCCCTGATGCACACTTCCAGGAGATGAAGGACCTCGCCAGTGAACTGAAAAGCAACCAGGGCATCAAGCAGTGGAAGTTCGCCTGGTCCAAGTGTCAGGAGACCAAGCAAATGTTTGAGAAGAAGCTGGAGACGGCCTTGCGAACCCGCCATGAGAGCGACTCCAAATCAGACTGTTCTCGTCGGAAGTCAGATGGTAACGGCAAACCTCAGGAGCGTAGCAGTAGCCTCTCTTTCTCCTGCCGGAAAGCTTTTAGTGGAGGCTGGGGCAGGGATAGACTTTCCTCTCAGTCTAACATGTCTTCAACACCCGGAAGCCCTTCTGGTATTCGCCTGGACACCCGTGACTCTGTCCATGCCCCGACAGGAAGTCCTTATAACATTGAGCACAGAATTCCACACAGTACCCCCATAAGATCCCACAGGCTAGCACGTAGTATCTCTACAGATGAGTCTAATCAACTGCCACGTCTTGAGGCGCAGGCAAGTGGCTCCACATGCTCCATCAGCCCAAGCCTCTCCTCTGTCAAATCAAACCACAGGGTTCTGCGGAAGACCCAGAGCTTTGACACGGACGGCAGCGAGTGTGTGTCATGGTACGGGACCTGTCAGCGAACTTTGAGTGAGCCTGTGCGGAGAGGAAACACAGGGGTGTTTATTAAGGGTCTAGAGGTGAGCAGCACAGAGGTGGTTGATCGGCTGTACAGCCCACGACTTCCACCCATGCACGGATGGTCTTCTCCCGATAAAGAGCGCAGCGGGAGTCCTGCTCTGGAAACAAGCGGCAAGGGCAGGTGGGTACATACACCATTCACACACTTATTTGCTCTAACATAAAGACAATCAGCCAGGGAGATTTGCTTAAGGCTGGCCATTGGCTCAGTATGCTTTAGCATAAATCCAGGCTTAGTATATAACCACCACAGTATGAAAAGTGTGTAACAGAGCACACTCACACACACTGGCAGTAATGCATTACCAGTCAGCTTTTGTAACAAAAATTGGGGACACATGCACATTCTTAAGAAAAGTTGGCATCGTCACGGCTCAGGACAAAGCAAAGACTCGTGAACAATTATTACAAAAACAGTAATTGATCATCGAGAAAGCAACACACCATATTAAAATCCAAGGGAATGTAAACTTCTGAACAGGATCATGTGTGTAAATTCAGTTACTATTGGCACTTTTCCACTACACGTTACGGTTCGTCTCACCTCAACTCTACTCGCTTTACTTTTCTGAGCTTGCATTTCCATTGCAGTTTATTATAGGCTGATCGTCATAGATGCGCCACCTCTACTGCCGTGACATCATCTTAAACATGACACAAACTAACCAAAACAATAACACGACCGCTAGCTGTTAGCTACTAGCTCATTGTGCTGCATAAATCAGTTGTTGCATGGTGATTTTACACAAGTGTAACAGTTAAATTGGCCTGGTTGTTTTAGAAGCAAGCTTCCAGTAGCTGGTCAACTAAATAAAGTGAAGCTTTCAAGCAGAGTATTGAGTTGATCGTGGATCAGCGCCAGTCCAGGGCACTCTCCCTCCCATTGCTCACCGTTTAGGTGGCGTCCATTTGGTCGAACCACTTCCAATTTCCCTTGATGGTCCTGTTGTCACTTTAGTTTTTTTTTTTTTTTTTTTACTTTTCCCTACATTGTTGGTAGGTCCGGTGGTAACATACGGTGTGACAGCTTATACAGTTCCTGAGAGACTTTTTAATTTCGTTCATCGCTAATGAGTGAACCGTATGCACCTCGTTGACCACAGCGTGGTTTTGCACACAGCCATTTCTTTTTTCACAATTTGAAAGTTGCGTGAACAAATTATACTGTTATCGCTGTTGCTAACTTTAAAACTAGTGGGTTGATGCATATCGGAAATCCAGTGACGCTGGTAGTGACTATTCTCTCTGACCAATCAGTGATCTGCAGGATTTTGATGTCACATTTAGTATCACTCGGCTTGCTTTGAACCTCGGTGGTACTAAAAAAATATCAGGTTCCAGGTACCATCCACAGTGGAAAACCCCCAAAAAATGATCAGTCGAGTTGAGTCCAGTTGTACCATGCAGTGGAAAAGCCCCATATGTGAGGATATGTTATGTCAAATAGCTTCTTCAGGGCAGTACTAAATAAGAACAAATTGCAATTTTTATGATCCCTCATTTAAAAAAGAAAATAAAAAATCACACACAAACATACACGTGTGTCCTGTTTTGAGACTTTATAAATCTGGTCACCCTGTTGAAGTTATTTTAGAGAGTGAGGACTAGGCCTAATTTCTGCACCATATGACTTACATTAGATTGCTAAATATTCATTGATCAGACTACAGGTATAGGTGGTTGTATGTGCTGCTTCATCTGTCAGTAAGTGACACAGCAGTGTTGTAGAAGAATATAGCTGATGCAATGATCTGGTCAGATGATAAAAGTTATTTCCACATTCTGGTGGAGGTTTTCAAAAGATAATTTTTGTAAAATGAGTTAAAGTAATGGAGATCTATTGAAAGTTAAATGTTTTAAATTTGAAATGTTGCTATAAATGTGACTTCATGTGCTCCCTAGACATTTACATTTAGAGAACATATTGATGTATTGTGTTCCATTCAATTGAGTCCTTAAATTATCTTTAGATAAAAAAAAGTCTTAAATTTAGCTTCATAAAACCTGCATAAGGAAGCCATACAGTAAGCAAAGGTGTTTTAAGAATACTTTTCAGCTAAAAACACAAATACAGAGTGTATCTCATATCTCTTTGTAACCACTCTTTGTAAAATCCTGTCATGTGTCAAAGTGCCTCATGTGTGCGTGAAGGAAATATGAGGGGAAGGTTGAATATGTCACATATTAAATGGTCACAACCTCATAATCCTCCTGAATCTCTGTGGATGATTTTTCCAGCTGTGAGCCCCTCAGGTTACCTCTAACCCCTTGGGAAAGAGCCTGAGATGCAGATTACTATCCCAGGTGGAGCCACTCCACTGGGCTTTGAAGTGGTGGGGATGTGTTTGTGTTTTGCTCCTCCACGGAGAAGAGATGGATGAAGTAAGGTGGCTAAATAGACATCTTAAACAAAGTCCTTACATCTTTGTGTCTTTCAAAACACATTCCCCAGGCGCTCTCTCTCTCTCTCGCTCTCTCTCTCTCTCGCTCTCTCTCTCTCTCTCTCTCTCTCTCCCTTTCTCTGAGACTGCAGTACAGAGGTGATGTTAACACACAGTTTTTCAGGCAACAAGCCAATTTGCCCTGTGTGGTCTAGTTATTGCGAAGCGTTAAGGGAGATTAAGACATTGTGATGAGAACCGTGATTGAGATTCATGGATAGAATAAAACTTAAAAGTACTGGACACACACCATGTAGTAAGAAGTAAAGTAGCCAAGCAGATAAAACACTCCCTGTCAATGAACGTGGACATGTTCAACGATTCATAAGGAATTTTTTTTTTAGCGTGAGTGCAGAACAGGTGCATTCACTTGCGGAGCGTGAATCATTACAATGCCGTGAGGACCAATGAGAAGCTCAATGCGAGCGCAGAAAAGGTGCATTTACTTGCGGATCCAGTCTCGAGCCCTCAAACGCACACCACTGATCATTACAGCGCTGCGAGAAGCAGTATGACGTGAGTCACGGAAACCATTTAAATTCAGCACAGAATTATCTTGTGCAAACCTCTAAAACCCTCAGTTTAAAACCAAATTAAACAGCCCAACATTCTGAACAGCACTGACAAGATTAACATGAGCACCGATATAAATAGGACTTTTCATATTTTAGCGCCCTTAAAGAATTACCATGCATTTAGTATAGTAACACTAACTGTATTAAGTATAGTATTTTAGGAAGAAATCTATTCATAATAAATATCAAATTACTACATGTTACATCTCTATTAAATTTATAATAGGCTACATTATGGTAATGAGGTAATGTAATATGATTTTTGTTTCAACTATGGCAGTTTCTAAATGTTTATGTATTTATACTGTAGTTTTAAATGTTTTTAGTACTGTTTTTCCATACAAAAATGCCTTAGTTTGTTTTATAGAAAGCTTGTTAAATCTAACCATGGTAGGGACAATCCATGCTTGGTTTTACCTGTGGTTACCATGGTCTTGTTAACCGCTGTTAAAACTATTTTAAAAATGTGATAGATTTTCATAAGCCAACAATAACCTAGGTCCCAATAAAGGAGTCCCAATTCAGTTCACTTTCAGAATAATTTAGCCCTATAAACATTAGGGGTTAACTTTTTACTTTTTAACTTTTTACTACCACCACAGCTACCAAATGAGGTTCTTGGTGGCACCAGTTCCACCACTGTCAAATGTTAGTCTAGAGCCCAGCCTTAGAAGGTCCGATTCAGTCCAGAGTTATTGCTCCGATGCCCCTTCAAACACAAGAGTTAAGGTTTGTGTTTTAAAAACCATTAGTTCTCCAAAGATCTGAATGAAGGCAACTGGTGTGTAATCGCATCCTGGAGTGTTAAGGTGCCAATGTGTGAAAACATCCGTCCTTTATAGCTATTTGTTCTTAGAAATCTGGTAAAGCTATTAGGGGAAACAGGCTCTTTTTACATTAGCATAATGCCCTTTCCTACCTACAGTCCCGGTCCTTTTCCCTTAGTAACTTTCTAGATGAGAACTGTTACGAGGAATGGAACACCAGAGGAGATATTCCCTCTTTTGGATATGCATTCACAAAAATAACCCCCATAGTGACGTCATCTAGTATCAACCATTTTTCTTCTGACGTCGTTAGCATGCGCGATTCAGTAGCAACAACTCCAATGGAGGATGCCAGGATCGGAGCTACACTTTTGTTAGAACTTTTGTTTATATGAGCTTTGGCTGCATCCGAAAACATAGGCAGCTGCCGAATCAGTAAATGTTTTAAACATCAGCGTTTTGGATGAATGAATCTCTTAAGGAAACTAGTATCTGACCAGTTTAAAAAGCACTTTATTTCATCCTACCTCATTATAGAGCCTCCAAAGGCAGCAATTTCTCATTTTCAGATGCAGCCTGTGTCTTCAGGTTACAGTGTACTAGGCGCACGAACATTGCATGCAGTGCTGCAGCCGGAGTAAGAGGAGAGACACCTCGCTTTCATGCAGCACACGCTAAACTCAGCGAACAACATATTGAAAATGTTGTCCGCTGTTTATCAACACAATCTTTTACAATAAATGCTTTTATGAATAAACATAAATTACTGTACTTAAATACTAATTTTCTTAGAGACGTCTTGATGCAAGTTAACCACGCATTAACAGGCATGCAGTACTTCCCTCATGTAAAATAGATTTCATGAGTTATTAGTTTATAATTGATTAGATTAGATTAATTTCTCATTTAAATTCATCTCAATAAACATCTGATTATTTATATATGTCTTCCCAGGAAAAAAAATGTGTGCATTACAAACTGATGAAATCTCAAAGCTTCTCCCGATGATGAGACACACACACACACACACACACACACACACACACACACACACACACACACACACACACACACACACACACATACAGCTCTGGATAAAATTAAGAGACCACTGCAAAATTATCAGTTTCTCTGGATTTACTATTTATTGGTATGTGTTTCAGACAAATTAACATTTTTGTTTTATTCTATAAAGTACTGACAACATTTCTCCCAGAGGCTTGGTTAGCCTGATAAGGGGCAGGGTGTGTAGAATCACACCCCGCCCTCCGCCCTGTCCCAGTCATATTATAAAATGAAATCACTCAAAGTATGTTAACACGCAAGTGTGTTCTCTATCTGTCCCTCAGCAAACTACGTCACATTGTGGATGAGATGGTCACAACAGAGAGGGAGTATGTACGTTCTCTACGGTACATCATTGACAACTACTTCCCTGAGATGGAGCTTGCCGATCTGCCACAGGACCTGCGGGGAAAGCGCAGCGTCATCTTCGGGAACCTGGAGAAACTAGTGGACTTCCATAGCCAGTATTTCCTTAAAGAGCTGGAGAGCTGCTGTAACCACCCACTACGCGTCAGCCACTGCTTCCTACGGCATGTAAGAGAGTCCCTTCATTTTCTTTTACTGTCTTTTCACAGTATCTATGAAATGTTTAATGATTACATGCACAGTTATATTTGAGCTACTGCAGGGTTTTGTGAAATCAAGCTACTGTCTTCATCTGTCTGTCCAAGTATACATGACAGAATGCATAAGTATACAAAAGAACTAAGAGAGTCTCTGATCTAGCTTCTCAACAGCAAGACTTGCACAACTGGCACAACATGGAAACCTTTACAGATCTGTAAATTTCTTATGTTCTTAACACTTTCATTTTGTTACAAATCAGATGTAGTGTTCGCCATTATACCATTTGCCTTGCTTGTGTTGCTTTCAACGTATGAGTTTAATACCTAACCTCTGTATTTATATCACCTCAGTTGTGGTCCATTAACTTGTATACTGTACATGCTGGAAGAAGCCCGAGCTACAATCTCGTTATCTAGGTCCGTTAGACCTAATTTGCAAAAACTGGACTGGTGTTATTTCAGTCTGACTTTAACTTTAACGTGACATTTTAAAAACATTAATTGTCGTTTTAGTCTATGATAAATTGTGCAATCTATAACTTATGCTGATTAAAGCAGGACTTAATTTGTTCCATTGGGGGACCATCTAAATTAGATTTAGTAAAGTTTTCATTGCAGAATCCCACTAGATATTGCAGTATAGTCAAAGGCAGGATTTAATTGGTGTGCTGTGTATCTGTTCCCAGTCTATGACCAACTCATTTTTGACCCCACACTATAGTCTAAAACCATCAAGAAATGTTCTCTGTATTCACTTTCTCACTCTGTCTTCTCACCCTATGAGAAGAATTGTTCTTAGGTCTTTAAATGAGCATAAGACCACCAGCCTGCATCTCCTTTATTTTCCCCAAAGTTGTGGTCAACTGAGGCTCCCAGTATGATCTCTACTTTGTGATGCTTTCTCAGGCAATGGATAGGAAAAGACAGAAAGAGACACAGAGGGGGGACTGTTTGGCCTACAGCAGAACATGTACTAGGCTGAAATAACTTTTAACTTAATCCTGGCACAGCAAAACCTGCACTGAAATTATGGCACATTCCATATGAACCTAAAGCACATTACTAAACAGCTGACCCCATCACAAACACATACTGAAGCTGGAAATGATTTGGGAAAATGTTCCCTCCCTCCATTTCCAGAACAACAAAACAAGCTATTCTTCAGGACAGGAATATTAAAATGTGAACAGTTACACTCAATATATGTCTTTTCTTTTTGTTCTTTTTCTCCATATACATTTTTAGCAAGACCAGTTTAGCTTGTACGCCTTGTACAGCAAGAACAAGCCGAAGTCAGATACACTCCTGGCCAGCCATGGAAACAGCTTCTTCAGGGTGAGCAACTAGATCCACACTACACACCACAACAGAGCGTTTTACATAAGGGACTTTATACCTCTGATAACCTTATATTTGTAATGTTTAGACAGCATTTTGGAGAGTTGTGAATGTGGAGTTTGTTCCTGCTATAATTTACTGTGTTTAGAAAGACATGTACAGTAGGTAAGCAACTAGAATAAGCCTTTTTATTGTGGGGAGTACCACCACGTGAAAACTTCGCAAATTACACACTTGTCACCATCGTTTAATAGTGTGAAGAAAGTGAGAGATATGATTAAATTGGTAATATTATTATTTGTATTTTCTTTACATTTTTATGTGTAGAAGGTGATCTAACAATGCAAAATTAATGATAGCATTAAAGTTATAGCTTAGTAAGATCATGAATTGCTATACAGAAACAAATGCTTGAATGTCAGCCTTTTTCGATAAATTAAAACTGTTGTTTCATAGATATTAGCAATTTAGTTATCTTCCTGAAAATCAAAATGAAAATACATTGTGAATATTCATAATTTCATTTGTTAGCCCTAATAAAAAAACAACAACAATGCATTTAATTAATGGTGTTTACCCATGTTATAATTGACCCAGCAAGTTGGCAATGTTACACCAAAAGTGTTGGGCCCCGTGTGTGTGTGTGTGTGTGTGTGTGTGTGTGTGCGTGTGCGTGTGCGTGCATGTGCGCGCTCGTGCTTATTTTGTTTTTAAATAATATTATTTAAATTTACAGCGGTTGGTGTGAGTAGTTAAAATCTGAAGTTTTTTGAAAGTCACTTGTGGACTGTTAGCTCAGGGGCTGTTCTACTGTTGCTGGTGTGTTTGTTGTATTACTTTCATCATGCCTGCTGCCACTCTGTGAGAGTGGGGGTTCCTTCTACATCATTCTCTGGTGTTAAGGTTTAACTGGGGCTGAGTTCTAAATAAACTAACTACATAATGTTGGCATCCAGGGACGGATTACCGACCGGGCCAATGGGGCCAGTGCCTAGGGGCCCTTGAATGCCTGTGGGTGCCCTGGCTGCGCAATCTAATTTTGTGATCCGCTCCACCCGACTGAAAACCCATTTGAGCATGAACAACGAACCACTCCCCCACCCCGCTCAACAAATTCTGAACATGAAGAATGTGGTTAAAATAATTATAACCACAAAATTAAACATGGTTACTATATTAACACCATATACAGTTTTAACACCATTGTTAAAATCATCAAATCTATGTTTTCTGGGGGCCTGGGTAGCTCAGCGAATATTGACGCAAGCTAGGAAAATTGCAATTCTTTTTCAAATATTTCATTAGTATTCTGCTCCCATAAATAATGATTCTGTTTGCTTTTTCTTTAATTTTTATTACCAGGATATTATGACATAATATGACATGATACACATGTAAATCAATTAATTCACATTTGATAATACTATTTAAAATAGAAAATATGGGCTAGCCTATCAGCACATGAAAGCACAGAATTAGAGTCTTAGCAGTTTTTGGAAGTCACAAAAAAGTAAAGTCTTTATCATACATCTTCATTGCAATGTTTAGCCAGAAAATAAATGTTGTGGTGTTTTAAAGTTTGTTTTGTCTCTTCATTTTTTTCCCTCAATTTTTAATGGCGATATGCAAAACAAGCATAACCTGCCCTTACAGCCTCTAACTGAATGGCCATTACGTTGGAAGAAAGAGTGCTGATGCATTCAGCTCTGGCCTGTTAAAATTCTATGGTTATAGCTCCCCTTAGTGGGTTAGAACTGCTTATGACCCATTCACGCGGTGATCATGGCGGTAGAAAGTCTATTCTGAATGGATATCCACTGTATCTTGCATAATTCTCTTCATGGGTTGAAACTGTGAGATTAGAATGAAGTCTCTCTCTTTCTAGCACAAGCAGTTGGAGTTGGGGGATAAGATGGACCTGGCGTCATACCTTCTGAAGCCCATCCAGCGCATGAGTAAGTACGCCCTGTTGCTGAAAGACCTGATCAAAGAAGTGAGTGAGGTCCAGGAGCAGGAGTTAGCATATCTACGTGCTGCCGCAGAGATGGTCAAATTCCAGCTTCGCCATGGCAATGATCTGCTCGCCATGGATGCCATCAAAGACTGCGATGTACGTGTGTCTGATACACCAGATATACACTCTGTAACAAATTCACACATGTGAGTACATCTGATCTTCTGCACAGCCATTTCATGTTCAGTTGTAACATTTTCTTTCTCATGTTCTCAGGTGAATCTAAAGGAACAGGGGCAGTTGGTTCGTCAAGATGAATTTACGATTTGCTATGGCAGGAAGAAGTGCCAAAGACATGTGTTCCTGTTTGAGGATCTGGTACTCTTCAGCAAACCCAAACGCATAGAGGGTGGCCTAGATGTTTACATATACAAGCATTCGTTTAAGGTAAGATCTTTAACAAATGTGTGGTATCCGTAGTTAAAAAAATGCACAGCTTTAACACATTTTACTGGATGAGGTATGGCATGCACTACTTCTCTCAAAGCTGCTGTTTTCATATTGACGCCAACAGATTTACTCATTGTTTCATGACTTAAGTACACTGATACATTCACTTTCTTTTATTATACCTTCTTTGACCCATGTTAATGTCACATGGGGTTCAAAATTAGATTTGAGGATCTGAGCATCTGTTTGGCCTCATGTGAGCCACAAGATGCCTTGACCCCTCCATATTCAACAGAATTTTATGATGGTACTGGTATCTTGGTATTATCTTTAATCTCTCTTATATTTTCTCTGCAGACAGCTGATGTGGGTATGACGGAGACATCGGGAGAGAGTGGTCTGAGGTTTGAGATCTGGTTCCGGAGGAGAACTTCAAAGAACCAAACCTATATTCTCCAGGCCAGCAGTGCTGACATAAAACACGCCTGGACCACTGACATTGCACGGATACTATGGCAACAGGCCACACGAAATAAAGGTGATAGAACTAAAGTGGTTTAGCTTAACTCTTTTTTTTGGAGGATTTTTTTCTGTCCAATGTGATGGAAAAAGCTTATGAAAATGGAAGAGAGTTGAAAAAGAAACTTGCAAATAAAATCTCCTGTTACATCCCACATTTTTTTTTAAAGATTTTTATTTAAACCACGAGTGCCTCAGGCAGATAGGAAGCTGCTTGAAACACTCATCATTTAAGTCACACCAATATTAGGTTACTCCAGTTTGGTAAGACTTGTAAAAGCATGAGTGAATGATGCAAATTAGATGCACTGTTCAACTTTCTTAGGTTCCTTTGCACATTTTCACATTATACACTATTTACACACAAATATACACGTATATTTTTTAACATGTCTTTCATTGTGTATCTTGTTAGGGCTGCGCATTATTGCCTCTTATTTCCTTTGATATTGTGATTTATTTTAATTTACGTTAAAATACTTCATTTGTGTGGGGCAGTTCCATGCCATATTCTTTATGTAGGCTATGTATTAAAACAACTTGAAAACTATGTAGCCTGTATTGCTTTAATATTTTAATTGCATGTAAAACAAAAAGTGTTATTCATATTTTGAATAAATTGTACACAGTATAAATTTGATAGTGAGCATTACTGATATGCAACTAATTTAAACGTGTCAGATTTGCCTCTGCATTCAGGCATACAATGGTCCAAAAAGTGTGGTGTAAATAGAACATTTTGGCACAATGGGCGTATACTGAAATTGAATGCTGTAATTGACACTTTTCACAATTAAATAATTGCGGAAGCTGTAATTGTAATCGTGTTTAGTTTTTCTATTAATCGTGCAGTCCTATGTCTTATACATAGCATTATTTTTAAACAAGTTTATACACTGCGCTTGCATGCAGAAATTCGAATGCAGGAGATGGTCTCTATGGGGGTGGGGAATAAACCCTTCCTGGACATTAAACCCAGCGATGCTGCTATTAACGACAGGGCCATTGACTACATAATGAAAGGCAGAGGTGAGACTATTAAAAATAACATGATATAAACTCATCAGATTACCTTTGAACAGATAATTTATGTTGACCTTTGTTTGCTGACCAAAATAATTATAATAATATAGTAATTTTTAGATTCAAAATGATCCGCAAATGATTTTCTACATTTGATTTTACCAGCATCATACTCTCTTTGTTCTCTTACAGGGGCCAGAATGAGAGCCTCCATTGCTGTGTCTCTATTTGACCATTCAAACCCATTCAAACGAGCTGCAGTGAACACTCCTGTTAGCGGGCCCCCAGTGGCCAATGGCCCCTCCTCCTCCACACTCCTCGGGCCTTTGAATCTCCATATGTACAGCAGCCAAAATCTGTTAGCTGGGGAGAGACCTCTCATCAGTCCCTGCATCGAGGAAGATGAACTGGAACATGAGACCAGCAGTCAGCCGTCTATGAGTATGTAACATAAAAGTCTCCTCAAAAAAACACTGGACAAGTAACTAACTTATACATTGTTTTTTTTTTACAATGTAGCCTAGTGCTAAGAGCCTTTTATTGTTCTGAATTGTCTTTGTGGTTTCTTGTCCTTTTTGGAGATTATATTTATACAATGCCAGTTTGAAGATCTCAGAAACCACATAAAATGTGATGCTGGGGTTTTGACTCGTCTGTCTGTGTTTGCAGCTACAGAGAGTTCAGGTTCGTCTTCTCACTGTCTGTCTGGTAGTGGCTCGAGTGGCTCAGACAGTGGATGTGTGTCCAGTCACCTCCCCGAGGCTCTATCTGAGGAGCCCAGCTCACCATGTGACTCCTCCTGTTACTCCTCCATCACTTCTCCCACCCAGGAAAAACCCTGCTTTAGTAGCGACTACATCTCAGCGGTTAGTATTTCTTGTGTCTTCAGTTCAAAGCATAACACCCTTCTCCTGACCTCTGAACCCCCCAGAATGACTTCATTAAATTGTTCGAGTTTGTCTGGGTTTCTGCAATGGCACACTTTTTTAAATAAAACAATATTAAAAGTGCACTCAGTAACTTTGTTTTTGCTGGCCAATATGTTGTCTTGGTCATATACTGACACCTAGAGGCATAACTGTAGCATCACACAAAAGCAAACATACTCAGTCAGCCATAATTCATTTATTCTGCGTATCCCATAAGAGGAGTACCGAGATAAAATTAGTAGTATATGGCTGTTCAAGTGCCTCCACGAGATGACCTGCTCCAAGTAGAATAAAACAGCTATTAATAGCCTTCTCTGTACATGATTTTAAAATGTATTTCAAAAGTAGCCTACTATTCATTTCGTTGTGTAATGTTTTATTGAGGGGAAAAATAACTGAGGGCACCTTTTAACCCTATTTGAAAGTGGATCATTGCAAACATGAGCTGGTTCAGCTTCTCAAACTGAACTAACCAGAGAGCTGCTTCCACTACAGTCATGCACTGCCCACACCAGATAACAGATCAGTGTGTCTCACTGGTGCAGAAACCAATGTTTATGCCTGCACTAATCCACATTCTCCAAGACCCTGATCACCTGATGATCAACCCAAAGCAAGCATGTGTGCAAGCCTCCCCTTTAACCTGTGATTAATTTATTCTCCACAGGGAGAAGCTCAAGTGATAGGTCCATCTACTATAGTGTGAGCTCAGTAACCACTGCTGCAGTAAGTCTGGCTTTCGCTCCATGACATCACATCTACAGAGCTATATGCATGTGCATTAATAAACTCATCTCTTCATATGCAATACATTTTTCATGCTCATTTATATCTGGAGTATTTACACACCTATGTTATGTAATATGTTTGCTACCACTTTGTCCCATAGGTTTAATATCCGTCTGCTTGAGAACGAGAAAACAACATTACCACTCAGATGAGGAGTACAGAGCTAGTATTTATTGTTCCTGTTGAGTGCAAGCAACTCGCATCTTACATGGACATTAAAAAGCGCTCGAAATAGCACTGTTTCTCTTTTTCTTTGTTTAAAGCCACTTTTTAGCTTCAATAGCTTTTTATATAAATTTAAAAATTATCTATTAAACTGAATAAATATTCTTGTATTTATCTTTTCAAATGTTTAGATACAGTAGTGTTCTTACTGTATTATTAACTGTAAATAATTCATGTAGTAGTGTACAATTCAGTTCTAAACAGTTTCAGTTATTCAGCTCTCACTTTTTTTTATTTTTGTTGCCCACTTTACTGCAATTCATTTGATTTAGAAATGCCTTAATGATAAAAGGCATGTGGACATTTCTGAGCATCAGTATACTAGAGTTTTGAGCAATGTTCAAAACATTTTTTTTTCTGACAAAGTGGTGTTCTAGAATTTCTGTGTTCTTTTACAGTGTTTCCATAATGATTCTTTCTTCTTTTCAAATCTGACCTTTGGTCAGTCGGTTCAGTTTGGACATTATTATGAAGAGTTTTGTGCCTCTCCAACTTGTTATAGTTGGCCTGATCAAGAATCATATTTCTGTAGGACAGACTCAGGATTTATCAGAGCATAAACTAAGATCTTAAGACTGACCTCAGGTCAGCTCTGCCCTGCACTGCTGCTCCTAGATGCTGGGTATTCATGCTGCCTGTTTGGAGATGGGAGAGAGGTTTTTAATTTCAGTTCTTTTATTTACATTAATAAGTTATAAAAACAACAAAAAAACAAATGTACAGTCTTTGTAAATAGTTGCACCAATGGTGCTTTGAGGACATAGCGTTTAGGAAATGTTCCGAGTTTATACATGTCAAAATGGGAATAACTGAAGTGCCATTCTTTGTCACCAACAGATATCTGAAGTGTACAAAATAAAAAACAATAAAAAAAAAAAAAATTAAAAAAGCATTGCAATCTCCATATCTAGCTGGAGCATGAATGTGTATGCAAGTGTACTATTTTCCAATCTTAACAAGTTCACACAGAAGTAATAAAGACTGATTTCTTTGTACTGATATCGGAAGTGGGTTGATTTTATTATTTCTTTTTACAACAAATCTCACGTACCCTCAAGGCTGGTATTCAGTTTCTGCACTTAGCTAATAAACAGATTCATTGTTGTTAACGATGTTACTCAGCCTAAGGGCTCCAAGCGTTATGAGGATAAATGTTCTCCCAAATACCTGTAAACACATGCACAGTGAGAAATGATGCTTAGTTAAGTTTACTGTACCTTTGTAGCCTGAGGTACTTTCTTCAAGCTTTTTCACACACTCTGCATACCTCTTTGCTAATGGCAGATAAATTAATGCATGTAGTGTTACTCAGAATTCTCTTTAGCTTTGAGATAGCAACTTTGTTGGTCACACTATTCATATTTATATAGATAAGCAACATACATGCAAGCATGCATTGTCTCAAGGTGTCTGAGGTAAAACAGACTTCTTTTTGTGTGTTTAAACACATTTATATCCGTGAAAACTGCACACGGTTGAACCACAGTAGTGTCAGCAGAGGGAAAAGAAAAAGATAATGTAGAGCACATAATAATCAGACTGCACTGTCTGTGACAAATGATCTCCCACTTTTTCCAACTGATCACATGTTCTTCAAACACACAAACGAATATCTCAGCTCTGTAGGTTCATACAATGCAATTGTGGTCACAACTTTGAAGGTCCAAAAAGCACATAAAGGCAGCATAAAGGTAATCCATACTCCAGTGGTTAAATCAATAGCTTCAGAAGTGATATGATATGTGTGGGTGAGAAACATCTGTATATAAGTCTTTTCATGTTTGTTTTTTTTTTACAATAAGTTTTTCTCCCTGTCCAGTAGGTGGTGATCTGCACAAAGAATGTGAATATCCAAAAATAAAAGAAGAACATTGTAAAAGTGGAGATTTAAAGTAAAAAGAACTTAAATATGTATCTGTTTCTTGCCCTAACTAATTACTTTAGAAGACATTGATTTAACCTCTGGAGTCATGGATTACTTATATGCTGCTTTTCTTAGCTTTTTGGAGCTACAAAAGTTTGGTCGCCATTCACTTGCATTGTGAGGACCTAACAAAGCTGAGATATTCTTCTAAAAATCTTCATTTGTGTACAGCAGAAGGAATAAAGTCATACACATCTGGGATGGCATAATGGTTCGTAAATAATGAGAGATTTTTCTGTTTTGAGTACAATCAATGAGTCCACTCTGGTAAAGGAAAGAATGATCCCTGTCAGGAAGGCATGGTATTCGTGGGCCAAGATCATCATCTCACAAGAAAGACTGAAGTTTGCGAAGGCCACATCTTGGCACAAGAGATATGGAGTTAAGCTGTTTAGATGCTTTACCACAAAACTAATGAGACAAAGAATGAGACATAACTGGCTGAATCATTTACAATGTGAGTGAATATTATATGCTTTGATTGGTTTAGTGAGGCTGCATGTGATTCTACAGTTTCTCTTCAAAGAGAATGTTTGCATCATCCTTATAGCCCTATTACAGCCAAAACTGAACTCGAGATGATGGGAAAAGCTTGAACCTTTACCAGAAATCCCTCAGCAGGTGGCACATATCCAAGGATAAAGCAGCTTAAAGGGCATCTCCTAAGCATGGCGTCTCTTATGCAAATACAAATAAAATCCTGAGGATTTTACTCCATATCAAATCAAACAACCTCCAGAAGTTGTTTAATGCACTCACTCAATAACTTTTGCGACAGTCTGTTGTTGCATCTCAGGCACTCCATAAAATCTAGAGCAGGTGGTTGAGGGGTTGTGCTGGCTTAGAGGAATAGGAGGAACTGGCTGTTGCATGCTCCTCACTGTCAGATACAGAGGGGGACACTGCAGCATTCATCGATCTGCTCTGTGAATGGTTTTCAGATGATGCTTACGAAACCACATCTGTTCACTTTCCTTCAGGTGCCATTGTCTTTTCAAACCTACAACATGTGTTAGTGGAAAACAAACATATGCTATTCCTCTGAGTGCACTTGGGGTCTCAGTGGAATAAAAAAGAAACGGCATAGATTGCAACATATGTCGTGTTTTGGAAGCTGGTTTTCGGCAGGGATGATAGCTGTTCAGTATAAACCAATTTTTATTTTAACCAAAAAAAAAAAAAAAAAATATGTTGAATTTCTTGCTAAATATATTGTGATACACACTGATGAGCCAAAACATTACGACCACTCACAGGTGAAGTGAATAACGGTGATCGTCTCCTAACAATGCCATATGTTAAGGTCTGGGTAGATTTAAATATTATATTAAATGTAGTCAGTGTTGAATGCAGGAGTAAAGACTTGAGCGACTTTGACAAGGGTCAAATTGTAATGGCCAGACGACTGGGTCAGAGCATCTCTGAAATGGCAAGGCTTATGGGGTGTACCTACCGACAGTGGTCCGAGGAGGGACAAAGCACACACCAGCGACAGAGCGTTGGGCGCCCAAGGCTCATCGATGCGCGAGGGCAATGAAGGCTATTCCGTCTGGTCCGAACTGACAGAAGGTCTATTGTGAGACAAGTCAAGCCGATAGGAGTGCGATGCTCTTTGCAATGTTCTGCTGGGAAACCCTGGGTCCGGCCATTCATGTGTATGTCAATTTGACAAGTGCCACCTACCTAAACCTCGCTGAAGGCCAGGTACACTGCTTCATGGCAATGGTATTCCCTGATGGCAGTGGCCACTTTCAGCAGGATAATTTGTTCGGGAATGGTTTGAGGAACATGACAAAGAGTTCAAGGTGTTGCCCTGGTGCCTGTTGCACCAGCTATACATAAGTTACAACTTAGCCTAGCTTTGCAATAAATGGGCACTAATGGGCACTAAGTAACAATTTACGCACTAGATATTAACTAGATATTTATAAACTAGATATTTACGGAAGACTCCGACAAAGCAGTAACTGATGGAATAGAAAAGAAGACTGATATTTTATGACATCAATGAGCTCATGTTTTGTGTGACAGGCATCAATCATTTCGACATACATTATGATGTTGACATTTAGTTTAGACATTCTATCTTAGTTTAATAGTGCAACGCTCAACAATTTTGTAGTGC
This sequence comes from Moxostoma hubbsi, assembly GCA_032164185.1. Classification (NCBI taxonomy): domain Eukaryota; kingdom Metazoa; phylum Chordata; class Actinopteri; order Cypriniformes; family Catostomidae; genus Moxostoma; species Moxostoma hubbsi. Next base: position 31,640,448 of record JAVLUX010000003.1, on the reverse strand, counting down.
GTAAAGTGAGACTTAGCGTAAAAAGTTACTAAGTTGTAACTTACATACAGCTGGTGCATCCGGCCCCGGGACTTTTCCTGGTGGGTCGGCCGAAGAACGGGTCCAAACTGCCCGCGATTATGCAGAAAAGGACAGCGAGAGTTATCAGTGGTAAATGTGGATCAAATATCTAATCTCCAATGTTATTCTAACAAACTAAAAATATGCTTTCTTACCCACAGATGAGTCCATCTGCATTTGAATGTTGTTTTTTGTACTTGGTTTAGAGACTCGTAGTGTCATCTTTCATATCTGAGGAAAAATTGAAGTGTTGAATGACAGTAAATGTTGTATCAGGCACTGGACCTCTTATGCATTGCTTTTAATAAGTAAAAGATGTAGATGTCCATTACGAGGTGATGTTAGAGTTATAACACAAGACATATCTTTTTATGTACAGAAGAACACACATCTGTTAATTAATTTAAAGACAACTTTTTCTAACAAACTAGCAGTTTTTCCCCAATTGTACATCTTATAGTCACTGAAATACTGGAGCAGTAAGACCTTATCCTCATCTAAAGAAAAATTGCTGTAATGAGCAAAAATAAACAGATTATATCTCCATTAATTTCATGCATCTGACATAACTCAATGTGTTGATTTAAACCCTCAATCAATATTACTATTTGCATAAAAAAATATGCATGCTTTCATAAGTGTCTACAAATCCATCAGTCAAATGAACCAACTACAACATGACTATATTAGGAAAAATACAAGTGAAGCATGATGATCCCTAGAGAAATAAAGCAATACAGAACCTTCACGTCCTCCATGTAATCAAACACAAACAGTAGCAAAAGAGAAAGACAAAGAGAGAACTAAAACTGTAGGCCAAACAGCATGATGTGCACATATTACACATTAGAAATTAGTCACTTTGTATTGATTTGTATGAAGTTGGACCAGGAGATGGCACTACTACCCCATTCACATGAAAACACTGGGCTGGGTATATTGTGTATGTTTTTGCATATACAATCCCTCCTTTAGTTGAGGGTTGTCCTCTAATTCATCTGGAGATCTTCTTGATGTGCATGTAAAAAAGGTTTTCCCGGGGCCTGGTTAGCTCAGTGAGAAGGGTAGGTTCACATGGTTCTCGCTCTCAATGGGGCACATGGTAAGTTGTGCGTGGATCGCAGAGAGTAGCATGAGCCTCCACATGTTGTGAGTCTCAGTAGTGTCATGCACAGCAAGTCACTTGATAAGGTGCGCGGACTGACTGCCTCAGAAGCAAAGGCAACTAGGACTTGTCCTCCACCACCTGGATTGAGGTGAGTAGCCGCGCCACCACGAGGACCCACTAAGTAAAAAAGGTTTCCCCTTCTTTCAGCGCCTTTCATTTTTCATTAAAAATACTTTGGTAATTTGGTCATCATATGGTTAGGCTACTGCTTTAAAATACACCCCATCCCTAAGCATGCATTGACATAAAATACAAATAATTGTACAATTTTTAATAATTAGTTTGATTAAGAAGGTAACCATAACTATGAACATTTTGTGGTTTAAGACTAGCATACCACTGCCTTTAGAGAATCACAACAATTTATGCATTCATGGGATGTTACTGTTTATAGCCTACAATCTCTAACATATATACAATTTCTAATGGAATTAATAGGGTCAGGTAAATAATGCAAACCAAAGTATTGGGTCCTGCATTCAAAACTAATGCAGTTGATGAATAATTAATCAATTCAATCCATACAGCAATTGATGCACCCTAGCGCTTCATCTACTGTCTCCAGGTCTGACCTGATGCGGCCGTTTAATGTATGGTGCACATGTCACGCGTCAGTAAACTGACTGCTTTCAAACATTTTCAAAGCGCAAAAAAGAGTTTATTGTAAAACATTAACAGCTGATCCTTCAAGTTCTGTAAGTTTTGAGGTGGCACCGACATGGATCGGACTTGTTGGTGTAGCACATCTGTGGAATTTGGAGGCCAAAGCAACACCTTGAACTCTTCATTATGTTCCGCAAACCATTCCCAGACAATGTGTGCATTGTGGCAGGGTTCATTATCATGCTAAAAGAGGCCATTGCTATCACGTAATACCATTGCCATGAAGCATACCTGGTCTGCAATGATGCTTAGTTAGATGGCATGTGTCAAATTGACATCCACACAGTGGCGATTTCTCAGGGCCAGCAAAGCGTTCCCTGCTGGAGTAACATGCCTTATAAATGCATATTTTTTCATCCTTTCATTCTCATTGACCTTTTTGCCAATGTATTTTCAGTCACTTTCCACTCCTAATTTATCTACAAACAAATAGCAAAAAACGTCTAGGTTACATATGTAACCTCCGTTCCCTGATGGAGGGAACAAGACATACATAACATACGTAACCTAGACGTTACCCGTCTGTCGCTCACTTCAACGTTGTGTCGAAGAAGCGACACTAGGGGTCCAATTTAAATCACGCCATGCGCTGAGCCGTGTACGCATTCTGCTGACACAGGAGCAGGCAGGTATTTTACGTGCAAAGGCGACTAGCTGTGTCAGATTGCACAACTTCCCCAATGCCCCATAAAGACATCAGAATCCTTCTGGTTACCCTAAACAGGGGAACAATACAACGCTTGCCAACCCAGGAACGGGCCGAGCCTAGCCGGGCCTCTTTTCTCTCTATGTTTCCCCGCATAGAGCAAGAAACGGCTGGGGCCCTTACACGCATCAAGGGAAGGGGGTCTTAACCAATTTCCTATTCTTTCAGGGGGAAAAGACCCTGTGGATACCACACCTGCCCGGAAGGGGGAGGTAAGAGTGGCAAATACATCACATGGGCCTGGGTGTGATAGGCCAATGAAATGGCGTCCACCACTCAGTAGGAAAGCCTCTGTTTGGAGACAGCGTTCCCTTTCCACTGTCCACCAAACCAGACAAAGAGCAGCTCAGAACATCTAAAGCTCTGCATGTGGTCCAAGTAGGTACGCAAAGCATGTACCGGACACAGCAACGAAGGGGCTGGGTCTGCCTACTCCTGGGGCAGCGCTTGCAGGTTCATTACCTGGTCTCTAAAGGGCGTGATAGGAACCTTGGGCACATAGCCCGGTCGTGGTCTTAGGATCACATATGTGTCTGCCGGACCAAATTCCAGGCAAGTGTCGCTAACACAGAACGCTTGCAGGTCCCAGACCCTCTTGATGGAGGCGAGTGTGATCAGCAGGGCCGTCTTTAGAGAGAGGGCCCTGAGTCCAAATGATTCGGCTCAAAGCGGGGTCTCTGAAGGCCCGTGAGGACCACCGAGAGATCCCAGGAGGGGAACAGGCCTGGCCGGGAAGGATTTAACCTCCGGGCACCTCTTAGGAACCTGATGATTAAGTCGTGCTTACCCAAAGGCTTGCCGTCTACTGCGTCGTGGTGGGCCGCGATAGCAGTAACATACACCTTTAAGGTGGAAGGGGACATCCTCCCCTCCAGCCTCCTGCAGAAATAGGAACACTGACCTAACTGCACATCTCTGTGGGTCTTCAGCCCGGGAAGAGCACCAATTTGCGAACAAGTGCCACTTCAGAGCGTAAAGTTGCCTGGTAGAGGGGGCTCTGGCTTGGTTGATCGTGTCTATGACGGCAGGTGGTAGACCAGCTAGATCTTCCGCGTCCCATCCAGGGGCCAGACGTGGAGGTTCCAGAGCTCTGGGTGTGGATGCCAGAGCGTGCTTCGTCCCTGAGAAAGAAGGTCTTTCCTCAGGGGAATTTGCCAGGGAGGGGCTGTCACAAGGAGTAGGAGGTCCGAGAACCAGGCCCTGGTGGGCCAGTAGGGAGCCACTAGGGTGACTTGTTCCTCGTCTTCCCTGACCTTGCACAGCACCTGTGCAAGAAGGGCTCACTGGGGGAAATGTGTACTTGCGAAGCCCCAAGGGCCAGCTGTGTGTCAGTGCGTCTGACCCGAGGGGAGCCTCTGTTTGGGCATACCAGAGCTGGCAGTGGGAGGTCCCTCGGGAGGCAAACAGGTCTACCTGGAGACGACGGGTGAGTCGTGACATGTGGCGGGACCGTACGCCGGGAGGGTTTGAATGTTTGGCAGCAGGCGGGGGTGACCATCACACGGTGCGTGCTGCAGCGCCATGCTCGTCTCGGGACTCGAGTCTGAAGCCACTTCTGAAGCGGTCTCATATGCATCGACCCCAGTGGCGTGACCGCCGTGGAGGATGCCATATGCCCCAGGAGCCTCTGGAAAAGTTTTAAGGGGACCACTGTGCCCGGCCTGAAGGTGGCGAGGCATTCCAGCACCAACTGTGCACGCTCGTTGGTGAGACGTGCTGACATTGAAACTGAGTCTAACTCCATGCTGAGAAAAGAGATGCTCTGAACCGGGGTGAGCTTGCTCTTTTCCCAGTTGACCTGAAGCCCCAAACGGTTGAGGTGCCTGAGCACCTGGTTTCTGTGAGCGCATAGTAACTCTCAGGAGTGGGCCAGAATGAGCCAGTCGTCGAGGTAATTGAGTATGTGAATGCCGGCTTCTCGGAGCGGGGCAAGGGGTGCCTCTGCGACTTTCGTGAAGACGCAAGGGGACAGAGACATGCTGAAGGGGAGGACTTTGTACTGATATGCCTTGCCGTCAAACGCGAACCGTAGGAAGGGTCGGTGTCGAGGCAGAATTGAGACGTGGAAGTACGCGTCCTTCAGGTCTACCGCTGCAAACCAATCTAGATGCTGGACGCAAGTTAAGATGTGTTTTTGCGTGAGCATTTTGAACGGGAGTTTGTGCAAAGCCCTGTTGAAAACTCGCAAGTCCAAGATTGGTCGTAAGCTGCCGCCTTTCTTGGGTACGATGAATTAAGGACTGTAGAAACCCTTCTTCATCTCGGTTGGAGGGACAGGCTCTATCACGTCTTTGAGTAAGAGAGTAGCGATTTCCGCGCACAGTGATTTGGCATGCTCACCGTGTACTGTGGTAAAGCAGACGCCCGCGAAGTGGGGAGGAGGCCTGGAAAATTGAATTGCATAACTAAGTCGAATGGTCTGGGCCATCCAGTGTGACCGGTTGGGAAGTGAAAGCCACGCATCGAAGCTCTGTGCCAGGGGCACCAAGAGGACGATTATTTTTGACTTACCTGGTGGGGCTTCGCAGTGGGGCGGAGCAGGTGTTACGGCGTCGGGAGGCGATGATGCGTCCCGAGGCTCTGGTGCTGAGAAAAGACTCAAAGCCAATGACGTTTCTGGACCACGAGTGTGGCCATTGCCTGCCCGAGTGACTACGCTGTGACCTTCGTGGCTTTGAGGGCGAGGTCAGTCGCTGAGCGCAGTTCCTGCTGCACGTCGGGATCAGGGCTACCCTTGTGCATAAATCACATGTCCAAAGCCATGCTCCTTAGCAGAAGCTGCACCTGAGGTTGAGGTCCACCCCGTCAGGCCTTCAGAATTTCCACAGAATCCCTCAACACTGCAGTAAATAGTGTCGTGGAATATTCACGATGATTCTCTCTAAGTTGTAAGAAAACTCTCGGAGTCCCAAGTTCCAGATGCCAAAGTTATAGTTTATTGAACACCAACAAACCACATGAGACCGGTCAGCTGTCCGTTCTGACTTCAGTATCCTAAGTTCCCAGTTATATAGCTTTTTGTTATCTTTCTACTCATTATCTCTAGCCAATGGGGTCATTGCCCTTGTCTCTTTCCCTCGCCACCAATATGTTTTATGTTCTTCATTAATTAAATATTGGTGGAAAGTCCTTCGCTTATCTATTTTTTTAAGAAACATATATCTTTCATCTACAGCTGGTAACTTCTCATTTTTTGACATATGTCAATGTTCAAGGAAAGAGCGCTTTAACTTAGAAACATGTGTGTAAGAGAAAAACAGCCGTGTTCTCAGCACATACCTTTTACCTTGACCTACAGTTCAGTGTACCCTTAAAATGAGGCGGCTTCTTTTGCTCACACACAATATTATTAGATTAATGAAATCAAATGCAAGCTCTGAAAATATTCATCACACACTCAACCTTAAGTCAGACACCATGTCAAAAATATATCATATAAGAGATATCTAACTTATCAAAAGTGTTTTGCAAGAAATACATCATGTAGTTTAATGAGACACACAATATTTTATAAAGGCCTTTATTAAGGATATATGTCAGAACACTGCTGTATCAAGGATATATATCAAAATATATGTCAGGATGTAACTGAATGACAGAAACGCCTGTTTTCTAAAGAACTACACTATTTTCTTAAGAAATACACCATAATAGGCATCTAAAGTCAGATTGTCAGATTCATTAGCCAATCAGATTGATTTATTTGTTCTTGGTGGGTGTGGTCTTTAGGGTATGTCCCAGTCCAGGCCTTCTAGATGCCTTGAGTGATGTAATCACACTTTAAGTGATGTACGTAATTTGAAAGAGAAGAGCGTAAGATCTTGCTGACGAGTTGCCTGTCATCACTATTGCCATTGAGAAAGAGATCCTTATGGATTTAATAACCTGAGATTTTCTGCATGATCGTGCGATTTATTAATTAAAGGTGGGCTGACTTTCACTTCAAGTAAATTGGTAAGTGCTTTTTGCATTGTTAAAGCAACATCGGGAGTTTTCTAAGTGTAAATTAGGCTGCTTGAGCATTCAGTGTCGGAACAAGTTTTGAAAAGTAACCGTGTACCCTGACGAAACAAAATGTATTGCAAGGAACATTTAAATCATAAATATTAGATAGCTTTTTGGTTCCAGCTTTTGTGTGCGGACATGTTTTTAAAATGTCAATTGGTATTATTAGTTGAATGCCACGTAAGGTATGGCATATGGTGTCTTATTCATTGTGAAACTGTGTTTTCTTAATGACATGAATGACACTGAAGGCCTAGACTTCAGAGCATGGGCCGCCACTGAGTCCACATGAATGGCCGGATCCAGGGTTTCCCAGCAGAACATTTCCCAGAGCATCACACTCCCTCCACCAGCTTGATGTCTTCCCACAGTGCATCCTGGTGCCATCACTTCCTCAGGTAAACAGCACACATGTACAATGCCTTCCATGTGATGTAAAAGAAAACAGGATTCATTGGACCAGGCAACCTTCTTCCACTGCTCTAAGGTCCAGTTCTGATGCTTGCATGCCCATTGTAGGCGCATTCAACAGTGGACAAGGATCATCATGGGCACTATGACCTATGCAGCACCATATGCAGCAGGGTGCGATGCACTGTGTGTTGTGACACATTCTTCCCATAATCATCATTAACATTTTCTGTGACATGTGCCACAGTAGACTTTCTGTCAGTTCGGACCAGACGGGAAAGCCTTCGTTGCCCTTGTGCATCAATGAGCCTTGGGCACCCAACACCCTGTTGCCAGTTTGTGGTTTATCCCACCTCGGACCACTGTCGGTAGGTACTCACCACTGCTGACCGGGAACACCCAAAAGCCTTGTCATTTCAGATATGCTCTGACCCAGTCATCTGGCCATTACAATTTGGCTGTTGCCAAAGTCCTGCATTCAACATGTTTACAACAAAACTGATTGTTCGCTTACCATTTAATCTACCCAGACCTTGACATGTGGCCTGATGATCAATTTTATTTGCTTCACCTGTGAATGGTCATAATGATTTAGCTCATTGGTGTACACTGTATGTAATCAGTGTTGGGTAGATCTGCGACTGCTAGGTGGAGGATGAGCAGCACCGTGTATGGTATGATTTCACATGTAATCACATGGGTTTCACATGGGAATATACATGGGGTTCACACATTACACCATGAAAATGTTCCAAAACCACATGTTTCCCATGTGCAAATTACCTTTAACATGTGCAAAGCACATGTGTTCCACACATTTCACATGTGAAATTTAACATCACATGTCCATGTTGTCACACGGGATCACATGTGACAACATGTGTTTTTGCACATGTGAAATTCATGGGGTTTTTCTGTAAGGGAAATTATTCAAAATAAGTAATCCGCTACAAATGACTAATTTCTTCTCTAAATAATCAATTTACTTTACTGATTACTCCATCTAAAAAGTAACCCCATTACTTGTTATTTTACTTTTAATTTACTTTCTAAATCACTTTTCTGGAAATGTTTTTGGTTTTCTGCTCAAATTCAAAATGACTATATTTCCTCAATTATTATCGCACACCCTTCCGCTGTCACAGAAAAGCATACATATGAATCTATATTATTCATTTTAACTTGATACACCCAACAATGTGTATATAATATGAATAAGCAGTCTATACACAATACTATGTGTGTATATATATATACTGTATACATATGTGTGTGTACAGCCTGCTTATTAATTTTTTTAATTATTATTATTATTCATAGACCATATCAAATAACTAAAAAAAATACTACAACACTGTTGATCTATTTGTGCATCACAAAAATTATAAATTAATCCAATATGGAGTTTTATAAACAAAGTTTGGGAGGAGCTTGTTCATTTAATACAACCAATCACAATACAACCTCACTGATGCAGCAATTATTCTGGCATCCCTCCTCCACCTTCTGTCTATTTATTACTAAACTCAACTGAAGTAAAGTCTTGAGCTCGACTTCACTATGGACAGCTAGTCAAATCTGTTTACCTTTAACTCTAATCAAGGTTTATAATGCATTTGAACTACTAAATCTACTATTGAAAACCTGTAATAGGCTTATGGTTTGTTTGAGTAACTTAGAGTAACTTCCTTTTTCCTGTCATAATAAACAGTGGGTGGCCAATTTGCTTTGTAAGCTAAATTGTACAGAACTTAAAAAGAGACAGTTTCAGTCAGTCTCTTTTTCATTGAAACCAGAGATGAATATGAACAACTTCTCTCTTTATAGTGGCAATGATACAGCATCGGAGGACTGGTCAACTGCAGGGAACACCTTAGCCTGCGTGATCCTGAGTGTGTCCTTCTTGGTGGGCACACCTGGAAACCTGCTGGTGGTGTGGACCATCTTGAAGCATGTGAAACAGCGTTCACACATAGTGCTGCTCATCCTCCACCTAGCAGTCGCAGATCTTCTAGTGCTGATCACTCTTCCTCTATGGATCTACTCGCTGGCTCATTCCTGGGTGTTCGGAGAGGCCACCTGCAAAGCCATGACTTACATCATCAATGCTTGTATGTACAGCAGTGTTTTCCTCATCATCATCATGAGTGTGGAGCGCTTCCTGGCTGTCAGGTACCCCTTAAAGATGCTGTATTGGCAAAATAGGACATCCATGTTCAGAATACTGGTAGTGACTTGGATCCTATCATTCATTTTAGGAATTCCAGTTATCCTGACCCAGTATGTAGATAATGATGGTGATGGAGCACAACACTGCGTGTATCGGGAGTACAACTCTGTGCCATTTGAAGTCTTCTGTATGTGTTTGGAGACTCTGCTTGGCTTCATCATTCCCTTTGTCACACTCGCAATCTGCTACTGCCATGTTGCATCAAGGCTCCAAAAGTTGCGTTTCAAGAGAAAGCAGAAATCTGTCTTCCTGATTGGGGGAGTGCTAATGGCCTTCATTTTGTGTTGGCTACCCCACCACATCCTTAATGTCTTAAGTATAGTGCATCTTTTAGTAGGACAATCAGATGAACTGTCCCATATCACAGACAGCGCTGTCTTCCTTTCTGGAGCTCTGACTTTTATAAGTAGCTCAGTGAACCCTGTGCTGTATGTGTTTGCTTCCAGAAACTTCCATGGAAATCTAAGGAAGTCAGGGATAATGAAGCTCTTTCAAGACTTAACATCACAAACAACCCAAACAAAAGAAGGGTTCTTACAGGATTCTGGACAGCTGCATGGCAAGATCCTGGAAGATCTTAATGTTGGTGAACCTATAGAGCTTACAGATATCTGAGTTGTTGTTAAAGGGATATTACGGGTTCAATACAAGTTAAGCTCAATTGCAGCATTTGTAGCATAATGTTTATTACCACAAAAGTATTTTGACTTGCCCCTCTTCTTTAAAATAAAGCAAAAATCGAGGTTCCAGTGAGGAACTTACAATGGAAGTGAAGGGGGGCAAATCTGTAAACATTAAAATACTCACTTTTTCAAAAATCTAGCCACAAGATGTAAGCAATAAATGTGTTAAAATGATTTTAGTGTGATAAAATCCCTTACTATACTTTTGTGTGTACAAATTAAAGCTAATTTTACAACTTGTCAACAATCCATAAAATGACTAATAATTACAATTTAAACAACTTTACAGCTCAAATAATACACACATTTTAATAGAAGATTGAATGTATGTGCTGTAGAAAGCTTCACGTTTTAAACTTTAAACCTAAAAAAAATACCCCTCTTCGCTTACATTGTAAGTGCCTCACTGTTACCTTGATTTTTTTTCTTTTTTAAATGAAAAGCACAGACGATTCATAATTATTTTTTGTGGTAATCAACATTATCCCAAAAATGCTATTGATTGAGCTGAACTCTTACTGAATCCAGAATATTCCTTTAAACTCTTTAGAGGATTAGATAATGTTTATGGTTTATTTTTTATGGTGCTTTTTTTGTTGTTGTTATTTGAATCCCATATTTCCCCACTACAAAGATGTTATTTTTCTTTAATTTCTGTAAACTTCTAGAATATTTGTTGTGCAATGCTTAAATATTTTTCCAAAAATTGTCTGAAGGTCCAATACTGGTTTTGTTGCCCTCTTAATACAAATGTATCAATAAAAGCACAGTCATACACTTTACTGTATTGAGAAACAAATGTAGGTTAATCTTGTATGGGAAATGTAAATTTTTCTTGATCTGTGCTTTAAGAAATTGGTAAAAAAAAAATGCACATGTAGGTAACTTGACTGAGCTCAGTGAGTTAGATGTCATTTTCCAGGAAATTATCTTACTGCTATTACACCATTTTTAAATGACTCATTCCATAAAATCAATGCATTTGTGTAAACAATGATTTCAGCAATAAATAACTAATTCCAACTTATATGATGTGTTATTATAGCAAAAATTATCAAACAATCCAGTAACTTCATTTTTATTTTATTTTTTTTTATCATCTTTCTTAATGTTGATTAAATGTCTCAAAACCAATACTTGTAAATACCTATAGAACAAATATCTGGGAATATCAAAGTGTTGAACCAAATATTCAAATGATCTCCACTCTCATATAGGTCACCTAGTTTAGTAACCCCCTCACAATCCACTCTGACCAGCAGAAAGGGAACTATTGAGATCAAGATGGAATTCTTTAAAAGCATTAATTAATATTAATATCAATGGCTGAGGTAAATATCTTGGCACCAGCAGATTTCACTAAGGGAATGGTAGAAAAAGACTTTCTCAAATGTAAAATTAAGTAATTTCAGACACGTGTACTCAATTCTATATTGCAACATGTACATTTTAATTGTTGCATATTTATTTGTTTTGGTGTTTTTGGGTAGTCTATGGGTATAAAAGACATTTTATTTTGTTGAAATCTTTTTTTTTTTTCTAGAAAATTATTAGTTTTTGCTATGTCTCTTTCGAAAAAATGCATCAACCATAAATATATATATATAAAAAAAAGGTTCCCGACACCTGCGCTAGCTGTACCACCAGAAAAATAAATAAATAAATAATTTTGTGCACAATTGATTGTGACAGTAATTAAGAGTCTAGTCGCCATTGCGTTCATATGCGTGTTCGTCAGATATCTTGTGAGTTACTGAATACATCTTTAGAGCGCCGGTGTGTCTCGCGCCAATTTTCACCGGTTCTGTTTCTGAGGAGTTCGCTGCACCACACATAACACCAAACCCAGCGCGAGGGAGTGGTGAACAAATTACTCTTTTGAACCCGATCATGAATCACTCGAAAATAATTGAGGGTTTTAAATCAGGAGCTCAGGTTAGCAGTTTCAATCAGATTCACTTTCTCAGCAAATACGCCGTCAGTGAGTTCACAACTGGGAGTGGAGATTTCAAAATAAGAGTCCCATGTGTTTTTGGGGCTATTTGATCATTAAAAGAAAACACTTTTTTCCCCTCCTTCTGGTAATTATTGATTGGGAGTAGCACAATAAACTTGTATTTCTTTCAATTTGCACTCTTGTAGTTTCTGTGTCTGGGGAGTTAAAAAATACTAAGTCAAGTCAAGTGTCAAGTCAAGTAATTTTTGTTGTGGTTCAACCATTTACAGTTAGATAGCTGTTACATAGCAAAATGAGACTACGTTCCTCCAGGACCATGGTGCTACACAAAACAACATAGGACAAACACAGAACCACATGACTGAATAAGACCTACACATTCCTATTTAATTACTACAAAAGGAAACAGGACAATATGCACAGTAAAATGACAGTGAGAGACAGTGCAGCGCCGACCAGTACACATATCTAATAGTAGTGCAAAAAGATGACAGTTTCTAAAAAAAGGCAAATGTAAACATGACATACTATGATATAGTGTTCTATGGACATAGCAGTTATTGAGGTAGCAACAGTTATAAAGTGACAATAATTAAAGTGCAACTCAGGACACATGTGTGTGTGTGTGTGTGTGTGTGTGTGTGTGTGTGTGTGTGTGTGTGTGTGTGTGTGTCAGTCCAGTCTCTGAGTTTTGAGGAATCTGATGGCTTGGGGGAAGAAGCTGTTACACAGTCTGCCAGACGGCAGGAGAATGAAGAGTTTGTGTGATGCAGCTGCTCAGGATGCTCTGAATAGTCCCTCTATAGAATGTAGTGAGGATGGGGGGTGGGAGATGTGCTTTCCTTAGCTTTCAAAGAGAGTAGAGACGCTGCTGGGCTTTCTTGGCAATAGAGCTGGTGTTGAGGGACCAGGTGAGGCTCTCCGCCAGGTGAACACCAAGGAATTTGGTGCTTTTGACGAATTTGGTGCTCATAAAAATCATGCCTTTAAATTAATTGTCTTTAAAATAGTTTGTCTTTAGGCCCCCGTTGAGCAAGCCAAAGGCAACTGTCTATTCTATTCTCTTCTATTCAGCACAAATATAATGCCAATATCAGTTACCAATAATAAACACCTTAAAGTGTCATGACCTTAAGCATAAATCTAGTTATGGCTAAATGAAAAACAGTCAACCATAGCTATATCCCAACATATGATATATATACAACTTAAAATTTAGCTTGAGATGACACAATGCAATTTTTTAACACTTCAAGAAAACAGAATCAGTGCCTTTGTATGATCGAATGTTTAAAATATTTTTTAAAAATTACTATTTAAATCAACTTTTTGAAATGGAAAAGGCATTGATTTAGCTGAAATGAATCAAATGCATTTGTGATGAAATTTACTTTTTTCTTACTTTTCATTTCAATGTATTTGAAAAAAAAAAGATTTAAATGTAATACACATGCAATAGCAGACATGAGAACTATTTTTTGATCTAGAGCAAGATGCCTTGAACAATGTTTTACTCAACTTTCCATGGAAATATACTGAAGGATAATGTGTATTATTATTATTGCACTTCCCATGGAAACAGACAATCATTTCAGATGTTTTTCTTTGTGTTTTAGCCTCCAGGTTCTGTTTTTCTCAGCTTTTACAAAAGGGAAGTGAGTTTTTGCAGAGGCAGACTTGTTTTCTAACTCAGTGGCTAGAAGTGTAGAAGTGTAGCGGGCTGAAGTGGACCAGAGAGGGAAACATGAACGGCACGGGTTACCTTCAGCAAGGTGAGGAGACTGAGGGAGGTTCGGTGGGAGCCTGCGTGATTCTGGGTGTGTGCTTCTTGGTGGGCACACCTGGAAACCTGCTGGTGGTGTGGACCATCTTGAAGCATGTGAAGCAACGATCATACACGGTGCTGCTCATCCTCCACCTAGCAGTCGCAGATCTTCTAGTGCTGATCACTCTGCCTCTTTGGATCTACTCGCTGGCTCATTCCTGGGTGTTCGGAGAGGCTGCCTGCAAAGCCATGACTTACATCATCAATGCTTGTATGTACAGCAGTGTTTTCCTCATCACCATCATGAGTGTGGAGCGCTTCCTGGCTGTCAGGTACCCATTTGCTTCAGCTGGATGGAGGAGAAAACAAGCACTGAACAAGTTATTATTAGTGGTGTGGGTAGCTTCATTTCTCCTGAGTATTCCTGTTATTGAGACTCAGACTTTGGGCGGCGATCAAGTTCAGTGTACGTTCAGACATTATGATTCTGATACACAGGAGGCTGTGCTACTGATTTTAGAAAGTCTTATAGGCTTTGTCATCCCTTTTTCTACTCTGGTAGTCTGTTATGGCTGCCTCTTCAGTCGAATAGCACAGATGAACTTCAAGTCCAAGCGAAAATCGACAGTTCTCATCTGCAGTGTGGTGGTGATGTTTGGAGTCTTCTGGATCCCACATCATGTGGGGAACTTTCTTTCCCTCATCGCACTTGCTCTCAAGTCCTCACACACTGAAGTGGCAAAAAACTTGGAGGATGCTTGTACCACCATGAGCATTATAGCAGGAGCCCTGGTGTTCATTAGTAGCTCAGTAAATCCATTGCTTTATGTGTTTGCCGCACGTACCTTCCGCAGCTCGCTCCGAGAAACTGGAATACAAAGACTGTTCCAGCATCTATCCAGTGCAGCCACAGGCGAAGGGAATAAAGAGTTATCGTTTGTGTCTAAAAGACATAGTTCACACACCAGCACCTCACATTGTATAACAGAGTCAAAATTGCCTGTAGATGCAGTTATGGAATCATTCATCAATACCTCAGCCTGACTCTGTAAGAACCCATATACAAAGAAACTATATAACAATCAAGAAAAATAACCATTGTTAACTGCTGTCTCCCAAAATTGTGCATAAAGCTTTAAATATTATTTTGTATTCCAGAACTGTCCTCAAAATGAAATGGCTATATATAATGTATATTTGTATTACGTATGGGTGAAACATTTGTGTTTTGTGTTTATTTGTGTAAAAGAATGGGCATTAGTGGCATTTTTTTATTTAAATTTTTTAGGTGTTTTTAATACTCCCTGAAAATTTATTTATAATGAAATCGCCTCTGCATATTCTGCAATGAACCCCCTTTTACAGTAGTGATATATTTTAATTGCCTGTCTGTTTAGGAACAAACTATGCTGACTTAAAATCTTTGTATTACAAAAAACTGATTTAAGCCAAAAGAATCACGTTATTGCACGCTTTCATTTGCAGTGCTTAATGATTTCAACATCTCCCTTTTCCTCATATTGCAACATGTGTGCGTGTTTAGAACTTGTAATCATGTGAAAAGGGGAAGTGGGCATTAAAAGCAACAGAGGTCAGTCTGGAGGAATATTTTGTCTTTTCCATTGAGGTGTTGTTCTGTTCTGTCATTTTTTTTCTCATGAAAATCAAACATATGTTTTTGCTCATTATCAAATTTGTCCCTAATTACTTTCTTAATACTTGCTTCTGGTCTTATTGTGTCGACTCATTAGAAAACATTTGTCTTCATAATCTTTTTTTCAAAACATAACTCCACATTTGCAGCAACTTCCTTTTTTTGGTTGACATCCCCAATCCCTATTTTTTTTTCAACCCTTCCCGTCCAACCACCAGTCAGAGACAACTTGTCACAATTCAATCAATTAGTTTTTCTCTAATGTCCTCTTTCACTCTAATAATGTGTCACGTTAGAAAAGTACAATGGATTGATGTTCACTGAATCAAAAAGAAATTATTTTGAAATTGTAATTTTTAAAAAGAGGGTTACTTCTCAACTCGTTTGTCACCTCCTCCTTGGTGTGTGTTTTTGAGCATATGCTAAGAGAGAGAGAGAGAGAGAGAGAGAGAGAGAGAGAGAGAGAGAGAGAGAGAGAGAGAGAAGTAGAGTGAGAGGCAACAGTACACTGCGCCTGTGAGTAAGTGCACATGTCTAGACCTGTGGTCTCTCTCTCTTTTACAACACAATTTTCATGACTGAAAGTATCAGCTGGCCATTGCTCAAGGAGAAACCAGAGAGAGAAAGATCAGGCATCTGCTAAGGTTGGCAGTGGGCATGGAAAAAGCATTCATGTAAATTTGGAATGCATTGAAAAAGTGAGAGGTCTGAAGAGAAACGGTTTCTGTCTTGTTAAATTAGTTACACATATGCACTGCATCATGAGAACAAGATTCAAATCCCACCACATTTGCTGGAATAGAGAAATGATGATCATTTTGAAAATGTTATTTCTTGTACTGTACAACTAATAGCCTTGTTTTTAATAACAACAACATAAAGTCATAAAGATCTTCATATCACAAACAGTAGCCTATGTAAGTAGGGACCCCAAATATGAGAATTTCCTTGCAAGTAGCCCCCTATAAAGGCATTTATATAATTTCATATATAGACCCATTTAAACTATGTGTGAAAAAAAAAAGTGATATTATGGTGTCATGTTTTGTCCTATATTAAAATATTGGTCTTTATTTGTCAAAGTATTAAAGTCAAAACAAATTTTAACAATATGTAAGGTTGGTCTGGCCTGTGATTCACTTGCACTTTGCACTTTTTTACCATGCAAATGTAAAACTTGAATAATGTATTTTGTCTTAATTTAGTGTGTGGACAGCAGTTTTTGTATTCTTTTAACAATATGACAATATTTCATTCATATTAATATTTCAGCTTTTCATAATTAATATTATTTATTAATATAAAAAAAGCTACCAGAAAAGAGCGCCTTCTTTCTTTTCTTTTACCAAACCACAGATAAAACTATATCAGACTTTGCAATGTATGTTGCTTTGACAAGGAGGAGGGCAGGGCCGGGCCGGGCCGTGGCTATGCACGCCCGACCCCCGATCGGGCTAATCAGCCGAGGAGAGGGATAAAAGCAGCCGGATGCGGCAGTTTGGGAGAGAGAGAGAGCCACATGCAGTTGCCGTGTGTGTGTGTCTTTTTGTTCAAGTTTTCATAAAATTTTACTTTGATGGTTCATCTGGTTCCCGCCTACTCCTTTCCCATTTTAACTTCCCTGTTATATTGGTTCCAAAACTCGGGAAGGAGGAGGGATGCGCTGTCGTGGAGTCCTCGCCACTGCCATCTGCCCAAATGACTGGATGGTGTGTCTGGGAACCGGCAAGCAATTTTTCTCTCTCTCCTCTCTTTCTCTCACTGTCGATCTGCCTTGCCCTTTCCCTCTTCTTTTTTATACAATTATATTTTGTTAAAGGGAACACAATTCACTAAGATGGCAATTTATGAAATTTTAGTATTTAAATCTTAAAACATTTTTTTAATGTGTGCAAGGAAAGGAGGGCCGTTTCTAGCTATAACACCCATATAAGGTTAGGGCCCCAAGGCCACCAGAGGGCCCCACAAAGCAAGGCTGGTTTTAATTAGTATTGTTTTATTGATATTTTTTTTGTATATAGTTATTTATAGTAATTTATTGTTATTGATGTGCAATTCTTTTGCGTTTTGTGCAATTATTATATTCCAATTTAAGTTAAGTTAATACATTCAAATTGTGGTGTCATTCTAACACGCTTAGGGTGTGCTGCTCAGAAACGGTCCTGAAGGAAGGAGAAATGAGTGCTTAGGAAATACATATATTTTTTCTTCATAAAACTATATGCAGGCCATTCTCGTCTCTTTATTTCATCTCATTTAAATAAACCCCACCACGATATTTATTCTGAACAATGCCAGAAAATAAAGGAACACTAGCATGGTTTTAAAATAGAGATAAAAAGACAGACAAAGAGGGAGTTCAAAAAGGTGAGCAGCAACAGCAGTGAAAAAGGAGTGAATTCTTCTTATCTTCCACTTCCTAGAGCAGAACCGGCCAATAAGTGCGGGCTACATAGGTGCTGCAGCACTACGCCCCGCCCTCACCTTTACAAACCAGCCAATCAGCGAGCTCCCTTGAGAGATTGACTCCAAACACGGAGGCCGACCAAAGCCAGGTAACCAAGAAAAAAAAAAAAAAAAGAGACAGCGAGTAAAGCCTTCAGGGCTTGTTATGGGGTTAGCGTGAGACGAACCTGGACTTTTTTCTGCCTTCTTTACCAGTCAAACCAGTAACTCAGGATAGAGAACACACAAGTACAGCAACAGGTAGAGTCTCCTGTCGCACTTTTTCTCGTGTCCTTCTCCTGGAATAATCTTCTCTCCTTCCTCGTGTACTACAATTGAGTTTCCTTTTCTTTTGTTTGCTTCTCTTGGAGAAAGGTGAACCCTCGTGTTACTGTTTTATTTGATCTTTGCTCTTAATTGTAGTTTTTACCCTTGTGGTCCCTGATGGCTTCGCACAGTGATACTCTGGTGGTGTTCTTTGGGGCAACAGCTGGTGCAAATGGGGGTAAACTGGGGTCGGATGAAAGGGAATTAATTCTCTTGGTGTGGCAAATTGTGGATCTACATGAGAAGAAGGTACGGACCTTTTGACCCTGTTCTAAGGTCTCTCTCTCTCTCTCTCTCTCTCTCTCTCTTTAAAAACTACCCACCGAGTAATGGCTACACTGTTCTAGTGTTAGAAACTACCTTGACAGCTGACGTTTACCAACATGGTGCGCTTTCAGAGAGTTACATATGTGTTAAAACGAGCAGTTTATGCTGATAATTGTTTTCATAGTTATTTTATTATTTATTGGGCTTCTTCAAATGTCGAGACGTTTTGTTGGTTTAAATTAAGCATATTAAAAGCCACGAGAGACGAAAGCGTGCCTTGTTTGGTGCATGTCATCGCCTGTAGGTCAGTAACCCTGCCGTGTCTGCTTTGCATTCACAAAAAACCGCCTATCATCATCATTGTGGCTCTGTTTCGAAACCCAGTGAGCTGCCTAACTAGACAACATGTTTGGGCGCCCGGAGAACAGAAACATTGCGTCTCTGTTCTCAACAGCCAGGTCTGTGTTTAAGTGCTCGCCACAAGAGATTGCGCAGCTAAGTTACAATGTGAGGCCCGTTGAAAGAGCTGGTATTGTTAACAGGTGGGCAAGCTTCAGCGGCGTCTAGTCAAGCCGGACAGTGTGGATCTTACAGACCAGTGTAAGGAGGAGACCGGGCTCACGGCGGAGGAACTGTGTAAGGCCGAGCCGCTGGAGAGCGTCCTGCAGCAGGTGAGAGACGATTGTCATTCTGTGAACATTCCAGCTGAAAATAAATCAATCAATTAAATGTAAACAAGCAAGGCCTTTAATCTGCTAGAAGTGTCTGTCTGTCTATCCATCCATCCATCCATCCATAGCACAAAAAAAATGTATGTATATGGCCCTCGTGTACAGTCAGGTTCGAAATTGTAGTGTTCCTACAATCCCGATAGACTGTTTTTTTGGACAGATCGCTATTCATAAAGGTACATGCTATTTACACCCGGCACTGTAAATAGTGGCAAATATTATTTGCACCCTAACTAAATACTAACAGTAAAGGGGCATCACTGTATCATTTTTATTGTGTTTATTTAGAGTCCTATGGACACATTGCACCAACCTCTACCCCTAAACCTAACCTTTCTTTACAAACATTAATAATGGCTTTTCTACAGTAACCATATTATAACAATGGTATTTTGTAGTAAAATCATAGTAATCACATTAATATGGTATATATATATATATATATATATATATATATATATATATATATATATATATATATATTGACTATATAAACACCATATTAATGTAGTAACACCATTTTTAATGGCATCAAATCTATGGTTTCTGCAAAAAACAAAAAAAATCATGGTTTCTGCAATATTATTGCAGTTAACTACCTTTCTATTAAATTGTATATATTATTACAAGTAGTATTAATGAAAATATTAAGAATGAAGACAGGAAACAGAATGGGAAAAAGGGTGCGACAAATGTGGAATCAAACCCGGGTTGAAAAGAAACAGTCTTGCCGGCATTACGCCCCAATTCCACTGAAGAAACACGCATAATGCAGTTTGTTGTAAATGTATATGTTTCCAGTAGACTATTGGGGTGCAAATAGTTGTGCAGTGTGGCAGGTGTTATTTACACCTGGGTGTAAATAGACAAATCTTTAAATTCACACATAAACCAGTTCATAACAATCTTGATTTTCCACTTGTGAGCTGAATTACTCTGCCTCCCATACATAATTTTATACATGACAGAATTATTTTCTTTAAATGTCTCGCTGGGGTATTTAATGTGAGTGTGTTGTACACTGCCTGACCCCAAAAAAGTTGCATACTCTAATCATGGCATTTGTTCGACAACCTTATGCAGCGTCACAACATTTATTTCCATCCAGAGTTGTATTAGCTTTTGGCCGAGGTCCGTATTGATGACGGGAGTCGAACCACTCCGTAAAGTCTTCTCCAGCACATCCCAAAGACATTCAGTGGGGTTAAGGTCAGGTCTCTGTGGTGGCCAATTCATGTATGAAAATTATTCCTCATGCTCCCTGAACCACTCTTTCACAATTTGAGCTCAGTAAACCTGGGCATTGATGTCCTGTCCTGTAATATGCTTGTGCCATCAGCAAAGAAAAAAATCCATTGATGGGATAACCTGGTCATTCGTGTAGTCAGCCGGTAGTCATAATTTTATTGCCGCATAATGCTGCTGAGCATAGACCTGACCAACTGAAGCAACCCCAGATCATATCACTGCCTCCAGAAGCTTGTACAGTGGGCACTTATGCATGACGGGTGCATCGCTTCATGCGCTTGCCTTATTACCCTGACGTGCTCTTCACTTTGGGATAGGGTATATCTGGACTCATCAGACCACATTACCTTTTTCCGTTGCTCCACAGTCCAATCTTAATGCTCCCTAGCAAAGTGAATTAGTTTTTTCCAATTAGCCTCTCAAACAAGTGGCTTTCTTGTGGTCACACAGCTGTTTAGTCCCAGTCCTGTAAGTTCTCGTCACATTGTGCATGTGGAAATGCTCTTACTTTCACTATTAAACATAGCTGTGAGTTCTACTTTAGTTTTTTTATGATTTGTCTTCAAGCGTTTAAGTGATCCCCGATAATGATCATTCAAGATTTTTTTCTAACCACATTCCTTCTGCAAAGCTGATGGTTCACCATGATCCTTCCAGGTTTTAATAATGCACTGGACAGTTCTTATCCCAATTCCAGTGATTTCAGCAATCTCTTTAGAAGTTTTCTTTGCTTGATGCAGGCCAGTATTTTGCCCCTTCTGAAACACAGTAACATCTTTTCCATGACAATGGGATACGTCTTCCAACATGGTTGTTTAAGAAATAAGAAGCTACACGCTGCATCAGTTCGGGTTAAAAGAATTGTTGCCAGCTGAAACATATTAATCACTGCAATAATGATCCAATCATAGGCTCTTAAGTATATGCTAATTTAAATCCAAACAGTGCCTTTTTTTTTTTTTTTTTGGTCAGGCAGTGTATGTTTGCGGTTTGGGTGAGTGTGGGAAGGAAGGCACAGGCACTTTGCTTCAGGGGAATGTGCAGGTCTAGTCTTGTTTTGGACTGATGTATTGAGCAGACATCTGGAAGACGGAATTTTTACCTGTTAATGCACCTACCTGAGAGCCATAAATGTCACTGAGTTAAGAGAGAACAAGACTGATTCAAAGATAGTGGGATGCACAGAATAAAAGAAAAGAGAAATAGACTGGGAATTAGGTGAAAAAGAGAGTGCAAGTTCCCCTCTTTAATTTCCTTTACGTTACTGTCCAGGATAGGCTTGTTTATCAAGCTGGATATGGACATTTTCAGGTTCCTCCAGATTTACGCAGGTATGTTTTGTCCAAAGGCAGTTGTTGCCAAACGTGTTTCTCAACCCTGACACAGAGAGAATTTGTTTGTTCTCAGTAAACCTGTTCCCACCCCCCACTTTTTCATAATGGACACCTCTTCATTAATGTCCCACAGAAATGTAATGCCCCGATTTTAAGCTCAGTAGTTTATTTTATGACTGCTACTCTATATGGTTGTTGTAATAATATATATTTATTCAATATACATCTTAATTTATTAATATAAAAATGAGAGGCATTAAACAATACTTTGTCAACAGAACAATTATATTTTTGATTTCATGTGTGTTGCATTGCATACTTTTAGGTTGTGTTTGCATGCCATATCTCAATTCAGTTGTAGCCTATCCCTAGGAGGCTCAGTAAATATTAACTAGTAAAATCAATTTCTCCCAGCCATCCTTTCAGAGATAGAGTAATACACGCCAGTGGTTCAGTTCATTTTCCCTGTTTTGTTAGTCCTTTCACATTCAAAGCAGTACATCCACCTCCATCAGGTGTTATATTTTTATTGTAAAGAACTGATTGATTTTAAAAAGGGGTTGACATAGATGGCCTTGCAGGTCTAATGAATGAGTCCCACTCAGGTATGCCAGTTCACAGATGACCTTGGCCTTTTGACTTCAGTGAAAGTTAAACTGAAAATCCCCTTGATATACACAACTAACATTGCCTGATAAAATTGTCCCCAGCAGTATTTTCTGGGGCATATAATGCACTAACAAATTAGAAAATTTAGCAGTTCACATTTTTCATCCCATTTTACTCTTGACTCATCTTAGATTTGAGTCAAGCTTGTTTTTCCAAGCTGTAATAGATGAAATGTGCTGTTTTGTACAATATGGGGGGGGAAACGGAAAGAAAAAAAGTTATAGCTGCTGGCATTCGCTGGATGACTCGCTTTGCACCTGCTTTTAGACGCTAACACTGTGGAAATAGTGCAAAGCTAACACACCTGTGTGTGTGTGTGTGTGTGCGAGTTTGTGTGTGTGTGTGGATGTTTTATGAAGACTTAATACATTGTACTCAATACATTTGTTGGTGTGAAATGATTAGTGTTACGTAAGCTTGGGTGTGTTTGAGAAACAGAAAGGATGTGTTAGACAGAGAAACTCGGTGTGTATGTTACCGAGAGAGCAGGCTGGCAGCAGCATGCCAGTACCTGTGTGTGTGATGAGCAGAGTGCTTTATTTCTTTACACACTGACTGTCAGTGCTGAGGGAGGATTCTGGGAAATGCATACAATCATCTGTCTGTATGAGAGGATGAGTGACACGTTCATCCATTCTTTCATTCAGACTCAGAGCAGAAAGCACAAGCTTCCCATTAGTGAAATGGAAATTTACAGAGATGGATTAAGATGAGTTTCGAGACAACAGTTCTATTCAGAAAATTCTTTATTGCATATGTTTCACCACCAGGAAAAAGTCAAGTGTCAAACTGAAAGATCTTGTTTGTTGTTTGTCATATTTTCTTAAACTACCTTGGTCTTATCATCAAACTAGACATTAATGATGAAATGGCATTAAAAGAATAATAAATCAGTAAATTAGATTGGTTTCGAGACTGATGTTTATACTGAATTGTATTAACAGAGTTTGAAAAGAGCTTGTATGTGAATTGTTGTTCAAACATCCTTACCGTGGTGCAGGTACATCCGGTTACCTTATCTCAGAATACTCCTACTTTGCTTCGTCCTGGACACTGTGGACAAACTAAGATTAAACAAACATTGCTTCCTTATATATTCAAATTTATTTCAACCTGTGTACTGTCTCTCCAAATGTTGTTTGGTTAAAACAAACATATATATATATATATATATATATATATATATATATATATAGTGTGAGGAAAATAAGTATTTGAACACCCTGCTATTTTGCAAGTTCTCCCACTTAGAAATCATGGAGGGGTCTGAAATTGTCATCGTAGGTGCATGTCCACTGTGAGAGACATAATCTAAAAAAAAAAATCCAGAAATCACAATGTATGATTTTTTAACTATTTATTTGTATGATACAGCTGCAAATAAGTATTTGAACACCTGAGAAAATCAATGTTAATATTTGGTACAGTAGCCTTTGTTTGCAATTACAGAGGTCAAACGTTTCCTGTAGTTTTTAACCAGGTTTGCACACACTGCAGGAGGGATTTTGGCCCACTCCTCCACACAGATCTTCTCTAGATCAGTCAGGTTTCTGGGCTGTCGCTGAGAAACACGGAGTTTGAGCTCCCTCCAAAGATTCTCTATTGGGTTTAGGTCTGGAGACTGGCTAGGCCACGCCAGAACCTTGATATGCTTCTTACAGAGCCCCTCCTTGGTTATCCTGGCTGTGTGCTTCGGGTCATTGTCATGTTGGAAGACCCAGCCTCGACCCATCTTCAATGCTCTAACTGAGGGAAGGAGGCTGTTCCCCAAAATCTCGCAATACATGGCCCCGGTCATCCTCTCCTTAATACAGTGCAGTCGCCCTGTCCCATGTGCAGAAAAACACCCCCAAAGCATGATGCTACCACCCCCATGCTTCACAGTAGGGATGGTGTTCTTGGGATGGTACTCATCATTCTTCTTCCTCCAAACACGGTTAGTGGAATTATGACCAAAAAGTTCTATTTTGGTCTCATCTGACCACATGACTTTCTCCCATGACTCCTCTGGATCATCCAAATGGTCATTGGCAAACTTAAGACGGGCCTTGACATGTGCTGGTTTAAGCAGGGGAACCTTCCGTGCCATGCATGATTTCAAACCATGACATCTTAGTGTATTACCAACAGTAACCTTGGAAACGGTGGTCCCAGCTCTTTTCAGGTCATTGACCAGCTCCTCCCGTGTAGTTCTGGGCTGATTTCTCACCTTTCTTAGGATCATTGAGACCCCACGAGGTGAGATCTTGCATGGAGCCCCAGTCCGAGGGAGATTGACAGTCATGTTTAGCTTCTTCCATTTTCTAATGATTGCTCCAACAGTGGACCTTTTTTCACCAAGCTGCTTGGCAATTTCCCCGTAGCCCTTTCCAGCCTTGTGGAGGTGTACAATTTTGTCTCTAGTGTCTTTGGACAGCTCTTTGGTCTTGGCCATGTTAGTAGTTGGATTCTTACTGATTTGTATGGGGTGGACAGGTGTCTTTATGCAGCTAACGACCTCAAACAGGTGCATCTAATTTAGGATAATAAATGGAGTGGAGGTGGACATTTTAAAGGCAGACTAACAGGTCTTTGAGGGTCAGAATTCTAGCTGATAGACAGGTGTTCAAATACTTATTTGCAGCTGTATCATACAAATAAATAGTTAAAAAAATCATACATTGTGATTTCTGGATTTTTTTTTTTTAGATTATGTCTCTCACAGTGGACAAGCACCTACGATGACAATTTCAGACCCCTCCATGATTTCTAAGTGGGAGAACTTGCAAAATAGCAGGGTGTTCAAATACTTATTTTCCTCACTGTGTATATATATATATATATATATATATATATATATATATATATATATATATATATATATATATATATATATATATATATATATATATATATATATATATATATATATATATATTTTAGGTATATAGGTGATGCACCGAAACGAAAATTCTGGGCCGAAACCGAAAATTCAGGGCGCACTTGGCCGAAAATGAATTTTTTTTTTTTTAAATACCTATTAAAAACCAGGGCAGATCAGGCAGATGACCAGGGAACCAAGGTAACCAGAGCAGATCATAATTGATTGTAATTCACACCTGAGGAGACAAAAGACCCTCCTGGGCCCATCACTGAGGAATGTGACAGAAAGAGAATGAATGTGAGGAGATTTAATGATCAAAATCAAGTTTTAAGTTAAAAGAAGTAATATGACTATACATTTTCTTTACATAAAGACTTCACTTAATTTTAGACCTACACTACCATTTAAAAGAAGTCTCTTCTGCTCACCAAGGCTGCATTTATTTGATCCAAAATACAGTAAAAACAGTGATATTTTGAACTCTTTTTACAATTTAAAAGAACAGTTTTCTATTTGAATATATTGTAAAATGCAATTTGTGATCAAAGCTGAATTTTCAGCATCATTACTGCACTCCTCAGTGTCACATGATCCTTCAGAAATCATTAAAATATGCTGATTTTCTAATATGGGCATATTTAAAAAATTTTTTTTTTTAACTCATTTAACCTGAACCCATATTTGCAAGCACAAGCATTGATGATAATGAGGCAGCATTAACACTAAAATATAATCTAAACATTCATATTATTTTTATACCATATTGCATATCATATTTATATTATACAGCATACAATTTAAATACCTGCTTTAGCTTAAACAACATTTACATGTAACTAAAACTTGCTTATTAGGACCTATTTCAAATTTCAATGCTTTTAATAAGTTTATATAAAATAGCATGTCAACTAATGAAAACTAAATGACTTACTCGTCTGAAATTGTATCCTCGGTTGAATCAAATCACTCTTCAAAATACAAATGTTCACTGGAGTCCCGCTCTTCTTCTCTGGAAAATTGTAACTCTTCGTCACTATCGAGGAGATTCCTCGCCTGTGTATCTTGCAATTTATTTTTATTTTTTTCCCAAATGCGCAGAAAAGGGAATGAACTAAATGCTTTTTAAGGCACTGTCGGGAGCATTCACCATTTGCTTTGATCGTCTCAGCACTTTAGGGTATGAATGACGCCCTCTGTCCGTTGGTGGGATCACATTAGGAATAATTAGCTGAGCCAGGAGAAACTGTACATCACTTTGTTTCATACAGATTACATTGCAGGATAATATTTTTTTTTTTAATAAATCACACACACACAGGCGGACAAAAACAAAGACAATGTTAAGCTTAATTTAATGAACCATATCTTTCAGCTGTGTTTGATATAACGGCAAGTGATTTTCTAGTACCAATTAACAATTTAGCATGATTACTCAAGGATAGGGATGTCCTGATCAGCTTTTTTGGCCCTGATCCAATATTTAAATATTAAATATCTGCCGATACCGAGTCCTGATCAGTTACTTGTATTTGCCTTGATAATAGAGCTGTAGACTGTTTTTATTT
This sequence comes from Moxostoma hubbsi, assembly GCA_032164185.1. Lineage (NCBI taxonomy): Eukaryota > Metazoa > Chordata > Actinopteri > Cypriniformes > Catostomidae > Moxostoma > Moxostoma hubbsi. The sequence continues at coordinate 31,613,697 of JAVLUX010000003.1, read as the reverse complement.
AGTTTTTTTTTACAAAAATAAATAAGTAAACCAATTAACTAAAAGATGTCTTCATACATTTAACTTAGTGTAGCTAGCATTTTTTATTTTTTTTTATAAAACTCGCATATAAAATCAACTTCTACTTAGAATAGCTTATTTTAACTTTTAATATTCAGGTAAAAAAAAAAAAAATCACAAATTTACTGAGTTCTGTATGGATGAATAGAAATCTTACACTTACAAATAGTGTAGATGGCTTGACTTGAATAGTCACAACAAAAAAAATATTCTATAAAAACTCAATTCCACTTAAAAGTGGCGTAAACAGTTAAATTTGAACAGGCCCAAGTTAAACAGTAATGAAACAGTTATTAATAGTTCTGTTGTCAATATCAAAATGCCATTAAATTACATACTGACAACCAGTAAAAATCATGAAAGCATCACACATCACAGAGTTACATTCAAAAATAAGAAAAATATATTCATAACAAGCTCTAAAACTGCTCCAGTGAGAAATCATTCGTATCTATGGTCTGTTTACTGTCGTTGAGATTTGCTGTAACACAAATCACTAATTCTTAAGCAAATGCATGTAGACGCGGTGTCATTATTGAAGGTTAAACGGTTATATTTATTATTAGTGGTATTGTGACCAACATTAATCTGATTTAAATTAGGTGACTGATGATGAGATATTGAGAGCACCTGAAGAGTGCACATCTCTGACACAGAGAGCGCTCCTGTTAAAGAGAGTGAAGCTAAAAGCGCTCCTGATTGTTCAAACAGTCTCTCACTCAACACAACATCTGATTGTCACAACTCGTATCATGTATTTGCATGTTTATTTGTTCTTTAATTTGTTTTTAAACCTGTTAGCATCCACTCTATCCTCTTCATGTTCACTGTGCAACGAGTCCGAGTAACTACCGTAATGAAAATGGGCAAATTAATATTCATATTCATTCATTTTTTAAAACAAACCGGCATATTCATCTCAATTACATCATGTCTGAAAGTTTCAATTCGTGAATGCTTAGAATTACCAACAACTCACCCTCCAGAGGCCATTCTGTCATGCTTCAAGGTCTGAGAAAGCACTCATTCATTAGAGGAGCAGTGTATGTGTGATTGCCTGCATGCTGCAAAAAAGATCAGCCCTAAATCTAGGCACAATCTGCCGACCACGGATTTAAGATAAATATCGGTCGATTTTGATTGGCGGCCGATCGATCAGGACATCTCTACTCAAGGATAACATGTTGGAGTGATGGCTGTTGGAAATGGGGCCTGTCTAGATTTGATAAATTATTATTTGTATTGTATTTTTTTTACATCAGTAATGTCCTGACCATATTTTGTGATCAGTTGAATACCACTTTGGTGAATTAAATTAACAGTTTCCTTTCAAAACAGCAAAATCTGTACATTATTCCAAACTTTTGGCTGCCAGTGTAATTCAGAGCTTTTAATCTTATTTTTAGTAACTGTTGGCAGCTGTGGCTCAGGTGGGTTGGCCACTAATCGCAGGGTTAGCGGTTCGATTCCCGGCCCACATGACTCCACATGCCGAAGTGTCCTTGGGCAAGACACTGAACCCCAATGCTCCCAATGGCAGGTTAGCGCCTTGCACGGCAGCTCTGCCGTCATTGGTGTGTGAATGAGACGCAGTGTAAAGTGCTTTGAATACCGATAAGTTTAAAAAGGCGCTATATACGTGCAGACCATTTACCATTTATAACTGTTAAGAAAAGCTTGCGGTAAAGCTTGCTGATCACACCACACAAAAAACTGTAATGCATTTACTTAGCACCGCAATTCTTTCTGTGTTTGTGTGTGTTCATAGCTGTTTTCACATCACAGCCCCACCCTGCACAAATGCATTAATTTCTGCTAAACAAATGCACTGGTAAAATGAAGAGACAAACCATTGTCTCACCCTGTATCTATACATGGTTAGAGAGAGAAGATCAAACTCCCATGCAAGAGCAAAGAAGAGCACTACTAAAGAAATTTTGCACATTTAATATTTTGTAGGCTGCGTGACAAATATTTTTAAGTAATAGTAGTGTGTGTGTGTGTGTGTGTGTGTGTGTGTGTGTGTGTGTGTGTGTGTGTGTGTGTATGTGTGTGTATATATATATACACACACACAGGTGTATAACGGGTGTAAGGTTTTAAAATTAAGCCAAAAGAATGAGTAGACTAGCCTCTCCAGTTCTGCAAAAAGAAGCGCTAGTGTGGTTAGGCTGATATGTATTGGAGTTTCTGTTTCACATTCTCCTCTGCAATGCTGTAAGTGAGAGAGAAATGTGATCTTTGGCATACATGGTTATCAATCAGTCCCTCCTGTTGAGCCGTGTGTGTGTGTGTGTGTGTGTGTGTGTGTGTGTGTGTACACAAAGAGGGCAAATTCCAAATTGAATTTTTGCATCCTTGAAGGGCACTGCAGGAATGGGACATGATTCCTTGGGTCATTCTAAATGCAATTGATGGCGATTTCTCATGACTCATAATGAATCCTGAGTTGATTTGCTTGGGATCTTTCCTGGGTTTTTCTAGCAGAGGAATATGTTTCTTATATACACCAATCAGTCACAACATTAAAACCACCTGCCTAATATTGTGTAGGTCCCCCCCATGCCGCCAAAACAGCACTGCCCCGCATCTCAGAATAGCATTCTGAGATTATATTCTTCTCGCCACAATTGTACAGAACGGATATCTGAGTTACCATAGACATTGTCAGTTGAACCAGTCTGGCAATCTCTGTTGACCTCTCTCATCAACAAGGCTTTTCCATCCACAGAACTGCCGCTCACTGGATGTTTTTTGTTTTTGCAACATTCTAGAGACTGTTGGCTGTGAAAATCCCAGGAGATCAGCAGTTACAGAAATGCTCAACTAGCCTGTCTGGCACCAACAATTATCAATGCGATTATCTAATCAGCCAATCGTGTGGCTGCAGTGCATAAAATCATGCAGATATGGGTCAGGAGCTTCAGTTAAAGTTCACATCAACCATCAGGAAGGGGAAAAATGTGATCTCAGTGATTTGGACTGTTGTATGATTATTGGTGCCAGATGTGCTGGTTTGAGTATTTCTGTAACTGCTGATCAACTGGGAAAAAAAAATCCGGATAACAGCTCTGTACAATTGTGGTGAGAAGAATAGCATCTCGTAATGCACAAAGCATCTCATAATGCACAACACATCGAACATTGAGGTGGATTAGCTACAACAGTAGAAGACCACATCAGGCACTTACAAGAGTTTAAAGTTTGCCAGTTACGAGCGGCTTTAAAAGGAAATAACTGTCTGATCGGAAAATGTCAGTATTTTTGCATCACCTGAAGCTTTTTGGAAAGTTTAGAGTGCATCTGGACTGTGATCTGTGTAATTTTTTTTTCTCTCCTCAGTCAGGCGTGAACTACAGTGCTGCTCTCGAGCGTCATCAGAATTTAATGTGATCTCATGTTATGTTAAATGAGATCAATGGACTATTTGACCACGAAAATTTGTATTTACAATCTTTTTATTGTTGACGTCGTCAATAACGTTGACTAATCATTTCAGCCCAACATTAATGTGTCTGATATCAACACAGATGACAAGCACGAATGCCTGAAGCTCCTTTAACACAGGTGATCCACTAAAATAACAGATAATTCTGCTTGACATGTTGTGTTTGTACTTTGATTATATTTTCAGACTTTGTTACACTTAATAATCATGCATTAGCACACTGACATAGTGACTGATGCATGTCGTCATGAAACAGAGACCCTCCCCTCCAAATCCGAACACAAGTGGTCACAGGAGTTGCATTTAAGTGACCAGGTTTAAACAGCGATGTGTCTCACCTGACCACTTGTGTTTGAATCACCTGAGACGCATCTGTAAAGCAGTTCAATGGAAAGGAGGAGGCAAGAACTGGCTTGATGATGTAAATAATAGTTTACTAGAGAGAGATGGGAAAAAAAAAAAAAAAAAACGTACTCGCCGGTTCTCTGATACACCGTCGCATGGTCCCCGATCACTCCTCCACCCTCTCAGGCAGACGACAGCCGTTCCTCCCCTGGCGGACCGGAGTCAGACCCACGACCCCCGGAGGAAAGAACGCCCCTCCGCGTTCACGGCGACTCCTGGGAACACTCCTCTGCCCCTGGCAGCGGCTCCATCGCTCCAGGCGGTCGGGGAGTCCAGTCCCCACTCGCCTCGTGGACTGCGGCCGTTCACCGCGGTCGGGCTACTCCCTCCCCCAGCAGAAGGCAGCTGCACTCCCCCGGGTTGACAGCCGGTTGTCGAGGACTCCGCGACGGGCATCCCTCCTCCTTCCCTGATTTCGGCACCAGTGTAATGCGATTTGGATGGGCAAGGAGGGTGCGAGAACCGGCTTGTCAATATAAATAATATTTTAATTATAAACTTTAACAAAAGATGAACACACACACACACACACACACACACACACATGACGGACATGTCCATATGATCTCTCTTTCATCGCACCACCGTCTGTCGTCGGCCTTTATCTCTCTCGGAGGCTTAATTAGCCTGATAAGGGACCAGGTGTGTATAATCACAACCTGGCCCCGCCCTCCGCCCTGCCACACCATCGTAATACCATGTGGAAATGGGGCCTATTAGGACCAAAGTGTTCCTAATAAAGTGCTCAGTGAGTGTACACTGGTGGCCAAAAGTTTGGAATAATGTAAAGATTTTGCTGTTTTGGAATGAAATTGGTACTTTAATTCACCAAAGTGAAAATCAGCTGATCACAAAATATAGTCAGGACATTACTAATGTAAAAAACGGCACCATCACTATTTTAAAAAAGTAGTTTGATAAAATCTAGACAGGCCATATTTCAAGCAGCCATCACTCCAACACCTTATCCTTGAGTAATCATGCTAAATTGCTAATTTGGTACTAGAAAAATCACTTGCCATTATATCAAACACAGTTGGAAGATATTTGGTTTGTTAAATGAAGCTTAACATTGTGTTTGTTTTTGAGTTGCCACTGTATGCAATAGACTGGCATGTCTTAAGGTCATTATTAGGGCAAAAATGGCAAAAAAGAAACAGCTTTCTCTATAAACTCATCAGCCAATCATTGTTTTGAGGAATCAAGTCTATCCATTGCTTGAAATTGACAAAAAAACTGTTTTCAAACAAAAGTGTACACTACAGTCTTCAAAGACAAAGGACATCTGGCTCTAACAAGGACAGGAAAAGATGTGGAATTTCAGATGTACAACTAAACAAGAGGATAAGTACAACAAAGTCTGTTGTAATTACCTGACATTTTCAAAACTCTTGTTAAGCCCTTAATGATAAACTGAAGTTCTGTATTAGTATGATAGTATTAGTATAATATTAGTAAGAGGTATGAGGACGGGCAAGTTATGTCAAAAACAATTATCATAGTAGAGGAGCGTGATAGGAATGATTGGAACTTTTCTTTATACTGCATGATTTTTCTCAAAGCTCTTAAAACAAATTTCCAGCTTGAAGTTTGATTAGTAAAATTATTTCTTCCATTTATGTTTGTTGCAAATGAACAACACTTTTCCAATCATTCATGCTTCTTTTTTTTTTTTTTTTTTATAAACTGTGTCTTGGTCGCTTTTCCTGTTTATTGCCATGAGTAAAGGCAATGTTGGCTTGTGTTATCATTGCTGACATAGATGTTATTGTGTGATACACGGCTGGATGTTATGGATGCAAAAATTGTATTTCAAATATTTTCAGCCTATTGATGATATTCAGTAATTGTAAAGCCCTGAAGGATCGTTAAGTTGGTCTTCTGATGTTCTTTATGAAACATAATTGCCAAATAAAAAGCGCAATCAAACCATCGCGATATTGCTTAATTTTATTTTGTCAGTAAAATCCTCACGATTATAGTGTGATATATGGTCTAATTTACAGAAGTCCTATCCATTCTCTTATTGCATGCAAAAATCTGACAAATAGAATTTGTCTCCACTATTTGACAGCATAGGACAAAAATTATTTGTCTCCTAAAACTTGCTGTTCTGAGCCAGTTGGATTAGTTCGATAATAGGCCCCTGTAGGGGCATGACCAAAGTCTTATGTCATGTGAGTAATTTAATATATCTAGTAATGGTATGTATCACAATGTAGTTATTTTTGCTGGAAATGCAATGGAAACCTTGTTTAGACAGTAACCATTTTTAATGTCCAATTTTAGACAAAAAAATACATACTTGTTCATCTAATTTTATAATAGTCCTCATTTTACAATAGCTAGTATGCTTTAATTTACAGCTACACACACACACACACACACATATCCCTATCCTCCATTCTTCTCATGTCAGAGCCACTTACTGGGGAAACTTAAGAAGCGATCCTACCAGCCAGCTTTTCCAAATACTTGGGAATCGAACGAAGATCTAACTGACAACATTAGAAACAAGCATGTAAAAGATAATATATCCATGTTTTGAATCACAATACATTTAAGCATAAGGAATAAAAACACATACATTACTCAAGCTGTACATCCCAAGAAACCTCACAAAAATTGAAATAAACTCCAGCAACTTTCCTGACTTCCCAACTCCCATATTGGCATGTCCCATTCATCCCTATTCCCTTTTGAAGACCGTTATTTTTAAACTATTCTTATTGGAAATTCTGTTTGGAATGCATGGGCTGTGCTCCCTGCAAAGGCATGATCAGCGGCAGCTAGAACACAGCCAGGCGCACTGAACATTGTAGGGGGAGGGTGCTTTCTCATTATAGAAAGCATTGGATTGGACAAGGTTTCGCAACCTCTGTGATATCATGGATATTCCTGAGCATATACCATATACTGTAGATTACATTGAAGCTAATAGATATGGATATTAATTTCATGAAACCAAATGTTTTGGGCCAAGAGAAAAGCCCCTAAATAACAATAATTCAATAACTAACAACTAAAAAAAATTAGAATTCTTATTTATAGAATAATCAATAAATTATATATTTTAAATATAATCAGATTATTAAAAAGCATTAATTTTTATTTTATTTTTTTATATTACTATGGCTGACGCATAAACCATTGATAAGACAATATCATTAAACACAAGGCATACAGTCCAAAGCAATCCATTATGCAATTGAATTTGTCAGTCTGTTTGGTATAGATTTATTACAATTGCTTTTCTAAAGAAATGTCAATATACACATGCCTCAGACGGACGCTTTTGGAGCATCTCACGTTGAATGCATCACATCATAAACGTAGCGATTTAGGTTGCTGTTTCACGTTAAATGTAGTTGAAAACATAGAAAACCGGTCTCGAGACCCATGCATTCAGAACCCAGTCTTTCAACCATACTACTGACTGGTTTACCTATTCATTCATGCTCCAGTTGAGCTCACAGTTTCATATCCACTGCATTGAATGACATTCAGTAAATTTGTGGATAAACTTGTATAGTGGATAGTAACTTGTACAGAGTTGTAGTTGTTGTTTTAGCACTGCTCGGCTGTTGTTTGATGTACAGTACTTGATTGTGGTTGTACTTTTGTTGAAATATGGAAAAATAAAAGTACAAATTGCATTAAGCAATCCTGCCCTCTGATAACGATGCAAACACATCCATCGTGGTATAAACAGTATAGAAAATTATTGGTTGACACATTTTTACCATTGTATAGTGTGTGTGTGTGTGTGTATATACAGTCACACCACCCAGCCCTAGGTCCCTGTTTGTTTTGTAGGGTTTTAAGCATTGCATTTGCATTGTTATAAGCATCTGGGTTTGAATTGAACATTGGCAACATTTGAGTTATGTGACCAACAGGTAAGTGTCAGTTATCAACTGAAAAGATATTAAGAAGATAGCATTTGAAAGTCAAATCAATGACCATCATGTCCTAGTTGGAGGTTAGCCAGTACTGATACTGAGATTGTTAAATTGACTAAATATCTGAAATAGTTCATAAAATGCTCCGTGTTTATTGCTAAAAAGGGTGTAAGTAGGAGCCCCTATTGCTGGGAACAAGTGGATGGTGTATTTTAGACGCTGGACAAATGCTCTGCAATTGTTTTGTCATCCATCACTATGGTCACGTGCAGTACTTTATCTGACTACCACGCCCATGGCTCACTTCCTGTGTTTTCACCAAACCAGTCTGACCTGTTACTTAATCTACAAAACAAGCACACACATGCGCACATGTACACGGAACTGTGTGTGCATATCTTACAACATACTGTGGGTGTCCTCTATGGTGCCCTTGACATTCTAGTTGAAAATCCTTGAGTTTCTGCTTTTAAAAACATTTTAAGCCACCTGTTGTTGTTTGCTAGAAAAGAAATGAGGCACTTAGCTTAACAATTTTGCAGTTCATATAATTAACATAAAATAATATCCCCCCCCCTCTTTCAGATCAGCACATTTGAATTAACAAACTCTTAATTTTAAATTATTGACTTGTCATATGGCCAATTTTTAATGTTTGTGTATGCATGGAATAGTATAGTTTATAGTTATTTTCACAAAGCTGTTGATGTTAGAATACACATACAGAGGAGAAGTTAATATATTGCATCTAATGCTGCTGTTTTAGACTGGATTGTTCCTTCATTACTTCTCCCCCTTTCATTGTCTCTTTGTTTCCAGTTTCATCAATCAGTGTCAACTGAACTGAAGTCTTTGGGCAGAAGCTCCTACACGCTGTGTGTGGACGGACCCCTGCTTATCCGACAGGTGCTGCACCCCGAGGCCTCCAAAAAGGTAATTCTCAAATATCTCCACAATTACCTTGGGTGGTTTAAAAGAAAAAGAAAAGCTTGTGTGTAGCTGTTTTTGCTGCTATTTTCTGACATTTCTAAATGAGCTGTCAGTCCAGGTGTAATCTGTTTAACAGAAGCATGTTCTAATCTTCACAGGAATGCTGGCTCTTGCAGAGCACATTAAAGCTCCTTCAATCTTTTTTCCTTTATTCCTTTTCACTCATCTTTACTGCTTGCTCTTCTCTGCCCATCCCTCAGGCTCCTCCTAAACATATTTCCCTGGTTGAATACCCCTGATTTGCCTGTCTATGTGTTTTGTAGAATCTGGTCTTGCTTGAGTGTTTCTACTCATTTGTGGACTTGAAGAAAGAGTTTCACAAATGCTGCCCCAACGAAGGCTCTGTCAAAGATGTCACTCTGCCCTCCATGCTGGACTGTATCCTGCCTCTGAATGTAGAATGACAGAAAGAATTATATGCTCTTGGTTTTACTCTGCTTTATATAGGCATTGCAGCTATTAAAATGACATTTCTGCTTAATTGTGAATGTATGCCTTTTTACATGCCTGTATGTGCATAAGGTGTTTGTGCCTTGACCCTGTTTTCAGATGTGTGTATTCCAGCAGTGGTGGATCAGGAGGCAGGACTGAGTGAGGTGAAGACAATGGTTTTGCTAATTCTGCACCTTCTCACTGAGCCTTATAGTGAGTCATACAACATCAAAATCACATTGTTTATGTATCTTTCTTTTGATATGCACAACTTGGCATGTTGCTTATGATTTCAATTTAGTAACTTTTAATTCTTTGTAGATCACAAATTCTCCACTTTTGAGACTGTAAACTACAAATTTGAATCTGGAGCATGGTACGTACCCAGTAGCCATTGTAGGTCTATTTTTTGCTTCGGCACATAAACACAACATATTTTGTTTGCCTGAATTGTGAATTTCCATGTGACTGCTGGTAATCAGAATGTTCTTAACCCTTTAAGCTTGAATCGTCCTGCCGAGGAAAAAAATATTAAAATATGAATAATTTCAGTCTTGATCGGCACAAAAAAAGTTTTAAATCTTAGAAGCATTACTTTACAGTGCATGTAAACATTATGACCAAACTTTGTGTGTTCCAAAGTGCTTTGAAATTGGCAGACAAATCCGAAGTGTTCCATTTTGATAATTTATTAATAATTTTGAACTGTATGTATTATTGTAATTAGCAAACACATCAAAATGATAAACCAACTGTATCAGGATTCAGATCGCTGCAACCAGGGGTATAAATCATCCACATATGGTCCGAGAGGATCATTAACTCACATATGGCCACTTGGAGATGGCCCCAATTACATGACACAGACTCAATCATGACTCAAATGACACAGAATGGAATGAGATTAGTTACTGTAGCCAGCATGTTTTGGAGAGAAATCATACCTTTAGTCATTGTTGTATTTGCATATGTTGTAAGTTCTTATGTACAATTATTATGTTTTATTTTTTTAGAGAGACATTTGGACACTCTGAGATGTTTTTGGACCTTAGGATAAATGATATACGTTTGATTGCTTTGCAGAATCAACACCAAATTTTACTCCGTAAAAGTTGATACGATTGGGAAATAAAACAAAAACAGTTTTTTGGAGCTTCCTTATTTACAGGCGCGTGTGTGTGCGTGTGCGTGCGCGTGTGTGTAAAATCAGAATAATATTTCTTTGGCTGAAAGTCTCATAATTGATCATAATCTGTATCATTAAAAATGTTAAAGTTTTCTTTAAATTGATACCAAACAATTTACCCTCTTTTTTTTTTTTTTTTTTTTTTTTTTTTTAGTTATAAGCCTTTTATTTTTGGCTAAACGCAAACTCTTTTTAAACACCTTCAGAGCTTAAAGGGTTATGTAATTAGTTCATAGTCTTATTTGTTAATTTTTACCATAAGCCTAATAATACATGGATGGGAATTTTTTTTTTAAAGTGTCATATTATTTTGGTTAAAAATCAAAAGGGCTGCTGAGGTTGATACTTGTGTGTCTGCATGTGTGCATGGATTCCAGCAGTAAGACAGAAGCTGTGGACAGTGAGACCGTCATCAGAGCTCGTGGACTGCCATGGCAGTCGTCTGATCAGGACATCGCTCGCTTCTTCAAGGGCCTCAACATTGCCAAGTGAGATTACAACTGAAACACACACTCTCTATGATGCCGAGTATGCACTCAGAAAAGACCCTTAAGTACACATTAACAGTGTAATGCAAAACTCACTAAGACCCTGAAGGTAAATCCGGCCAAATTAAACATCAGGACTTTCACTAGTGGAAGTGGAACACTTGCATGGCTTACAGTAACTAAAAGTTTTGGAGATTTAGAAACATTGTTAAATATTGCAAACAAATTTGTTATGTTGTGTTGTCTGATCTGTTGTTTGATCTCTGCTTTTATTTGATTGTACACCTTCATTTGTGTTTATCAGAGGTGGTGTTGCGCTGTGTCTTAATGCTCAGGGCCGGAGAAATGGTGAGGCTCTGGTGCGCTTCATAAACTCTGAGCACAGAGACATGGCACTGGATAGACACAAACACCACATGGGCAGCAGATACATAGAGGTGAGTTCACCTCCTCAATAAAAATTATTCATGGCATTATTTTTGGAAAAAATCCTCACTATACAATATTTTCACAACTACCTCAAACTTTTGCACAGTACTGTATATATGTGTTTACCTCTTGTTTCAGGTATATAAAGCCACAGGGGAGGAATTTCTTAAGATTGCTGGAGGTGAGAGACATACTAGTCTTCAGTGGTGAATGAATTTAGTCAGACAATATGAACAGAAACTATCCCATTTGTAGAGTAATTCGCCATCCGTTATTCAAATGTGTACGAGTGCCCCTCATTTTTCCCCCCTCTTTGAGAATGAAAGGTTCTTTGTGAGTCTCTTCCCCTTTCTGACTCATTTTAGGCAGGTAAAGGGGGAAACTCTACTCTACTTCCCTCCTGCCCCCCGCTCTGGCCAAACCAGAGAAAGAGAGCTGTTCCCTCAGGGAGAAAGATGGGTCAGCAGCCTCTGAAAAGCCTCACACTGCTCTCACACACAGCAGGTGTAAAAAGACAGAGGCTTGCAGAGATATAATTACAGTGTGTGTGGATGTGTCTGCTGAAAGGTTTTAGGGTAGCTGAAAGTATACCCAGAGCGGATGTTCTGACATGATGTTCATTCTGTAGTTTTTTTGTTTGTTTTTGTTGAACTTTTTAGCCTGTAGAGGCTTTTTGTCCTTATCTTTTTACCTTAGAATTCATCCATATCAGGGTTTCCATTAGTTGGCAATTACCGTTTTTTGACCATTAAAATGTCCTAGTGTGCAACAAATTCAATCATAGTCAGACACAATGTCCAGTGAAAATATTAACACACAATGCATCAGCAACACCTTTAGCTGATGTCATATGTGTACAGAGTGTCGCCTTGCCAATGCCAAACTCTCCCAAAGCTTGCAGAGTCATAATCTGCAACCAAAACAGGTTGTATCCCACACACTGGCAAAAGCAGCCTACGTTATTCACATGTGCCTGCAGTAAGAAGCTTCAGAATCGCATTAAAACAGCCTTGCGTTGCCGTCTTCTGGAGACAAAGACACCAGGCTTATGTGAATCTGAAATTGTAGAGAAACACTGGACACATTTGAATTCACTTTGGCACAAAATACTTTTGTGCTATGAAAAATGGGAGGAAAAATAAAAAATGAAGAGCCAAGGAAATTAGCAAATTATATGACATAACTAATGCTTTGTTATTTTAATATTCATTTATAAATGAAAAGAGATGTGGCAAGTTGATTTTGTTTTTATTTGATGGTAATTCCATGACGGTCGTTTGTTTTTGTTTTTAATGAAAAAACAGCTATAATGAACACTTTTTTTTTTTTCCCTCTTTCTTTTGACTTTATTGTTTGATTAATAACCTTTATCACATTACTATGCACTGTTCATTGCATTTACAGCCTATAATAAACAGAATTGAGATGACAAGATTTTTCCCATTTTGTTTGGCAAACTGGACCGGCACCAAAATGTCTTTGCGGAAACTTTATCTATATCCTATAGAATCTATATCCTAGTGTACTTCTAAAAGTTGAACAAATTTAAATGAATGCAGTGGCTCTTGTGGGAAATTGGGCCAAAAATATTGCATTACACAGATTTTTGTTCAATCAAATGTTCCCTATAATAAAAACGTCCCACCCCTAATACCGCCTGTAACAAATCATGGTTCATGGCTGTGATGTATAGTAACTAAAGCCAACTGGCAATCTAAAGATAAATGGGATAATATTTTGGATATGTCCCACCCAAACGTCCTGTTTCAGTAGGAAATACGTCAACACAGGAAAGAAAACTGTACTCATCAAGTGATTTCAAGATGTCTTCAAATTAGCTTGCATAAGGCAACTCCTGTTTTAACTTTCATTTGCTAATACAATTTCACAATTTTTGACAGGCACATCCAATGAGGTATCTCAGTTTCTTTCAAAGGAAAACCAGGTGATTATCCGAATGCGGGGTCTTCCGTTCACTGCTACTCCTCAGGATGTCCTGGGGTTCCTAGGCCCAGAGAGCCCTGTGACGGATGGGACAGAAGGGCTTCTGTTTGTGAAGTACCCTGATGGACGTCCAACAGGTGATGCTTTTGTTCTTTTTGCGTGTGAGGAATACGCCCAGAACGCCCTAAAGAAGCACAAACAAATCCTGGGCAAAAGATATATCGAGCTGTTCCGCAGTACTGCAGCTGAAGTCCAACAGGTAGAGACAAAACTTTTTTTACTTTAGTCAACAGAAAATCTAACAAATTATGCCAAGATGGTGCATGTATTTCCTTTTTAGAGGTCTCATCATGACATACAGTGGTCCCCAAATTAGTATTTGAACACTTAAGCTTAAAATAAATTCCACTTGGTTTGATATTATAAAGAAATATAGTACAAAAACACATTTAATGTAAAACATCCGCAAAAACTTTTTTCAGTTTCAACATTTAAACTGTATAAGTGTTATAACTGTAAATAGTGGTTCAAAATGAAGACAAGATTCTGGTTGTCAAACATACTGTTAATGTCCAGAGCTAATATGATGAACTACACCTGTGGTTACTCTGCTAGAACTTAGGAGAACTGACTTAATGCAGCTGTTAAAGACCTTGAATGATCTTAACAAGTTGGATAAAAGTATTTGAAAACATGGCTCAGAAGGTGTAGAAATTGATTTGCATTAGAAACAAAATATCAAACCAAGTGGAATCTGCAATGACATGTGTCCAAATACCTTTTGGGGCCACTGTATGTCGTTATTAGATTAAGCCTGCCATTAGCTACGCTATATCTTGTATGAAACACCATCTTGTTCATGTTCAGAATAACAGCACTTTACATACATTTGTAATAATTGCCCTCTGTGTGTGTGTGTGTGTGTGTGTGTGTGTGTGTGTGTGTGTGTGTGTATTTTGGAACTAGGTGTTGAATCGTTACATGTCCACTCCACTGATCTCCACTCTGCCACCTCCTCCCCCTCCGATGGTTTCTGTGCCGGTTCTAGCCAGCCCACCCTTCATTACTACTGGCAGCACACGAGACTGCATCAGGTTGAGAGGGCTGCCATACACCGCTGCCATCGAGGACATTCTGGAGTTTATGGGCGAACACACTATTGATATCAAACCACATGGAGTGCACATGGTCCTGAACCAGCAGGTGAGAGAGGAACAGACTCCATGAAGAGCTTTGTATGACTGGCGTACTGCTGTGTAACTTTACTGACATGGTTTAAAGTCTGATTTAAAGTACAAAATCCATTCATGGTCGACCTTTAGTTGATACATGGTTAATGAAACAAGAAATATCACACATTTTTAGCATGACCTTGGTTCTCTCCCCACTCTTGCTGCTTGGCCTATCGTTTAGGGTCGTCCCTCCGGTGATGCCTTCATTCAGATGAAGTCAGCTGACCGTGCGTTTATGTTGGCTCAAAAGTGCCATAAGAAGATGATGAAGGATCGTTATGTGGAGGTGTTCCAGTGCTCCACTGAGGAGATGAGCTTTGTGCTGATGGGGGGAACTCTTAATCGCAGCGGCCTGTCGCCGCCACCCTGCAAACTGCCCTGTAAGAAAGACTCTTCAAAGTTCCTGCAATGCAGTTGACTATTGTACCAGAACACATTCTGTTTGGAAAATATTAAATGGGAGTCTTTTTTTTAATGTTCATGCTTTTAGGAAATTGTTATAATATGAGCTATGCTATTACGTTGGGCTGTCATTTAGCATGAGCCAGTTCTGGTTAAAGAGATGCAGATATGTGTGTGTATGTGTGGATTGTTCTAGTCTGTGCTGTTTTACTCTTATCAGCTTGGCCGTTTGAGATTAAATTTCAGCTTATCTCCAAGAAAACGGTGTGATCACCTATGTCACTGATCTAAAGGTGCAACATTTTGGCATTTAGAAAGAGCAAGCTGGTATCAGCACTAAAGGAAGGACTGTTTACTCAGTGATTTGATCTGGTTATTTGACCTTGGCAAGAGAATGGGCTGTATGTGCTCAGGCCACATCAGAGGAGACTGTAGATGTCCCATGCCAGTTGAGCTAAGTATACGTGACATGCACACACTCTGTAAGGTCAGCTTTGTGGGTGTGTGTGTGTCTGTGAGAGAGATTTTCCATGCTTGCATTACCTATTTTGGTCTAAATATTTAAGTATTTTTGAGTACAGGGTGTCCATGTGTGTTTAATATATTTTAACTATATTTTAGCATAAGGTAAGGTAATTTTCTTTTGCACACTGAAATGTGGGGTATCTTTGAATTGCTTTGTTTTTTTTATGCACTTTGAGACTTGCGTTCATAAGATGGCAGTGTGTGTTTTGCTAAAGCACTTTGTCCTGTTCTCTCAGGTCTCTCTCCACCAACCTATGCTGCATATCCGACAGCTGGAGCGATGCTTCCCTCTGAAGCAGCGTTGTTTCAGCCCCCTCTGCTGGCCACTCCAAGAACTCCACATCCCCCAACACACAGCCCTTTAGCCTACTACTCTCCACCACCACAGCTTTACATGAACATGAACTACACTGCCTACTACCCCAGGTACAGCATTTACACTTGTGGCTCTGATTTAGATGAATAAACAACACAATATATACAAAGAATTTCCCTTCGTTTATTGTCTCTTTATTGTCTATTTATTAACATTAGCATTTCCTTTATGGCATGTAACAAAGTAATAAGCCACAATATTGTGCCTAGCAGTGATTTAAATATGTGCCCAGAAGAGTCACTTAACTATGGTGTAGTTAGGCACAATTGATATAGTGTGTGTGTGTGTGTGTGTGTGTGTGTGTGTGTAAATACTGTATGTATGAATATTATTCATTTATTTAAAAAAAAAATTTTTTTTTGCTATTCAACTTTTCAGTATAGTTCACCCAAAAATGAAAATTCTCATTTTCTCACCCTCATGCAATGATGGGCAGTAGCTTTGCTACAAATAGCGAAGCTGTTAGCTTAACTACTTTTCTGAGTTTTAAAATGGTTTAAATGGGAATGTGTTAGAGGTAGTAGTATAAATATGAAAAATAAAATATAAAAATTGTGATTTTTTTTTTTTTTTTTTTTTTTTTTTTTTTTTTTACATGTTGAACACATGGGTTTGTGTGAGTAGCATGTTTAAATATACATGTACATTTTGTTTTTACGTGTACATACGGGATGTATTTCCACATACTGTATACTTGTATACTGTATTGCACTAAACTGTAATTAAATGGTATTGATAAACATCATGTGAATAAGTCATTTTGGTGCTTTGTTTATGACGGTATGCTCTGTGCATCTGCGGTTGAAAAAAAATTAAGTAGCTTAAATGTAGAAAGCTACTTTTGGTGTGTAGCTTGTAGTGTAACTCGCTACTTTTTTCTGGAGTGTAGATTTTATCTTGGCTTAACTAATTTTTTTGTTGAAGTTGGTAGCTTAGCTAGCTGCATTTTTTTGAGTAGCTTGCCCAACACTGCCCTCATACCATCCCAGATGTGTATGACTTTTGTTCTTCTGCTGAACACAAACAAAGATTATTAGAATAATATCTCAGCTCTGTAGGTCCATACAATGCAAGTGAATGATGATCAGGCCTTTTTGAAGCTTCAAAAAGGAGATCAAGTCAGCATAAAAGTAATCCATATGATCAATTAATCAATGTCTTCTGAAGGCGATCGAGTTGGTTTTGGATGAGAACAGACCAAAAAGTTTTTTTTTTTTTTTTAAATTTCACTGTACATCTTGACGGCAATCTGCAATGACAAGTTGTAAAGGGAGTTCTGATCATCATTCACTTGCATTGTGAGGACCTACAGAGCTGAGAGATTCCTCCTAATAATCTTTTGGTGTTCAGGAGGGTGAGTAAATGATCAGAGTTTTCTCGCTCGACTTTTTTTTTTTTTTTTTTTTTTTTTTTTTTTACAATGGCTTTAATCTTGGCTCATCCAAAGAGAATTAAAATATGTGGTATGATTTTTGTTACGTTTGTCACCATGTCTTATTATAATTAAAATAAATCTGATGTCAACACTTAACACAATGCGACCACTATATTTATCATTGTGGAAAACCGTTTTCTACTCTAAGTCATCGCTCTCTCTCTCTCTCTCTCTATCCAATAGTCCTCCAGTCTCGCCCTCCACTATGAGTTATTTTGTGGCCCCACACAGTTCAGTAGCAGCTGCTCTGGCAGCCCAGACAGCCCCTTCCATCCTGCCTCCTCAGCCCGGAGCACTGGTGCGAATGCAGGGCCTGCCGTACAACGCCGGGGTCAAAGACATCCTCAGCTTCTTTCAGGGATATCAGGTGACTCCACATTTCATTTCTCACTCATTCATTCAGATTCACCAAGTAACTGAGCTTCTGAGGAGTGGAGCAGTAAGCTCTAAAGGGTTGAACTTGGTACTAGGTCTGCACTTCTGATCTTGATTATTTTTTGCTTAAAACTGATGTGTGTAATTTTTGGATGTTAAAATTCTGCCTTGGATCCCAATGTAATATGCAGAGCAATAAGTAAGCTATTTTGGAGGTTGATTTCACCTAAAGATATAACACTGTTGGTCTCTGGCGCTATCAAAACTTTTCTCTGTTTGTTTGAGCCCAGCCCAAAACAATAACATTGGCTCAACCAATAATGTGAGTTTGGGGCGGGTCGATCTGTGTGTACAACTAACGGAAGATGTGGGGAGTTTTCTGGAATCTTTGAAAATGGTGATAATTTTTGCAATTCCATTTAGTGAATCTAGTTGCACAGAAATTACACACTTCAGCTTTAAGTGAATTCACAGTACAATACATTTTTGAGCAAATTAAAGATCTCACGTCAGTGTCTGCTGTTGGCCCTCTCCTGAAAATTCAGGACACTGGTTCTAGACTATGCTTTTTGATATGTGATTATATATGATTTTATAGACTTTTCACATGGCCTTATATCTCACCAGCACATCGCTATAATAGTTTACATTGCATTATAGATTTATTTAGCTTAGTGTTTGTGCTGAATCATTTTGTACATTTTTTTCCCTCCTCATTAGCTGACACCTGATTAGGGGGAGTCTTCAGAAGACGGTATGGCACCTACACAAGGAGGGTAGAGGGTTGTAAAGGATAGAGGGATGGTTAGATGGAAATTAATGATGCTTTGTTGTGGGCACGGGTCTTTGTGTGCTTTTTCTCTCACAATATGCAGTCATGGAGATTTTCAAGTTATTATTTAATAAAATGTGTAATTGATATTATTGCGGGGTGGGGGAGGGTAAATCTGTCTTCAGCATGTAGTGTCCCTGCCCTCCCCTCTGAGGTGTGTGATACTCCGAGCTATGCGTGTACCTGAGCTGTGTGTGTGTGGCGCTGTTCACAGAGCGTAGGACAGTGACGCTTGTGTAAAAAGCTGAATTCAGGTTTGACATCTGGCTGAACTGATGAAATGGATCCGAGCCCAGTCCACACTCCAAGTGTGCTTTTAACCTCTGAGACAAAATGCACACTACAGGCCTCTGTGTGTGGGAAGTGTTTCTTTTTGGCAGGTGGTTTGCCCCCCCACCCCCCCCCCCCCCCCCTTCTATTTCTATAGTGCAAATTGTGTGCAACCATGTTTGATGCATACTATTTTTTTTTTTCCTGTTGTGCAGTGTGTTTTGGGTGGTGTTTGTTCTGTGTGCTGTTAAAATGGATATGTTTGGGGATATATGGGTATCACCTCTTGTGTTATGCTATAAGGCAATAAGCATCATCTGTGTTAGAATAAAGAGCCTTTTAAAGAATCCATGATAATAAGGTGACAATAGTTTTGTAACTCCTGTAATCTATATTTCAATATGGCCAAACCCTTAAAGGACTATTCTGGGTTCAATAAAAGCTGGCTCATTAGACAGCATTTGTGACAATGTTGATTACCACAAAAAATTATTTTGACTTGTCCCTCCTTTTCTTGAAAAAAAATCTAAAATTGAAGTTAAAGTGAGACACTTAAAATGTGAAGTAATTGGGGCAGAAATGTCAAACTCAGATTTTATTAAAGCACTAACATAGTTAGTTGCATGTTAAAACTCTGCAGAGTTGTTAAAATATTTGTTTACTGGAATTATAGTGGTTTTGGCATTATGTCATCATTACAACAAAGTGGTAAAATTGGGTATAACTTTACATAGAAAAGGTTAGTAAATGATTTTATCAAACTAAAATCATGTAACACATATTGTTTATTATCTTGTGGCTATACTTTTTAAACGTTTATTGATTTTCCCCATTTACTTCCATTTTTAGTGCCTCACTGTAACCCAGATTTTTGCTTTTTTTTTTTTTTTTTTTTTTTTTTTTTTTTTAAAGAAAAGATGGGGCAGGTCAAAACAAACTTTTGTGGTAATCAATATCATGTAAAAAATGCTGTTGATTGAGCATATCTTGTATTGAACCCAGAATATTCCTTTAAATATTCTTTACCTCGCATACATTCAGTATTCAAACAAACACATACAGTAGAAATTAGGGGTGTGAATATGTGATCTGACAATGATTTGATTTAAATATGATTCTTAACTAAATGTTGGGATGCATTATGAAAACTTTGAAAATTCATGAGAATTGTTTGTCGCGATTTTGATTTTGTGTGTTTTATTCATTTATATATATATATATATACACACACACACACACACACACACACACACACACAGGTGCATCTCAAAAAATTTGAAATTCGTGGAAAAGTTTTTTTTCTTCCACAATTTAATTAAAAAGGTGGAACTTTCATATATTCTAGTTCTAATCTTGATGATTTATAGCTTATGGAAATCAAAAATCCAGTTTCTCATTATATTAGAATAAAGAATTTATAATACAGAAATGTCGACCTTCTGAAAATTGTTAATTTATGCACTCAAATACTTGGTCTGGCTTTTGCATGAATTACTGCAAATAATTATTGCTCAGTGGTCCAAAGTCGTCTTTTCAAATGAAAGTAAATTTTGCATTTAAATTGGAAATCAAGGTCCCAGAGTCTAGAGGAAGAGTGGAGAGGCACAGAATACAAGTTGCTTGAAGTCCAACGTGTTTCCACAGTCAGTGATGATTTGGGGTGCCACGTCATCTGCTGGTGTTGGTCCACTGTGTCAATGCAGCCGTCTTACAGAAGATATTAGAGCACTTCATTCTTCCATCTGCTGACAAGCTTTATGGAGGTGCTTTCATTTTTCAGCAGGACTTGGTACCTGCCCACAGTGCCAAAACTACTAGTAACTGGTTTGCTGACCATGGTATTACTATGCTTGATTGACCAGCCAACTCGCCTGACCTGAACCCCATAGAGAATCTATTGGGTATTGTCAAAAGGAAAATGAGAGGCACCAGACCCAACAATACAGATGAGCTGAAGGCCGCTATCAGAGCAACCTGGGCTTCCATACACCTCAGCCGTGCCACAGGCTGATTGCCTCCACGCCACGCCGCATTGATGCAGTAATTCATGCAAAAGGAGCCCCAACTAAGTATTGAGTGCATAAATTAACATTAAAGGTCAACATTTCTGTATTATAAATTCTTTATTCTAATATTTTGAGATACTGGATTTCTGATTTACATGAGCTGTAAGCCATAATCATCAAGATTATCATCAACTTTTCCACGATATTCACATTTTTTGAGATGCACCTGTGTATATACATTTTCAATAAAATGTTGATATGATATGCTGCAAAAGAAAATCTGGCCAAAATTGTTATTTTGCTAAGAAATTAATGCATAATACATTGGGTATGCATTTTTATAGAAATTAGAATGGATTATTACACAGCTTTTTGTCAATTGCTGCAGTCAGTTCAGTCAAAAATGTTTTATATTTTTATTGACCACTAAACTATATAATTGACCATTGTGTCTGGTGATTTTCTGCATATTTCTGATTTCTGCATATCTAGTTTCAAGTATTCTGAATCATTCCACTGTCTATATTTCTTACGTAATAATAATAGAAATAGTTTCAACTGAACTCAAGTATTTATCTGATTGGTTAGAAACTGTGAAGTAAGCGGCATATAGTCAGCTGGTCATTATCACAAAATAAACACATACTTATCACCATGCCAGTGTTTATTATGTGATAATGACTTGGTAACTGTATATTATCCTTAAATATTGATCGTATTACATGCAATCAATGCATTGAATTTACAATGTCAGATCAATGCATCTTTACCCCCCTACTAGACAATGCATACACAACTCTGCTGTCACCTGTTAATGTAGTACACCACTGGGAGAAGTGATGAATGTTGAATGAGTGTAAAATGAGGCCTGTAGCACTGACTTTGGCTCATTGTGCTGTAGTACGCTCCTGAAGACTACAGCAGCTTGGTTGGAGTGAGTGATCAGGGCCAGAGTCTCTTTCAGCCTAAAGAGTGGCTGTGTCTGTAAGGGGAGCTCCTGCAGGTAAGGCCCCCACCTCCGACCCCAAACCCATCGCTTCTGCATGGACAAATACTCTTAAACCGTCTCCTTACTACCATTGCTCTAGGATTACCTTCAATCAGAAGTGGAGTGCAGAAATACTCTCTTCTCTTGTCTTCTCTTTTCTTGTCTTCATCTTGGTAAAGCTACACTCTCTGCCTCTCACTTAATTAGTCCTAATATGCTTCAGAGGGTCTATTTGCTTCTGTTAAAAACCTTGAGTTGTAATGATGCTCTCTTTTTGATTTAACCAAATTGGTTTGGGGTTTGAATGCCTTGTTGGGCAGCATCACTGCTGCAAGCCTCCTCTGCTTTTATACGGGTGTTCTAATGAATCTCTATGTATAATTATGTTCCTTTTGAGTTGATTTGTCATTAATACTTCTGTGTGTGAAGGGTTTTATGCAAGAATGCCTCAAAGGTACTTAACCCAAATCAAATCTTGTTTCTCTCAGGTTTCTATGCATGTGTAGGGATCTTGATCATCTTAGACCTTTATAAGCCAATCCAGTGGTGGTATTTTTTTAATGACTCTCTGTGTTTGTGTAGCTCCAGGCGGACTCTGTGCTCATGCTGTATAATTGGAGTGGTCAGCGTAGTGGGGAGGCTCTGGTGACCTTCCCAAGTGAGAAGGCAGCAAGACGGGCCGTGGTTGAACGCTCCAACCTTCCCCTCTCCGGCCACCCTATCCGCCTGGTCTGCTGCGAGTGACCAAACATGGACCGCCACACCCACCGAGGGAGGACCGCACTTCACCTGTCTCACCTCTTTCTCCCTCATTACCTGTCTTATGACTTTTTGGACAGTTTTCCCTCTGCTCTTGGCTCAAGGTTGTAGTTTAGGAGGGGACCTGACACAGAAACACTATGTATATGTTAAACCCATAACAGCAAAGTAACAGTGCCTTGCTGCTTGTGTAAATGCAAGTATTTGTGAGAGAGAGCATTGGCATGCACGTTAAATTCTGTTCCTTTGTGTGTCTTTTGATCAAGAATTCTTTATTCTATTTCAGACTTTATAGTAATCTATAGTAAAGCCTTCAGTTTATGCAACAACAAACTTCAGCAGAAATTGTTCATTTTGGTGCAACACCACTACATTTATCTTGCATACTGATATCATTCCTGAAACACTATGCCATGTAGTCCAGTAAACGAATGTTATGCCATAGTCTTTACCTTGCACTAGGGACACTTCAAAAAAGTTTTTTTTTGTCTTGTTGTCCGGTAAAATGATCAAAACATTCTTAAAACGTTAATTATTTACTTGTTAAGCTTAATGGAATAAGATATTAAGTCTTGTTTAATACATCTGACAAAATTAATTAACTTTAGACGTAAAACAAGAAAAAAAATCTGCCAATGAGTTAAGTAAAATAAACATATTTTCCCCTTTTCTTCCCCTTTGGCAAACAGTTTTTCTAGTTTGAAGCATAAATCTCACTAAATTGGATTTCTCTGAAAACAAGACTTCAAATCTTATGCCAGTGTGCTTGTCAAGTAAATAAATCATGTAAGAATGTTTATATATGTTTACTGGAAAACAAGACAAAAATACTTTTTGCAGTGGCACTCAAAGGTAATGCAATGCCGTGTATTGCCATTAAGAAAAACAGAGACTTATTCAGCTGCATTTAAAGTGCAGTAGGATTCCAAGTAAAGACTACGACTATTGTGTTGCATGTAGGATTAAAAAGGGCATGATGGTTTTCCTAGTGCACATGTGCACTGTTGGAAAGAAACAGCCTTAAAACATAAATGTGTATTCCCTAGAATTGCATGAACTGATTTTTAGTTTAATCCATTCAGAAAGGGAATTTTTTTTTATTTAAGTAAACTATGAGTTGTTTGTGTGATCTGCATGCTTTCATGCTCGTTCTTTATAGATTGAATTGACAATTTGGCCACATTAGAGATTATGTGCAACTATGCCATGTTCTCACCTTGTTTTTTGACTTGCAAGAAAATGCAGGCTACTTCAGTTCTTTTCTACTGATAGCAGGCTGCTAGGATCATGTGCATTTTTTTTATTTCATGACTACATATTACCCAGAGTGCAATACAGGCTAAACAAAATGGCACACCTCCCTAGTGTAAGAGGGGGCATTTTTCCTTTCTTTCTAAAATGTATGAATTGTGTATGTATGTGAATATGTGACTCTTATATGCAACAAATAAATTGATATTGCTCTGACATAACCATGTACCATAACCAAGTGGTACATTCATTTTATTTATTTTTTTCAAACCTTTTAGAACTATAAAAATATTCTCAAAGTTTAGTCTAGGATTACTAAGGCATTATTTTGTCTTTGTCTTGTATATTTTGTCGAGAGTTGTCATTTTCACTATTGCACAGCGCTCTGATATGTATGATTCTGATTGGTCAACCTGTGGCCTGATTGGCTTTCTGTGGTCAAATATTTTTGCATAATGGATGTCCCAAATTAATCTACATGCTCTGCTGGTTTTCGCTTTAAAGTAAAACATTATTATTATTTACTAATTTGTTATTTTTAAGGTTAATTTTACTCATTTAAATATTAGTTTTTTTTTTCCATTACTAATTTAATTTAAATTCTATCAAAATGTTTGCCTGACAGAACACACATTCAGTCTTACACATGGATGGGGGCAGGTGTCATTTTGTTCGTACCGACTAATGTTTTGAAAACACGAAAACTTTAATGAATCGGAAACTTAACGTCAGAACAGTCTTACTGACGATTTACACACATTCGTTCTGCTCGTGATTCATGAATGAGCCCTATTGTCTGTATTCCACCTCATCCATATTTTACGAAAAATGCTCTTCCAACTTTTCTTGATTTGGTTTTAAAAATTAAATGTTAATGCATAATGATGAGAAACCATACCTATGCCATTTAAAATTTAATTTGTTTAAACTGACTGATCTCAGTTCAGGAGAACTGTCATTAAATGGTTAAACTTTCCACGCAAGGATTCATGTGACAAAACAACATGGCGCTGACCACAGCGGAGTTCGTCTTTTGGAGAAATGGCAATAAAACTACTTCTGGTAAGAGACCTCATTAAGTTTTTTCATTAAATCCTGTTTGAGTCAAAAGAGTAGAGTCTTTAGTTTCATCCAATATGTCATTTTAAAAATGTAATTGATTCATCATGAAACGGCACACTGTTAAACACAATGACCACTAATTTTCCTTAAAATGTGCTTTATTTACTGTGAATTATTCTAAGCTGGAAAATGTTGCTTTCGGAGGCTTTATATGGAGTTAGGATGAAAACTGCATTTCTAACTGTTCTGAGACCAGTGCAGACAGACACCACACTGGAGGTTAAGTCATTCACTAAATAGGGTGTGCAAGGGAGCATCCTATAGCTCTCTATGCAGCTAAGTGCATTCAATCCAAACTTCCTATCAAAAGTTCAGTTTCAGGCTGCAGATGATGTTTGAACCACTAAACATGTTTGGCAGACATGGGACAATAATAATCAGTACATAGATTCACAATTTATAATGTATCATTTTAATTTAACATGGTTGGCATTGATTGGGTGATGCTGGCCATTACTTTGAATCAGAATTAAATATGCTAATTTTTTATGCATTATTTGTAACGTCTAAAAACAGGAATAACCAACAGTTCTGGAAACATGATAAAAAAACGTCTTTCAGTAGCTTGGTATTATATAAAATTTCACAACTTAGTCCAGCTGTCCACATGTATGGACATTATTTTTGGATGTTTCTTAGTGGCTAGTCGCAAATGGAAAATGCACACAGCAGTCACGCTCGGGTCTCAGAAGTTAAATGTAGATTTTGGCTTCATCTTCTCAAGATATCAAATGTACATACACAAACGGAAATATAAATACCTTTATAAAATGATTAGGGAAATGAAAACAATAGATAAAAATAGACCTTGACAGAAATGTTTTAACTATAATAGCACATAAGTGCCAGAAAATGATTATATGTATCGCAACCTCTGATTGGGATAGAAATACTAATGGTGAATAAAATAAAATGAATTATTGTTATAAGAAAAGATTAACCCACCTAACAGGGAACGTTCCAACAACTTTGGCTAACATTATTTAAAGGTTTGGGGGGAAAAAAATTATATAAAACATTAATGGAACATCCTTATAACGTTATTAACCTTAAAAAACGTTCTACTAATGTTAAGAAAACTGGACATTTTCATGTTCCCACAACCAAATACTAACGTTAGGAAAACGTTCTTAGAACATAAAATTGTTAGCTGGGAAGACATCATCACTGTCCGATGAAAAACATGTATCTCCACTTTTGGCAATTTTGACTTTTTACCACAGACAGAATGCGCCAAATGACCTCTTCCTACTGTTTGAATTATGCATCGAAATGACCAATGAAAAGATTTCTTTATCAGGCTGTCTGGTTAACAAGTAGATTTTAAGATAGTTTATGATAGTTTTAACAGCAACTACATAGCAAGAATAAGATGCAAAAAAAATTGTATTTAGAAAGTTTAACATTATTTAAAATATCAGGGGCTGAGCTGACAAAAAAGTTTGTGAACCCCTACACTAAATGAAGACATTTGTTTCTTGATGCAATGCACAATGATCAGTGAGAGACTGTTGGGCATTTATTCTTTTTATTGATACACTACCTCAGAAGAGCCTATGCCTCATGGTGTTCCCTTTGAATCATTTCAAAAAGCAAGGCAGTCTTAAAAATTACAAAATGTTAAATACAAAATGTACATGAAACAACAATACAAGGCTCCGTAAACATCAACCGAACCTGTCATTTTATGTTACAAACCATCCAACCCACCCAAACTTTAGGAATGACATCCATTTCAAAGTATCAAAAATAGAGTTCTGGTGTTTGTGTTGTCATCTGTATTTAAAATGGGAACACATTGTTGATCTTTGGTTTATAGACGAGAACAAATATAGGTGCTTATCTAGGGGCCCTGCTTCATCCTAGAATCCCTCCTGTTTTTTTGTTGTTGCTTTTTTATTCTGAAAAATGCAATTACTTATGGTGTGTTCACATACAACGCAAAGAAAATTTTCGCCTCGCATTGCCCGCGAGAGTTTTGACCGCCGGATTATAAATGTGTGTTTAAACGTGTTTGCGTGAGTAACGCGACCCTCGAGTATTCCCCCTTCTCTTCCGGGAAAAGGACAGGAGGAGGGGCTTCTACGACTTGGTTCATAGTAAAGTACAACCAATAGCTGGAATCAAGTAGACGCGCATATTTTCAGAACGTACCAGGTAACTTTCCTCACCGTCCTAAGCGATGTCTTTTTTCGTCCGGTCTCTGTACATGTATGATGTTGTGTCATACAATTCCAGGTGCCCACACACTGCCACAACACTTTTTTCATCCATTTTTCCAGATTTTTTCTGCTACTATGTCAGAACGTCAGTGACATCTGGACAATATCAATGCTGATAGGCTTTCACGACAATGCGTCATGCAGATTTTTCGCTTGAGTTGAACATTTTGAACTTGCGCGAATATGGGAATGAAGTGATTTCACGTGTTCGAGTCACAGCATCCGCTTCATTCACACCGCGAATAGCTCGCTTTGCATTGTATGTGAACGCACCATAAATCAAACCCAAACGTTGGGAAAAATATACGGTGGGAAAGCCTTAACTTGTCTAAAAAAGCAAGCTTGTTTGTTACTCTTGCATCTATACAGTATATATATACACTACCGTTCAAAAGTTTGGGGTCACTTGCCTGAAATGTTTCTCATTATCTTAAAAACCTTTTGATCTGAAGGCGTACGCTTAAATGTTTGAAATTCTTTTTGTAGACAAAAACATAATTGTGCCAACATATTAATTTAATTACAAAAAATAAAATGTTATTTAAAAAAAAAAATGTTTTTGGAAAAATGGATGACTTGGACCGAATAATTAAAAGCAGCCACTATGTGCCCAACATATAGATGGGAACTCCTTCAATACTGTTTAAAAAGCATCCCAGGGTGATACCTCAAGAAGCTGGTTGAGTAAATGCCAAGAGTACATTTCTGTAAAATCTAGGCAAAGTGTGGCCACTTTGAAGACGCTAAGATATAATATAGTGTTTAGTTATTTTATTTAATTTTTTTCACAGCATAATTCCCAAATTTCCATTTCCATTATTCTATAGTTTTGATGACATTACTATTATTGTAAAATGTGAAAAAAAAAAAAAAAAAAAGAATGAGTAAGTGACCCTAAACTTTTGAACGGTAGTGTATATATTATTTTTATGGTATAGATTCAAGAGTAACAAACAAGCTTGCTTTTTGTATATTTCAAATTCCACACCATCATTTGTCTTACCTTGCATAGCCTAACGTATTTGTGTGCTTTTCACCATTTATATTCAGAGGTTTTTTTTTTTTTTTTATAGTTACAAAAACAAATATCTACAATTCATAGGATACAAATGGACATAAGGCCATACACACAAAACCGTTAAGACGCTTGCTCTGTGCATGAGCAGATACAGATCTTGACACATAGATGTCTGGCATACTACTCTATGATTAAGCATTTCTACAGCATCTAGTCTAGAGGCATCAAGGTTTTTTAGCAGGTTTCTTTTTGTTGTTTTTTTTTTTTTGTTTTGTTTTTTTCTTAAAGGCAAAAGGCAGGTTTATAGTGCATAGCAGATTTTTTTTTTTCTTTTTCAAACATAATTAACAGTCACTGTTACAGCTATAAGTCTCAAAGACTCAAAAAGATAGAACAAAAATGGTTTAATTGACTGCACGAGTCTTCTAGAAAAAAAATATTCACACAATTGCAATTTGCAAATCATAATCTTAAGGCAATGAGCCAATACAATTCATAGATTTGCCTGAGCCAAACCATAGAGCTGTTAAAGAAACAGCATCTGTGTCTGCAGTGTCATTCCTCTGTGCCTGACTCAATGCAAACACAACGAATTCTTGACATCTCGTCAACACGAGAGCAATTATAACCCAAATATTGAACAAAACAATCACAATAATTGTCTGAAAAGGATTGATGAAAATTTGGTTTGGATCTCAAACGTTCCAGGATGCAGTGAGGATCACACTATACTTAGTAATCTAAAGTCTACTTGATTGTCAGATGCAACCTGTTGTAGCCAAAAAAAAAATAAAAAAAAATAAAAAAAAATACAATTCAACCAATTAAATGCGATTGGTTCCCTGACATCAAACTTGCAATGCGTTTGAGTTGTCCAATACAACACGTTTATGCATAATTGTTTCTCTAATCAAAGGCACATAGAGAGGTCTCAGCATAGTCAACATATTATCATGTTGAGTTCAATATCTCCAGACCGTTTTTGTTGTCATTTTTTTAGTTCACCTTCCCATGCAACATTCATTTTTTTCTTTATAGTCTGAGAACAATCCATTTGACTTGAACTCACAAAACTGTGAAAATAAGATTCAACCAAGACAATTCACAGCACTCCAGATCACAAGATGTAGGTCAGCTACTTTGAAGTATAAAATACACAAACTGCATTCAAGAGTGTCCTCCTCTAAAACGGATAGAAGAAAACAAACACATCTTTTTTTGATCACCATAACTGCTACTACATAAGGCATTTGTTGAACCTGAAGAGGAAATGGGCCACTCATTAAACAGATTATCTACAGCTCAGAAAGGTCACTAGACATGTGGAATGTTGCATGTTATTACTACAGAGTCTGTGCAGTGCCCAAGGACCTGTCCACTAGGGGGCAGCACTGGGAGAATGTGTGCTGAAAAGCTGCGGCGTTTAGGCTGGTAAAAGGCATGAATTGTGGGCATATAATATGCTTCTAACACCCCTCTGCGATCCAACTAAAGTGACTGTAGAATTGCTGTTTGTACTGCATATTCTGCTCAGGGATGACGGTACTCAATACAAAGGGTTCATCTACAAGCTACAAATAATACATCATGCTGTCAGAGAGCCCTGAATTATTGTTTTTATTTCCAGGAGAACTATGTGTGCCAGACAACACAAAACCAAGTGTATTCCCACATTTGCATATGTATGATAAACACACATCTAATTTTCCTAGTAAGCGCAAATGTGCCCCAACTCTTTTCGTTGTTACTGTGTGTTGAGTGTGGTGAATTGAGAGGAGGCAATAACTGTTTTTGCAGATCCAAATGCCTTCTGGATCCAAGCTAGAAAACATCTTTCCAGGACTAAGCCTGATCAGGACAGACGTGGGTTTGGGTGGAAGCTCGTTGCCTGGATCTGGAGTCCTGTGAGGATTGTCTGAGAGTCTGACGTGGGCTAGGACTGACTGTGTGCAGCCGGGGAGCCCCCGTGAGCCCCAGGGGCCTGAGACATGTCTCTGCCGATGATCTCATTCACTGAAATGACAAAAAACAAGAATCCACTGTAATACACAAAAATGAAAAAGGACAGAGATGGCAGAAGCTAAACTGCATGAGCTTACAACAGTTAGATAAACTTGTAATAATACAACAATTTGTTTTTCCTATTCTGTATCTAACCATTGAAGGGCAGTGTTGAGCTATATAAAGAAGAGCAACAGAATCATCCTCAAGGGCTGATGGAAATAAAAGACAGCTAAAGTGGGGTTGACAGAAAAAAAGAAGTAAACTTTGGCATAAGACTCACTCAACAAATGTAGAGAAATAGAGAGAGAGAGAGAGAGAGAGAGAGAGAGAGAGAGAGAGAACTATACATTGACTAT
The DNA here is from genome assembly GCA_032164185.1 of Moxostoma hubbsi. Classification (NCBI taxonomy): domain Eukaryota; kingdom Metazoa; phylum Chordata; class Actinopteri; order Cypriniformes; family Catostomidae; genus Moxostoma; species Moxostoma hubbsi. The sequence continues at coordinate 31,583,240 of JAVLUX010000003.1, read as the reverse complement.
AGAAGTGTAGCTGCAGTGTCTGTCATCTACGAAAAGTGTAAGTGTGCATCCGTGAGTTAGTGTTTGTGAGTGTGCACATTCTGACAGTGGCAGACTTAAGTTGACTACAACACACAGACACTATAAAACTATCCTCCTTTTCTTTAACAAAAGGGCTTTGGTAAAGGCAGTTGCCCCAGTTCATTATATGTTTAATGGCCTTTGACTACATTTCCTTTAGCCTTTTAGAATGGCTTTTAGAGAGCTATGAAAGCCCTGTATAAAATTGATCTGTTGTTAAAACATTTGTTCCATATCAGGAGGCACTGGAGCTGGAGCAAGTGTGGTAATTACTTTAGCAGGCTGGGAGACTGATGTTAAACAAGCAGCCAAACACTTTTTAACAGGACGACTCAGCAGGCTTCTGATTAATGCAGTGAAAATGCGCACATTTTGACCACATGCACTTTTGGGTAAGCATATTTCCTCAACGCATTAAAGTGTCCTTAAACAGCTTAGATATAGCGAAGATAACTGTGAGATTGTTATAAAATGCTAAATGTAATGATAAAACTTTACAATAAGGTTGTATTTGTTAACATTACCCAATAGTAAACAAACTAACAATACTTTTTCAGTATCTATTAATATTTGTTAATGTTTATTTCTACATGGGTCACACATTTTGTATCCAGATCTTTTGAGTTATTGAAAAATACATTAAAAATCCAATTTACACAAAACTATATTGATGAACTATCAATTTCTGGGTTCAGTCTCACCCTCCCGTCTAGAGACAATAAACAAAAATAAATAAATAAAATTTACCTCTTTAAACTCTTATTAAAAATTACTTATTTTGAAATTTTTATGAAAAGTCTAAATTTTTTGGAGTGACGTGAAGAAAAATTCTTGATATTGTTTCTGCAAAAATGTATCCTATAAACAAAATCAAAAATAAATAAAATTGAACTTGAAAAATATGTTTAATTAAAAAAAACAAATTAATAATTAAAGTTACATGTTGTCTTCGACTTGGACACAGTGTCCTTACCAGACGCGATGCTAATCAGAGTTTTATCAGAATTTGTGCCCTAACCAGCCACAACATGCGACGAGCAACAGGGCATTCTATTTTTGGAATGGTTTATATTTCTGTTATGTTGCACCAGGCAATCCGATCAACAAATGGGTCAAAAATCCTTCTTATAACAGTATATTAATGTGGATGTTTTATTTTGGCTTCGCTATATGCAACGCATAATTTAAATGAATAAAAACCGACTGAATACTGTTCACAAGACTCTAGATTGTAGTGTGCAACGGATGCAGTGCCAACAAAAGTGCCTCTGGTAAGAAATCTTTACGTTGTTTTATTGAAACCTCTTTGGTTGCAAAGACTAGATTCTCTAGTTTCGTTTGTTATGTTGCTTTAAAAAAATCGGTTCATTTTTCACGTGTCAGCACGCTGATAAACATGGTCCACATATGTGGAAACTGGCAATCAATTTCCTCAAAATTAGAAAAACAATTAGAAAACGTTATTTTGAATAACTTTCAATTCTAACACATCTGTGGGTCATTTAATGTTTAATTTAGTTATCACAGTGCAATATGATTCTATTCATTAACATTAGTTAATGCATTCCTACTGTATATACTGTACATTTTTACATTGAGAATAAATGGGTTCAAATATTTATTTATTTTTTGCTTATTTATTAGGTGCAACTAGTAACAAAACGGGAAATGAAAAATGCACACAGCAGCCACGCAGGGGTCTCGGGAAGTTAAAGCCGAACTCACTAGCCGGTTCAAAACTACTTCAGTTTGGCCGATGGTTGCTGTGTCTCGCTGTCTTCAGTCGGAGTTCTGACACACACACACACACACAAACACACACACAGAATGGTGGAGACATACTAGCTCCCTTAGACTTTCCTGTCACAGAAATAACAACAGGAGTTGAATTTGGATGCAATTCATTAAGTAACTTTGCCCTGTGAATGTGTGATTTTGTGTATTTATCCCCTCGTGGCTTGTATGTCAATACACAGCTTCAGTGATAAATTCAGCAGTCAGTACACTGTTCTGATTTTATTATCATTTATCATAATATTAATGTCTGAATATCATGGTGTTGTGTCGCATCTAGTGGGAACAGACAGATTTCTGGACGCTAGAATTTTATCGTGTCTGGTTAGGACACAGTGACACATAGTGGCATGGATGCAATATCATTCAAACGCAAAGGTTTTCAGTTAGCAATGCCATTGTAGAAATACATACGATTCAAAATTACAGTTAATATCTTGAGTACAACTTTTTAATTGAGGAAAAAAATTACTGAGTGCACCTTATCTTCAAGAAGCAAAGTAAATGTTTTACACAACGCGACACTTTTAAAATCATTAAATCAATTATTTTGTGGAAAATGTTACAAATGTTTTTCAAAAATGCTTTTAACTAACAGATACAAATATTACATTTCTATGAATGTGTTTTAAACTAGATTTTTTTAAATGATTTCTAATTTTTAACATCTCTATATTGATTAACTATCAATATACAAATACATCTATTACATTTAATTTTGTAAATGCTAACATTAGCTAATGCAATATGAATTAACATGAACAAACAATGAACAAAATAACATTAACCAATTAAAAAATGTTAGCAAATAGAACCTTAATGTAAAGTGTAACCAAAAAGAGAGAGAGAGAGAGAGAGAGAGAGAGAGAGAGAGAGAGAGAGAGAGAGAGAGAGAGAGAGAGAGAGAGAGAGAGAGAAAGAAAACTAGGGAAAACACAAAGTTCCTTCAAGTTTATTGCTTTGTGGAAAAAATTATAAACGTTGTTCATTTCATAGAGATGGCAGGTTTTGACACACACCACAACATTCAATCACAAGATATCCAAGCTTGTCATAAGTGTAAAAAAACAAATCTATAAAAGGTGATGACAAATCAGACACATTAAACTAAGGAAACGCTACAGAGCAGATAAACAGATTGGACTGTTGAAGGGGGGATAACCTGGGGCCTCAGGCATCGTTTATACTCAACGGGTACCTGCCTCTGCAAGTGACTTAATAGTCCCTGCATTCCACATCCAGACAATCTCTCTCAATGCTGCTGCAAGCCGAAGCCTTACTGGGATGGACAAGGTTTCACTACATTTTCTGACAGAACTAAAAACAGGTGAGCTCAGTCAAAGTCGTCGGTTGGTCTGCACTCAACACTGGATTAGAACTGAGCTTCTTTTAAACCACCATCAGTACAAAAGCCATAATACTGACATAAACAGTCATTTGGTACCAAGACATCAAAAGGCAAAGAGCTGGACCTAAAACAGTCCTAAAAATAGCATTGTAGGTCAAGTAAAGAATATATGTGTTTAAATGAAAGAGTGTGAGAGAGTGAAAGAGTGTTAAAAAGTGGCAGAACACCATATAAAGACTATACTGATCAACTCAAAGTCACAAGGATCTCCTATATTAGCTATTTTTAAGAGTATTCAAACTGTCCTGAGGATTTGTTGTATTTTAATAGCTCATATTGTAAACATAAATCTACTGATGCTTGCCGAGGATAACACACAGCTCTTTCGTGTTTAAAACCCCCCAGAAATTACCACATTTTATATAGGGCTATTATATATTTGCATAAATGTTGTGGTTGTGGGTGTTTTTGAATACTATATCTTTTGTTGCTTTGTGAGCATCATTTGAGTTCGAATTCGAATATGTTATTGTTATGTTGTTTTTCCTGTGCTTTGTTTGCCATTTGGGTATTTATCTGGGTTAGCTTTGTGTCTATTATTATTATTTTTGTCTTATTTTGCGTGTTTGTAATATAAAGTTGTATTGTCACATTGTTTTGTGTTTGATGTTATTATTTGTGATGGCTTTGTATGCAAAAGAAGCATGTCTGCGAGTGTTTCAAATGAGCGGCCACTGTCACAGATCATCCTGTTGGCGTAGGCGGCTCTTCCTCTTGCATGAACACACTTCACACATACAGACCTACTCTGGGCTGATTGTGACTTCTGTTTTAAAACCCACTCAATCAGCCACACACACACACTGCACAACCTCACACACATACGGAATACATGTAAAGTGCAGCATCTCCTGCTCACATAATACAACAGTTTACAATGCAAACTACTCTGACCTGCACTAACACACTCAGTCTGTAGACAATAAGACATATGGTGATATAAGTATAAGAAGTATAAGACTGTGTAAACTTTGTTACTGTAAGATATTAAATATGTTTATATATTATTATTTTATGTATCTAAAATTGGGTAAAAAAGTAAAAGAAACAAAAAACAAAGTGTAAAACTGTAAGCTTGTATTTTTAGCACAGTTTAAGTACACAGCAAATCAATAAATACAGACAGCAATTTAAATAGCGCCGGCGGTGTGTCTGTGGTATTGGCAGATTTTTAAGGGTGCTGCTTTTGAGCAGAGTGATTTTAGGAAAGACAAATATGTTGCCTGCCACAGTATTCAATTTTCCTTTAAGAGGGCTTTCTTAAGAAATACATAAAAAATATATTTTATTTTCTCCTTTTGGATCAAAAGCTTTCTCTCTCGCACTCTCTCTCTCTCTCTCTCTCTCTCTCTCACACACACACACACACACACACACACACACACACACACACACACACACACACACACACACACTTTTTCCATTTTTGTTTGACAAAAACACTTTTTTTGTTTCTCATGTTCATTTGAGCACAAACACACTCACTGCCATTTGAACGTGTGCTCTCTTTATTCAACATTTGACCAGTCTGACAGCAGTTGCACAAAAACACTCACCGACCATTACATAAACTTTACAGTAGCTTACAATTAATTATATAAAATCTCAATGTGTAAATCTCAACCATGTATTGAGAGTGTATCTAAACAGAGACACTGTCGATATTAGTGATACATCTGACTCAGTTGAATACGGGAAGTTACGGTGCAATATATCGCAATATAGCAGCAACTGACATCAGAGGTTTCAGCATCGTCTGTCCCCCCCACATGTAAGAAAGCATGATTCATCTGTCTCTTTCGCATAATGTTTAAGCATCTCAGCGTGGAGTCTTTAAACAGGGGATCCTCTTTGGATGAATGGAGGGGGCCATCCCTTATTAACATAATACACTGGGTTCAAGTCTTGAGAGCTTGCGCACAGCCAAACGCGTAGCTTGAGGTAACTGATATTGTTTTATGGTGCTTCCCCCTCAAGAATGTGAATCACTGGACTAGCCACTGCATTGCCTGACCGTTAACAGTGGCATCTATTGAGATAAAAAGGGCCGTCACAAATGGGCTATCTGACATTAACAATGACTAAGTGATTACCGTCAATCCTTATTGCCTCATTATAGAGTATGTGCTTCTACAAAAGTTTTTACTTGTTTATAACTCACTACAACATCTCAACCTCAATTTCAAAGCAAAGCTATTTGATTTTCACCATTTTACTTATAAATACTTTATAAATACTAAATAATTTACTTAAAATATATATATATATAGTTACATGTAAAATGACATTAAAACTAATGTTTATCAACACTGAAATTGTTTTGATAAATAAAACATCTTCTTTCTATTCCATTGATGAGGAGCTAAAAACTGCTTCTAAACGATGCTTCTGCGTTCTCAAACAAAGTATAAGATCAAATTCCACTGTAGGTGAGATCCTGGTATGAAAGTGATAACCTTCATTTCCTACAAGTAAAAAAGCAGCTTATGTGATATGTTATGATGGAAAGTATTATAGCAAAGCCAGACTGACCTCACTGCCTGTTTCCTTTTAAAAAAAAAAAAGTCAGATGTTTAAAGGAACTGATCTCCAACTGATCTGAAACAACAAAACGTTGAACGTGAAATCTAGTCTATGTTTAGGGCTCATTTATTGTTCTTTTCCTTAAAGACATGGGCAATGAGAGGGGATTCACTTGTTTTTTGTTTTTTTTTACTTTTTGCACTTTTAAAATAACTAAAACAGAGTGTGTAAGAAAGAGAATGAGACAAAAAGAGGCTGCGAAAGCTCAAGAAAGCAGTCAATTTGATCTGTGAATCATATGTGGATTCCCCATCTGAAGAGCCAGTCGATGATTCACCCCTCTTTTCTGACCAGAGGTCTCAGCTACCTCTCTAACATGTTTAGTCACTAGCTTTAACGACCACAGCATAGCCCTGTTTTTTTTTTACCTTGTGCGACCCCACGTACACATGCTTGGATGTTGTATTTTGGCTCCGTTATGCGTAGTTCATGATTTTACTTCATTTTAACCAACTGATTCCTGTTCAGGAGACTCTGCACTGTCAGTAGGGTCAAGGGTTAAACTTTCAACATACAGAGTCATGTGACAAAACAACATTGTGCCAATCACAGCAGAGTTTGCCTTTGGGTTAAACGGCAACAAAACTATATCTGGTAAATGACCTAATTAAGTGTTTACAATGAAACCTGTCTGAGCCAAAAGATTAACGTCTCTAGTTTCATACTGTATACCATTTTAAAATAGGAGGGATTTATTGCAAAACAACATGCTGCTAAAGACAATGTACACTAATGTGTACATTAGCACATCTTTTCCTAATAAATCCTATATTTACTGTGAATTATCACATTGAGAATCAATGGGTTCATCCAATAGCTGAAAAATGCTGCTTTCAGAGGCTTTATATGAAGTTAGGATAAAAATAAGGTGCATTTCAAACTGTTCTGAGACCAGTGCAGACTGACAGAACACTGGAGGTTAAGTCATATAGGGTGCAAGGGAGCATCCTATAGCTCTCTATGCAGCTAAGTGCATTCAATCCAAACTTCCTATCAAAAGTTCAGTTTCAGGCTGCAGATGATGTTTGAACCACTAAACATGTTTGGCAGACATGGGACAATAATAATCAGTACATAGATTCACAATTTATAATGTATCATTTTAATTTAACATGGTTGGCATTGATTGGGTGATGCTGGCCATTACTTTGAATCAGAATTAAATATGCTAATTTTTTTATGTATTATTTGTAAAGTTTAAAAACAGGAATAACCAACAGTTCTGGAAACATGATAAACAATTTGATAAAAAATGTTTTTACTGACTTTTAATAGCCTGGTATTATTTAAAATTTCACAACTTAGTCCCGCTGTCCACATACGTTGCCATCAATGTTAGAAAAACGATTTGCTCTATATTTTTTTTTGCATGTTTATTAGGTGCTACTCGTTACAAATAAAAATGGAAATGGAAAATACCCACAGCAGTCACGTTTGGTCTCAGGAGATTAAACAAAACATTGTAATGCAGAAACCATAAAATAAAGAAATAAATAATAATAAAAAGGTTTTTCTAGAGTACCAGCGAGGGTTGCACTTTACTGTGTGTCTAGCCAATAGACAAAATTGTTCCAAGAATGAACAATTAATAAAAATATTTTGACAGAGGTGTTCAAGGGAGTTTGAAAATCTACTGAAAACAGTAGATTACCCCCAGGTGGACAAAACAAAATGTTCCAAATAAGTTTAGGAAGGAGCATGTTTAGACAAAAAAGTTCAAATGATCGAACCACAAATGGTAAAAACACAGCCGCATCCCTCACTCCTTTCCACGATTATTCCGGCATCTCTCCTCCATTCTTACTTTTTTCTATGGCTAGGTCCAGAAATTTGAATCTGTATATTAGAGAAAAGAAACGAAAATGACAGAAAGAAATCTGCACAGGAGACTAAAGCTTCCTTACGAAACAAAAAAATGGCACAATTCTAATTAAATAATTCAAAACAAACATATCAATTACAGTAGATTTACTTGTTTAGAAAAGACACTTTTATCCAAAGTGACTTGCAAATGAGTAAAAACACAAGCAATCTATCATACAGGAACCAATAATATTTGCAATACCATAAAGAAGAATTTCAAGGGTAAACTAGAGCATAGGCTAGAAGAGGTTCAATTGCAGAAAGGTAGAGAAAAGAGAGAAATATATAAATAAACATATCATAGGGAAAATGACAGACAATGAATAACTCTGAGTTAGAGTTTCCTGGTCAGAGAGTGTACTCCTGTCACATAAATTCCCAGAGATATTTGTACCAAGCCAAATCTCTGCAGCCAAACACCACAGCAATGCAAACTGGACTGACCACAGCGCCACTGTCTGCCTCCGCCAAGACCTCAAAATTATGTTCCTGTGTCTGTAATTGTGCGGAAAGATGACACAAACCAAGGTTTCCACTAGTTTCAAGAGAGTTCGTTGATTGTTTTTAACGAGATGCATTGGGTACAGAGCTCAGTTTTTCCCCCTTTCCACACACTAATTTTCCTTAAGAGACGAGAGGAGTCTTGTTATTAATTTGACACAGCCGTTTAGCACTGGTTAAATACTACAGACCTGGAATTTGTTGCATGAAGGAATTTCCGTACCCACAAACGGAAAGAGGGAACCAGAGTAAGAGATGACTCAGAGCACCACAGAATAGCATGGTGTTATAAGGGCTAGTACAGACAAGACACTGATTTACACATCAAAAATAGGGCCAGGTGAGGTTGTTACCTCAGAAAAGTTTACATGTCAAAAATATGAAGACACAGGACTGACACCTCTAATCTCTCGAGGGAAACACAGAGCTATAAGCTCTATGACACTGCGCAGGAAAGAGAGAGAGAAAAGGTGTGTGTGTGTGTGTGTGTGTGTATACAGTACGACAGGGATACAAAACCTAAAGACAGCAGGCTTTGCCTATTATTATCCCAGATCAGTGCACTCATGCCGGGGTGGCAGCTGCACACAGACATCTAGGAGAACAAAGGAGCACAAGCACACACCCGAGTACACTCTATGGCCTCATCTCAAACACGCTCCTCTGTGAGGACATTAATTAAATAAATACACAATTAACATGGTGAAGAGGAGAGGACAGGAAGTGGAAGACAAAGAAGAAGGGAAGGAAAGGGAAGAGCAGAGAGGAAGAAGAAGGAAAGGAAAGTGAGGTGGAGGAGAAGACACTAAGCACTAAGACTCCTGTAAGTAGTGACACACACTGCTCTTTCTGTTCAGCACAAGGGAACCGATCCAAACTCATCAGGGAATATATGGCCCCAAAACTACTTATGCTCGTCTAACACACACATAAAACACATGCATACAACTCACTTGCCAAATAAGATGTCTACATCTAATTAATCATATCATGTTGAGAGATAAAAGCTTTTGTGTAATCAGGCTCAAATTAAAACCTGTCATAACTAATTAAACACTTTGCATATGCATGTGTTCATTCTAGACCTTCTTTGACCTTTCTTTTTGTGTGAGTGTGCACTTCTGTTGGTTCCCTGTTTTTTTGTCGTCCATCTGTCAGTCTGTCTGTAGCCCCTCCCCAACACCTCCTGCAAAGAGTCTTTGACATCACCTGTGCCATCTGTTCACACACATACAGTATATACCACAGCACAGCAGATTCTTATTTATTGACTACAAATAAATACAAAAATACAGTTACATTGTTTCAAAGCACTATACTACACTAACTAATACTGTATTAACTCTGTAAATAATTACAATTTAATCAGCTCCATGCAGACTTAAAAATAAAAACAACCAGACCGGAATATCAGGTGGGATCCCCACCTACCTCATGTTGCTAGTCAGCATTACTAAAACTAGTTCAACCAGTATTAAAACTGAAATTGAAATGAAAGGCTAAGGGATCTGTAAATATGTACTGGCTTTTACACTTAAAGGTCATCTGTACTCAGAAAAACACCCCACTCCCAGAACACACTTCACCTGACACACCGAATTCTACTAAAAAGTGATTCATCAAATGAAACGTAAGTATCTGGGGCCACAAAATTGCTGGAAAAAAGTGATTAAGAACGGCAGAGTCTGACTGATACATCAACTAAATCTAGTGAAACTGTCAGTCAGCTGCAGAGAGCTTACAGTTAAGTGTGATTCATGAATTTATGAAAAGAAAAGAGAAAAGATAAAGAAAAATTAAAAGAATGTACAGAGTGCTTAATTTTTATATATAATAATTATAAATAATTATTAACTATAAATAAACATTTGGACATTTTGAGATTATCGGCATCTGCTAATTAACTGATGTATTGTTCCCCCTTGTCTGTTTTTTTTATTTTTATGAATTATAAGTAAATATGAATGAATAAATTGAATTATTTATGTAGCATTATATCAGCTATCGGCCACCCTCCACTTCAGTTATTGCTATCAGCATTAATTAAAAAAACATATTGGCCGACCACTAATATTAATGAATAATGAATGGACATTTTGAATTTGGTTATTTTCATTTTATAAACAAAATGTTTACATCATTCAATTAAATAGGCCTACTGTTTCTTTATTTTGTATTCATGTCAGTAGTAGTGGTTTTCATGTTGATGTGAACTGTGTTGATGTCAGTGACTATGTTTTATTTGCAGTTAATTTCTGACCTTCTTTAAAACTCAATGCTGAAGAGCTTTAGTAAGATTGACACAGACCCTATTTATGGTGTGATCTTTGGGGACGATACAGTTGCTTGTGGAATCAGTTTAAAACTTCACTTTTAAAAAGGCTCAAATCCATTCCATCTCACACACTGAACCCACAAGGATGTCTGTGAGTCTAAACATATATGTGTGCAACATACAGGCAGTGAGTACACAAGCATGCCTACTCCTTTTTAAATATAACCAATATACACCTAGTGTGTTGTGTGAATGCATGTATGTTGAAAACACATCTGTGAATTAGTGGGTAATACTCACGAAAAACTGATTACAACAAAAGTTACCGATTTAGTAAAAATATTTTTTGGAACACGAAAAGGGAAGTCTGAATTCATTGTAAACAGTAAAATCAAGAAATAATAATAATACTTAAAAAATCCATATTTTTTAAGACATTTTCTAGACCATGTTCACCAAAATTATCATTACCACAACACACAAAATTATGTAAGTAGCTGATTAGTTTGAAAATTTAAAATGGATTTGAAATTTACATGCCAACCTTTGTTAGATGCTCTAAACAAGTAATCATTATTCCCCAAATTGATTAAAAAAAAAATAAATAAAAAATACAATTAAATAAATAGCCTCATTACGAAACGCCTTCAATTTCACACCTTGTTTTTTTTTTTTTGTGTTTTTCAGATGAACCCAAACAGTTTTAAAAAAGTTTTATGTGTAATGATTGGTATAAGGATAAATGACCATAATTGGCATTTAATAATTGTTAAACACTCTTGGCTTTGTAAATCTATAAGGTATTGTTATGTGATTCGATAATGATAAAAAAGATGTGGTAATGAGAATTCCATTCATGCTTTAGTTAAATTCCAATAAAAAATTATAAGATCCTTCCGTCCACCCTCAAGCACCTAAATCATTATTTATGCACATTAGTGGCTGCTAATATAAATATGAGAGCGTTTTGTCTACCTGATTTACCCTGTTGAACATGGTACAGTGTAGATCACTTGGATACCCTTTAAAATTGTGATACACTCAAGTCAATGTTATCAGCACACCTAATAATAAATTAATAAATGTAATAAAAAATTATTAAAGAACAACTGATGGTACAAATACACTTAAATCAATGTTTAAGAACAATTTAAGAACATTTATTTATTATATATTTTATTATAACAAAAATGTACATATGCTAACAGTAGAGAAGCTAATGAAAAGGTTAAATTATAGCAATATTTGATCTGTTTTATATATATATATATATATATATATATATATATATATATATATATATATATATATCACAGATTAAATTTTCACAGAAACAGGTCTATTCCATAGGGCCTAGTTAAATTATAGCAATATTTGATCTGTTTTATATATATATATATATATATATATATATATATATATCACAGATTAAATTTTCACAGAAACAGGTCTATTCCATAGGGCCTAGTAAGGAGGACGAGAGACCTCAGAATGTTTTGCTAACAGCAGAGATGCTAACGACGCAGCAAAATTATATTCTTGCATAAGTTTAAATAAAATGGTTTAAAAATATACTTTTTTCTAAATATGGAATAGAACATGTTTTAGCTTACAAGAGAACATTTAAATGATTTTGTAGCATACATGTTGTTTTGTTGTATTAACATGCAATATCATAACGGGACTTCATAGCAATTTAGAAGGTCAAAGCTAAAGCTGTTCTTAATTCCAAAAAATCTATCTTTCTGAAAAAATCTTGATGAATGGAGATTGAGAACATCCCTCATGGACATTTTAATATTTATACATAAATATTAAATTTATGATTTTTCTTCATTTGTTTATTCATTTATTATTTATTCATTTATTTTTTTATTTGCTGTCACAAATGGAGATATTGTGTTGAGAGTTTAAAATACATTTAATGAAAAGGTATGTAAAATATTAAAGGGGTCATAAAAAACTACTTTTTAATAATTGTATTATCTTCCCTGAGGTCCACTGATAAAGTCAGTAAAGTTTTTTGCACCAAAACTGTCATTGTTCAGTAATAAATGACCATTTTCCTCCCTGTCTCTGGCCCTCTTTTGGAAACACTCAGTTGTAAACTCCAAACTAGGGATGCACCGATATGGAATTTTCTGGGCCAATACGATAACCAATAATTCACAGCTCATCGTGGCCGATGCCGATATTTTAAAAAAGTTAGAATTTTGAATCCTTTGTCCTGCAACTGCTAGCTAATTCATTAAAAGCTTCTCATTTTAAAAATATGTGTCATTTAAAATCATGGAATTTGGAATAGCTGCAGATGTGCCTATATTACAGATGAATGTTGATTTGAATGAGAAATAAATGACAATACACTTGCATAAATTGTATCGTGCCCAATCCTGATGAAAGAGAATAATGAACCTCAAACAGCTGTGATAATGCATTAAACCAAAATGAGGCGATAAACAAAAAAAAAAAAAATAATTTAAACAACAAACACACAATACAAACCCTTAACTCTGTATACAAGACTGGTATGCGACCCCCTTTTATTAACTCTAACACTCAGAGTTTACCAAAGTTGTGTTGATATGTCTGAAAAGACAAAGATGTGTCTTTTCAGACATATGAAAAGATGTCTTTTCAGTGTGTGAAAAAGGTATCGATCCCAAGCCTATACTGCACTGATGCGCACACACATATATATATATATATATATATATATATATATATATATATATATATATATATATATATATATATATATATATATATAGTATATGTGCATGTACATGTTGATATTATATATTGTTGATATTATTATTATTATTATTTATAGCACTATCATTGTTGGAAAGGCGGAGTTTAGAGCGCCTGCCAATCACCGGCGTTGTACAGCGGAGCAAGGCAGACGAAATACATGCCCGTGATATGTGCTAGATAACTTGTTGTGGGTGCTAAAGTGAGCGTCCATGAGTGATTGTAAGTAATTATTTCCCTGGTATATGTTCTGATTAATCCACAGATCCTTTCATGACTGTTAATGTGATGTTTATCCGCTGATATTGAGTGTACTGGGATCTGGTGTTACCCGTTATTTTAGTGTCATCTGCGCTGTGTTTCACATGTTCAATTATATCTGACTCCTGAGGCAATAATATTGCAGATTATGTCATTATACATGTCACTGTGTTGATGATGACTAGAATTAATTTGTTATGTTCATATGAATGAGGTGTAATTCACCTAAGTGATGTTCATTGCCGATCGGCGGTTTACTTTCGTTTTCCATTTCTGTGTGTTTACATATTAACGCCATATCAGCATGTTGTGGTGAGCATTATTGCATTACAAGCTGATATTCCTATGTTATGTTATGTATATTGCTATTGATGCTTACATAATCTCCTGTTATTTGTTAGAGGTATAACAGTACAGAGATGGTATGTTAATCTATTTATTTCTTTCTGTTTCTGTTGTAGAACCACACACACATATAGACACGTACACACAAGTATAAACCTGTTAAAATACTCTCCTATACCCTCATATCAACTACCTGAATATGCAACCTGTCATGTGCCTGTGACTTGTGGCTTCTTCTATGTAAATAAACCCATTTTGAATGGAACCTGGCTGTTCCAATCTTATCCTGTGTTCTGACTGACACGACAGGAGGCGAATGGATAATTAGGAACCTTCTTAGATACCGCCTTTGTTCCTTCCCCAAACTATCAAGCAATCATCATTAATACCATCTCTATAATTACCACTATGATCGTTAATACTATTTCATTACCATTAATATTATTATAATTATAGTCAGCATTATCATCAATGTAGTTTTATAAAGATATTTCCATAATTTTGTCAATAATTTAGTTGATTTAACATATTTTCTAATTACTATGACTGTATTATAATATCATAATTATATTTATAACCTATTAATATATAACAATAATTTTTATTTCCTATTTTTATTACAAACACATATCTATAAAACTACAGACTTGCACCCCCCCCCCCCCTTTTTATTTTTATTTATTATTATTTATTGATATATTTTTAAATAAACCTTTTTCTTTTCTTCAGTACATACTGAATAGAGATGGACACACACACACACACACACACACACACACACACACACACACACACACACACACACACACACACACCTTCACATAATATCATGCAATATCTGTTTTGTTTGTTTTTGGTTTATTTATCTTGTATTTATGTTGTTGTATTTCCATATTTTGCTCTAATAAAGGGACAAGGAAAAGGAAAAAAAAAGATAAAAGAAAAAAAAGAGAAACTAGCTGTTAGTACAGTATACAGTGAAACGAGACAACGTTCCTCCAGGACCATGGTGCTTCATAAAACAACATAGGACAAACACAGAACCACATGAGACTACACAGACTAAATAACATACCTATATAAAGTGCACGTGCAAACGTGTGCAAATTTTTATATATATATATATATATATATATATATATATATATATATATATATATATATATATATGCTATAATATATTTAATTTATTTTCTTTGCATGCAAATTATACATGTAATTGTTATAGTTAATGCTATTATTGTTATTGTTGATGGGGTAGTAGTGGTGGTAGTACTGATATTTATATTAGTACAGAACAATGTATCATCCCTCCCACCTGCCTCCCTTATAAAACCCAAATCCAAAACATTCTATTTATACAATTATATTTTATATACTTTATTAACTGTCTGGGTCTGGAGACTGCTCTAATACTGTCGGTGGGAGCATTTTGGCACATCTTATCGGCATAGGCATTACCTGTGCGATTTTTGGTTTGCCTGGCCCCTCCCTTTGCCATCTGCCGGCAGTCCTTTCTCTTATTTTAACGTGACTGTGTCGGAGTGCTATCTGGGTTGGATGTGGTGTCTCTGGCTGGGGAGCTAACTGGTGCACACCACAATTCCAGCAAAAGATTGCAATCTAAAAAAGTCAACCAAACAACGATTTCTGGTCATTTGCCAGGTCACAACCAGACCAGGTGAGATTGATTTGGAGGTGCCTGTCGTGGTGCCCCAGTATCCTTTGTGGAGGCTTAACCGCTGGTACGGGATTGGGTTGTGAGTGGGATTAGAGTTGGGGTTGGTGTCTGTGTTGGGCGGGTCTGTTGGATGTGCTCACCGGCGGTAGTGGAGCGGCTCACAGACCTAGAGAGTTTCGTATATCGGCAATCATTTAAATGACTAGTCTAAAATTTCATAAAGCTGAGATGATATTATTGTTAGCACTACTACTACTGCTGCTATTATTGTTTTTATTATTATTACTGCTACAAATACTACAACAATTATTATTATTATAAATGATTGCTCCATATGTAAGTTTAAATCTATATCTTTCTTTTTCTCTCTCTCTCCACAACATCACCAGAATTCTTTTTATTAATAATAATAATAATGATTACTATTATATGACATTAAATGAACCTTAAACTTATCGCAATACATGTAGACACTACTATATCTCTGCACCTATAATTATTTTTATTTTTTTTGTGTGTTTTTTATGTGTATGTGTGTGTATATATATGTGTGTGTGTGTGTGTGTGTGTGTGTGTGTGTGTGTGTCACTGGTCTCGTAAAAGCTGCTATGTGTTGTGTTTTGTTAATTTAAAAAAAGAAAGAACATTTGATTCTCCGTTTCATGACCCCTTTAACTTTTAGGTCTGAATAAAAATGACGGACAACATGACTATGTTTAATTTTATTCTAATTTAATTTCAATATTTTGAGAGGAGACTGGGGCTTGTTGTCATACTTTTACTGCAATGAGAATTTCTCAGGGTAGGGTGTATGTTTGAGTCAACTCCAACTGCATTGCTAAAAAAACTATTTGAACATTTTCACCATTATTGTCCATGAAAAAAGCTAAAGCTTTTATAACAACTTGCCCTAATAACAGGACGTTTACACACTATAAATAGTAAGTTCTCACATAAAAAGCCTATCATTGGCTTTTCAGCAAAATATATAAGTAAAACAATTATGAGACAAAAAACAATTTATTAAATAACATAAATGGAAAAGGTAACATACAAAATTATAAAAACATTGCTTTGGCCAATATGCCTATATCTCTTAATATTGCCAATCTAACTTTAGCAGCGTGCCTCTCTTTTAACTTAGATAACAATGTAATGCATTAATAATATTCAAATGAATTCATATTGGAACTAAAAAGACAATTTGAAGTTAAAATATAGAAAAAAATAAATAATTGTCTCTCATTGCTGAAACAAATATTGGGGTAATGATAAAGTGTGTTGCGGTATTGAGGTGACCTAACACAAAAACCCTGATAGAAGGGGCAATCATAAGAAGTGAGCAAAAATTATTATTTCTAATATAATAATACCAAACTAATATAGTTGGTAAGATTGATCATTAAATTAATTGTCTAACAAATTTAGCATCCGTTGTGGTAAAGAGAATGCAAAGTGTCTGAAACAGGTTATTTAGACACAACAGCAAAATTTTTAGTAAAACAAAATGAAGTGACATGTATCTAATTATCCACGTTTGAAGTTGAATGCATCATAGCAGAATAAATCTTTTATTTCTGAAAAGATAGCCAAAAAGTGTTGCAATACAGAGAAATGGCTTGATGGACACGAGGATTTTTCATTCTATTATTCAGATATTGATGTTTGGAATGTTACATAAATTATTTTTATTTACTACTGGGTCTTGGGTACAACATTATAATTTTATTTAGTTTTTAATTATAATTTATTTTGTTTATACTATATTTTATAGTCCTAATTTTGAAGATGGATGTGATGCGGCAATGAGAATTTAACCAGAATATTCTTTAAAAATCTAAAATAAAACATGACATCCTTTGTAATCTTTAAGTCCAAGATGGAGTACATGTATATCTACTGTGTTCAGTTATCAGAATAGTTTTTTATATAGAAATCCTCACTGCCTTGGTTCAAGCTCAGTTTTGTGAGAATTAAGTGGCTGCCAAACAGTTTGATTTTGTGTTAGTGTGTGTTGAGCTCTCTTATTGTTTACACATGGCTAGATATAGATAGGGCAGTTTTAATTACTAAGACGTATGTTTTATCCTTCTGGACTTCATCACACACACGTGCACGCACCTACGCACACATGTTGGTGCGGCTATCCTTATGAGGACTCTCCATACACATAATGATTCAGAATAGATTTTATCCCCTAAACCTAACCCTAAAACCAACCCTCACAAAAACTTTCTGCATTTTTACATTTGAAAAAAACATTTTTTTAAACGCTAGGAATTTCCTCATAAAACACATGTATAGCATAATACCCTTGTAATTACCAGTTCGTAACCTAAAATAAATCATCGTAAACTACTGAAACCTGCCCACACACACACACACACACACACACACACACACACACACACACACACACACACACACACACACACACACACACGTCTAATCTGAGTGACTCTAGCTGTTCATTAACTCTGCCTGATTACACACAAGACAGACAGAAAGCAGAAATGACCCCCAAGATCAAGCTGTGGTCCAGAATCTGTATCTTACAAACATGACAACATGGCTGGAGTTTGTGCTGATGAACTACAGCACAGTCTGAAAACCTATCAACAGTTTTAAAGAGTTTAGAGTAAGGACTCTTTTTGTGGTCTGTGCTTCACAAGAAAACACACCATCAGCAAGAAATATCCGCATAAACACTGAAGTAATATGACATTGGACATCTGATGCTTTTGCAGTAGTTTAGAAACAGGTTCTCTCTGGCTATGTTCAGAATGGAATACTAGCGTACTGGTTACTATATACTTCCAACAAATGTATTTTGTTAAAACAGTATGTGACAGAATGCATTATGAAACAATAAATATAACAAACAGTAGTATGCTGCACTGTTGTCACATTACCTTTTCACAAGTGTCACATGACCTCACATCATGCATGTTCTTTAAGTGGTGTCCACTTATCTTGGAGACAAATTATTATTATTATTTTATCCAACCTTATGTAAAAAAAAACATCTTCACTCTTGGCAGTCCATTCAAATGAGTCAAGAAAAAGATCTTAATGCATGGCGGATATTACTTGTAAGTGTTTGTAATGCCTAATACTAATTAATGTAGTAACTAATCACACACAGTATTGGACCTGATAGCAAAAATAAAGTATTACCATATCCATTTACCACATAGCACAAAATTCAAACTTTTGATAAAATTACTTGAAGTAATTGCACAGATGTGTTATATGATATCTTTAATATGTTAGCTTAGTAGGATCAATGAATCATAGGGAATGAATTATAGAATGTTAGCAAAGCAGGCTAAATAGTTTGCATGCAAACTGGAAACACAAAGAAACTTTTAATTTGACCATTTGGATATACAGTATGTGGTATGTCATATACAACTTAAACAACATTAATTAATGTATTTTTATGCTTAAAACTAAATAAATCTTCAAGTGATATTGTAGGATTTACTATCAGGCACCAACCAGAATACCAAAAGCAACTTTGTTCAGCCAATTAAATTACAACTGGGTCCTAGGGGGACTGAATTCTTCATGAAACCGGTACATTCACGAATTAAGCGCATAGCATTTTGGGATTCAGTACACAGTACAATGTACTCAGATGTATTGTATACTGTGCAATTTGACAAATGAAGTAGGTCATCAGGTTATTCTATGCATACAGGAAATTTGCATATGATGCACAGTGCTGCATACTGTAGAAATAGTACAAGTAGTTTTGTAGTATACTATTCCAAACATAGCCTCACTCTTTCCCTCCCCCACTACTGCTGTTAGGTCTCTTTCCTTTTAATAAGGATTACTAACATGATGAATACACCCTGTGTCATAACACTTTTTTTGTCTTTCTGAGACCATCAATCCACGCATCTTATCACGTGGCTTGTTGAGTGCGTTACCGTGGAGATGTAGTGTGTGTAGAGGACCACGCTATTCTCTGTGACATCCACGCACAACACACCACGCGCCCCACTGAGAGCAAGAACCACATTATAGTGAGGATTATACCATGAGGAGGTTAACCCATGTGACTCTACCCTCCCTTTGCAACCGAGCCAATTTGGTTGCTTAGTAGACCTGGCTGGAGTCACTCAGCATGCCCTGGATTCGAAATCGCGACTCCAGGGGTGGTAGTCAGCATCAATACTCGCCGAGCAACTCTGGCCCTGTCATGACAATCTTAAGATTCTGAACTTGTCATCTACTGCAAAACATGCAAATTCACTTCAGTAAATTAATGGAGCCCAAAAAAATGTCTGCCTCTTGTTCTTCTGGTTAATTTTCAGTACAAGCTACTGCAAAATTACACACATACTACACACACATATTTATTCACCATTGTATGTTAGTGTCACACACACTATTGTGAAGCTGACTGCCGAAACGTTGGTTAATAAATGAGCCTATATTTTGAGTAGTAAAGCTATACTCTCTTTTTTTTCTAAAGTCACACACACACACCAATAGACAGATTACATTACTGCATGTGCATGTCATTCTCTATTATCTATAAATGACCATTTATGAACAGGTAATCGGCTCAGGCCATTTCCTCAAGTGCTTTAGAGAACGAAGATGGGAAAACAAGGGAGCATATGTAAAAAGGCTGGTCCGTGGGATTCCTTCGCAGACAGATCTGACAAAACTGTAATTTTGGTCATCATAGAGAATTCATTTTATATTAAAATAGTCTCAATTGCTCCAATCAATTTATTCAATCAATTTTCAGCAAGAGCTGCTCAAATTATAGCATGATTGCTGCATTCAAAGGTCAAATTCACACCTTGTGTACACACAACATATTTTTCACCAATGCTGAAACCTCAGACGTTCAGTGATGTTTATTTTAATCTAGTTCCTGACAACACCATTCACACTGTAAGTAGTTCAAATCTGGATTGAGAGTGCATCTCTGCTCAGTGCGTTAGACTTATTGTGAAAGACAAAGACTCACCGTCATCAAGTGTAATGTCCTGCAGGCCGATGGTACGGAAGGTGGGCTCTCTATCCTCTGGCTCATGTTTGATGTTGAGCCTCTCTCCCTGTTGGGTCAGGGGGTGCACCATGGACCCTGCTGGGGACAATGCAGAAAAGACAGGGCTGCTAGCCTGGGAAGAAGGCTGTCCAGAGAGTGAAAGGGGCCCTAGAGGGCTGTTGGATGTTGGAGATGGAGAGGTGGGTGAATGGTAGGGAAGGGAATGGAGCTGGGGGGAGGAGGGCCCAGAGTGGGGAGATTGCACCATCCGTGCAGGTGACCTGGAGGGTGTGGGGCAGGACGTGGACCGCTGCCCAGCAGCATGGTAAACCAGTGGGTGCTGGAGTTGTGGTGCTGGCTGTCCCAGCATGTGAGTGGGTGAGGGAACCTGTCCTGGAGTGGGGCAGTGGTAGCCTAAAGAGTGAAGGTGAGGGGTAGAGTGAGCCATGACCTGGCTGCTACTTGTACAGGCTGCATGGCTGGGGCTGGAGGCAGGCCCCCCTGCTCTTCCAGAGGTGGGTGTTGAAGATGCAGGGCCGTACACCATCCCCAGGCCCAGAGTGTTACACCCGGCTGGGTCAGCCTGGAAGGGTATCCGCTCATATGCCTGTGGGGAGTCTGCAGTCATAGGAAGACTATGCTGGCCGTTGAAGTGCATGTTGTGCTGTATAAGTGGGTAAGATGGCCTGGCAGTGGCAGCAGGGTCTGGGTGGAAGGGCATCTGGCATTCAGGAGACGCATTCAGCCCTAGAGCTTGAAGGTGGGGCAGGTGGGGAAGAGTTGGGGAGCCCATTGGGGCACAGGGAGCCTGTAGTGGGTGCAGGCCTGCAGCCAGGCCACGTGGGGAGCTGGACAGAAGGCCGTCTGGTGGGTGGGAGTGCTCTGGGGAGGACAGTGGCTGAGCACAGACCAAACTGGCAGCATGGACAAGAGGCATGGACATGGGTGGCATGGCAGGGGAGTCAAGCTCATCTCTATGTTCTTGCTTAACCAGGACTGTAAGGGTGAGAGAGTGAGAGGAAAAGCATGGTGAGAGAGAGAGAGAGAGAGAGAGAGAGAGAGAGAGAGATAAATAGATGCAAAAGAAAGAGAGAAACAAAGTGAATTTAGCAAAAAAATCCTTGAAAATCTTAACAGCTGAAAATCCAATAGCAATCAATTGTATGCAAAAGTACTGGATAAATACTTTATTCTTATTGAGTGTCATGTAATTGGTACTTATCAGTAATATTCACCTTTCACCTCAGGGATTTTATGATACTTTTATTGTGATAAATGTATTTGATAATGGTATCAATTTAGCATACAAAACAGATCTATTTTAGTTGGACATTCACAGCACTACTGAACTCCTGTTCCATTTCCTATCTCCTATAAAACTGACTACAATATTATTTGACTAATATATGTTCAAGAATTATGCACAGTATAAAATTTTTAAATATCTCAGTATGAGCCACTCTTTCCACTCTCCTCTCCTCTCCACTCCTAAAATGCTCACACAATGGGCAACAGTGACACAGCGTTCAGTAACCCATATCCCAATCTGCCATTTCCCTGGCCCGCAAGTGTGGGGGATATTTTTACTTGCCATGGACTCTGAGAGAGCATATGTTGCCTGCTTGAGTGTCATGTAGATCAGTGCTGAGTTTGGGAGCTGAAGAATGCTGTCTGCCCTCCAGCATAGCTTCAAAGGGGCACCAAAATCCAGTTCACAGCCCATACGCTTCTGCAAGGCCATTGCTGCACTAAAACTGTAGTTTCCATTTATGAAAAGCAAGTGACAGCCATGTATGGGAGAGACTGTGAGTGCTTTTGAGTCGTGGTACTGACTGTATTTCCACAACATACTTTAGTTTCAGTTGATAACTGAAACTTCAAGCTAAGAGCATACATTTGGTGCATTTTGGACCAAAGTGGTTGGATTTGTCTGTGGCCAAGAGAGAGGCATCAACCATTCAGTGAGTTTTTTTTATAAACTACTTCCTACCATGTCCAACACCATTCACACGGTATGTAGTTTGAATCTGAATTAAGACCATATCTCTTCTCAGTGCACCGGACTTCTTATTTATTACACATGAAGAGTTTGTCTCTTCTCTAAAAAACACAGCACCTCAGCCCTCCCCCCTGCCATGTCACTTTCTCAGCAGGCTGATGCCATGGAAACCACAGTCGCTACGGCATGTTCAGAATATTGCCTGCCTGTGCAGTAATCTGATTGGCTGAGGCGTGAAGGGTTACTGTGGAAAACAGGAAACCCTAATTTAAGTGGGTGCTTTGTGGAGTGAAGAGGGTGGGCGGGAGGCTGGGCCTATCTCACTCTCCCTCTCTTTTTGTCTTTCTTTATCTGTTCTATAGTAAACACAGGTTAGCATGCAACTCAGAGCAGTGATAAAACCAGAAAAAAGTTGCTCACGTGTGATTTAATTACGCCAACGCTGTTTTTCGGTTTGACTCACTTTGGGAAAATAATAACAAACCAACTTATTTCAAAGATAACCACACACGACTGCACTTTTTATTAGAACAATATAAGCCATGATTAGATGTCAATAACAGAAAGACAAAGGACATTTTGGGGGTCCAGTTCTTGAATAAACCTGCTTTGCATGCATCCAGCCACATGTAAATCATGCTGAATCTTGTTTAAAGTGTTTTACATGAGCGGTTACCAGGTGTTCAACTGTTACTGGAACAACCTCATCCCTAACCACACTGGTGCACAGTGCAGAGGAACGCTGGCATGATCAAACGGGTGACTCTGTTGTGAGAACCCACATGTGTGCCATTCTAGTTACTGTTATGTGAAGTTAGCGAGAACTATTTTGCATGAAACTGAGTCACAAAAGGCCAGGCTCATTCAACTCTATACAATATGGACATCACCACAATTCTTTTTTGCATTGTGACACTTCAATTATCATCATACATTACAATAAATAACTAAAAATTGCTTAAAAATTATTTTTGCAGGTTCTGATTACTTAATAAATATGAACTAATGCAACACAATTCTTGAACATTTTGTCACAACTTGATTTCACTGTTTTATCCAATTAGATTTGTAAAATTTAAGTTTACTTAATCCATCTGAGTTGGGATTACATAAATACTTTTTGTAGCATTTTGTGATAAAACTGTGCAGATGATTTCCATTTCCCAGCATGCTTTGCATGGGACTGAATAGAGAGAGAAATTAAGTGCTATTTTATGCATTTTTGAACAAGATAAGAATAAGAAGAAATGTTGTTAATGTTCTTTTTTTATTATTATTTAAAAGGTGTCTGTTTTTGGGGTTACCATTAAGGTGAAGATTAGTTATTATGCATAGGTTGAGGATGGACGTTCATGTTTCACGAACTGACTTTAAGTGATGTTTGATTGGAGTGCTGCTTAGCTCTATAAGCAGTTGCTAACAAACTGTCAGTGCAACCGTTTCACTGCCCTTACACTAGTTCACCTGGCATATACTAATGATTAATTAAATAAAATTAAGGATCAAGGATCAACGCTCTCATTGCAGGCCTTCCTGCATGTGCTATTAGACCTCTGCAAATGATCCAGAATGCAGCAGCACGTCTGGTGTTTAATGAATCAAAGAGAGCACGTTACACCACTCTTTGTCTCTCTCCACTGGCTGCCGGTTCATGCACGTACTAAATTCAAGGCCCTGATGCTGGCATACAAAACAGTGACTGGGTCTGCTCCAGCATACCTAAAAAACATTTATGCAGAGCTACATTCCCACCAGAAGCCTGCGGTCAGCTAAGGAACTTAACCTTGTTGTACCAAAACATAGAGGCACCAAAACACTTTCCCGGACTTTCAGTTTCATCATACCACGTTGGTGGGATGACCTTCCCAACTCAATCCGTGAAGCTGACACACTCTCTATCTTCAAAAAACGGCTAAAAACACATCTTTTCCAAGAGCACTTAACCAGTCGCTAAAAAAAAAAAAAATGTACAATTCTTGTTGCGCTTAAATCTGTTTTGTATACTATTCTGATGCTAGTGAAACTTTGTAGTGTGGCACTTTTCGTACCACTGCCTCCTTAAGATGATTTGCTTATGTTTTCCTCTTTTGTAAGTCGCTTTGGATAAAAGCGTCTGCCAAATGAATAAATGTAAATGTAAATGTAAATTAAATTGAGTTTAATTAACCTAATGAAGTTGAGTTAAAGCTACTATAGTACATTGAGTTTACCTAATTTATCTAAATTATGTTGGCTCAATGAAAATGACAATATGAATGAATTAAATTAAATTACTTGTAAAATGTTTCTCAAATTCAATTATGTAAGGGTAATGACTTGAAATGTACAAAAGATTGTTTCATATTGATTTAGCTTTTTTCTGTAAAGCAGTCAAGTCCAAACTGAACCCACAAGGCATTCAGAAATTGTGAAGCAGTGCTAAGGTAATTTTCTATTTATCTATCTAGTTTATTAAGGCAGTTGACAAATATCATGGGCAACATTTTAGGTTATAATGTATATGAAAGTGTAAAAATGCTTATGTTAAGGGAAAGTTTTTTTTTTAGATGCTGTAACTGGTCTTTCATTTAAGTTTTTCTCTATTTTTAATCAAAATGTTTTCTTTTTGTACTTAAATGGCACTGCAGTGTGACAAAATCCTTTATAAAAGTACAAATATTCCTTTAAGTCTATCAAAATAAAAAGGCATTACATTTAAGCAGACACTCAAGAGCAAAAGAGAGATTATTTTATTTTGATCATTATGCAGGAAATGTGTGCTGTGCTGTGGAATGTGTACCTGGCAGATAAGTAAAGCGCTGAGACTGGCTCCTTTTCCGCTTGCCATTGCACACATAGAACTGCACCTGTACTGCCGAAGTGACCGTCTTACTGTGATATGGAGGCACCTCCACCACAATGCTTGACTACAGATGGAGACAGGAAACATATCACAACAATAAGAGAGTGATTTTTCCATGTCCTACCACAGCACTGGAAATAAAATTCACATTTTCTTTTTAGTTTCATTTCAAATAAACAAAAATTGCTCCAAGATGCAAAAAACCAGAGACTTTATTTTACATCAATATTATTGATGTCTGAAGCAAACTTCTCACATGAAGCAAATCATAAGACACTACAATGGTTTCGAGTCTTCTGGTTCATGTTATTCATGTCTTGTATAATGTCTGTGCTTCTGCAGGGAAATATTTTCAGTGCAAAAAAAATAAAAATAAAAATAATAATTCACTCACTCCTTGACTCTTCTCTCTTTGGATCCTTGCCTCAACCTCCCACTGCGGTCGTCCATCTGAAGAATGAAAAGCATTAGCTGTATACACGCGAACAACCTCTTAACTGACCTGAATGAAACTGTGTGCTAAAACGTGAGGGGTAAATTTAGCTAAACTGACCCTCTCCATCATCATCATCATCATCATCATCATCATCATCATGTCTTCAAGTCCATTTAAATGTAGTTAGGGACTGGAGCTAAGTGAACTAGAGATTTAGCATTAGCCAATCAGCGTTAAATTTCAAAACAATCACTGGGGAGTTCTACAGCTGCATGTTTCTACAGGTGCACCTCCACTAGACTCAGAGAGAAGCTTGACTAATTATGCCTCGCCAAGAGAATAATACAGTGAGAAATTGAGTTTGCTTGCAAACTATAAGCCATTTTCCACACAGGGAAAGAGGCTCAATTGCTTGAATAGATCAAAATGTCAGCTCTAGGCAGGTACTGCGTACAACACTGTCCTGACTACGAAAACAGATGTTATATAAAATATTCCCAAGTAAGAAGAGGGTTCATTCAAATGTTGGAGCAGTATTAGGGGAGTGATTTCTTCACAGCTGGCAACTCAAGAGCCTCGTGTTTGCTCTTGGTTAAAGAAATAGAGACGTTGTTAGGCACGCTAACAGGTAATGATGTTACTTAAACCCAGCAAAATTTGAGTAAATTTGTTACAGCTATTAAAAAGGTATCAGCATTGAAAATGTCCTACTGCTTGTATTGCCTGGTTGGAATCATGGAGAGATGTGTGGAATAACTTTATTGTTGAATCATGGAACGATTAGATGAATAATCGTATTTATTGAAGAATGCCTCCACGTCTTCTCGTGGAGCGGCACAGACTCTCTTGGAAACATGCTGTCACCTCCAATTTTTCCTTTAAAAATAAAACTAATCAGCTGCGCAGACTTCTAAGAGACAGAAAATTAATACCGAGGGACCAGGGTTGACTGGTTGAGACTAATTCAGGGAGGGAAAATAGTCAATTCATGCATCATAAATTGCATAAGCTACACAAACAGCATGACATAGGTCTGATTTACACAAAATTTTGCTCTTGACAGGAGTTTGACAGTCAAATAGCAGTACAATCCCAATAATGTCTATAAGTAATGTTGCATTACATGTTTGTGTGTGCAATCTGTGCAAGTGTGTGTGGGTGCATGTTTGCCCACAAAAGTCTCTCAAAGACATTCATCAGCATTCTTGTTTTCTCTATTTTATTCAACAACAGATGATACAGCAGAGTTGCCTTTATTCACAAATCCATTAGTGCTGTCAATCGATTCAAATTTTTAATCGTGATTAATCTCATAATTTTTCAGTTAATTGTGATTAATCACAGATTTTGAATATCTCAGCTATGTAGGTCTATACAATGCAAATTAATGGGTGCCAAAATTTTGACGCTCCAAAAAGCACAAAGGCAGCATAAAAGTAACCCATAAGATTCTAGTGTTTAAATCCATATCTTTAGAAGTGGGTAAGATAGGTGTGGGTAACAAACAGATCAATATTTAAGTCCATTTAAGCTAGAAATTCTTCTTCCTGCCCAGAGGGGGCATATGCATGAAGAAAGTGAATCACCAAAATAACATGAAGAAGAATGTGAAATTGAAAGTTAAAGTGGAGATTGAGCAGGGAGGAGCATTTATAGTAAACAAATAGACTTAAATATTGATATTTTTATCACACACATCTACTATATTGCTTCGGAACACCTGGAATTAACCACTGGATTTGTATAGATTACTTTTATGCTGACCTATGTGATTTTTGTAGCCTCAAAATATTGGCACCCATTCACTTGTATGGACCAAAAGAGCTGAAAATTTTGTCTAAAAATCTTCATTTGTGTTCTGCAGAAGAAAGTCATACACATCTGGAGTGGCATGAAGGTGAGTAAATGATGAGAGAATTTTCATTTTTGGGTGATCTATCCCTTTAAAGACATTCTAATTCTGTGTTTTCGTAATAGCTAAGACTTGATGTGCCTCTGTGGTAATTAAATTGCACCTTACAGAGCGTCTCAAGTCCCATTTGGGCTTGTTTGTAACAAACAGCTTCAAGATGTCCTTTCTCCATCACTTGATCAATGGCAATGAATCGCTGTTGTGAAGTGTGTGTGTTCTGGCATGCTTTAATGACCCCCAGTGTATACATCGCAAAGGTTTTGCCCTATTGTAGGCACTGTTTAAAACTCTTATGGAGCTGAATACAATGCCAGAATCTAGTGGCAAATCGGTAAATGCTTTAATTTAGAAAATTTTACATGTTAAATGTTTTAAATTAATCACATACATTAACATGTATTTTGACAGCTCTAAAATCTATACAAAAAAGCAGGAATATGGAAAGTGTAGAGTTTGAGGACTGTAATCAAACACATGAAGATACTGCTGTGGGCATTTTTCATAATCACCTCATCTAATCTACAAACCGTTGTTTTTGTTACTGTGTAGTGTCTCAACTCCCCTCTCTGTCAAAAGGTGTTTTGCTAATACGAGAATGACCTTGGATGCCTGTGACTTCAGCAGTAGTAGTATTGCAGCACATGTTGACATTCAACATGGAGAGACACCAGAGAGGGCCCCACATGCAGGTTCAAACAGGAACCAGACACCAAAGCCCGGTGAAAAGCATATGCACTATCCTAATCCTTCCACCCAGAAAGATGGCTTTTCTGTTATTACTGCCATGATAAACAAATTCGAGAAAAATAAACTTTTGGCAAAATCATAAAAAGCCTTTATGTGTCATTATGTGGAATTAAATGTCCTGCTGGCAAGCGTAAACTAGAGTGAATTGAAACAGATGGTTAACGCAACTCATCACTTCCCCTGTTATATTTTCCTGAATCATTAACTGGAAAAACAAATCTTGCTTCTAGCTTTCCCGGGATTGATTTTTATTCATTGTAAACATACTTAATCTTTCATATCTGCTAATTTAATTCTCTCTCTGTAACCTAAATGATTTTAACTAAATAATTTAATTAATGGGGAATATGTGAAAAAGGGTGTTACAATGACTTATTGGTCAGGGCTAAAA
Source organism: Moxostoma hubbsi (assembly GCA_032164185.1). Taxonomy (NCBI): domain Eukaryota; kingdom Metazoa; phylum Chordata; class Actinopteri; order Cypriniformes; family Catostomidae; genus Moxostoma; species Moxostoma hubbsi. The sequence goes on along the minus strand of JAVLUX010000003.1, from coordinate 31,554,374 downwards.
GAGTTAATTGAGTATGTGCAGAAGGATCACTACCTCTCACTATTGTTTAAATGTTCACACAAAATAATGTAAATGTCTCAGAAATTAACTGCAATATTTATGTTCTCAGCTCAACCTCAGAGTGCAATCTAGTTTTGTGGTTGTCCTGGGGATAAATACACATGAATCATTTGTCTCTATATTTGTTTCAATTGTGGTTAAACACTTGATTCAACAACTACAAAAATAAGTTGCAACGACTCAGGATTGCAACATGGGCCACACACACTTGGAAACAACCTATCCCATTACTGTAGATCCAATAAGTCATTCAATTATGTTAGACACAATCTGTCAAAATTAGACCTGAAATTATCAGTCCCTTTCTTCTCATATGTTCTCATTTGCCCCCGGCTGATAGAGTGGCCTCATGTGACAAATGCCTCCGACACACAGAGAGCCCTGTGCCAGTCCACAAAAGACCTGCCTTCTCGCTCTATCTACCCTTAGCAGCTTGGAGTGATTTGTGGATATCATTTTATGTATTCCAGACCTTAATCAGACCTCAGCCAGAACACTTTTACGCCGGCTTTTTTTAATTTTCCAATACCCTGAAACTCTGGTCTCAGCATGGGTTACTGTCTGACCAATGTCATCTTTGATAAGGAAGAACCCATCTTCACTCAAATTATTGGAAAACTCCATCCATGTATGTGGCATATGATCATGAATAATATAAAAATCAAGTTAAAATGTCTCCTTTTTCAAACTTTTAAAGGTGCACTCCGTAATTTAGTTTTAGCCCCAAAGAAATGAATGGCACTTTTGAAAAATCTGTTTCATTCTACAAGAATTGGGTCACCTCATGGAGGCCACAGTATCACATGAACAGCTGAATGCTACTCACTTTATCACACTAGCCCATCTTTTTTAGGACTCTTTTGCTTGCACAATAAATTTATGACGGTGACTAGCACGTTTCTACAATGGCATTGTAAACAAAAACTTTTATTGTGTAATGCAGAATTCTCCTCTAATGTCCAAGACCACTGGCGTTTCAGCCAATGCAACAAAGAAAACAAAAACAAAACTGTGTGCACCTTTCAACCATCACATTCTAATTAAATCAAATACAACTGAAAAACCTAATTACAGGTTTTTGTAATTACAACAACCTCCATGGACACTGCCCTGCAAAGGCAAAACGCAGTAACTAAAAAAAAAATGACAAAATGTAGTTATTAGTGAAATTAGGTTTTGATGATATGTCCTGTGACAAAAAGGTTTCAGTCTACTATGCTCAGATTCAGAGAAAACAGAGTGAGACACATTTGGTTGGACAATCAAGACACTTTCTCAGTTTTCTCAGTGTTGGCATACTTGGCTTTGCAGAGCAGTACAAACAGTGATGCAGAACACTGCTGGTCTCACAAATCACACAGATGCTGTTTGATGAGGTGCTACTCAAAAAGATATGAACTTTCCCTGAACTGCTTGAGGCTAGACATGAGAGCCAAATTTCCACACTGCTTGTGCTAGCATCTCAGAACTTTCCATTTTTATAAAAACCAACAAAAGTGTGGGCTAACACCATACATGTTGGTTTTAGTGCTTTCCTGTTCCAATTAGAGGAAAGGTAAGTTAAAAAGGGTGTCTTTCTGTCCAAGTTTGTTTTACAACAACCCTTAGTGTTCATGTGTAAACTCCTGATGAGTGAGTCAGTGTGCCAGTGTCTCAAACTAGGCATGCGCACGCACACACACGCACGCATGCGCACACGCACACACATACTTTCTCAAGGCAGGCCAAGACTAGTATTCCCAGAATGTCTTTCATTCATTGCCTTCATCTGAGGCTGGTCCTAACTTGTGTTTAATTACTAGAGAAAGATTGTGTCCATAAGCAACGGAAAAAATGAGCAATGGCAAGAGATAGAGAGAAAAATAGAGAGAAGAGATATCACACAAATGATTTTGGAAAGAGTCAAGGAAAAAATTATCTTCTACTATTCCTGGTGTAATGATGAGCAAAATAGAGAGAGGAACCCCCCCCCCCCCCCAAATAAAAAAAAAACATTAAAAAGTGAGGCTGTCTGGTGGAGATGACAGACTGTCTCAGAGGGTTCTGTTCAGTGTGTAAAAGATCCATTTGAGCTCAAAGGATCAACACAAAACCATAAAGACAGAGCGCTGCTGAGGGCATTTTTATAGTTACACCTTTAAAGCAAAAAATGCATAAAAAACATGGTCAAAACCCAATGTCATGTGCTATATCATATGTTATAATGTATTATACTCTTAAAGGTGTAACCATAAATAGGTAATAATTATAATGAATAATAACTGCGTTTGCAATTTTTTATGAAAAGATACAACGTACTGCAAATTGTATTATGAGGTATTATGCATTATACATACAGGCTTCCGTGTTATCAAGTGTTTTCGAATAGTTTTTCCTTGGAGAAAAGGTGCATCTAGCACAGACAGCAAGCTATAAGTTGCCTTTTCCTAGAGCAAGTGAGCGATCAGCAGTCTCCCTGCAGACGCAGCACCCATGCTGACCTCCAAGTCATCCTAACAGTAGATGACGAAGACTAAAGGCTATCTCAAGAAGATCAGAGATTCACCATAATAGGGCCAATCATAAATCTACCCTGACTGTGTCTGGGAAAGAGAGTATGTAAGGGGAAAAAACAAGTGGGCAGCAGAAGAGTGCATGTAGGTAAGGGAATGAGGGTGTGTATTTGTTTGTGTTTTCAATGTTCTTGCACGTGCCCGCATGTTTATTGAGTGAGTGCATTTGTGTGAAAGTTGGCGTGTGAAGATTTGCATATGCACATATCTGTGTACGAGTGTGTAAGTGCATTTATGTTTGTGTGTGTAGGCGTGCAGGTGCATTCATACTGAATTGCACACATGCAGGCACACACACACCATGTCCCCACAGGAGAAGGGAAATCGTGGGAGGTCAAGATGCTGATAAAGCAAAGATAAATCACTTTGGTTTGATGAGCAACATCAAATCCTGCTCTCTTGAGAAGTGAGAAACCGACACTCCCTCTCATTTTACCCATCGTTCCAGTTTCCCCAAACCTAGACAAAACTTTAACTTTAACAACAAATAATCCGACCTTGTTCTCTTAAAGAATAAGGCTGGGTTGGCTGCACTAAGGTAGAGGTTAGTGCAGGTATAACTACTACCCTTGAGGGCAAGAAAGGTGATGTGGCAATATTTGCTCAGAGTGAATGATGAAGACATTTGTGGTGCATACTCAGCTGTGCTCGCAGCTTGCATCAACCTGTTAAATGGAATTAGTTCTAGTCAAACATAAGGGATAAAGGACTGTAGGTTTAAGGGACAAAGTACACCCAGCTGGATATTATTGCAAAATAAATCCAGCATCAACACCTTCTAATGTAGCTCATCTCATCTGTTTTATAATTTGCAATAATAACTGGCTGAATGCAAATTAGCTTTTTACATTGCTACTTACAAAATAACTAATGGACATGGAAATTTCAATTTGAAATACTGAAATTATTTTATGATGTAAAAGAAAGAGACCACACAGTGATATGTTACATGAAACTATATAAAATAGCTGTTTTTACTTTTACACTGTGGTAGCTCAGCGAGTAAGGATGCTGACTACCACACCTGGAGTCCCAAGTTCAAATCCAGGGCATGCTGAGTGACTCCAGCCGGTCTCGTAAGCAACCAAATTGGCCCGGTTGCTAGTGAGGATAGAGTCACATGAGGTAACCTCCTTGAGGTCGCTATAATTTGGTTCGCTCTTGGTGGGGCGCATGGTGAGTTGTATGTGGATGCCATGGAGAATAGCGTTGGCCTCCACACGTGCTACATCTCCGCAGTAATGCGCTAAACAAGCCACGTGATAAGATGCGCGGATTGATAGTCTCAAATGCTCAGGCAACTCAGATTCGTCCTCCACCACCCAGATTGAGGTGAGTCACTACGCCACCATGAGGACTTAGAAAGCATTGGGAATTGGGCATTCCAAATTGGGGAGAAAAATACAATGTCCCCCAAAATTGAATCACATTTATAATTTGCAAGATATGATTTATGCCTTATGTAATCCCATATATGTGCTTTACAGATATAAATTCAAAAATACATCATATTAACCTCAACTGTCCTGCCAGAGTTCTGTGGAGGAGATGATGGGTTTTCGGTCACCCGTTTAGTCACGCTGTCATGCAACTTTTGCCCATGTGTAGTGTTTCACAAGAAGGATCAAAAATTATTCACTGAGTTAAAGATTTTATTATTGGCTGAGAGAACAGACTTGCTACTAAATCGGTTATAATAACAATAGCCCAGTAGACATAGCGATCTTGCTTCTTTTCAAATCAAACGGCATTATTATGTCAAATTAATGTTTACATTTCAAAACATTACCTAATTAAACATATATTTACATTACACATTGAGCAGCTCGTGATTTTCAGACATGTGTATAACAAAGTTTATTACATCTCATTTGGTGCTTCATCTCTAAAGGTGAATTAATGAGAGATTGTTTTTTACAGTGGGAATAAAACTAGCACTCTGTCCCTTTACGAGAGCACATGCATGTAAAACAGTCAACGCTGCATGGAGAGAGATGATGATGAGACATATGCATGGAGAGACATGGATTTTCAGTCCTATAGAAAGAAACTGTTGATTTCTTGTGTTCCAGTGTGTGGATTACTAATTTTCACCAACATGTAAAAATGAAAAATGTGGGTATTTCACACATTGTGAACATGGCATGTGTGGGGATACTTAAAATGTTGCACAAGACGTTAAATCCCACTATGAAATTCATTAAGTGGGGTTTTTCTCCCGCTATTTTTTACACATTGGTAATACCTGCAGCTAAGACACTTCAAAAAGAGCGAGGACAGTGCTAGGAGAGTGCGCTCGACTGTGCCTTGGCGCTTACAATATATTATGCATTTGCACGTCCTTGCGAGATAAATATACTTGTGCTCGCTCCTTGGTTAGAAGACTTTGTTCGCTCCATGTCATTTTTGTGCTCTCTTGCTTGTTGTTTGCTTGCACTAATGTTATAAATGCAGCACTGGCCCGATCAGGCAAGTGACAGTTCTAGCAACTGGCCCGATTTGTTCTCAAACTGGCCCCGGGTCATCAGGCAGTCCTTATTGTCGAGCCCTGCAGTATATATAGTTTATTTTTATAATTTAGTACCCTGCTGGGATATATTTGACCATATAATGCCATGATTGATAAATCAGATTTAGGTATTCTAAAGAGTGGCATGGGGGGGTTGGTCATGTGTCTGTCTGTGGGAGAGGGAGAGTGGTAAGACTCGTCATCAGGGTTGTGATCACTCTAACACCTGTCTCTCATATAGTGATGGCGGAGGGAGACCTGATAAGGCACTCCAGAGCATCAGTGTTGGGGAGAGAGAGCAGAGAGAGAGTTGTGACTGCATGTACCCACCTAACTAAAGACTTGTATGTGTGTATTTGGCCACTAAGTACCCTTTTTTGTTAAAAGTTTTTGTGTGACGCTGAATAGTTAATAGCTGACCGTTTGTTGCCTCCTGACTCCTCCATTGCCCATGAACTTAAACTTATCACAAGGCACTATCAATATATGTAGAAAGGTAGGAAAAAGTAGCTAAGGACTAAGTTCTTACCAGGACCTTTCTCCAGAAAGATGACCTTTGACTCAGGGAAGAAGTTTGAGCCAGTGATGACCATTTCCTCTCCTCCACTCACAGGGCAGCTGCTAATACTGGCCTTCTCAACTTGAGGTAACTCCTGTGCCGAGCGCTGGGCTATATAACACACACATACACACAAGCAATTCAGACAATCCAACTTACAATTTACAATCCAGTCTGCATTTAAAGGTGTGTTTGCATGAGTGTGTGTAAAATCTTGAATCTGTGTGTGTGTGTGTAAAACCTACAGCACTCCACTGCAATAGAAGCAGCCTGCAGTGAGACCACTTTTCCATTGGGTTGTGGGATGTGAACCCGGAACACCACACGAACCCGAGTGTTTTTCCGACCAATATCAGTCTCTCCTTTCCTCAGCTCAATGTCTGAGTTCCTCAACTTCAGGATTCCAGCACAATCAATACTGTAAAACAAAGCAGTAAAAATAATAATAATAACGTTTTGGCTTTTTACTCTTTTTATCTTAATAATAAATAATAGTAAGATTTTTTGAATGACTGATGACACACAAAGGGAACATATTTGCAATGTTTAACTTACAAGAATTGCACATTTAAAGCTAGAATAGAAATAAAAAAAATAATTATATAAAATACATTTCCAAGCTGGGGCAGCCAAAAGTTTAGAATAAGATTTAGCTATTTCGGAAGGAAATTTGTATTTTAATTTACCAAAGTGGCATTCAACTGATCACAAACTATAGTCAGGACATTACTGATGTAAAAAACTGCACCATCACTATTTGAAAAAAGTAATTTTTTATCAAATCTAGACAGACACCATTTCCAGCAGCCATCACCCCAACACCTTATCCTTGAATAATCAAATTACTATATTATAGTACCAAATTAGCTAAATTGCTAATCTGGTAATAGAAAATAATTTGCCATTATATCAAACACAGTTGAAAGATATTTGGTTTGTTAAATGAAGCTTAACATTGTGTTTGTGTTTGTTTTTGAGTTGCCACAGTATGCAATAGACTGGCATGTCTTAAGGTCACTATTAGGTCAAAAATGGCAAAAAAAGAAACAACTTTCTCTAGAAACTCACCAGTCAATAATTGTTTTGAGGAATGAAGGCTATCCATTGCTTGAAATTGCCAAAAAACTGAAGATTTCATACAAAGGTGTACATTAAAGTCTTCAAAGACAAAGGACAACTGTCTCTAACAAGGACAGAAAGAGATGTGGAAGGCCGAGATGTACAACTAAACAAGAGACCCACTCAACACCAGTTTCATCTACAACAGTAAAGAGAAGAATCAGGGGTTCAGGCCTTATGGGTAGAACTGCAAAGAAAAAGACTTTTGAAACAAAAAAACAAAAAGAAAAGGTTAGAGTGGGCCAAGAAACACAGACATTGGACAACAGAAAATTGAAAAAGAGTGTTATGGATCTTAACCAAATTGAGCTTTTGTGGGATCGGCTAGACTGTAAGGTGTGTGAGAAGTGCTCGTCAAGACAGCCACATCTATGGCAAGTGCTACAGGAAGTGTGGGGTGAAATGTCACATGAGTATCTGGACAAACTGACTGCTAGAATGTCAAGGATCTGTAAAGCTGTCATTGCTGCACATGGAGGATTTTTTTAAGAGAACTCTTTGAAGTAGTTTAAGAAGTTCTGATCATTTTTTTCAAATTGTAATAGTAATTTTTCACGTAATTATTGTCCTGACTATATATTGTGATCAGTTGAATGCCACTTTGGTGAATAAAAGTACCAAGATCTTTCCATAAGAGCAAAATCTGTATATTATTCCAAACTTTTGGCTGCCAGTGTGTACACACACACACACATATATTATAAACAACTTCCTCTAACACATACACGTTGTACAGTGACGTCTGTTTGTGTGTGTGAATGGGTCTAAAAGAATCTAGATTTATGTTGAAGTAAAGTGCTGCTGGCCGGTACCTGGCAGTCATATTGTTTTCAGGAAGGAGAGGGATCTCTAGAACCTTTGTGCTGGTGATGATAATTTCCTGGCTTGCCGTAGCGACGGTTTTCCCTGTAATGCGGTGAACCTGGTAAAAAGCATGTGGCCTCAAATAACGATCATCCGCTGTTCCAATGAACATCTGCAGGTTTACTGGCTTCTCATTGTAGCCAATGAGCTGTCAGAAGAGTGAGACATGGAGAAACAATTCATGATCAGTTTTTATATCCAAGAAAACAAAAAAGTTTCACTATCCATTGTTTAGACACAATCTGACTGACATCAATGCCATCTTTAATGTCTAGACATTCTGATTGAACTCAAAACTGCTATGAACTCTTTCACACAATCTTACCAACATAATAAAAATCATGTAAAAGGTTGTATAAATCTTAAAGGCATTAGACATCTACCAGGACAAATGGCAATATTCACCATTTGCATTACAATCATTTTCCACTAGACATTTCCATCAGAATAATCCTGCATAAGTATAATTACTTCCCAAATCCTTCTAAATGGATATTAATATCAGATGTTAGCCCACTTTTTCCAAGAATTCAATGTAGCTAGTAATTAAAATCCAGATGGGAACATACACATTTTCATGGCACGAGTTAAAAAAAGAAAAAAAAAGAAATTTGAACTGTTCTGCTAAAATGGATGTATAAACAAGACTTTTTACAACTTATAATGGAAACATAATTAGATGTAATATCATTCTGTGAGGTCGCTGAAGCCCTTTCCAGAACAAAAAGCTTTCACAGAGGCTTTTCCTTCCAGCTGCTACATACCAGGGTGTCCTATGCAAACCTCAGCCAGTGACTGTGACACAGGGAGTCAGTGTGGCAGCGCACTGCCCTGCCCAGTACTATGTTTGCATGTTTGACTTCCAATAGGCTTCCCAGACAGGTGAGGAGTTCCCAAACAGAGGGAAGCTTTTCCGATGACAAGGGTGTGTGGGAGGGTGGGTGTTACCCAGGTTGAGCACACAAGTTCCAAACAATCTCTCTACTGTTGAAATGTTATGGTTGGCAAACTCTATGCCCCAATGCAGCCAAAGAGAGAGAGAGAGAGAAAGAGAGAGAAAGTATGAATGCGAACTAGAGAGGAAGGGAGGAAAATAAAGAAAAAAGTGTGGACCCATTCACAGGTAACAAAAAGACCAAGCCAACCACAACAATATAAAAAAAAAACAGACTTTTACTACATATAAAAACGTCTCGGGTTACTTGTGTAACCCTTGTTCCCTGAAAAAAGCGGAACGAGATGCTGCGCTGCTAAGCGCTATGGGGGAACAATCTTATTGTCAGCTGCTTCTGAACATGTGTGTAACACGTCAATGAAATTGACTGGAATTTATAGCCTCGGTTGGTGAGATCATTGGACGCACCTGTGACGAGGCTATAAATAGAAGGCGTCACCAGAGTGTCGTCAGATTATTTTTCTGAAGAGCGGTCCTGGGACGTCCCAGTGCGGCAAAAGAAGCGCAGCATCTCGTTCCGCTTTTTTCAGGGAACAAGGGTTACACAAGTAACCCGAGACGTTCCCTTTACAAAAAGCTTCACTTTGATGCTGCGCTGCTAAGCGCTATGGGGAACGAAATGCCCACGCCGCCGCACTGGGGCTGTCCGGACCCCTGATCGTTGTGAAGTGTTTTCACAGAACGCGAGAGGTTCCAGACATGAGCTTGAGATGTCGACTCAAGGGCATAAGCCCGGAGTAGCAGAACATCTAACACCATAAAATCCGAAGAGTGTGTACGGAAAGGACTAGCCTGCCATATCACAAACCTGGTTTAGACATGAGCTTGAGATGTCGACTCAAGGACATAAGAGTCCGGAGTAGCGGAGCATCTAGCCCACAAAGTCAAAAGATGAGTTTTAGAAGCCGATTCAAAGGCTCTAACTCAAAAGTTCGTACCATGAACTTGGATTTGGCATGAGCCCGGGATGTTGACCCAAGGACATAGTCCGGGGTAGCAAAACATCCCAGCCAATGTAGAAATTGTAGAATGTGTGTGGAGGGGACTAGCCCGCCACGTCACAAACTTGCTCCTGCATGAGTTTGAGATGTCGACTCAAGGACGTAAGAGCCCGGAGTAGCATAAACATCCAAACTATAGAATTTAATGAATGTGTGCGGAGAGGACCAGCCTGCCGCATCACAAACTTGCTGCAGAGGGACCCCTCTAGCCAAGGCTTTAGAGGAAGCGACCCCTCTGGTGGAGTGAGCCCTGACACCTACTGGCGAAGCTTGACCGCGCGCCTCATAGGCCAGGGCAATAGCATCCCTCACCCAATGTGACATAGTCTGCTTACTAGCGGCCGCCCCCTTGTTGCGGCCCCCATAGCAAACAAACAATTGCCCTGACTTACGCCACTGGCTTGTGCGGTGGACATAAATCTGAAGGGCACGGACTGGGCAGAGTCCATGAAGTCTTTCCTGCTCCGGCGTTAAAAACGGCGGGGAGCAGAAGGCTTCTAAAGTGACAGGATGTACTGTCGAAAAAGGAACTTTAGGAAGATAATCAGGGTGAGGATGCAATATAGCTTTGGCCATACCGGGGGCAAATTCTAAGCAGGTCGGCAGAATAGACAGAGCCTGTAGATCCCCAATCCTCTTAAGAGAGGTAATAGCCATAAGGAAGACCATCTTGAGAGTCAGAAGTCTGTCAGACGCTGACTCCAGAGGTTCAAAAGGGGTCTCGACCAGAGCCTCCAGGACTATAGTTAAGTCCCACGAAGGAGTTCTGGCCCTAACGGGAGGCCTCAGTCGCCTGGCTCCACGAATGAAGCGGGCGAGTAGAGGATGTCTCCCTAAAGGCACCCCGTCAATCAGGGCGTGGCAAGCCGAAATGGCGGCCACATAAACCCTGAGAGTAGCGGGGCACATGCCTGCTGACAGTTTCTCTTGCAGAAACTCCAGAACTGAAACAATTTGGCAGTTAACTGGATCTGCATCATGTGAACTGCACCACCTTTCGAAGACACCCCATTTATTGGAGTAAATTCTTCTGGTGGAGGGAGCCCTAGCACTAAGAATGGTTTCAATAACCCCAAGCGACAGCCCTGTGTCCCTCAGATGGTACCCTTCAGGGGCCAAACGTGAAGTTTCCACAACTCGGGCCGGGGATGAAATATTGTCCCCTGTGCTTGAGACAGAAGGTCCTTCCTGTCCGGAATCGCCCAGGGCGAGCCGTCTAGGAGAGACATCATTTCTGAGAACCAAACCCTGTTCGGCCAGCGAGGCGCTATCAATAAGAGGCAAGACCCTTGCTGGCGAACTCTGGCCAGGACTCCCGGGAGCAGAGAAACCGGAGGGAACGCATACAGGCGCATTCTGGGCCATGTATGCGCCATCGCGTCCAGACCCAGGGGGGCTGGGTGACTCAGAGAGAAGTAGAGGGGACATTGCACAGTCTCTTGAGAGGCGAAGAGGTCCACTTCGGCTCTGTAAAATCTCTCCCAGATCTGTTGTACTACCTCGGGATGGAGTTTCCACTCGCCCGATGGTAAGATTTGTCTGGACAGAAAATCTGCTCCCACATTCAGGCGTCCAGGGATATAGACTGCCCTGAGTGACAGTAACTTGCCCTGGGCCCAAAGGAGAATCCGACGTGCCAGCAAATTGAGGTGGCGAGAACGTAGGCCTCCTTGATGATTTATGTAGGAGACTGCCGCTGTGTTGTCCACCCGCACAAGGACGTGGCAGCCTCTCAAATGTTGGAGAAAGTATTTCAGGGCCAGAAATACTGCCATCAGCTCGAGGCGATTTATGTGCCAATCGAGTTGATGACTCTCCCATTCCCCTTGGGCTGGACGACCACTTAAGACCGCACCCCAACCCGTCAGGGAGGCGTCTGTCGTAAGCATCCTGCGACGACACAACGCACCAAGAGTGGGACCCAAGGTGAGAAACCGGGGTCTGAACCACATAGAGAGGGAACGAAGCACTGGGCGCGTAACCCTTATTTGCCTGAGGGGACTGGCCCTTGGATGAAACCCTCTGGCTTTTAGCCACAGCTGAAACGGTCTCATATGGAGAAGGCCCAAAGGAATCACCGTGGACGCAGACGCCATGAGACCTAATATTCGTTGGAACTGAAGAACAGTGCAAACTTGACCTAGCCTGAGAATGCTCAGGGAGTTCTGAATGGAGATGACACGAGCGGGAGACAACTGTGCCTGCATCGTGACCGAATTCCATATAACCCCCAGATAGGAGATTTTCTGGGTCGGGGAAAGAACGCTCTTTTTGGCGTTGAGTCTCAGACCCAGAGAACCTAGATGAGCCAAGACGATATCCCTGTGCTGAACTGCCAGTTCTTGAGACTGGGCTAGGATCAGCCAGTCGTCTAGATAATTCAGAATGCGGATGCCCTGGAGTCGCAACGGAGCCAGTGCTGCATCCATGCATTTCATGAATGTGCGGGGTGATAGGGCTAGACCGAATGGAAGGACCCGATACTGGAAGGCTTCGTCCCCGAAAGCGAACCTCAGGAACTTCCTGTTCTGTGGCAGAATTCCAATATGAAAGTATGCGTCCATGAGGTCGATCGTGACCAGCCAATCGAAACGTTGGAACTGAGACACGATGGACCTGACTGTTAGCATCTTGAACCTGAGCGCCTTGACCGAGCGGTTCAAGGCACGAAGATCCAAGATGGGACGCAACCCCCCCCCCCCCCCCCCCCCTTCTTGGGGACCAGGAAGTATCTGCTGTAATAGCCAGACTCTTTCTCTGGAAGGGGAACATGTTCTATGGCCCCTTTCTCCAAGAGATTTCGCAGTTCTACCTGAAGTAGTCATGCCTGTTCCGGGCTTACGGTAGTGGAAACCACGCCATTGAAGCTCGGAGGGCGGCAAGCGAACTGAATTCTGTAGCCTTTTTCTACTGTTTTTAGAACCCACATAGAAATACCTGGCAGAAGTTTCCACGCTGCCAGGTTCTCTGAGATGGGAACTAATTTCAAGACTTCCTGTCGAGGGGGTGTAGAATGTTCCGTGTCCTGGAATATGGCAGGAAGCGACGGTACATTCAACATTTTGTTGGAAACCCCTGTCACCCGAAACACCAAGGGTGGCGGGAGTGAAGAGGTTTCGTGAGGGTATCGGGAGGGCCGAAGTGAATGAAACACGCACCCCGTCCCGAAGGGAACTACCCTCACAAGGTTGGATACAAGGAAGTCAGGGCTTCTTTCTCTTGGAGATAACAGCCCTGAGGTCTTGTTTGGGAGGTTGCTGAGGACGATGAGCCTGTCCCCAATCTTTGCGAGGGGGAGCACGACTTGCCACGCTCTGCTTCTGAACCTCCCTCCTCACAGAATCAGGGCGAGACTGGGTGACCGACGGCCTCGCCCCCTGAGTGCGACGAGGAAGGAATTTTCCAAAGGCCTCCTCATGGCTTTTCGCCTCCTGGAATCTGGAGATAACCGTGTTCATGGCGTCTCCAAAGAGACCAGAAGGCGAAACTGGGGCATCAAGAAGGAAAACCCTGTCCTTATCCTTGATGCCGGATAGATTCAGCCACAAGTGCCTTTCAGTGCTAACCAAAGCGGACATAGACCGGCCAATAGCACGGGCTGACTGCTTGGTGGCACGGAGAGACAAATCAGTAGCTCGACGAAGCTCAGAGAAAGCTTCATCGTCGAGACTTCTTCCAGCACTCAAATCTTTTAGCAGGTCAGCCTGGTATGCCTGCAAAACAGCCATGGTGTGCAGAGCAGCACCAGCCTGACCAGCCGCTTGATATGCTCTCCCGACCAGCATGGAGGTTACCCTGCATGGCTTAGAAGGGAGAGCAGATTTATTAAGAGATGATGTCGAACCCGGCGAGAGATAACCCGCAAGTGTCTCTTCGACCGGTGGCATCTTTAAATACCCTCGCGCCTCAGCGCCAACGATAGTCAAATATATTGACGTCGAGGGCACGTGAATGCGCGAGGTATAAGGCTTATTCCAAGAACGAGAAAGCTCGTCATGGAGATCATCAAAGAAGGGAAGGGACTGACGAGGTGTTCCCTTCCCTTGGCCACCAGACAGAAATCTGTCCTCTAATTTAGAGCGCTTGGGGGGAACTTGGTCACGTGGCCAGTCTATTTGAAGCCTGGCCACCGCGCGAGTAATCACATCGAGCAGCTCCTCCGAAGATTTTGAATCGCGATTGAAGCGCTCGGATGCGGTTAACTCTAAATCTGACCCAAGGGAAAGGAGGTCCCCCTCGTGAACTGAAGAGGCGCCGAAGCACGCTTCAGGATCACGCGAAGGACCAGCAGGATCTGGGGAGAGAGCGAGCGAAAGGGACGAACCCGTCTCTCGCTCCTCAGCCAGATCCATGCGAGAGCCCCACGAATGAAGTGTGGGTGCCGGCTCTCGGAAGTAAGCAAGGCGAGCGCGAAGCATCCCGACCGAAAGTAGGTCGCAATGAGCGCACCCGCCCTGTTCCAACGCGAGAGTAGCGTGCTCTTCCCCCAAGCAAACAAAGCAAAATTGATGCGTGTCCCTGTCAGACATAGAACGCTGACAAGGAAACATGCATTGTTTGCCCTGCTTTTCTGCCATTTTCCCCTTTTTTTTTTATATATATATATATATATATATATAAAGAGAGAAAGAAGAAAAGGCTTAAGATTTTTAAACAATTTCTAGCAAGAGTTTCGTGAAAACACAGAGAGAAAGCTCTGAAGAAAAATGTCTGACGACACTCTGGTGACGCCTTCTATTTATAGCCTCGTCACAGGTGCGTCCAATGATCTCACCAACCGAGGCTATAAATTCCAGTCAATTTCATTGACGTGTTACACACATGTTCAGAAGCAGCTCACAATAAGATTGTTCCCCCATAGCGCTTAGCAGCACAGCATCAAAGTGAAGCTTTTTGTAAAGGGAACTGACATGACATAAAGGTACAATTCACCCAAAAATGACAATTTTCAAGTAATTTACTCAACTTCATGCCATCCCAAATGTATATGACTTTCATTCTTCTGCTGAACACAAAAGAAGATTTTTAGAAGAATATCTCAGCTCAGTAGGTCCATACAATGCAAATGAATGGTGGCCAGAACTTAGAAGGTCCAAAAAAAGCATATAAAGGCAGCATATAAGTAATCCATAAGACTCCAGTGGTTAAAACAATATATTTGTAGCGATATGATAGGTGTGTGTGAAACACAGATCAATATTTAATTCATTTATTTATTTTTTTTTACAATAAATTCTCCTTTTTGCCAAGTAGGTGGTGATATGCACAAAGAATGTGAATCTGCAAAAACAAATATTTTGGAAAGAAGTGGAGATTTATAGTAAAAAATAACAGACTTAAATATTGATCTGTTTCTCACCCACACCTATCATATCGCTTGGGAAGACATGGATTTAACCACTGGAGTCATATGGATTGCTTTTATGCTGCCTTCATATGCTTTTTGGACCTTCAAGTTACTGGCCACAATTCAATTGCACTATTGAGAAGAAGAAAGCAGAAGAATGAAAGTCATACAGATCTGGGATAACATTATGGAAACAAATGAAGAGAGAATTTTTGGGTGAAATATCCCTTTAAGAACATATGTGTGTGAAGGAGAAAAAAACCTGGCCACTCCCACATACCACCCCCTTAAAGTATAAACTAAATAATTAATAAAATCCATGGCAAAAAACCCACACATATGATATATCAAATAGATGATTTTATTTTAGGATTTTTTTTTTTTTTTTAAGTTTCTTGAGTAGCTCTGCAGCAAATATTAATATAATAATATAAGAATAAAAATATTTAGACGTCAACAGTTTGGATGGGATCAATCTATTTTTGTCACGTTGCTACTTTCTAGTTTATTTATTTATTTATTTTTATGTGGAGCACACAGATAGAGAATCAACTGAACAGAAATTATACAATAATAATAATAACACAAATAAGCAAGTACTCAAAGTACGCAGAGCATACAGCCATACAGCTGTGCAGGCGTTGCTGACTCAGACAGTGGTGGGATGTGGTTTGTGTGATTGCCCTGACAGCATGGAGTTATTATATTTGAAGACATAGGTACCTGAGAAAAATATGAAACCAAAAGGACATCTATCCACTATATTTCTGTAGCAAATTACATGGTGAACTAGGAAAAAAAGGGTAAAAGTAAGAGTAAAAGTAGACTTTTCCAAAATCTCTTAAATGGAACATTATGGATAGCTATTTGTGGAAGCCTTGCTTATTTTCTCTTTAATGCTTTTCCATCAAGCACTATTGTTCCTGCAAGCATTATTAGGTGAACAGGCCTCTGCAGAACTCCAGACAGAGGGGTCAGGGCTGAATCATGTACTCATTGTTAGGTGCACTCTGGGTCGGGACAGACAGGCAGTAGGGGATTCAGGAGCAGAGGCCATGTTTACGTTTCAAGAGCTGAAGAAGGTGGAGGGATAAACTGAGATGAACCATGACACCCCACCCCCGTTGGATTCCTGCTACCCCTGGTAACAGCTCCAGACTCTCCAGAACAATTAACTTTCATTGTGTGTGACAAGCAAAACCAGCCTGTGGTGTGTGTATGTGTGAGAAGTGGGCTGCCAGGAACAAATAAGGCCTTACACACAATCTAGACTCCAGCAGAGATAAGTGCTTGTATTCATCATCATTATGATCAACCTAATAAACCCATTTGCAAATTCTGGATGACTTATTTACTTTTGTTGCTCACAGAAAAAGCATCTAAACGTATTCCAATGGCTCCTTTTTTCAAATCGATTGTTATTTGCTTTTATTGTAACTTTTATTAGACAAATGTTACCTGGCATTAAATTATTTTCATCAAATGACAAGCATTATCTACAATAGCCGCCTAGTAACAATGCTAACTAGCAATTTGGTGATTATTGGTTAACATTATTTTCTCCGACCGCACAATCTAGGTGACTTCAGCTAAAAAGGAAAGTAATTTCAGAGGAAAACCATGTAACAGTTTGATGAAAGATTATGAAGACAATAATTTTTTATTTTTTTGGAATTATGTAAACTGATGGATCATGCACAAAAAACCAGTAACGTGCATTAAGAAAGCAAACCGTGTCAATTTTTATTTCAAGTTGACTTTAAAGTGACCAAATACAGTACATTTATTGTTATCTAGAGTAGCAACTCTAAAACAAGTATTCAAAAGCCCTAATGGGTGGTATGATGCATTATAATGTAAAATCGCTTTAAAAGACGATACATCAGGCCATAAACATTTATGACTTCTGGAAATTCCATGAACATGTTGCAGCCTTTAGTTGAGATTCAAAGTGCTGCCAATAGTTTAGCATGACCTCCTCATGCTTTCTTACTCTCCCTTTCTCTGTTGTTCTTTTATAGGCCTTTATCACAGTCTGCATGTTCTCACATCTGGCTCTGAATATTAGCGTAATCAAACTTCCGCCCATAGATGTGCGTATGGATGGTCGGCAGTTTTTATAAATAAATAAAACTAACATCAATGTTTACACTGTCAACATAAAATTCTTTCTTTGGCTTAACAGCACGTCAACATGCATGTCATCTTCCACTGTAATAGCGAGGCGATTTTAAGGGCAAAGTCTTCCTGGTTCATGAGGAGCTGTGCTTTGATCAGAGGATTAATGTGCTCAACTTAAGTCAGAAGAAACCTTTTAATCTCCCATTTGTATTTAAATACAGTATAAGTAATACAGTTGTAGACACAGCAATATTTTCATCAAATTTTTTGGCATTCGGTTGCTTGTGAATGTTTCTCCAACCATCTCTCTCAAACCACGAGGATATAACTCCACAATTACAATGATTTTACAAGTTATTTTCTGTAATCAGAGTCTGGGATGGAACTATTTCTTTATTTAAACATTTTAAATGGATTTTATAACTTACCCGGAGATTATGTTAAAAAATATACACATAAAAGGAATGTGATTATTATCATTGCTCATATGCCATCAGTATCACCGCTCCCTATAAGCAGAATGCGCCGCCTAGGTAGGGCACCAACTTACCCAAGGAGGGCGCCTGAATGTCCACCAGCTGCCCATACTCGCACGTTACACATTATTCAAGGAATCAAAAGCAGTTGCGGAACACAGATGATCGCTTCGTGCTCATATCACGCAACCACGCAACCCTCCCCGCCTCTACCTGGAACTCTGCGTAGGGCATCAATTTGGCCAGTGGTGGCTCTGTATGCTATACAATCTTTACTCGTAATATACGTTTCTTTTTTTAACATACTGTAACACACCCCTAGCTTGTTTCAATACACTTTAATGCGCATATCATGTACTCTTGTTTATACTACATTATTGCTTTCCTCTAAAACAAGAGCATACTTATACTTTGTGGAGTGCTGCCTACTTACATACGTAACTTAAAATCATAAAATGCATCAAATAACATGACACCATTTTTCTTTGCTTCATCATCCCTGAGTAATGGAAGATCAGGTAGGTCTGTTTAAATTAAGTATTTGAGATGAATTGTACATAAAATAGACCATACTATTTACACAAACAAACTTAAAAATCAAGACTCTTCAGTGAGCAGTAGAGCTGATGTGGCATAGCTCAGACACAAGCAGCCACAGGAAACATCTTTTCATCAGTTCATGTCACACCATCAGGCCTGAAGAAATCCGCAGTGTGTGTTTGTATTAAAGTATCACAAGAGGACGGTCCCTGTATTCCAGTAACCTCTACCCGCCCCCGGGTTAGAGTAAACTGCTGACATTAAGAACAGTCACATGTCCCATAGCTGGAATAAAGCTAGCAGGGGCAAAAATAGGCTCACTGGGTAGCCTTTCATATTGAGAACTAAATAAAGACATCTCAATCCAACTGTTTCTTGTTGCAGTGCTGGACTAAAAGAAACAGAGAGTCAGGGGGTCTAAATACACCAAGAAGACACATCATAACAAGATCAAGTTCAGCTAAGTGTGCGTTTTATGTGCATTTACGTGTAGAGTAGCATACGTTATCCTTGCTATATTTCAGGCAACATGTTGCATCGTGCTTTTACTCACTTCACACACCTTGAAATTCTCCCTAATTTTCATGTCTTCTTCCATTCTCACTCTTCTGTCTTTCATTACTCCTCCCTCTTTCTCCATCTCTCTATCTATCTATCTCCCTCCTTCCTACCCACTACTGGCAAGTTGTTTCCCTGTGTTGCTCTGTGGTTGCTATGGTGAGGGCCAGCCGGTGCGCGTGTGTGTGCATGCATGGAGTATGATTGTGTGTGAGGCTAAACCCGAGCCTGAGGGGGAGGGGAGGAGACTCAAGGTCACACATAAACAGAGTCACATACAAATGCTGTGGCCCCTGGACCAGTGGACTTGCGCTAACATGCTCTCTATGCTAAGTGGACACAGTGAGAGGTCTGTTCACCAATTCGGTGTTTACACAACATATGACTGAGTGTGTTACCCAGGAGGCTGGGCAACCATTTGTTTAAATAAGGTCAATACACATACTTCTATCCTTCTATCCTTCTCTCTCTCTGTCTCTCTCTCTCACACATACACACACACACACACACACACTAAAATACTAGAACTGTAAGTCTCAAACAAAAACAAAAATATAAGCAAATTTTAGGTAGTTTTGAAAAGTTGTATTGTGGCGTGACATGCCATACTCCATATAAAACATTTTTAAATGCATTTAGCTAATTATTTTATAATTAATTTGCATTTAGCTTTGACCACATATTCAACATCTTTACATAATTGTTTTTGAACATTCAAACTGCAGGACCATTTAAAAAGGTGAAAAGGTCCAAGATCAATTTTTACCTAAATAAATTAAAAGTCCATGTGTACATTATGCTTAAACTACCCACATACAGTGAGGAGAGTATTTACCACAATGTATACCTCACACTCTCTCTCTCGCCCCCTCCATTCTCATAGTGCTGTGTTCTACAATTCACTCCAATGCAATCTGCATCAGATATAGCCTAAGGTTACTGTATAACAAAAACACACACGCATACGCAGGTTTGCAGCCAACAGGGTTGCTAGTACAGAACATTTATTTTTCTTAAATGGATAATTAGTCAAAATCAGCATGGCATCTTCTTAGCTAAATGTAGTCTACATAAACTTTAGCACCTTTGATCAACACAGAACATCCCATAGCACTATGAGGTCTGAGGGTCATCAAGATGTCAGCCATCTTGTTTCTCATAACAATGTCATATGTTACTAATAGTGATATGCCAGGGTATCGACTAATCAACTAGTTGTCTAACAACTGATTAGTCAATTAATGGGCTCGACTGCCAGCGTTAATATTTTTAATGGTGGTGGTTTTAAAAGGGAGCCGCAATTCTCAAATTAATTGAGAGACACAACTTCTTAGAGAGCATTTTTGCGTGATGAAAGCTTGCTGTGCTTAACAGTGATTAACAGTCAGCACAGTAAAACACTCTGCAAAGTTTTGTGTCTTTAATGCTTTAGGTTTAGTCTTTTTATATGCTGTTGTTACAGCAAAGCGCTGCATCAACAATACTTTCAAGACGAACGTTAAATGATCCTCTGTGAAAAATGCTCCCATATTTGTGAGGTTTAGTAGAGAGATTAAAGTCTTTTACTTTTACTGATTCTGTCTTGCACTGCTTAACCTTCTGGGGTCGACGGACGCGCCAGCGTGTCCTGCTGGATATTTTCGTCATCACAGCGGAAACAACTTAAAATACTCCGTCATTTTTGGGTATACAGATAAGTGCAAGACATCATTAGAGACTATAAAGGGTCTACTTTTATTTGTGTTCACTCACAATAACAACAAAACCTTGTGCTTTTGTAAAATAAAGAAAATAAAAAGGGTGAGATATCAGACACTCATATAAATGATCTGAAACTCCACGAATACTTATCACACAAACATGAAACATATGTCTAAAGAAAGCTTTAAATAAAACAATTCAAATTTAAAACAAATATTCTCCTGCAATGTAATCTGTTTGAAACAAAGTGATGTACAGTTGCTCAGCTAATTATCTCTAATGTGATCCCATCCACCAGCAGAGTGCACCATTCATACGCTAATGTGCTGAAGCGATCAAGGCAAATGGTGAACACCCCAGACAGTGAGGTTTTATGTAAACACAATCCATAAAATTTTCTGCGCGTTTGTAACGATACACAAGAGAGGAAACTCATGGATAGTATGGAAGAGTTAACATTTTCCTCAGAAGAAGAGAGGGACTCTGATGAACGTTTGTATTTTGAAGAGAGACTTGATCCAGACGATGATACAATTTCGGACGAGTAAGTCATTAGGTTTTCATTAGTTGATATGCTATTTTATATAAACATGTACATATTTTACTAGTGGGACTGTTTGCAGACTTGCCAGACAGGATTTAGAGTATTGAAATGTGAAATATATCCTAATAAGCAAGTTTTAGTTACAATTAAATGCTGTTTCGGCTAAAGCAGGTATTTAAATTATATGCTGTATAATATAAATATGATATGTAATATGATATAAAAATAATATGAATGTTTAGATTATATTTTAGCGTTTATGCTGCCTCATTATCATCAATGCTTGTGCTTGCAAATATGGGTTCAGGTTAAATGAGTTAAAAATGTTTTTAAATATGCCCATATTAGAAAATCAGCATATTTAATGATTTCTGAAGGATCATGTGACACTGAGGAGTGCAGTAATGATGCTGAAATTTCAGCTTTGATCACAAATTGCATTTTACAACATTAAAATAGAAAACTGTTCTTTTAAATTGTAAAAAGAGTTCAAAATATCACTGTTTTTACTGTATTTTGGATCAAATAAATGCAGCCTTGGTGAGCAGAAGAGACTTCTTTTAAATGGTAGTGTAGGTCTAAAATTAAGTGAAGTCTTTATGTAAAGAAAATGTATAGTCATATTACTTCTTTTAACTTAAAACTTGATTTTGATCATTAAGTCTCCTCACATTCATTCTCTTTCTATCACATTCCTCATTGATAGGCCCAGGGGTGGGCCATTGTCTCTCAGGTGTGAATCACCTAAATATTCATTCACGCCTCCTCGCATATGACATTTCTTACACTAAAAGTGTCTTACGAAAGTTCAATTACTATATTGTTTTGTATGAATGAGTGATCAGGATGGTTTTCACATAATTTTGTAGCAAAAACTCTAGGCTACAAGATCCAGTTCTCAAAAATCTTGTGGACAAATGTTTAGTATATGTTATTTGGCCTTATTTCAATTACTTAAAATGTAAAATGCATAAACGTTATTTTCTCAAAAATACAAACATGTGCACACATGTTGCTCACATATTATTGTAGCCCAGTTTGTGCTGAATACGGTGTTATCAGACTTTAGCCATTAATATGTTTTTAGACATTAATATGTTTAAAAAAGCACAAATGTCAAGGCATGTCAAAACTTCTCCAGGGCCCAAAATACCCTCAGACCCCAGAGGGTTAAAGGGGTCATGAAGTTTTTTTAAATAATTTTATTCGCTTCCCTTTTCAATGATAATATTATAAAAGTTTGAGTTTTTTTTGCACTAAAACGGTCACAATTTAGTTACATATTATAATTTTACACCCTGTTTTTGGACCTCTGTCTGAAACGCTTGGTTTTGGCCTAAGCGCCTTCTTAAAACTTGCACGTAAATGCCCAATGTTATGATTAGCTAGCATCATGCAGCCCCTCAAATTCAGCAAATGGGACGAACATTATTTCAGTGTTTACACATAACACACATCCAACACATTGCATCTGAATATATTAAACTGTCATCTCAACCACAACTTTTAACACAGGGCACCATAAACTATCAAACAGTCATGACCAGGGTAGGAAATTAGTACCCGCCAAATGCGGGTAAATTATGTGCAGTGGTGGGTAATTTTGCTCATTCACAGGAGACATCTCAGAGTGACATATGACAAGAAATGCTGTTTCACACAAAGATGCATGTTTGATGAAGCACACTTGATTATATTTTGAAGAACAGACAACAGAAAAGCTGTCAAAGTGCGTGTCGGATTAGTTTATTGGTGCTCACGGCACGAGCTGTGTCACAGAACACGCACATTTCACGAGTTCTTGCTATTTCATCTCTGTCAGTCATCTGGGAACACTTTGCAAGAAATGGCGACGCAAACACTACAAAGTTTCAGGTGTGAAAACCACATGTAAATGCGGGAGTGAATACCCTATTTCTTCATTCCACGTACTGAACAGGACTGACTCTCGTAACTGCGACAAATTGACACGTGATAACCATAGCAAAAGTGCAGCGTCTGGCGCTTGTGAACAACACAAATGTATGCCACCAGCTTAACCCATTTGTATATGTTATTTTTTGAGCAAAGAGATTACGCACCATAGATATCATCCGGCGTTTAGTTAGCTGATGTTAACGGAATCACCGTCTTTTGTTCGTGTATGTCTAAGCGGCTGCTCTTAAAGAGAGCGTGCTCTTGCTGGACTATAATCAAATAGTCTCTGCTATAA
Source organism: Moxostoma hubbsi (assembly GCA_032164185.1). Lineage (NCBI taxonomy): Eukaryota > Metazoa > Chordata > Actinopteri > Cypriniformes > Catostomidae > Moxostoma > Moxostoma hubbsi. The sequence continues at coordinate 31,531,256 of JAVLUX010000003.1, read as the reverse complement.
TAATTTACCGGTTATCCCGAGATCGCAAGGGTGTATGAGAGAAACTACAGAGTGACAGACTGGAAAAAATCCAATAGAGAAGACACACATCTCTCTTTGTTAGTGTGATTTGCACCTAGGGCCAGTTGCACCAGCTATACATACGTTACATCTTAGCCTAGATGTGGTGTAAATGGGCACTTACGTACTACTAAATATTTGAGCGTTGCACCATTAAACTTCAGAAGGATGTAATTACGTATCATATTTTAAAGGGGATATAATTTATTACAGCTGACAGTCACCAGCAAACAAAGTTTGAACATTAACTCTAACAAGATCAAACTGAAATTCATGGCCGTTTTACGCTTCTTTTTACAAATTTCAAAGCTGTTTATTGGATCAATACAGGTAAACGTCATATTATGTGACTACACATTACTTTACAGAGAGCTTACGACCTACTAGTTAATTAAGCACTGACTAGTAGTTACTAAGCCCTAAGTGTGAACTGTACATCCTAAATTACGTAAGAACATACCCAGGAGAAGACGGAAATATCTCCCACGTGCCAGTAATCACGTCATTAACAACTAGTTGTTCAGTTCGGTTAGGTTATTTCTATTGCACATCCTAATCCATGTTGTACAGAACAACAAACCTAAAATATATGTTAGAAGATTACTTCTGTAACCTTTAAATCTACGGAAGGATACCAAGAAGGGGTATGGCATAATGTTTCATAATCAATGTTTTACGTGGAACAAACTGAACCCAACTTAATTATCTATAATGCATAACTAGAAATTCATACACCTAAAAAAGTAGTCCCACATCAAAAGGACGATTTAAACAATTTTACAGAACAAATAATATACATTTTTGTACTGAATAAAGTGCTTTAAGAAAAATATGAGATTCACATTTCTGTTTTTAAAACCCCTGGTACATTTACCCCTTCAACTTCCATTGTAAATATGTTATGGTAAATGTAGCCCAATTTTTTATGTTTTCTCAAACTGAGGGACAAGGTAAAAATCTTTTCTGTGGTAATCGACAGCTTAATTAACTTGAAGTATTCCTTAAACTTTGAATTGTTTCCATTTAATAAAACAGGGTTATTTATTTTGTGATTAAGCTGGTTTCCACCTTTTCTGCTGATTCCACTAGGCCTTTTTAAGTGAAAGGCCTAAGTGACCCTCTTGTAACAAGAAAACACATGAACAGATCCTACAGCAAATGTAAGCTCTACTGTCCATTGTGCACATCGATTTCTATAAGAAATTAATTTGTGATCTCTCTCTGTCTGTCTGTCTCTCTTAGGAAAGTCTACACCAGATGGGTTCAGAACTTACACGTCTCATAGCAACAGGTGTGCTGATTTTGATTAACCCCCATTATAGTGGGGAGAGAGAAGAGAGAGAGACCTGAACAAGGTTTGTAGGGCATTACATAGCATTCCTCGTAGATCTCTGTTCTTTGAATCAGCCCAGTCCAAACACTAGCAGTAAACACTGTCACTTTGTTTTGCTTTGTTTGTCTGGCTACTGTACACTGCAATCCTCAGCCTTCTGTTATGGCAGCTTGACTTACAATCCACTGATAGATACACATACACACATGTCTAGTTTTCACCACAAATTGTCTCCCTGATTTCTTACACATTAACTAAAGTGTTAAAGTGCTGGAGGGTGTGTGTGTGTGTGTGTGTGTGTGTGTGTTTAGTTATTTAGCTGTTTATGCCCCTTTAATGTAAATTTCATGACCTCACAACCCAACCCTATGACCTTATTTTGTTAGGCCAAACATCCACATAACTGACCCCCTCATCATTACACGTACACACACACACACACACACACACAATCACTGGCCTGGAGTAATTGGGGCTGATTTTATTGCTCTGAGATGAAGAGTAGAGGTTGAAAAAGGTTACTGACAGCATGTTTGATCACAGCTACAACAGAAGGCAGATGGACTGCGGGTGAAAAACACAATTGTATCCACTTACAAATGCATCCATAAAAACACTGGCTCATACATTTGCATTAATTTACACAAACATACACACCCATACACACAATCTGCTTTTTCAGGTCATATCTCTCCCTTCCAGTATTCTGTCAGTTCACCAACTGATAGTCTCAGCCTCAGACATCAAGTTCAATGATCATTTGATTGTATTGAACAAAAATAGTAAGAGCTTTACAAAATGGCAGTTTCCAATCTTACTGGCTGGCTATACGCAATACCACTTTGCTTTCAGTGTTATATCTGATTTCAGATTTATCCAGGCCAAAAATATCACAACATTAGTTGGTCACTTAACAAGTTGGTCTGATAGCCTTATTCTGGTCTTAGCCAGAATAAGCTGCAATGTGGAGAAAACTTTATGCCGCTGGTTATGATTTTGGGGAAAGGCCAAGTAGTTCTACTTGATGGTTTTCAATTAGATAATAAGGAACTTCATGTACAAAAAGCTCAATAGCAAACTGAGGAGCAAAAATTAAACATGGGAAAAAATCTGGCAGGGTATCTGTCTATCAACAGATATGTATGTGCATTTTTTTTATCTCATAAAACAAATAAAAACACAGTAGTAATGCTAGTTCACATCTAAAGTACAGGTGTATTGGTCTGTCCTCCTGGATAATTGGCAGCACAAATGCTGCTGACGGCAACATGAGTCAGTGAGTCTGTTCTCTAAGATCCAGTCACCACAGAGAAGCTCACTCCTGGGACAGATGGAGTCTGTGGTGTTGCCCGCTGACGTCACAACAACAGATACTCCACAATAGCTGCCTAGGGCTCCAGCAGTGCCTGCCCCAGAAAGCATCATGTGAAACATTCTCGTAAACAGCTGCTCCGCTTTCATATTTTCCAATATGGAGACAAAATGCACTCAAACATAATAATTTAATTAAATTTGCTAAAACATTACATTTAGCTAAAATTAATTTTAGAAGCCTAATTACAGAAGTCAATACCCAATATTTTAACTTTTCTCTAGGATTTACCTATAGTCAGATACACTATGCTGAGTGTACTGTATGACCCCCATTTACACCTGGTATTAAGATGCATCTCTGGTGATCCGATCGCATGTGGTCAGGTGAGACATATCGCTGTTTAAACCTGGCTGGTTTAAATGTGTCTCCTGTGACCACTTGGATCTGGAGGGGAGGCTCTCAGTTTCATAACGACATACATCAATCACTATGTCAGCGTGTTACTACATGATATTAAAGCGCAACAAATTAAAAAAAGTCAAAGAAAGTGTGAATAAAATGGTACACTGTTTCTCCCAGATGCAGTTGAAATTCAATCTAAGCACAAAAGCGACAGGTCAACCAGAATTAGTGCCTGATTTCAAGGAGTTTCAGGTGTTCGTTCTTGTCATCTGTGTTGATATCAGACACAGTAAAAAAGACACGTGAAGCCATCTTGATTGTGTGTATGTATCCTCTTTGAAAAATTTTCAGAAAAGACAGTTATTAACCTGTAAAGTCGCTCAAAACCGGCAAAGTTTAAACTCTTGTTTTAGCGCAGCAGTTGATTGACAGAAGAGGGGTGATATTACGTTTATTGAAAAATATTCATAAGTAGTTTGAGAGTCCAGGGAGACTTGATTGCTATATTTGCAATGTTTCATGGAAGTACGTTTTTACAGCTGGGTTGTTAATTTCCATTTCCATGGTCACAGCGAATTCACTGATAGTCCATTTCCACCGAAATAGTGATGGTTCTCGTGCTGAGCCTATGCTCGGCTGGTTCACCACCTGGGGCAATCATAAACCGGCCACGCTTTTCTACTGACATGAGAACCGAATGGAGACGTAACGGATTATGTGGCTACATGGTAGTTTTATGTGACTACATTACCTGCCCACAAACGAATATGGTGCATCACAGTGTTTGTGTACAGCTTTTACATCTTTCTTTTTTAGGACATATTTAGACATATAGAGAAATACAATCCAACGTTATTACATTACTCAACAAGATTTCTAGAGACCACATCTATTCTCAGGACAACGTAATTAGATTATTTTGTATAAACTATTTAATGTGGCTTAAATTGCAAAGTACTATAAACTGTAACAATGGACTCACTACAAACTTTGTTGTTGCAGATGGTTTTATTTTGACTTTTGCCATAGCATATATGATATTACTCTTGTGTCTTGATTGAGAATTTCACTGGTTTACTAAAAAGATAGCAGCGATCAGCCCAGGAACCCGCCTCCGAACCATGTTGGTGGAAAAGGGCTTTACTGATGAATGGGGATTATGTAGCTCTCACCCGAAAATTCACTATTAAACAAAATTTTTGTTGAAAGCACAATTTGTGGCTTCTACAGAAGAACATCATGACTTAATCTCAAAGTTCATAGTAGGACTAACTTTAAAGGTATAAACATTGTCATTAAAATAATTTCTCTGTGAAAAAAATTATTATTGTTCATCCCCAAACCCAATTGTTGCACTCTATTGTAATCTTGAATTACCAGTGGTTTGCTGATCCACTGCCTGTTTGTATACCTGCATATCTGTATAGATGTCAGTAGCTTAAACATGCTAAACTCTATTTATTATGTCATTAAGTCTTTCTACAAGCTAATTATTTGGACTTACAGTTCTAATGCTCCTCTCATAAAGTTATGATCAAATAACCTGGAGACTGAAAAATTTAGTCATTTTTCTAGCTCAGTATTTCCCTGTGGGTGTGTGACCACCACTGAGCAGACTTCATTAATGTGAGGTAATTATGCATCCTCAGTCATAGTGTGAGGGGTGATGGGGCCATGATGTTAAAGAGTTAGTCATTAATACTTTGAAATAGTAAGGAAGGCACGCTCACACAACACAGATTCTCATGTGTATATGGGTGGTTGATTTTTAAGCATGAAACATTGGAGAAAGTCTCAGCAAACAAACCTGAAAATCAGATTGCTTTGTTTGTATTTTAACCCAATCTCGTTACATTTTTCTCAACCGTGAATCAACATTTATTCTGTAAAAATTTAGAAAGAGCCTATCTTTTCTAAAGGAAACATCTTGCATAAACTAATCCAGTATTTCCAGTTATTTGCCTACCGAAATCAAGTTTAGGATTAAGTATATTATTAAGGGTGCAATAATAAAAAAAAAAAAGATGAAAAAAAAAGACAAACCAACAACATCAACATCGGTCTCAGAATAATTTTGGCAGAACAAACTATTATTAAAAGGATTAAATTTATTTTAAAAATGTATATACAAAACATTAACTTCCATATGATCATTACTTCAAAGATTACAAAAAGGTACTCACGAGAGTCACTTGACACCATACGAGGAGCGGACGTGTAGGAGACAATTTCTGCACACTCTGCTAGTTTTTAGTTATTTTTGTTTTATAATCTTGTGAGATCTGATACACCCTGATACATATTTGCACTTTGAAGTCAATATGTCAAAAAAATCTAAATCCTTGATATTAGAGATATTAAAAGTCACATACTTGTTCAATCTGATACCTCTGATGGGCCCGCAGACTGGGAACTCAATTTGAACAGTGGGGCTGGAGAAATTTAGCGTCAACTGTCCAACATGTTTGTGATGTTGACGAAAGTTGTTGCTGACTTAGAAGATCTCGCTGTGATACGGTGAATGATTATGGCAATGAAAACAAAATTCTCAGAGTTGGTTACAAAAGTGGCAGATGTTGAGAAGCGGATCGATTATCTGGAGTCCTCGGAATTATCTGATAATCCACTGGTGACAAAATTTGATTTGAAACACGTTCAACATCCGAATTGTTGGAATTCCTGAGCATGAGAAGGGCAGAGATATGGTGAAATTCCTAGATGAGCTCTTCCCGAGTCTGCTCGACATAACAGGCAATAAGCTGGAGATCGGGCGAGCTCACAGGGTTCTGGCTCTTAGATAGGCTGAGGGTGACAGGCCCCAATCAATCCTGGCCAAATTCCTGAGATCTTCCAATAAAGGAGCAAAAGAAAGCTTGTGATCGATTTAAGAAATGCAAGAAATTTATACATCAATGGAAGATCACTATTGCACTTATATTCCTGGCCAAACTGAGTATAAATACTAAGGATGGACATTAAGTATTTTTATGCCCCAAGAAAGCATTGTCCTTCATTGGAGTGAGTAAGCCATTTAGTGTTTCTCATTTGAGTGGATTGTCTCGCTGTACTTACTCTGGCTGGCTGAGGAAGCTGGGCGCCATTTTTGTTTCGGTTCCAACTAGCGGCTGGAGTTTGTTTTGTGGAATAACACTTCCCCTTCAAGAAACTCTTGCACTGACGGAAGATCGCTTTTACACTGAAGTTCCCGGCTAGTGGTAAGGATGACTGCAAAATATCTACATTGATGGACTGAGCAAATCATGGTGTGTTCCTTAAGTGGCCTCTGAGTCAACTCGACTCATTAAATGTACCTAGGACCTTCCTAGGAACTGGGACACCAGTTTTGTTTCTTTTTGTGCTGGTTCTGCCTAGTGGCTGGAGTTTGTTTTGTGGAGGAACATACCTTCGGGACAGCTGTGGATGAATCTGTTTGTTCTTTTATTCCTTATATTGGCTGGAGTCTGTTTTACAAAGTATTTTCTGAAATGTAAATTTGCCTCACAAAATTTGTATAGAAACACTGTGCTTGAGCAATCCGATGGCAAAGTTGTCGTGGGGGTTCTCGTAGGCGTGCATGGACTATTTGAGTTTAGACGGATCGAAGCCGGTTGGCGCTGTCGTGCGTGGCGTTAATGCACAAATTAGTATTTTTTCTGTTTGTTTTGTTCTGGGTTTTATTGTTGCACTAATGTTGAAATGTGGTCTTTATAATTTAGTTTTTGACACACAATTTATTTTTTTCTATTATTTAAAAATTCTGCAAGAGCAGAGGAGTCATTATATTGATAAATGAACATCTAAAATTCTAATTTTTCAAACAGATAATGATAAACTAGGAATGCATTATTTTTTTAGTAGAAATCCAGGGGCAAAGGTTGATTTTAGCTAATATTTACACACCTAATGCTGATGATTAAGGATTTTTTTTATAGATCTTGAAGGGTCTTGCAGATATTTGGAGACTTTTAAACGCATCTGGTAGGGACTATACATTTTGTTCATCAGTCCATAAGATTTATTCTAGAATAGATTTTTTTTGTATATATCTACAGTAAGTCCCACATTTCATCTGTTGTAGATTGCTCAATTGGAAACATTGTAGTCTCAGATCAGGCCCTGGTGAGATTAGAGGTGTTGCCACATATGGAGAAAAAAAAATCATATATAGTTTACTCTTTAATGTATCCCTTTTGCAAAATCCTGATTTCCAACAAATGTTAAAGACTGAAATCAATGTTTATATGGAGACCAACTGGTCCTCAGTATCTTCTGTGGGCGTGGCTTGGGAGGCACTTAAGGCAGTTCTTAAGAGTCAGATCATACAGTATGCCTCATTCACCAAAAAATCCAAAGCACGAGAACTTGTGGAGTTGGAAGAGAATATAAAAATTTTCATTTGATGGCCTGACAGAATTGACCCATTTGAAATACAGATATAATAATATTTTGTCACAGAAACTGGAGTTCCCCTTCTGTCACTCTCTCGATGTTGTGTCAAATGAAGTGACACAAGGTGTCTTCCTTGGGAGCCTTGCATACCCTCTGAACTTGAGAAAAAGCCAATGTGAAATTGTCAGACAGAATTTGCATGTCCCGCCCCCGGACATACGGGTATAAAGGGAAGCAGGCATGTGTCTGTCAGTCAGATTTTTTACAACACCATGCTGAGTTCCAATCACCTCTACTGGCAAGAAGCACTGCAGTTGGGTCCTACAGTGCATTTCCAGCTGGCGTTCTTGCTCTCTGCACGCTGTGCAGTCCACTCCCCTGGGCGATTCGACAGCACTTTCACTGCCTAAAAGAGTGTTTTCCCCTCCTAAAAGAGTTTGAGTTTCACTCATAAAAGAGCAATACACATCAGGCGTTGAACGTTCTTTTCAGGACGTGTCTTTTTAAAGATGTCTTTGCACCTCTGTGTAGTTCCTGGATGCGTTCGATTTCTCTCCACTTCTGATGGTCATAAGAACTGCCTTGCGTGCCTGGGCTGCGATCACAAGCAGGCAGCGTTTTATGAATGGTTCATGTTCTCAGTGTGGAGAACTGCGCTCTGACACCGACCTTGCTCTGTTGAGCCACAGAGGTCACAGCGCAGGGACTCAGGCAGGCGATGGCCACCCTCATGGTCCAGGAACCTGAACGTGGTTGAGATGCACGACGTTGACACGGCTCGCTTTCTCAATTCCCCCGTCTCCCAGCTTGGCCTCTTCTGCGACACCGTCTGTGACTACGCCCAGCAGTCTTCAGCGTTAAGGAGGCAGATGGAAGCAATCTCGCACATCATGCCGCGGCGCCGCCTCAGCATGGTCCGCGCCTCGTCTGCCCGCCAAGGCCGTCCCCCTGTGTCCAAGCAACAAGCAGCTCCGCCTCAACTCGAGCCCAGCTCTCAGCCCTCGCAGGTGGCGTACGCCCCCCATCTCCAGGGCTTTCTCTAGGACTTGGAAGGCTCCTATGCACTCCTGAGATGGAAGACCCAGTGAGTCAGATGTTCGCTCCGGAGCTGGTACCAAGATCACTCCATTCCCCAGTGGAGTGACGGCAAGAAAATCCTTGTTTTTCCACAGGGTTAATAAAAGATCGATTAACCGGACTCTCCTCCGGACCCGGACTGCACAGCCCCGGCAGGCCAGCACTGACGAGTTCTGAAGACGCCTTTCCAGGACCTCTTCCACAGTCTCTAACTCGCCCCCTGCAAAGCTCAAATCCATGGGAACATGACCTGTCATACTAACCACCCATTCTCACAAACAAAGAGCTGACTACATCAGAGATATCTGGAGTCTGCTCAAACATTTAAGATGTACTGATGAAATTGCATAGATATGATTTGCTTTAACATTTATGAAGTTCAAAAAAAGAAGAAGAAGAAAAAAAAGATACAAATGGCCGAAACGAACCAAGAAACATTGTTCAGTCACACAAAGGACATTGTAAAGGCAGCCCTATAAAAGAGATGAGACTACTGATCATGAAAGCTTATCATGCGAGAAATCTAAAGGTCATTTACAAGGAATGATGGCCAATTAATGGCTCCCATGAAACAAGACTGAGGTGTGATGTGGCAGAAATGCAGGCCTGTAATTGTGGTTGACTACTAGACCATTAAAAGCCAGAGGTTATGATTCAAAAGAAAGGTCTTCTTCTCTTCCTTACCTGTTCATTGATCTCGGTTCCAGAGTTGTGCTTGTGCTTCATTATGGCTGCCACAGAAAAGGCCACTGCCTCTCCAAGACCATAAAATATTTACCAACAAGCTCTCTCTCTCTCTCTCTCTCTGTATCAATAGGAGAACTAGCCTAGTGAGACTGCCAGGTAAGCTTACCTATCTGATAAAAGGAGTACCACATGATACAGCAGGATACTAATTGGGCTTCATTTTACATAAATTATGCCATCACCTCTACTGATGCACGCTTCTACGCACCCAAAGGTGAACGACAAGAAGCTGTACAAGAAGCACAGAAGCAGTCAGACTGATATAAAAGTATTTAATCAGACTCAGCTGCACTGTTACTTAGAACATGCGAACACCACAATGCACGCTCACTAGCTGTTACCCAGTAAAAGGAATTGTATGACCAGTAATGAGTTAATAGGCCACATAGCAGACTCTTTCTACATGGTTTTGCTTCTCAAGTTCTTCTTGCTGTGAGAGAATGAATGGTGTCATGCTCTGTTCCCACTTCTGTGGCAAGCGTAATAAGGCATTGAAGAACAACCCAGAACTAGGTTAACCCCTTGTACAATTGTGGTAAAAGTGGAATTGTGGGTGAAACCAATATATATAACCAGGCAAGTAAGTTACATCATCAGTATGACCCCCGCTGTGGATTCTCACCTTGACGATAGGGTGTCCACCAGATGAGGCCTTGATGGCCCCTCGGCTACCCTCTGTCTCATAATGAGCTCTGTGATGAGCTTTTGGGTGAACCTCGATCTTTAACTCAAGCTGCCCATACTGACTCGGCAACGGCCAGTCCAGTGGAGGTAGGGATGACGCCCTGTAAATAGATCAACAGAAATAGTAATTACATAATATATAGTGAACAGCTAAATTAATGTTAACACATATATTTGGAGTTATATTCTGATAATTGTTTCAGACATTTAGGACATATATTACATTGTTGTGTCAAGAAACTCTTATTTTGTCACAACCACAGAATCTGAAAAACTCTCTTGTATTCATTTCCAGTGACAAGGTGTTGGTGCCCAAACTGGGCCCCTTCCACATATTTCCACAAATGGATCTGCCTACCACAGACTCTTTCTCTACTGGCTTCAAACTGTTTGCTGCATGGCTACTACTGAGGGCATGGCTATGACACAGACTGAGAGATTTCAGGGTGTAGTGGCTGTGGCAGTCATGTGGTCCTGGGCCATTGCAGATTGCTAGCTGTCTGTCCAGGAGTAGGCGACCAAAAAATATCATCAATGTGCCAGACTGTAATGAGTGGAGGTCACGATTTTTAGTGTTTCAGTCAAGAACGTCAGTGAATAATGACTTCAAAGTTCTTATTTACTGTTAATATATGGAAAATAGCAGCCTAGACAGTGTGCTAAAAACTTATGTTGCACAGAAAATCATATGGGTTACAAATGGGATATGTGAGTAAATGATGACAGGGTTTTAATTTTTAGGTGAACTTTACCTTAAAAATGATTTTCACTTCTCAGTGTTTTTTTTTGTCTTAGTCTTTCTCATCCACTTCCTTTCCCTCAGTCACCTGTCTCCTGTAAGGTGACAAGTACATGCTCTGCTGCCATGGTAATGTGAATGGAATTGCCACAGGAGACCTGAGCAATCAGAATGTGTGACAGTAGTGGCCTCGTGATCACTGGACATCAAACAGATTTGTGTGGTCGCTCCATAAACTTTCCTTTGACCCTCTCCGACACTCACCAACACAAAAACAACACTTTGACACAATATTAGCTCTTTCTCTCTCTTTCCCATCACATACAGTATGTTTGTGTTGTAATTGGGTTTTTAAGTGTGTATGTGTGAGAATGCGATACAGAAAGATGAAAGAGTCTTGGTACCATGTTTTAGAGATTCAGTTAGGGCTGCAAAATTAATCGAAAACTAAATCGCAATTACGATTACGGCTGCCACGATTATGTAATCGTGAAAACTGACAATTACAGCATTCAATTAAAGTCTGCTCCTGTTGCATCAATGGTTTATTTGCCTTTTATCATTAGAAAAGTTACAGGTAGGGTTGCACTGATTGATCAGCCACCGATCTAAATCAGCCGATCTTCATCTTAATTCTGCGACAATCAGACATTGTGTTGAGCAATAGAGACGGTTTGAGTAATCATGAGCACTTTCAGCTTCACCCCCTTCAATATGTTCACTCGAGGTGTAAATCAAACATGCGTGCTCTCCAGGTGCTCTCAGTATCTCATCAGTCACTCATCTCAGTGCTATTCTATGAGGATCCCAATTTAAATCAGATTAATGCTGATCATATTACCACTTATCACAGCAATTACATTTGAACCATAACAGCATGTTCTCACGCATTTGCTTAATAATTATTGATTTGTGTAACAGCTAAATGCCAAAGACAGTAAACAAATCATATATATTAATGATTTCTCAATAGAGCAGTTTTAGAGCTTGTAATGGATATATTTTTCTTATATTTGAATGCATCTCTGCTGTGTGTGATGCTTTCATGGTTTTTACTGCTTACCAGTATGTCACAATGACCTTTTGATATTAACAACAGAACTATTCAACTGTTTCAAAACAAATAAATGTTAGCAATTCACAATTAATGTAATTGTGTTAACTTTATAAAAAGGTTCCATTCGTTAACATTATTTAATGCATTAGATTTCATGAACAAACAATGAACAATATATATTTTACAGCCTTTATTAATTGTAATGTTAGTTAATAAAATTACAATTGTTCATTGTTAGTTCATAGTGCATTAATGTGCATTAACTAATAAAATTTTGGATTTAAAAATGTAATAGTATATGTTGTAACTAACATTAAGTTCATTAGTTAATGTTAACTACAGTAAAGTTGTTAAATAATCTTAACAAATGGAACCATTTTTGTAAAGTGTTCCCATAATTTAACTATGTGGGGCATAAACATATAACTGCACAATCTTATTGGTAAATCGGTATCGGCCTCAAATTTCCTGATCAGTGCGCCACAAATTACAGGGAACTGTTGAGGAGAGACTGTTAGAATGCGTGCTTCAGAGGAAGATTTATGAGCGTTCAACAGGATGCTGGATCTACTGAAGTTGTGTGAGGTTGGTTTATTAAATCATTTTAAATGAGATATGCACATTTTTGAAGACGGTATATGATATTAATTTGTATTGATATTTGACTTTTTATCATTAGACAAGACAATTAAAAAAAAATCACAGGGGATTGCTGAAGAGAGAGAGAATAAAACAGGTTAGCACTTAAACATTACTGCTGCAGCTCTGATATGCGGACCTTTTAAATGACACTGTGTTGCACACCAGTATGTTATTGTAGTAACACAATGGCATGTAACAATAAAATTATGTCTCAGCAATTCTCAGCACCCTCAAGAAACAAATCGTCAAAAATAATATAAAATAATATAAAATAATTAATAATTAAAAAATTCAGAAAACCACCCGATTTAACGGCCTCATTGATATATTGCTCAACCGCTAATCTTAATATTTATGTATTTGCTTTGAAATGGCGATTTTTTTTTTATCTATTAGAACATCATATCAACCAAACAGTTGTTACCTAGTAAACTCAAAATATTTAATTAAAGAATCTCTAATTATTTTAATATAAAGAATTAAAAAAATCAAGGCATGTTTTACACACTGTTTTTCACTAAATACATATTTTAAGATTGCTATAATAAAAATATAACAATACAACAAAATTAAAAACAATATTTAAATTAATAATAATAATAATAATAATAATAATAATAACATACATCAAAAATGGCACTCAAAAATGTCTGTGAGTAATGATATAGTTTGAACTGATTAGGCCTACGGCATTTTTCTAAAGGTGGTATAAATCTAAGCCGCTAAAACACAGTATACCATCATGGTTACTGTTGTGACCTCCGTTCCCCGATGGAAGGAACAAGACGTTGTGTCGATTGTAGTGACACAAGGGGTCTCTTCTGAGAGCCTCCCATACCTCTGAACTTGAGAAAAGGCCAATGTCAAGTTGGCAGACAGAATTTGCATGCCCCGCCCCAGACATAAGGGTATAAAAGGGTGCGGGGGAGCGAATGTCAGACAGGTTTTTACTGAAGAGCCGAGAAAAAGGTTACGGCGCATTACAGTGTTAGGGATAGTGACGTGGCAAGGGGAACACAACGTCTCGTTCCTTCCATCGGGGAACAGAGGTTACAACAGTAACCATGATGTTTCCCTTTTTTCACTCATTCGACGTTGTGTCGATTGTAGTGACACAAGGTGTCCCACTTCAAAACGCCATGCACTACCCGTGTAACGTGACTGCAGAGTCAGGTGCAAGCAGGCTGCTGCGTGCTAGAAACAGCTGGGTCGGCGGCACGTAACCCTCCCCAACACCCCAATGAAAGGTGTCATATACCGCTCTTAGGTTCCCAGCACCCGTATGGGAACAAGCGACATGACTTGTATGGGAGCCAGCCGACCAGCCCCGCCTTTTCTCTCTCTCTGTTTGTCGTAATAAAGTTAAAAAATGGCTGGGGCTATCTTAACGCTATAGACGCGTCAGGGAAGGCGTCCATTTACGTTCCTATTCTTTCAGGGGTTAAAGGCCCTGTGGAGACCACAACCTGCCTAGACTGGGGGGAGGCAACTTGTGGCTAATACACGGGGGTGGCTAAACCACCCGTGGACATGGTGCGGTGGTAGATCCTGCCTGACAAGGGAGGAGTTGCTACAGACATTGTGACCAGGGGCAGCGAGGACTGCCCAAGGGAGATGCGGGTCCTGCCACAGGGGGATCGTATCGTGGAAAATACATCACGGGGAGTTGCCTAAAGCGGGAACTATGCCTGTGGAGTCCAAGCCCAACACGGAGCACTCGACTAGCTAGGGCTAGGGAGAAAGAGCATCCAGGAAGCGAGAGCTTAGTGGCTAACCTGGGAAAGAAGGCAAACTGGATAAACTTGGTGAAGGGTGCAAGGTGCAAGCGGAAGAGGTCAAAGCAGACAAAGAGCAGCTCAGAGCATCTAGAGCCCAGCGTGCGGTCCACATGGATATGCAAAGCATGTACCGGACACAGCAACGAAGAGGCTAGGTCTGCCTCCTCCCAGGGCAGCTTCGCTTGCAGGTTCACGACCTAAACCCTGAAAGGGGTCGTAGGAACCTAGGGCATGTAGCCCGGTCATGGTCTTAGGATGAGGTGAGCATCTGCCGGACCGAAGTGTTGCTGACAGAGAACGCTTGCAGGTCCCCAACCCTCTTGATGGAAGCGAGCACGATCAGGAGGACCGTCTTCAAGGAGAGGACTTTGAGCTTGACTGAATCAAGCGGCTCGAAGGGGGGTCTCTGAAGGCCTGAGAGGACCACTGAGAGATCCAGGGAGGGGAACAGGCTTGGCCAGGAAGGGTTCAACCTCCGGGCACCTTTTAAAAAACCTGATAACCAAGTCATGCTTACAAAGGGACTTGCCGTCCAATGCGTCGTGGTGGGCTGCAATAGCAGCAACATCCACCTTCAAGGTGGAGAGGGACAGCCTCCCTTCCAAACTCTCCTGCAGAAATGAAATCACTGATCGAACTGTGCATCTCTGCGGGTCTTCAGATCCGGAAGAGCACCAATTTGCGAACTGACACCACTTGAGGGAGTAAAGCTGCCTGGGGGAGCTCTGGCTCGGTTGATCATGTCTACAACTCTAGGTGGTAGACCGCTTTAAGTCTTCCACGTCCCATCTAGGAGCCAGACATGGAGGTTCCAGAGGTCTGGGTGCAGTGCCAGAGGGTGCCCCGTCCCTGAGAAAGGAGGTCCTTCCTCAGGGGAATTTGCCAGGGAGGTGCTGTCGCGAGGAGCGAGAGATCCGAGAACCAGGTCTGATTGGGCCAGTAAGGAGCCACTAAGGTGACCTGTTCATCGTCCTCCCTGACCTTGCACAGCACCAGTGCAAGAAGACTCACTAGGGGAAATGCGTACTTGCGCAGCCCCCAGGGCCAGCTTTGTGCCAGCGCGTCTGTAGGGGCCTCCATTAGGGAGCACCAGAGCGGGCAGTGGGAGTTGTCTTGGGAGGCAATCTATCTGTGCCCTGCCAAAGCGGCCCCAAATCAGCTGGACCACCTGGGGGTAGAGCCGCCACTCTCCTCTGAGCGAGACCTGTCATTTCTGGACACGTGCTGTATGGGGTCCGCAGAAAACAGAGGTCTGTCCAAGGGTTGAAAGTCTGACGACAGGAAGGGGTGATCAACACACGATATGTGCCACAGCGCCATGCTTATCTCGGGACTTGAGTCTGAAGGTTGACGAGGTTTCTAGTCCAACTCGTGCTCGTGGCAGCCCAGGAAAGCATAGCGGACATCCGTGCGTCAGGCTTAGACTGGGCGAGCAGAACCGAAGGTGGCAGCCCAGACGAGTCATCAGCATCAGACGCCGCTGTGACACTTTCCAATGCAGCGGCGAAACCCCAAGCTCGGACGGAAGCAAGCAAGCGTACCAGGGGGCAGGTGGTTCGTGGGGTTTTACCCAGCGAAACCGAGCCTGTGGTCATCCCCGAATCACCTTCGACACCAGCCGGGTCATCCTCAATCCCGTAGGAAGAAGGAACGACGCGGGGGGTGGCTGAAGTGGCTCTCTCGTGAGAAAAGAAAGCCACGACCACAATGTTGCCATGGCTATGTTCTCACACTGATAACATGAACCATTCATAAAACGCTGCCTGCGTGTGTTCGCAGCCCAGGCACACGAGGCAGCTTTTTATGACCGTCAGAAGTAGAGAGAAATCGACCACATCCAGGAACTACACAGAGGGGGAAGGGCATATTGAAAAAGACGCAACCTGAAAAGGACGTTCAACTGGAATGTTCGCTGGAATGCGCCATAGATCCAACAGCAGTGCTTATCGCCAGTAGAGGTGAGTGGAACAGTGGTGAACTCAGCTTTGCTGTTGCACAACCGCTTGGCTCCGAAGAAAAAAATCTGTTTGACTTTCACTCCCCCACTCCCCTTTATACCCGTATGTCCGGGAACGGGGCATGGATATTCTGTCTGCCAACTTGACATTGGCCTTTTCTCAAGTTCAGAGGTACGCAAGGCTCTCAGAAGAGACCCCTTGTGTCACTAGAATCGACACAACATCGAGTGAGTGACAGCATGGGAACTTAATGCTATCACACTTTCGAAATGCGAGACAAGGAGTGAATGTAAAACAGTCTTTAAGTAGCTGAATTGCCAAATAAAAAACTCATTAAAATCATTGTGATATTCACAATGTAGCTTAATTTTATTTCACCAGCAAATTCATTACAAATACAGTTATTGTAGATATGTTGTGCCCAGCCCTAAGAGCTAGAGAGGGGAAAAAATATCAATATGTTAAAGTATCATGATATTTTTCCTTGTGATATTGTATCGATATTTGCACGCCATATATCGATATTATTATTTTCATTTTTCCACATGACCCAACCACAGAAATAAGGAACAATTATGGTCTTATATGTTTATAGCTTTGCATTGTACATAGATATTAGGAAATAAACTGGCTTTATTTTGTAATTTGGCACTTTTATATTAATTTTACAATGCCTTTGGTGATTTGGAAACAGTTCTCTCATGTCCAATAAGATGAATGAGAAACATTGAATGAAATATTGCAATAAATTGTAGTTTTGAATCGCAATGCACAAAAAAATAATTATATCGTACTGTGGCCTAAATATCAATATTATATCATATCGTCTGTTACCTTGTGATTCCCACCCCTACTAAGAGCACGCGAGTGTCTTCATCCGAAAATGTTATGTTCAGCTGTCTTTCTCTAGCTAGTTCCACTATAAACTGGAGTGCCAACACTTCACCCACCCCGCCAAAGCACACCCATCTGTTAAACCAGACAAGCTTCTAGATCTTTCTATTTGCTGCTGATTGATGGAGAGCCAGCACACACGCGCGCACACGCACACACGCGCACACACGCACACACACAGGTCAGATGGCAGACAGCAGGAGCAGTGAGCTCATATAACAGGTATCAGGTATCACGTCTCTGTTGTATTAGGGTAGGGTTGTAAAAATGTTAGTCAACACTGCTCCTGCATCATGCTCTTGCTGCAGGTTTTCTTGACTTGATATACTGTATGTATATACAGGGTTGGGGAGTAACAGAAAACATGTAATCAGATTACATATTTACATAATACAACATATAAGTAACTGTATTCCACTACAGTTACAATTTAAATAATTGTAATTAGAATACAGTTACATTCAAAAAGTATTTTGATTGCTGAAGAGATTACTTTGCATTTTATTGTCATTTGTTTCATTTAATATTTAGTCCTTTCAGATGGAAACATTTATACATATAAATGATGCAATCCAAAGTGCCTTTGAACAGTGGTGAAACACTTTCTTATAATGTTTTACATTCATACGAGCAGACAGAGAAGTTTAGAGCAGAAGAAATAGAAATAAACCTTGTGTAAATTGTCAGTTTTAAGCTAAAATGCATTTCTAACCATTTTACATGCATATGTTACCAGGCACGGTCCTATTTTTATCAAGAAAATTCATGTTGGATCATAATTTCTTTTTTTCTAGAAAGATTTTTGATATTAGGGCAAAAATCATATTCTTGATACTAATTTTTGTACTGTTTTTCTTTAAAAATATCTAAAAATCCTTAAAACAAGATCAATTTGATTTATCATGTTTAAGAAACAACACTGCATAAGATATTTAGGTTTTTCAGAGAAAGTATTTTTAACATGTGTATTTTGTCTTACTGTACTGGCAGTTTTTATAGTCAAAACAAGTTAAAATATCTTCCAGTGCTGAAGAAGTAATTCAAAGTATGTAGAATATGTTACTGACCTTGAGTAATCTAACGGAATCCGTTACAAATGACATTTTACAGCATGTTTTCTGTAATCTGTAGTGGAACACATTTCAAAAGTAACCCTCCCAACCCTGTGTGTGTGTGTGTGTGTGTGTGTGTGTGTGTGTGTGTGTATATATATATATATATATACACACACACACACACACACACACACACACACACACACACACACAGGGTTGGGAGGGTTACTTTTGAAATGTGTTATAAAAATGTGTGTTAGGGCTGAAATTATTAGTTGACGTTATCGACAACGTCGACAATAAAAACACTGTCCACATATATTTTCATTGTCAAATAGTTGTTTGATCTCATTTAACATAACATGAGATCACATTAAACTCTAATGACGACACGTGAGAACAGCACTACACTATAATATAATTTAATATAATATAATAGCTATTCTGGTTGGCTGGGTACCAACTAGGGCTGAAACGATTAGTTAACGTTATTGACAAAAATAAAAAATTGTCGACAAAAATGTTCATTGTTGTAAAGTCATTTGATGTAATTTAACGTAACATGAGATCACATTAAACTGTAATGATGACTAGTGAGAACAGCACCACAGTTCGCGCCTGACTGATGAGAGGAGGAATTACACAGATCACAGTCCAGATGGACTCCACACTTTCTAAACAGCTTCAGCTGATGTAGATCGCAAAGTATGAGGGAATTAAAAGAAGTTTAATAGAGAAGTTTTCTTATTGTGAAATATAGCGTAGCCGTAGTTGCCATTCCGCTGATGCAAAACTTGCATGTCAAAACATCTTAAAAGGAAACACCTCACCACTATATCTTTAATGCATCCTATATCAAAGTTCAAATAATAAGGAAGCAGATCATGTAAATAACTACAAACTGAGAAACTGGCATTTCTCTGCACGGTCAGCGCCTCTTCTATGAGTTGTGCGAAGTGTCCCGATCTTAGGGGGAGAGATTTAAACGGCACCAAGCAGAGGCACACTCTGTCACGGGGACGCTCGTCTCTCGATCGTGTGGGCTTGCTGTGGCTAGATTATAACATGATTGCTCACGACTTAATGAATCATAATATATGTCACTGTGCATTTCTTATAGTGAAGTAAATTGGCAATACGCAGCTTTATTAATATGAGAGAGTTTGTTTTTTTGTGAGTTAAAGATGGATTGAAGTGAACAGAAAGGGGTGAAACAAATTGCAACAAATTATGTTTTTGATTTGTTTGCTTTTTTGGCATGTTTTCCAAAAATAATATCTAAATCTCATTTAAAGCAACGCACATTTACTTATAGCAGCTATACTGCAGAATTAAAAAAAAAAAAATTCAGAGAATGTCGAATATAATACTGAAAACACAAATATTTAAAAATATCTAAAAATCCGTTAAAAAAAGATGCATTCAACTGAGAAGCAGCATATAAGATATTTAGACTTGCTTTTAGAGAATAGATCTTGAATATAAATATATTTTGTCTTTACTGCACTCGCAGAAGTACAACAAAGGGAAAAAATACACTTACAAAATACACTTACTGTATATTTAAGAAACATTCTCTTAAAGCAAGTCTAAATATTTTATATGTTGCTTCTCAAGTAAATGTATCTTTTTTATAAGGATATTTAGAAAATTTAAAATGGAAAACAAGACACAAACACTTGATAATAATAGGATTTTTTGCAGTGAATTTTTTATTGTTAGTAAGTCAGGGCACAAGCTGAATAATCGTTTAAGAGCTAATGATTAATCGTTGCAATAACCGCCGAATAATCATTAGATTAGTTGATTATCAAAATAATCATTAGTTGCAGCACTAGTGTGTGTGTTGGTGTAGTAAAGAATCATTGTGGGAAGAGAAATGTTTGCTAGCCAAAGCCACACACTCTCTTTACTAATTTATAGTAACAGAGTCCAGGACACACACATAATCCTTCATTTGACTAACACGCGTGACACACATACACACACACAGACACGTGCACACATACAGGCATTATCTGATGCACAGACATGTATAGTAGACACACTTTTAACCCTCATACGACTCTAAATAAGTAATAGTTCTGTTGTAAAAACTAGTTCGCTACCTTCCTAGACACTATTATAGGCATCATATACAGGTGTCATAGACAGACAGGCATTATCTGCACACTCCTGACATGAATGTTGTCCCAAATATTAGGCACCATAATTAAAATTCTGCCTTCTAAGAAACCTTGTTTTGACCACATTGTAGTACAGCATTGCATGTCTCCTTCACGGATAAGCAGGGTTCAAAATTAACTTTTTAGCCCACCAGCTGTAGATGAAAACATTTACCAGCCAGTAAGATTTCTTACCGTCTGTTATTTATTTATTATTGCATTTTACAAGTGGAGTTTACAGACATGAGAGACAAATAAACAATACTGTTAGCTGTTTTTTTAAAGAACTGTACTGTTTTAATATTTATGAAATATTTAATTGGTTGATGGTTCATTTAGAATTATTTTTCAGATTATTCACTTATTAGAACAAAACTAAATTTGTATTTTAACATGTTGTTATATGAATGACCAGTAAGTTATTCTCATGAGTCTCATGAGCCACAAGTAAACATAACACAGTAACAGATCTTGTTTTATTTTCTGTAAAGATGCTTTGAAACAATGTGTGTTGTGAAAGGCGCTATACAAATACAAATGACTTGACTTATTTGGATTTCAATTAATGGAGTCAATTAATTCAGTCAGATCCAACTGATTCATAAGACTTTTTGATTCACTAAAAAGAGCTGGCTCAAAGATTTACTGCTAACTAGGGATGTCCTCATACCATTTTTTGGGGGAAAATGAGTACCGATACTTTCTTTTCAGTACTTGACGATACTGACACCTGTTTATTTTCTGAAATCCATATCAACAGTTTATTTAAATTTAATCAAATTAAAATAGAACAATTAATTTCCAACATAATATTGTATTATTTTTATTAAATGATGTGGTTTTATTCAGAACCTTACAGCACTATCCAAAACAAAACATTGGAGTTATTTTTGTCAAATAAAGTGCTGTATAACAGAGCATCATAAGTGTGAGATATTGCTTAAATATTATGCAATTACTATTGATTTATTATTATTACTTGTAATAGTAGTAGTATTACATTGAATTTTATTTTACTATACAGTAGTGATATATTTCTGTGGTACATTTCACAACACCAATTCCACACATACAATTACATAAGAGCGGTATCCCCACTGATTATTGAGACTTTCGATGAGCAATGGGACTAGCTAATATGGGGAGTTCCATGTAAGGACCTGCAACCTTACTTACTGAAGATTTACAGAACCTCTTTGTTGACAAAACTGGAACATGTTACATTATTTTACAAGCTAACACAAATTGAGAAAAACAGCACCCACCAATGTGGTGTATGTCACCACAAAATTCACCAGCCAAATATAAAATTTATCCATATTTGGGGCTTGACAGGTGATAATTTTGGACCCTGAGGATAAGGTGCTCACAAAATGCATTGTAGCAAGCTCAGTAAAAACAATAAAAAATCCAAGATGGTGGATTGACTCATATTTATGATATAAATATATACTATACCGTATCAATAAATAGCTCAATCTAATTAAAAAAGGACTATTTCCATATTTCCAATGTATTTTTAGAATATTGCATTGTTAGAATCAAGCTAGCAATCTCTGCCTTGACATCAACTCACTACAATTCATATAGCATTTGTGAAATGTGTGACCTTTCAGTGTTGAGTGCTTCTGCTTATGTAGACCATTCCAAATCAGTCACCATTTCAGTTAAGATGCTGCCTTAGAAGGCAGCTGATTTTGTAGTAGTGCTCACTAGGTTTTGGAACAGAGCTAGTCAACACACGTTTCTGAGCTGCTGATTACCTATAACCTATTGTACATTTTATGGTCTCTTAAACATTTTATTTTGTTTTGCACATTTTAACTTGCACACTTGTAAGGAAAAAGTCATACAAAGCTTTGCCGACATGAACTTAGCACACCCTGGCCATATAATAAATCACAGCTGTATTGCTAATAATTTAGTAATGGTTACTGCTGATAAAGCCTCTTCAAAGCAAAGGAGTGGATTTACCTGAAAATTGGTGTATGTCCTGGTTTTGGTTTGTTCCATGTGAAGTGAGATGGAACGGAGAGAAACTTATCTCCAGATCCATCCTTCTTTAAACTATGCATGCCATCCTCAGCAGGGGAGTCAATCAAAGGAGATACATTCACAGAATCATCCATGCCCAGGTCACCATTCCCTGGCTGGATTGCTGCTGCACAGTCCTGGGAGGTCTTCCTTGTCTTGGAGGGGATGTCTGCATCGGAGGGACAACATTGGACAGGTGATATACCCATTGAGGGGCTTCCTATCCAGGTTTCTTCTGTCACGCTCCCCCTGGGCGAGGGACCGGGCGTGGCGGTTGGGGAGTGATGGGGTGATAAAGAGCCCAGGTAGCATATATCAGCACTGGAATGGCGTCTTTTCCCACAGGGAGATGTTGGGCGTGAAGAGGGGCGTGAAGGCGAGCGAGGGCTCAGCCAGTTCTCATCGGTGATGCTCGTACGGGGTGAGTGACAGGGTGATTGGCAGGGTGAGAGTGAATGTGCATGTGAATGAGAGTGAGTGAAGGCTGGGTGATGATGCTGTTGTTGCCATAATTCCTCTTGTGGTCCAGCCTGCGGAGAGCAGCCGGTCGAGGTGAGTGGTGACCCTAGGGTGAAGCGTGCCGCTGCTTCATTCAACTCTGAATCAACGTCATCGTACACATGTGAGATGGACTCACAAGATGATGCATCAGAGAACCAGCTACGCGAGGAAAGACTGCTGCATGGACTCGGACTCAGGGATAAATCCCGGTACGAGTGATCTAGAGGCAGGTACAGGTGATCTCGAGACAGAGGTCTGTCATGGTACTCTCCTTCCGGACCCTTCCCTCTCATCTCATTATCACTGGCCTCCATCTCCTGCTGGCAGCTCGGGGAGATGGAGGTGATCTGGATGCTCGGACACTCAAAGGCCTTGGGTGGGCCGCTCCCTCCCCCACCTACCCCAGTGGGAGTGTATTTAGAGTCCTGAGGTTTATAGCTGGGCTCATAGGATTTGTGGTGGGCTTGCACAGAGGAAGAGGTTGAAATGAGTTGGGCTGGGTGTGGACCTCCATGCCGCTGGAGACCATGTGATTGGTTCACCACTGAAGGAGGTTGGCCAACATTGAAGATGTAAAATGACGTGCTCTCATCTTGTTCTAGATCTAAAAAGAAAACAAGGATACTATGAGACAGACAAAACAACAAGGAGGAATATGAATAAGAGTTTGTAGACTATAGTCAATAGAATTCCAAAGCATTTCCAGGACATTCCTGGAATCTAAACACACATTTCCATGAAACATTAAGAGCAGATGTATGTTGCCATATTATCATACTATCGGGAATGCATTTACCCAGAAATGTATTTCTTGCCATTTAAACAGACAAAAAAGGTGGACCATCTGTCCAGTGTGTAGTGTGTTAAGGTGTTAGAAAATACTAAACCAATGAATAAATAAATATTATATCAAAATACTAAAACAAATTAGACTGCAGTCCATTATTGTGGTAACATGATGGCAATAACAACAAAACAAACTATGATTGGTCATTTACATGTCTCAGACGGCTCCATCGCGTGCAAGCAGACAGCTCTTGGAAGCTCGAGAATCTAATCGGCCAAATGGGAAAATTTATTGAATCTTTGAATATTGGCCTTTGTGATATATATTGTCAACCACTACTTAAGTTCACGGTGTAATTTCTTGTGTAAACAACATATAACTAATTACTGTCTATTGAGGCACTTCAAGGTCTGTATCTCTATCCAGAGATAAGAGAGATGAAAGAGAACAGACTCTCTCTCTCTCTCTCTCTCTCTCTCTCTCTCTCTCTCTCTCTCTCTCTCTCTCTCTCTCTCTTTTATAGGAGTGCTATTCTAACAGCCTTGAAGAGGAAACTTGTGACTTTTGCTGGCTGTGAACAAGCCATAGGGAAATCTGTAGACAATACAACATATTACCAATAAGATTAAAAGGTTAACAATAAGAGCATTATAGCACAAACATTACTGATATTTCTGTAACGTGTGTGTGTGTGGTGGTGGTGGGGGGTTCACAGAGAGAGAGAGAGAGAGAGAGAGAGAGAGAGAGAGAGAGAGAGAGAGAGAGAGAGAGAGAGAGAGACAGTCTGACAGTCAACCACCAAAAAACCAAAGTCATGATCTTCCAAAAGCGATCCAGATCTCAGGGACTAACAAACATTTTTACATTATCAAACAGAAGCATTGAAATCACAAAGACATACAATTACCTCGGCCTAAAAATCAGTTCTACAGGTAATTTTGCTTTGGCTGTGAATGAACTCAAAGAGAAAGCACAAAGGGCGTTTTATGCCATTAAAAAATCCATTAAAATTGATATTCCGATCAGGATCTGGCTCAAAATATTCAAATCAGTCATCGAACCAATCGCATTATATGGCAGTGAAATTTGGGGTCCACCTGTAAAATTTGACTATTTAAATTGGGAAAAACATCCCATTGAAACTCTGCATCTGGAATTTTGTAAAAGAATCATTTATGTCCAAAGAAAAGCCCCAAATAATGGATGCAGGGCAGAATTAGGCCAATACCCTCTCCTTTTGAACATTCAGAAAAGAGCCATCAAATTCTGGAAGCATCTAAAGACAAGTGACCCCAACACATACCATCATAAAGCCCTAAAACACCAAGAGCTGAGCGGGGTGAAGAGTCCCCTATGCCAGCTTGTCCTGAGACTGACTGAAGTCACACCTGAGGAGATCGGCCAGTCTCAGGATAACAGCACACTCACAAACATTCGGCCCAACCAAATTATACACAAAGAAAAGGAGAAATACCTCACGCATTGGACAAACACCATTAAAACTCAACACAAACTGGAATGTTATTCGGCACTAAATCGAGAGTACACGGTGGCAAACTATCTGACCACAGTGACTGACAGAAAGTTAAGAAAAGCACTGACGATGTACAGACTCAGCGAGCACAGTCTGGCCGTAGAGACGGGCCGCCGCAGACAGACATGGCTGCCCCGCGAGGACAGACTGTGCTCCCAATGCATCCTGGGAGTGATTGAGACAGAACTGCACTTCCTCACGGAATGCCCAAAATACCAACCAATTAGAAACAAATATTACCCCAAAATTAACAACATATGTCCAGATTTCAATGCATGTACCCCGACACAAAAAATGTGTTTTATTCTGGGGGAAAAAGAGGAATGTGCAAATATAGCTGCAAGATTTGTACTATCCTGTAGAAACCTGCGGGACAACCAGAACTCAACCAATAACAACACATGATGTATCGATGACCCCTGACCCCAACCTCCCCTCCCCCCCCCCCCCCCCCCCCCCGCCCCCCGTTACTGACCCCATATGTTGCATTAATGCTATTTATTTATATTTATTATTGTTGTCATGTCTTAGTTTAGTTCCTGTTTTGTTTTGTATGTAATTGCTTTGGCAATACAAAATGTCTTTGTCATGCCAATAAAGCTCGTTAAATTGAATTGAATTGAGAGAGAGAGAGAGAGAGAGAACGCAAGTTAAATCCATAGATTCAGATCCATTTAGAGGCAGATTTAATGAGACAGAGAGCCGGTGGGTTAGTCAATGAGGAGAAATTTGGGTGGGGTGACAGATGGGCTCAAATCCAGAGAGGAATAACCCATAAGCATAAGCATCTCAGGACACACACAAAAAACACTCAGGAAACAAATTTGCACATAGGCGCTAGGGATGTTTGATTATGGCAAAAATCATAATCATGATTATGATTATTTTGGTCCACTTGAGATACTGAGATTCCGATTATTTATTCCGAGCAGTTCAGCACACACATACGCCACCTGTCAATCAAACAGGGTGCAGATGTTACTAGATCACTTGCGAATTATAAAATCATGTGCTCTGGATTACTTTCAACAGCAGAATAAGAATATGAACTTTGTAATAAGTGACACAGACCTAGGCTTTCACAAATATAGCCGGTTATTTTTTAAATTTTTTCAGTCTGATTGTCTGGTCGGGCAAGTAAAATGATCTTTCACTTGCCCCTTCAAAAATCCACTTGTCCCAGACAAGCAGAAACGTCGAGCCCTGATTAAATATTGTATTCAACAGTCTCCGATAAAAATTTTTTCTTCTGCAGTATAGCATAAGTAAATGTATGTTGTTTTAAATGAGTTTTAGAAATTATTTTAGAAAACAAGCCAAAAAAAAAGACAAATCAAAAACTTTTGTTTTTGTTATAATCAAGCTGCAGCAAATGCATGCGAGTGACGAGCGTCCCGGCGCTGCAGTCAGTCACTTCACACAACTCATAGACAATAGAGACTCATAGAGAAATGACAGTTTCTGAGTTTATTTTTCATAACACGCTTCCTTATTATTTGAACTTTAATAAAGGATGCTTTAAAGATATAACGCCGGGGAGTTTAATTGTGGAACAGAATGTGCCACAATAACAGTTTTATCTAGATTATCTTGTTTTCAAAATCGATGGAAGCAAAAATCGTAATTGAAAATAAAATCACATTCATCGCCCAGCCCTAAAAGGCACATGCTTTAGCCTGTCACCACATAGAGACCCACACTATTAATAACTGCAGATCTCTCTCTCTTACACACATACACACAGATGGCTAGTATGCCCTAATACTGAATACAGACACACACGTGGGCACAGAGTATATTGTGCTTGTGGTCTATTAAAGGTTATTGATGAGCTTCCAGTAACTGGGCAAAAGGAGCCTGATAGGGCCAGACAGCAGCGAGCAGCCAGTGAGATGAGTTTCAACAAGCTGATTATATTGCTTTACAGAGAACAAAGTGAAACTAAGAAGACCGCATCAGTGATCCACAAAAAGGAATTTTCTCTGTTGGCCCTGTCAGATCAGTAGGAGAGTAGTAACATTTTTTACTACATTTTCACTGGTTCATAAAAAAATATGACTCTAATTATCTCATCGTTTACTCACCCTCATACCATTCCAGATGTGTATGACTTTCTTTCTTCTGAATACAAACAAGATTTTTAGAAGAATATTTCAGCTCTGTAGATGCATACAAAGCAAGTGAATGGTGATTGGACCATTGTAGCTCTAAAAATCACATAAAGGATATATAAACTTAATATAAATGGAGATTTATAGTAAGAAAGAACATAAATATTGATCTTTTTCTCACCCACACCAATCATATTGCTTCTAAAGATATGGATTTCATATGGATAACATTTATTTCATATGGATAACATTTATGCTGCCTTTTATCAGCTTTTTTTACATTTATATTTCTTGCCACCATTCACTTGCATTGAAAGGACCAACACAGTTGAGATATTCTTCTAAAAATATTTGTTTGTGTTCTAAAGAAGACAAAGTCATGCATATCTGGGTTGGCATGAGGGCGAGTAAATTATGAGAGAAATTTAATTTGTGGGTCAACTTTTCCTTTAGGATATGAGCAGTTTGGTTTAAATTATCTGTTAAGCACTACATAATGTAATAATGCTTGTTAATGTTAAAAAAGTTATTATAAAGGGATATCTAATGTTCATAGTTAAGAAACCCACGTAGGTTCTTTTAGAACTATTGATAAAATCAGTTATAACATGATTTATTAGGCCTGATCGATATTGTCGGACATGTAATAAATTGATAAATACACATTGTGGCATGGTGGAGGGCGGGACCGGCGCGTGATTACGCACGCCCGGTCCCGTATTAGGCTAATTAAGCCGTCAAGAGGGATAAAGGCCACTCGCAGACGACAATCGAGAGAGAGAGCTCAATTACGGACATGTCCGTTCTCTTATGTGTTTGTCTTTTGAGTTTTACATTAAGCCTTTAGTTTATATGTCAAGCCGGTTTCTCGCCTCTTCCTTGCCCACGAATTTGATCTGTGTTACATTGGTGCCGAAAGCCCGGGAAGGAAGAGGGATACGCCGTAGCGGAGTTCTCACCACTACCCCAAAGAAGCAGCCGCGGCCATCTGCCGGGGGTCGAGGAGCCCAGCCGCCTGGACGCGGAGGAATGGCCGCCGACCGCGAGGGGAGAAGGGGCTCCTATAGCCGACCGCCTGGAGTGGTCAGGGCCGCTGCCAGGGGCGGAGGATGCCCCTACCAGCCGCTGAAACGCGGAGGGGTCGAGGGAAGACCGCCGTCCGCGAGCGGGGAGGGGATCGCGACCGACCGCCTGGAGCGGGAGAACCGCTGCCAGGGGCGGGGGAGTCCCCTTCGGCTCCCTGAGAACGCGGCGGGGTGTTCCGTCCGCCAGGGGCTGAGGACTGCCTCGGATCTGCCTGGAGAGGCGCGGCTGCCGTTCGGTAGAGGGTGGAGGAGTGGCTGAGGAACGAGCTACGGCGTATCAGAGAACCGGTGAGTAAGTTTTTTTTTTCCTTTAATCTCTCTCTCCTCTCTCTCTCGCTACCGCTCTGCATTGGCCTTTTCCCTCTTTTTTAAATTCTGGTGTTCATGGGAGGGGAGGTACCGCCCAGTGCAGGAACCTCCCCCCCCCCCCCCCTATTTTTAATTGTTGTTTTTTTGTTTCCCTCCCCTTGCCCCTCCCTCTTTTTTTAAATTATGGTGTTTGTGGGAGGGGAGGTACTGCCCAGTGCAGGAACCCTCCCCCCCATTTTTAATTGTTGTTTTTTTGTTTCCCTCCCCTTGCCCCCTCCCTCGTCCAGGTTGATGGGGATGACCTGCCGGCATCCAGGGGATGTACGTCAGGCCGGGGGTCCCCAGCCTGAAAGAACGGGGGAGGAATGTGGCACGGTGGAGGGCGGGACCGGCGCGTGATTATGCACGCCCGGTCCCGTATTAGGCTAATTAAGCCGTCAAGAGGGATAAAGGCCACTCGCAGACGGCGATCGAGAGAGAGAGCTCAATTACGGACATATCCGTTCTCTTATGTGTTTGTCTTTTGAGTTTTACATTAAACCTTTAGTTTATATGTCAAGCCGGTTTCTCGCCTCTTCCTTGCCCACGAATTTGATCTGTGTTACACACATCTTTTTACAAACAATATGCACTGAGGTGGTGGAGATGTGCTAGTTGGACTCGTTAGACCTTACATTGCGGTCTTGTTCATATAAGATCATCGTTAGATCATATTTGGCCCTTATATTTGTCACAGCAGTTGCACTTTGAAAGTTTAAAAAGCCATTTGTGATCAGAGTTGGTGCAACTTCTCTCTAAAAATGTATCAACATCAACTTTGAGTCAAAGGGGTCTTATTTAAGAAGACACGATAACAATGATGGTGATCCATGAAATACAATACATTTTGTCACATCCCGTGTTTGTCCTGATCCGCTGATCATAATGGAAACATAAACATTTATCTTCTGTTACCTCTACATCTCCCTCCATCTTATGGTGACTGCGTTCTTTATAGATCCTCCAAACACTTTGTCATAAGACATGCCTATTTGAGATGACAGAGCTTGACAAACAGGAAAAGGGACAACTATAAATGTCACACAAGACTCAACATGTTGATCCAACTGTGAACTCTGACCTGAGGGAAACAGGCCAATAAGGGTGTGTTCACACTTGTAGTTCGGTTCTCTTGGTCCGGACCAAAAATTAAAATGATACATTTAGTCCTGGTTCGTTTAGCATTCACACTGGCATTTTTAACAACGAACCTAATGATACAAAACCAAAGGCATCAGGGAAAAGTCACAACCTGATTGGACAGCTTTCATGACGTATATTTTTTGACGGAACTTACAAACCAATGCTGGCAAAATGCGCTCGTTGGATGTATATATGGTGGTATTTTTACAAGCTGAGAACAAATAAAGAGTTAATAAAATGTGTAAAGGATTCAAAACAAGGCCAGGAATTCCTCCATGTACACACAAACAGAGATATGCTCCAATGACAGCTGACGAGCGGTTTCAATGTCAGTAACTGTAATGGGAAACATAGCTCCTATAATGAGAAGACCAGGTATGCTTGAGATCAGTATTAGGTAAATTACTTCCTGTTTTTGGTCGGTTTAGATGGTCTTTGGTCCATGTTGCGTTCATATATCAATCGAACCGTACCAGAGTTCGTTTGGAAGTGGAAAGAGACCCACTTTTCAGGCGGTCTCGGTTCGCTTGTTTAGTGTGCACCAAGGTTCGAGTGACAGCATTCACACTTGTTCAAATGAACCACAATAACAGAGCAATCGCACCAGAGTTTGTTTTAATCGAACCAAGCCTGCCAAGTGAGAACACACCCCAAGACTCTCTTAGTCTTACTCTCTCTCTCACACACAGCTGTGAACCTGAAGTATCATGGTTTGTTGTATAATAACCAAAAACGTTTCGAAAAACGTTCAGAAGAATATTCGGCAGAAAAAGGTCCTAACACCAGATCTTTAAACCCAAGTGTTAATCAGCACAGACTAAGCCCAAGCCTATTTATCCGCCATTTCAAACCTTCATTTAAAAGGCAGAAAAGGCCTTGATTAATCCACCAACCACTGGCTGTCAGTTCATTAGCATGGTGAATAAATACAATGATTGAGGGACAGAATAAAGCGGAAAGAGAGAGCAACTCATAGATGAAAGATGAAAGAGATGGGAGTGTGCTGTAGGCATGGGGAAAATTCTGCTGAAAATTTGACTCATAATGATATCAGGCTCAGATTGAACACAAAAATGATGCTTTCTGTTAAAAAACCTTCTCCTAACACAGTTTAATGTGCAGAAACAACTAAATGTTTCCATTAATCGGATGATTAGCCACGGAAAGTGAAAACACAGAGGTGCTTTCAACATTACCATGTTTGTTTGAGTGGCCTGTCAGTTTGGGGTGGAACAATCTGTTTTGAGAGATGGGGGAGTTTTGGGAAAGCCTGTTTGGAAACAGTAATTATTTTTGCTAACTGGTACTGCTAATGCCACAAAAATTACACACCACTGCCAAAAAGGAATATTCTGGGTTCAATACAAGTTAAGTTTAATTGACAGCATTTATGGCATGATGTAGATTACCACTGTTACTTTTGATAAAACGCATGTATTATTTGAGCTGTAAAGTTGTCTAAATCTTAATTTTTACAGTCATTATAGGGTTTGTTGACATCACATCGTCATGGCAACAAAGTTGTTATAATGGCTCTAATTTAACATAGAAATCTTAATAAGCGATTTTATCACAGTGACTTTTGAAACATTGAGTATTTTAACGTTTACGGTAGGGCTGCACAATTAATCAAAAATCGAATCACGATTACGATAACAGATTATGTAATTGTGAAAACTGAAGATTACAGCATTCAATTTAAGTCTGTCTCCTGTTGCGTCAATGGTTTCTATTTACAATGTGTTTTTGCAGCAGTTGAGTATTCTAAACAATAACTAACATGACTGTTGAGCAATAAAATGGCAATGGCCAATCACAGCCACTTAGTCTGCCATCCTATCAGTAATGGCAACTGATCCTAATGCACAAGTTTTAAACTCTCTGAATGCAAATTTTAGCTTTTTATTTTATTTGTATTTTTTTTTTTAAGAAAGGAGGACCAAGCCAAAATACATTTTTGTGGTAATCAATTCCGTGTCGATTGAGCTTAACTTGTATTGAACCCGGAATATTCCTTTAAGGCAAAGATTAATGAAATGGAAATTGGAAAAAAAAAAATTGAGAAAAAGATACAACAGAAAATGAATGATAACCACAATAAGTGTCCAAGGAGATCACCTTGGACAAATTTCTGAGAGACGGGATTAATAAATATCCAGTTTTAACAATTATTTTTAACCAATCATCACCACTCTTCGACCAGCCGAGTTCTCCTAGGTGTGTGCAAACAGGATAAATATCACCAAATGAAAACCTTGGCAGAACAAAAACATTACTGAATTTTTATCATCATTGTAAGGCAAACTAGAAGCCTGTTTGCCTGGTAAGTATAAATTAGCCTTAAAGCTAACATTCTATCTTAAATCTCCTTTTGTGGTCCACCCAGGAAAGAAATTCATACAGGTTTGAAACAACATGCGTGTGAGTACATAATGATAGACAGAATTTTAATTTTGGGGTTAACTATCCCTTTGAAGTGTTGAATTGGCTCAACAGTAAATGCTTATGTTCTGACACAATGAGCCAATGTACTCATAAGGATGATGCAAGTTTGTATCCGGCTTGTGACATTTCTCAATTCCATCAATATTTCCTGTTCTTACTTACTGACCCTATATATAAAGTAAAACAAGACAAAATAAAATCTTAACATTTTTATATTTGAATTGAAGTTAAATTCTTACTTTAAAAAAAAAGTTATTTTGAATGTGAATATGTTTGTTTGTGTGTGCAGTGTTACCTTCTCTGAGATCTGGTTTCCCTTATGCACCAACAGTCAGTTAGTCGTTACCTGATTGCTGTTGTCAATGTGCTCGTTTTCATGCACGATTTTATGCCAATTTTGCTTAATAAGTAGAGAACGACCATGTTTACATACACTTTAGAAAGAGGTTTATTCTAGGTTTTTTGTAGAAAGCTGCGTTCTGAAATGCCATGTAAACGAGAATGACGATGTCCTTATGCCGTTTAGGGATTAAGAGAAAGTGGTATAACATACCTAGGATTCTCATGGAGAAAGCTGCTTATGTGGCCATGTAAACACATAAGCAGAGTTCTAACTGGTTTTTGAAGAGTGTGCATGTGTGTAGAACAGACTGAATAAAAAAAACATCATGGGATGGAACCCAACAACTAGTCAAAAAATTTCTGGGAGTACAGTGCAAAAAGCACATCCACTAGTAATTATACCCATTTATAAACACCACTGTAAAATATTGACGGCCCCTCACATTTACATATATGCACTCCTAAATTGAGGGAATCCTGGAGATTTAGGTAAAGGGAACCCCCACTATTGAAGCAACTTCCGGAACAGAAAAGAGACCGGTGTGGCATACAGGTTGAACTCATTCAACACTTATCTTCCTGGCCTCGCTCTGCCCAGATGCCACTCGTCCCCGCCGAAAAATAAACATAAAGAGTTTTTTTCCATTACCCTGATTTTACTCTGCATGTGAACACTTTTACCGACATTCTTATTGTTTTTTCCAATGTGTGCAAGTGTTGTGCACATGCCTCTTTCTGTTTTGACATCAAAAGCACAGAATAAATTGAGTCTCCAGTCAAGGACCATCTGCTCCAAAGAAAAGAGTAAAACTGTAGTTTCATGGCTTATAAGACTGCTTTACTGTTTAGTAACTGCAGCAAACTCCAGTGTACTGCTTCAACATTGTGGCAGTTCTCTCTATTTGGCTGACCCTGTTGAAAAAAACAGCATGTTGTGTTTTGGGAGCTGGTCCCCAGCATTAGATGCTGGTGTACTGGAGTCCCCTGCAGGCTTCTTAACTAGCTTAACCAACCAAGACTTTCTAGATCAACTGGCAGTATTTTCTGCAGGGGAGGTTGACAGAAATCTTTCATCCATATCTAAAGCCCTATTCGGATGGGATTAGTTTTATATGGGAATGTGGTGTTATGACATAATTACCAGAGCTTCTCAGTCATTTGAATCCCATGCGAATCATTCATGTCAGTAATTTTTAAAGGTCCTTTTACGGACTGTGCATTTCCGTGCTGGTAAAAGCAGCACGGAAATATAGCAGGGGTGCTTTGCCTGCTATAAAATGCCCTGTAAAAATAACCCCTAGTAATATTAATCCTGTGTGAATTGACAAGCTAGTAAAAAGTCAGTAAATTTGCACTTTCCAGCCCTTGAGCCTGAATATAACTGTTTTGTACGTTCTCCAAGTGCCCGAAGTGGATGTTGGTCAAGAGAAGATGGCAGAAAATGTAAGACTTGCTTCACAACTTCAGATAACACTGGCTGTTATGTTTAGACTGATGCATGTTTTTCTCAAGCTTTTTATGCTGCCGAGTGTTTATTTACCTACAGTATGTAAAAGAGAAACTAGCAGTTTTTGATTATGATTTGAGCAGAGTGAGTGCGGGAAAATGTGTTTTGGTCCATAATACATACAGAACTTGTGACAGGATTGTACATATTTTAATTCAAGAGAAATATAAGATTACAGGCGTCTTAATGTCACCAGTTCTCTTAGACATTCTTCAGATATTCTAAATAATTTATTTTAATAATCACACATACATTATATGCTCATATTTCCTGCATAATTAATCAGCTCAGTATACAATTTCTTTATACATTTCAGTATAGATTAAGGTAAGTTGCGTGTTACAGCAGTGTGTAAATGCTGTAGACACACCCATCTCTCTCTCTCTCTCTCTCTCTATATATATATATATCTTATGCCCATCGCTTATACCATGCGAATTGACAGTAAATATTACAGATGTCTACAGTAATAACCACTTTATGGACATATGTCCATGAAACGAATCCCGTCTAGATAGGACTTAAGCTACCTCTAAAGTGAATCCACTGTTCATGTGTCAAAATAATTTAGTGTTATAATCTATGAGCAAAAATAAAACTGATCTTATGAAGTATGAATAGGAGTCCCAGTGTCTGCCTGTTGACATCAGATGCTTTTCAGCTCAGCATCAGACTGGCTATCTTGTTAAATAAAGAGCCCTAAGAGGCTTTGCATTTTCTAAGCGAATAATAGTGGGAAATCACTGCTGTGTGCTGAGAAGCACTCAATAAGTTGCCCAGTCCATGACACTATTAATACACGTGAGACCAACTATGTGTGACTGTGCGTGTATGTGTGTTGAGGGGTGGTTTATGACATCACACTGAAAATTTAGCTATTGGATCAAGCACTGTCGAAGCTCAAGTCTACACTTGTCTCTTGGTTAAGACAGTGAGGAGACAACACGTCATAACAGTTGAGAGGGAATGTGTGTCATTGAGTCACTGAGGAATGCATACGGACAGAGGGCCCTATGATTCCTACGATGCGAAAAACACCAATATAATCATGGAATCCAGTTATGAAAACGGAATTAACTATAAAATGCTGAATGTCACAGAATTGGACATTTCTGTGATAAAACGAATGTATGAATGCACAATTACACAAATGTATATAGTGATATGTCTTAGTGTGAGATTTATCTAATTATTAAATAAATATACAGTCTGTATGTGACACGCGCTTGAAAGTGACTGTGTGAAGCCGGCTGCTCATACATTAAGAACACCGCATCATGCGTGCCCTTGTGTGTGTAGTAGATAACAGAGAGCAGAGCACTTATTCACTGTAAAGCAAACAGAATATCCAGACTATTTATTTGCATAATTAAATCACAGCCTTTTGCAGTTAAATAAGCACATTATGCTTATTTAATCCCATATAAATTGCCAACTAGATGCATGAAATTGAAGAAATTGCAACAGATATTGCATATTGCTTCTGAATGGTAATATTCGATTAAAAATATTATTATTATTATTATTATCAATAATAATAATAGCATTATATTTAAGCAATACCTGAAAAGCAAGAGGGCTGTTATTTGGAATAAAAGTTTTTATCAGTACATTAATACTGTCGTGCTCTGTTGTGCAGCACTGTATTTTGGATAATAAATAGATAAAAATAACTCCAATGTTGTGTTTTGGATTGTGCTGTGAGGATCTGTACAGAAGCACTTCATTTGATAAATTATGAAATGGTATGTTGAAAAGTAATTAAGTTTTTATTTTATATACGTTTTAAAACACTGAATAAAAATAACACAAAACACAAATATAGTGGTATAAAATGGAATTTGAGGGAAAATAAAATCACTTGCATAGGGCCCTATAGACACACTTATACACTTAACACTTTATACACTTAACACACAAATATATTGATGGCACAGTAGCTCTTGTGTTTAAGGTACCAATATCAGTTTATTGAATATTAAGTACATCTGAAAAAATATCACTGATATACACTCACCTAAAGGATTATTAGGAACACCTGTTCAATTTCTCATTAATGCAATTATCTAATCAACCAATCACATGGCAGTTGCTTCAATGCATTTAGGGGTGTGGTCCTGGTCAAGACAATCTCCTGAACTCCAAACTGAATGTCAGAATGGGAAAGAAAGGTGATTTAAGCCATTTTGAGCGTGGCATGGTTGTTGGTGCCAGACGGGCCGGTCTGAGTATTTCACAATCTGCTCAGTTACTGGGATTTTCACGCACAACCATTTCTAGGGTTTACAAAGAATGGTGTGAAAAGGGAAAAACATCCAGTATGCGGCAGTCCTGTGGGCGAAAATGCCTTGTTGATGCTAGAGGTCAGAGGGGAATGGGCCGACTGATTCAAGCTGATAGAAGAGCAACTTTGACTGAAATAACCACTCATTACAACCGAGGTATGCAGCAAAGCATTTGTGAAGCCACAACACGCACAACCTTGAGGCGGATGGGCTACAACAGCAGAAGACCCCACCGGGTACCACTCATCTCCACAACAAATAGGAAAAAGAGGCTACAATTTGCAAGAGCTCACCAAAATTGGACAGTTGAAGACTGGAAAAATGTTGCCTGGTCTGATGAGTCTCGATTTCTGTTGAGACATTCAGATGGTAGAGTCAGAATTTGGCGTAAACAGAATGAGAACATGGATCCATCATGCCTTGTTACCACTGTGCAGGCTGGTGGTGGTGGTGTAATGGTGTGGGGGATGTTTTCTTGGCACACTTTAGGCCCCTTAATGCCAATTGGGCATCGTTTAAATGCCACGGCCTACCTGAGCATTGTTTCTGACCATGTCCATCCCTTTATGGCCACCATGTACCCATCCTCTGATGGGTACTTCCAGCAGGATAATGCACCATGTCACAAAGCTCGAATCATTTCAAATTGGTTTCTTGAACATGACAATGAGTTCACTGTACTAAAATGGCCCCCACAGTCACCAGATCTCAACCCAATAGAGCATCTTTGGGATGTGGTGGAACGGGAGCTTCCAGGTGCTATGGATGTGCATCCCACAAATCTCCATCAACTGCCAGATGCTATCCTATCAATATGGGCCAACATTTCTAAAGAATGCTTTCAGCACCTTGTTGAATCAATGCCACGTAGAATTAAGGCAGTTCTGAAGGCGAAAGGGGGTCAAACACAGTATTAGTATGGTGTTCCTAATAATCCTTTAGGTGAGTGTATATGAACATTTTTACACAAGCTTAAATTGAGAGCTTCCTGGTTTCCTAGATTTTCCATTTTGGGCCAATTTTCATGTCTTACATCACATCATTTACCTGCTGGCATGTGATGTTTCGCTTTCCCAATCCTCTCTGACAAATAATTTGCTTTGCTGATGCTGTGTGAAAATCATTTAGTAACTGTAAGTATATGTTAAAGTACAAACATTTGATATGT
The DNA here is from genome assembly GCA_032164185.1 of Moxostoma hubbsi. NCBI lineage: Eukaryota > Metazoa > Chordata > Actinopteri > Cypriniformes > Catostomidae > Moxostoma > Moxostoma hubbsi. The sequence goes on along the minus strand of JAVLUX010000003.1, from coordinate 31,493,671 downwards.
AAATTGTTGTGTAGGTATGTGTACATTTGTTATGTAAATTGTTGTGTAAGTTTGTTATGTAAATTGTTTTGTGTAAATATGTTGTTTATTGTAAAGTGGTTTATGTCTCGTCACTGTCATTACTGCTATGTTGCTCGGAACTGCACACAAGAATTTCACCTACTGTTGCACTCATGTACACAGTAGTGTGACAATAAAGTGATTTGATTTGATTTGATTTGAAGTACAAACACATCATGAACTCCAACGTGCAATTCCTGATTTTATCCACTGTACAAGAAACCTGTGTGAACTCTTGGCTGTAAGATGTGCACATACCTTCCTAAAAGAGGGTCAACTGCTGAATTGCTTGCACAATTTCCTGACCTGTGTGCTTGTGTGTACAGCCGGGTGTAACCTAATCCGGAGTTCCCTATGTAGAACAGCAGGTTTCTCTTACAGCTCAAACATAACAACTATCTCCCTCGTTCTCCTTTTGCAACAAATGGCATAAAAAAAATAACTTTCAAAATTGAATGATGAAGACTTAAATAAATGCTAAAAATAGTAATGCAAATAGCACAGTTATGATATGAAAATAAGAGATTTCTATTAACTGAACAAGCTGTCACTTCTAAACACTGAGTCTCTAACGCAAGCCACACAAAACAGCCCACACCTGTCTCTGTGGCCCACAACTGCACTCTCTATTGAACACAAAGAGAAAAACAGTGTGTGTGTGTGTGTGTGTGTCTCATTAGTTGATGCTGGATGCTCTCAGTCAATGAGATTGAGTTGAAAGAGGGCAGCTGGGAATCTGGGGTCATTTCCCTCACACTTACACCGACGGTTTTAACTACAGCATGCTCTATTTAATCTAAAGAGCTTCAGGATTATTTTATTATTTTTAAGCGGTTGAGCTATAGAATATCCAAATGAAGACAGAGTCAGATCTTTTGGGCTATTCATTTTAATGGTTAAATGGTTTGGGGGGGAAAAAAAAAAATCTAAATTTGCATAACACATAATACAGTGCCTAAAACTCTAACCAGATGAAAACTTTAGACTACATGAGAGCCCCTTATGATTGAAATCGCGTGCATTCACATTACAATCATTTCTTGCACACTTCCATAAATCTCTATGAAGTTGACACAAAGCCATCGTTATTTCTTTATTTGAATTAAGTAACAGTTAATGACTTTCAGCGCCTCTACAATGTTATTTATGCATTTTTTTTTAAATTGGAGTAGACAAACATATGGACATATTGGTTAAAGTTTCTGCACCTTCATCTACTTTATAAAGAGTGATCTTTGTCCTGGTTTGGGAAACAGTCTTTACGCCATTGATGTTGTTTAAGATTATCGTAAAGCTATGATCATCAAAAAACTAAAGCTTCCGTAAAAGCTGATTCTAAAAAATACCTACTGAAAAATAAATCTTGTTCATTTGCCGTTTATTTTCTGCCACAGTTGCCTATAATTATCTGAATGCTTAAAGCACTTTACAAATGAATATTTTTTATTAGTAGCCTACTTAACACACATTAGGCCAACAGTTGCTGCATTTAAGCAAATAAATGCATGAACAAACAAAGTAACGTAACATTTAAGTGCTTAAATCCGTTTGCTGCGTTTGTGAGTTTGACAGAAAGCACAACAATAACATTAGCCTACCAAATGAGTCATTACAAATAAATGAATAAACTATAATATATAAATATAAATATAAAACTATTTTATCTGGTGTTTCATCTTGCTTTTTAAGTGTAAATATGCTTCTCATGTGCCCACACGGTTGTGCACGTAGAGATTGAAGCCTGAAGTTGTGCTCTGTTCTATCTGTTCTTGCCTGTCAACAGGGCTACAGGTTACAGTATGGTTACAGGATAGCACAGCTCACATGCACTATTAAATCGGGTTTCAGAATAACAGTTTTGTTTTGTAATGTTAATAAGTAGGACATTGTGGAGGAATTTGGAGGTGTACCCAACATAAAGAATATGACATAAATAGCATGTTTCACAAATCACTGTTATTATTATCATGTCTGCTCTAATATGGCCCATTTGCCCCACATCTGCTATTTGTAGATTTCAATTGTTCACGTATCACACAAACTGTTCGCAAATGGCTGTTTTTAATTTCCAATAAGTGCAACCACTGATGCCAAATATGATCTAATGATGATCACCATTGAAGATCTAACAGGATGAATGGGCATCACAGCGCTTACTGAACACAGTAAGTAAACTGGTCAATTTAAATTGGCTGTTAATAAGTTTGAATATTGAATATTTCAGATTATTTACTGTATGTGGACCAATAGTTTAATCAGTAAAGACGCATATTGCATATCATAGTTTTTGTTTTAATGTCACCTTAAAACAAAAATGTTATGTCTTTAGAGGTGTGTTAAACATTACATTTCACACAGTCATATTGAATCAAGTAAAAACTGGTTTTGTCAATAGTTTAGAAAATCCTACATATATTTTTTCAATACTATAGATATATCCCTTTAAAATACTTTTATTAGGCCTAACATTAACAAACATCATTACAATAATTAATGCTTAAAAGATGCTTAAAATAAACTGAGGGGAAACTTGTATCCTCCATTAAAATTTGCTACTCTGAAGAACAGCACGATTGCATATTTTGTGAGGTCATGGTAATTTAACAATTAATATTTTAATCAACATTAATAATCGTGATTACAATATCAAGGGCAATAATCAGCAATTATTATTTTGTCATAATTGTGCAGCCCTACGGTAAATTTTACAAATTATGTAATTGAACAATAAACATGTAACAAAACAAAAATAATCTATATATTATCATATTTATTGATTTAATACATTGATTTGTTAATTTTAAAAATATAAAATGTGACCAAAATGATGAAAAACGAATACATTATAATTAGTCAAATTAATATTTTCGTAATGTACCTAGTTAGAAGGTACCCTGTATCATTAACACCACTAGCTGGTAGAGAATTTCTTTCATATGCAAGCAAAAGGGACATTATAACTGAAATATACCCTTATGAATCAAAATCGTAATCGAACCGAGAGCTTGTGAATCATAATTTAAACTGTAAATCTGTATCAATACCCAGCCGTACTCGGCGCAATTAATTCCCCCCTCAGTCTCCCGTGAAACCCTGCCCACTGATAGAAACGCTCACGCTGTGCACAAGCATATATTTACATAGGGGCATTTGAGATGCTCTAATCAATTAGCCACGTCCTGCGACTTGATCGGTGATCAGTAATTTGGCCAACCGCATAAACCTTGAAGGATTGAGCAGCATTGTCATGGCATCATGGAGTGTGGGGAATACTGGCATCGTGTTGTTAGAAAAAAACCTGATTCAGCAGATGTAGAATGATGCTGAGAGTTATGGCGAATATGAAAAACTTGTGTACTGTACTGTTAATGTGGCATTTCACATGCGACAGGGCGAATATACAATATTAAGATACTATAATACATTGTGTTACATTTAATGCAAAAAATAAAATAGTATAAAATAAGGAATAATAATAATAATCAATAACCAAAAATGTCACATTTAGTTTAATTGCACCTATGAGTTATCAGTGTCTTCATTTTGACATTAAGCTTACATTTTTCTTAATAATCTTAATATAGACAATTTTTTGTTAGCCTATACTTGTTTTAAAGTCTTATTTAAAAAAAGCTTTAAACCTTTTAACAATTTTTTTGTCAGAAAAATCTAGGCAAAGTGATAATACTGGGAAGAGGGAAATTAAATTAATAGTGAAGTGTGCAGAAAGCTAACATATAGCCAGTTATGTCTGAGATCCTTATAAAAGGTGAAATGATTGGTATCAGGATCGATATCGGTTGATCAGGTGACAAAAAGATCAGTGATCTGTAAAAATCCTGTCCGGAGCATCCCTAATGTGCTTATACATGAGAGGGCATTTACACAAGATGGCAAAATCTATATAGATTGACACTTTATGTCATCGCCACGATATCGTCATATCGCCCAGCCCTAATTTGCGCATATGGAAAAGTCATATCTCTAACAAAAGTCATTAATCCCTGGCAACCCTATCTTTTTTGTTCTAGCACCCACAGACAGCACTCACCATTCCTCGAAACTTTTTGGACCCTTTTCCCTGTCCAGGCGAGCCACTGCTGTGCCCCCAGTTTTGCAGCCAGTTACATCACCACCAAGCTGCAGATGTCCACTGTGCTAGGTTATGGCAGCCTAAGCCAACATGAACGTATGTTTTCTTTCTAAATAAAGCTCCCTAATTAAACCATCTCACACTGTGATAACATTACAGGATAAAAAAAGCCCAGCTGGCATAGGAAACGCCTCAGGTTCATTTAGTCCCAACCTTGCCAATCACTGCTTAAAATTGCCAAAGCAATAGAATAAGTTTTAAACCCGATGCCTGGCCCATTGCATTTCACATTACAGAACTCCTTACAATTCCAATAAACTTAAATAAATGCTGTCTCTTCTTATGAATCATAAACCAAAATTACTCCTGCCTGTTCATAGTTCTGAAGCTGATTTCACCCAACTGACATCAAGGTAACTAACAAAGCAAAAAGAAATCAGCAGACTGTCACTGTGGTGAGTTGACAGACACTGAATCATGGCATATGTATCATTATACGTCCAAACGACCACACACCTGAATATGTTCAAGCTGGCTCATTAGAAAGTTAGTTTGTCCAACATTTGACTAGTTAGTCTATCTCTTTCCCTTTGTTATGGTAGAACAGATCATTTCTCAAGGCAAAGTGCATTTACAAAGTGGATTTTAACACCCCATCCGTGCAATACTATCAGAGCAAAAAGAGTTTAATTGCTATGGTTATTCAAATTATACTCATCATCTTAGCTGGCAAAAACCTATGGGCCTTGTCTGAAATTACACCACAACCAAGACATGCACATCCATCCAGCTGTCAGACACCATTTAATTACACAACAGCCCAATTAGTAAATTGTGTAATGGTATCTTAGGGACCAAAAAAGAGGAAGGAAGAGAAAGAGAGGACCTTAGGTATGAGGCAATAAACAAGTGTGAGGGAAGGAAGATTGAAAGATCGGCTAATCTAACATCAGAATCCTATTCAGCATAAATCTAAGTTTTTTACAATTTGAAAGTATTGAAATTTTTAATTATTACAAATCATTGCACACACAATACATACACATTTTGCTTATATACACCGATCAGCGGGTGGCACGGTGGTGCAGCGGTTAGCACTGTCGCCTCACAGCAAGAAGGTCATGGGTTCAAACCCCGGTTGCCCTGGCCTTTCTGTGTGGAGTTTGCATGTTCTCCCCGTGTCTGCGTGGGTTCTCGCCGGGTGCTCCGGCTTCCTCCCACCACCCAAAGACATGCAGGCTAGGTTAATTGGTGTCTCCAAAAAATTGCCGTGAGTGTGAGTGAGGGTGTACCCCGCCTTTTGCCCAATGTTAGCTGGGATAGGCTCCAGCCCCCCGTGACCCTGTACACAGGATAAGCGGGTGACGATGGATGGATGGACACCGATCAGCCACAACATTAAAACCACCTGACTAATATTGTGTAAGTCCCCCTTTTGCTGCCAAAACACCGGCAACCCGCATCTCAGAATAGCATTCTGAGATGATATTCTTCTCACCGCAATTGTACAGAGCGGTTATCTGAGTTACCATAGACATTGTCAGTTCAAACTAGTCTGGCAATTCTCTGTTGACCTCTCTCATCAACAAGGCTTTTCCATCCACAGAACTGCAGCTCACTGGATGCTTTTTGTTTTCTGCGTCATTCGGGGTAAATTCTAGAGACAGTTGTGTGTGAAAATCCCAGGAGATCAGCAGTTACACAAACCAGCCCGATTAATTATTTGTTTTAGTGCTATGAAAATGAATTGTCCCTTTAAGGGCTTGCACAATTAACTGCCATATTTCTAAAGGTGTGCTTCATACACCTTAAGAAGTAATTTTTGATATTTGAATTTGAAATAAATAAAATAATAAAATAAATATATATGGTTTCCTTTTAAGGCTTTAAAAATGTATGTATGAATTCAAAATGCTTAAAATATCTCTCTCTTTTTGGTCAACTTTACATTTACACTGTTGTTTTTTGAACTCTTATAAAAATATATATTTCTTTATAAAAAAACATGTCATGTAAAATATATATATTACAATATTTATAGAATATTTTATTATATTATGCAAAAGTAAACTTTTTCTGTCCTAATGTCTTCACTTTCACACATTTTAATGCTCTGGTTAAACCCACAAGCCTCCTCTGTGTCACCATGTGTATGAACCAGGAACATTTGCCATTACACGATCATTTAAAGTGAAAACGTAGTGTTTAAGATCACTATTACAGTTTATACTTGTTTGTTTATATTTTCGTGTGAGTTTGGCACGTGTCTCTACTGACAGCGCATGTATCAGAGCACTTGAGAAGCATTTTGCGCACTCTTCAGGATAGGAGCTGGTTGACGTCCGCAGTGTGGCTCAGTGATCCTCGGACTCAAGAGTTCAACTGAATGATACACAAACATGACGTTCATGGCATTTATACCATATATTACCTTAAAATTGCCTTATTTGGTCATTAAAATGTGATTGAAATTAGAAAGCCCAATAATCACGGTTATTTGAGATAAACGGGGTTAGATCAAATAACCACGATCAGACGGTTATTTAATAATCACAATAATTAACATATGCTGCATGTACAATAACCATTTTGCTGTCTTTTCTGCAAGCTAAGGATATTTGAAAGCTAAAGGCTAAAGTAAATCACAGCTCCCACCTTTTGTTTGAACCTGTCTTTCCTCAGGATTAAATTAGCTCTCCTTAATACAAAAATTACAACTAGCTTCCTTCCGAGGGTTTGCAAATATGCCTGTAGTCAGACACATGTGTGCTGCTGTTTCCTTGCTATATAACTGATTGTTTGCTTAGGGTATCATACATAAGATCATCCATCCTCACTGAGACGGTTCTCTCCTTATGTCTGGTGAGTGACTTGGCTGATGAAAAAAGATATAAAACAGACTGGAAAATAGTGCAACACTGTAGCTAAAATGAACGAGCACCTGTCTGATGCAACATGCTCCAGTCTTCCCATCTCTTATTGACAAACTGAGTGTTCAGAAACTTTCCCTGTGCTGTAGCGTCCTGTGAATGTTGCTGGTTTAAGTTACACAAATTTTAATGTAGACAAATACCACACATATCTACACGTGCATCGTCCCGGGAAACAAGCCCATCACACCCACAATGTCACAGACCCTTTGTCACATTAAGAGCCCTCTCGATCCTCTAAAAAGAAAACACACCTTCTCTGTGGCCCGATGAGTCAACTCATAGCACATATGGTACATCTGAGCAAATGTGAACCTTAAATGACAGGAGCTAAGCTAACAGCTAAACTGTACCAAACAAAACCCAAGAAATCAATTAGAAACATGAGATGTCAGTCAAAACAGACAGATACAAATTTTTACAATTTTCCACTTAATCGTTTAATCGCTGAAGTGTGTAATTTCTGCACACTCTGTATAAATAAATATTGTTTCAAAACATCTATTATTTCCCTCCCCAATTTGGCATGCCCAATTCCCAATGCGCTGTAAGTCCTCGTGATGGCGTATTGACTCACCTCAACCCAGTTGGCAGAGGACGAATCTCAGTTGCCTCCGCGTCTGAGAGAGTCAATCCGTGCATCTTATAACCTATGAATGGCTTACTTATAGTTGTCTCTGCATATTAAGATGGGATAGGAGAAAGTATTTTACCACTAAAAAAGTTAAATACTTCAGCTTTAGCTTCATCGCTAAAATGAAATGATATCTAATATCATGGTTTTCTAAAGAATAGCACATTACAACGCCACCACTGTGTATTCAGCAGAAAACAACGGTGTTCACAGATGATAACTTATTTAGTTTACTGTATTGTTTGCATTAGGGATGTAAAAAGGCATCAATGCTAACAAAGAAATTTTGACGCATCAGTTATGGAAATAAAGAATCAATTATCGTTACTATATTAATACACAATGTGATCCATGATTAATTGAGACATATTTTAGAACGCAGAACACAAGTTACCCTCTTACTACCAAGTTCCCTGAATAATGCTGACACACTGTCATGTACTGCAACACCTCCTTTTGACACTGAATCACCATAAAGCTCACCAAATTCAGAACAGCAGGTAAACCACAAGATCAGATATCATTGCGATTTATTAATGAACCCAATATTAAAGAACTGAAAAACAATTAAGTGTAAAGTTTTAATTGGTGTCTTGCTATAGCATTTGCAATATTTGCTATTGTGTTAAAAGAGCAAAAGAGAATGTAGTGGGAAAAAGTTTGGACCAGAACTTATTAGTTGGTCACTGACAACAAGGCCATTAATGGCCAACTCACCAACTGCAACCGACAAATTACAAATTGTTAGTTGTTCCCAGAGGCCGCAAAGAGAGTTGGTAGGTAACTAAAAAAATTGGTTAGTGCTGCAAGCTTATGACACTTCTATGCAGGGCTGGGCGATATGGTCAAAAAAATGATCACAGTATTTTTTTTCATATCATTTGATATCGAGATTTCTAAAAATGTACATTTCATACCATTAATGGGGGCTGAACTCCAACATTCCATATGTTTGGTAGACCTCAAGAATAAATTAAACACAACTTGTTTGGTTACAAGTAAACTCCAAAGGGTAATCTACTTTTAACGGATTTTAAATTTAGGATTTAATCCTTAATAAGGTGTGTGTGACCTCTTTTCGAAGACATTTCACCAATTTCATCATCTTCAGCTGAGGTTTGACTCCACTGAAATATTTTCTTGTTATATAGCCAACTCAAATTGGAGAGTGGTGGTGGTGTAGTGGGCTAAAAGCACATAACTGTTAATCAGAGGGTCGCTGGTTCGATCCCCACGGCCACCACCATTGTGTCCTTGAGCAAGGCACTTAACTCCAGGTTGCTCCAGGGGGATTGTCCCTGTAATAAGTGCACTGTTAGTCGCTTTGGATAAAAGCGTCTGCCAAATGCATAAATGTAAAATGTAAATGTAAATAAACATTGCAAGAAGAAACATTTTCATGCCTGTGACAGTGCTTTGATCATATATTTATTTTTATCTAAATAGTAAATAAATAAAACAGCTATGGTGTTGATGTTGGCAGTGTTGGGTACACTACATAAAAAAGTAATCCCACTACTGATTACGAATTACTTTTGTAAAAAAAATTTATTAGATTACTAATGACTATTTTCTAAAACCAATCAAACCTGAAATAAAACACAAATGTGACACTAATAGAAATATGAACCAAATTTCAGCTATATAGCAAAGAAAGCAACTTGGCTAAAGAGATCAAATGCATTTCTAAAAATCCAACTTAACTTTCTTATCTCAAATATGCTATAGTAGTATCTTCAGGTATGTGTGTGTGTCCGTGTCTCCACTATCTGCAACCTTCTTAGCTGTGTGTGGCATGTATGTGTACAGTAAGCTTGTTTCCCTGTGTTTGTGTTGGTGTGAGACAGGAAAAGAACACCAAGGAACTGAAAACATTTCTGAAAACCCATTTGCAGACAGCTTTGATAGTAAAATCATTGTGTATTTGAATGCTTGTTGTTTCTTTTTGGTGTGCATATACAGGTTTGCTTGTGTGTTGCATCATGCATGTCTGTGTGTATGCATGTCTGTTTGTGTGTGTACATGTGCAGCATGTGTGTGTTTAAACAACTATTTCTACCTCCCTGCTTGTGCTTGGAGTATCCTTTATCAATTGCACATCCGTAACGCAATATCATTATGTTTGTGTTTTATTGTGTACAGTACATAAAGAACATAAAAAGACGTTTGCCTTGTGACATCTTTTTTTGACATCTGGTAGCTGCAGAGAGACACAGGAGGGAGGTGCATGAGGATGCAGTAGAGCGCGGATATATAAGGAGGATTTGTCGGCGGCCCAGCCTTGCATGCCTCAGACAGGGATGGAAGCACGCTGACACAGAGTTCACTGATATTGATTGCAAGCGCATGAAAACTTGAAATGCTTTACTTTCATTTTCAATTTAAATAAACAACTACATTCTGCTGCCTCCATAGTAGCACAGCTCACTCATCTACCGTTGCCTCGACTGTGTCCTCAATGCCATGGTGGTTTGTTAGAGTGCATGCTCATTAGTTGGAACATAACATAGGAACATGATACATTTTAAAATGCAAATATTATTATTTTAGCAATAAATGTGTAATCCAAGTAACGTAATTTTATTTATGTCTGTAACTGTAATCAGATTACCTTTTTTTTAAGTAACATGTTACATTACTGTGCTACCAGAAAATGTAATCAGATTACAGTTACATGTTACTTTGTAACACATTACACCCAACACTGGATGTCGGAGTTGTTGCTCAGTCAATAACTGTATTACATTGTAAGTGCTGTCTTGTTTGGCACACAACGTCATATTAGCCGAATAGCAAGCTGCTGGCTAGCAGCTACCAAGCCTCATCACCATTTTCAATGACAGCAGGGCTGCCTACTAACAGGCGATATACTTCCTAACCAGCTTATCTCATGACTGTGATTCAGTTAGCTAGTTGTGTGTATACCTTTGCCAATCAGCTTGCATCTTTAGAGACACATACCTGATCTGACGTCTAGATGTTGAACATATGCTGAATATTGAAAATTACTCAAAAGTTTAGCATCGCTATCAAAAATGTATTTCTTCCAATAAATATCGATATCACTTTATCGCCCAGCTCTACTTCTATGTATATGTTAATGTCGAAGGTCAACAATTTTCTAAAGCTATACACTGACTACATTTACATGGACACCAGAAAGCGGCTTTTTGTGAGAAAGCGGGTTATTGTGAAAAAGTAGCATCTCCGTTTACATGCACTGTATAAGTGGCGTACTCTTTGCTCCTGTATACAAGCGGCTCGCTGTGTTTCCCACAGGATTTTGTGAAACTGTGGTGGGTGGACCTTGTACCCTCTGGGGGTCTGAGGGCATGCTCCCCTGTACATTTTAAAGTTAAATACATTAATCTGATGCACTTTGAGAGCAAAATTAAGAGGCTAGATATATGAAGAACTTTGTGCTCCTGTAAACAATTTTGTGCTCTAGTAGTAATTTAATCATAAACACATTGGTTGCATAGATATGAATGGTTATGACTCTGCAAAAAAGTCACGCACACAAAGCATGGAAAAGGAGATGAAGTTAAAACAATAGTGTAACTTTACAACATTACAAATAGCATGTGCTGACTGATTGGGAGTGAGAGATGCTTTACCGAAACACAACATTAGATATCTTTTATGTTATTATGAGAAGTGTGAAAATATTTTCGGTTCATTATGAAATTGTGACAAATTAAAGTAATTAATGGGAAACACTGGGCTCGGTCAGTAAGCAGCTTTCTTCACAGCAACGTAATTTCATCGCGACACTTGCGTAAATATCAAACATGGTATCCGAGGAAGACTTTAATACTACTACTATATGCTTTGGTTTATTTCCAGATATTCCAGAGTTGTTGCCGCATTTGTTTCCTTAGCTTTCCATGGCAACCTACAGTGGAATTGGGCTGCAGTAGTGGGGTTTCCCTCTTACATAAAACTCTGGGATTCCCTCAATGTACAAGCGCAAATAAGCGAATGTGAGGGACCATCAATATTTTACATTGGTGTGTGTAAAAGGGTATAGCCTAGTTTATAGTGTATGTGCTTTTCCCACTGTACTCCCAGAAATGTTGAATTCTTTCCACTGTGTTGACTTGTTGTTGGGCTTCATCCTATGATGTTTGTTCTCCGGTCTGTTCATGTGCATTCTTCAAAAACCTGTAAGAACGCTGCTTAAGGTTTTACATAATGCGTTCTCTGGGAGAAACCTGGGTGAACCTGGCTAAACAGCTTTCTCTTAATCCCTTAAATGGCATAAGGTAGGGCTGGACGATAAAACTATATCAATATATCAATTTTCGATATTTAGTGTTCTACATCTAGACATGCGTAAAAACGCTAGCAGTTTGGCTTTCTTGTCGTATGTTTCCACTGACGCGTGCTGAGCAAATGTGAGCAGGCGCTTTCAATTCCTTCCTATGGAAGCCATCCGTCAAGCTTGCGAGGTGGATTGTAAAATTGACTGAGGCACGGGGCAATCGCCTCCCTAGCGTTGGGAGTGGCTTTGTGCGGATTTCTTCCGCTTCAGTGGAAACGCAGCCTCAGATTGTATGAAGCTGCTACGCAGGTCACCGCGTTCCTGATCCGGACCCCAGATTGATTCCATCTTGACTGCAAGACATCACGACGCCGGTTACGCCCTCTAATCGTCTCAAGTGAGCAGCATGACAAAACAACAGTGCTGGTTACATCATATCTGATCTTTCTGTGTTGTATTCTTGAATATTTTTCTCTAGCACTAAAACACGCTTCACTGATGCCCTGTCCCGGGCCGCACCCGCTTCCTCTTTTCCCCACATGTGCGTAAACATGAGGTGCGTGTTTCCAGAGCGCCTTTAGACCATAAAGTTTTTCTTTCTAAATGTATCTATGTAAAGAAATATGAAAATAATGTTAAATATCCCTCAGACACCACTGCATTGGCAGTGTCTGGGCCCCCAATGCAATTTTGTATAGACTATTTAGACGTTTAGGATTTTGTTTTCAAAATTCCAAAAAATTCCAAAAAATGTGCAATGTGCAAATGTGATTCAATATCATGATAAATATCGATATCGAATGATATGAAAAAGAATATCGTGATAATATTTTTTGCCAAAACGCCCAGCCCTAGCGTAAGGAAATCGGGGTTCTCTCTTATATGATGTTTCAGAATGCAGCTTTCTGCAAAAACCCTGGCATAAACTGTCTTCTTAAGTTGATTTAAACATGGTCATTATCTCCTCATGGTGCCTCTTCGGTGGATCGTAAGCAGCTCATTCACACCTTTCTGTTTCGTTAACACGGTGCTACAGAGGCAAGAATGAGTCAGCACTTTAACCTGCTTCAAACCTCTGGAAAACTGAATATATCTGAATATATCGTTGGTTCAAAATGCTTTCCAGTATATTCCCTGCTTAGTGGAGGACTTCATTGACACAAATAACCTCTTTTGTGTTTGAGCGGAAGATGTTCAAGCTATTGAAAGTTCCATGAAAACAGTCAAAAATTATATTTAAAAAACTTGCCACCACAAATTTAGCGTGTTGTGGATTGCTGCCTGGGCATTGCTATGCGCTTGTTAAGATCAAGACCTTGTCTCTATGAAATTTGATTCCCAAAATATGGCTTGGTTTCCACCTTCAATGTCAGGAATTTTATTCTGCCGATTGAATTGCCCACCAGGAGAAAGTCTGATCTCTTAGAAAAGTAATGGCAAACCTCTCCTCAACAAGTCACTTAATTGAGCTATTATTCATGTCCGCGGAACAAATGGTATGGGATGAGACGATAAGTGCCTTAGTTTAATACATCTGGTTAGGGGTTAAGAACAAATACCTGGTGTAAAGAATAATAATAGTGATGTTTGCCTTAGCAAGCACCACTAACAAGTCTTCTCTTTATTGTACAAACTGACATTTCTCAATATTTAATATTTGTAATGATTGTAATATTGCAAGAGCTTTCATGGTTATGTCCCCTAATACTAGCGGCACCATGGCTGGCAGAGCTACTACCCAACACCCATCCACTGACCTACAAACAGCTATGCCTGCTACACCGGAGTCTGTGGCCTCACCTGGGGACGTTGTGCACAGCATATTAGCACTTCTCTGCTGCTCGAGACACACAGTGCAAAGTGGTGCGGGGCTAAATAGTGAGATGATTTGTCCAGTGGCACTTGCTGGCTGTGGGGGAAGTCTTCCACTAGCCTACTCCTGCTAGCCTCTGACGGGCTAGCAAACCTGCAGTCTGCCCTCTGCCATTCTTGCTGTGGCTCAAAATAACCCACCCTGAGAGCGATGTAATTTCAGTCTTTCCCACGACTGAGACAGCCAGCTAGCCAGCCAGCTGAGCAGATGTGAGCTAGCACAGACACTAAACACTGCACACCCTGCTTCATCATCATCATTTGCCTACCGATATATAAAAGTACCTCAACACTGGTTGTAATGAACTCTGCTGACCTGATTTTTCAGAGACACAAGACTGTAAGACATGCGCAAAGGTTTGTTATGAAAAACACCATCCAATTAAAGTTTTTGAGTACACTATTGAAGAAAAAGTTGAAAAGGCAGAACGAGAGAGGGAGAGAAAGACAGAGAGAAACTGAAAAAGAAAGAAAGAGAAAGAACGACTGCACACTCTTTCCTGTTTCTGTCTGGGCAGGAGGGTCCAGTGCCCCTCCCCTTGAATTCCACTGCCATCTGAAAACCACATGCTTTGCCTGGGCACTCTGCCAGACAGCACCACACTATCTGACTATATCCAGCACTGAGAGAGCACCTTCTGCCCCTACTACTGCCACCTCTACAAAGAGAAGAGGCCACTTTTACTGCACACTCAACCTCTGTCTTGCCAAAAAAAAAAAAAATACAACCCACTGCAAAGTCGAAGATTATTTCTAAACCTTTATTAACAGGATATCATTTTATGTGTGTATTGTGGCCTTGTTTAGATAAGTGGAATTAGAAAGTTCTGAAAGTCTGTTACTTTCATGAATCAGCTGCTTTGTATTCTGATGCTTTAAAATCTCCAAACCAAAGATTTACCAGACAGTGAAGAAATATGACTTAGCTGGTTTGAGTTCTGTTATATGAAATAAGATTTGCTATTACAGAAAACGCATATGTAATTTCACTGGACCAGCCTGAAAAATATATTTTTTTAGCATGATCTGAGCTAAAGAAGAACAATTTATATACAATTGTTTTCCTGCTGTTTTTAAATATTTTATTTGATTTTATTCTTGATCAAATGTTTTCAGACCTGACAAACCATGGGAAAATATTTGGAGTACCACAATAGTGTAACACTAAGTTCACATGCTTTTGCACCACGTCGCTTTGCAGACGGTCATTTCCCTACTCACCACCATATCATCAAGTTATTCAATATATAATTCGGCTATGAAGAAAACAATACAACCTTATACTCTTTTAATATTTTACAAACTTGCACTGCACTGGGCTATATTATAATATACATTGAAAGTCAAAAGTTTCAGTACACCTGCTTAAAACCATATACAAACTGATAACCATAATTGCATTAAATTATTTAATAAAAATGGAAATAATGTATTTTTTATATTGTAATATATGTTTTCATTTGAAAGTATTTACAGAAACTTTTGTAATGTAAAAATAAAACATTGTAAACACTGTCAATTATTAATAAAACCCAAGTTTCTGTTCAGGATTTCCATTTGATTTAGCCTAATAATTAAATAATTGAATCAACTAATAGGCACAGATATTATAGGCCTAATGGAAAAATATGAAGCCTATTCAATTAAAAATATATCTAGGAATGTAGGACTTTGTAACTAGAGGTTTAGCCACCTGAAGTTCCTTGGATGTCAAAATAGTAAATGCACAATGTGCAAAATGCATGATTTGGCAGTTTTGAGGGGTGGACTCATGGCCATTGCTCCTGATTCTTTGTGAGGAACTTCTGAGGAACTTTTTTATTTTTTTTATTTTTAAGTCTGTTGCTCTCTCTCTTCCTTTCAGTGTCCTCATCTGATGACGTAATTATTTTAAGTGCAAGGCATACACACACACACACACACACACACACCTCCCGGTAACTTTCTTGGTAACGTTATTTATGCGGCACATGCTCTCGCTTTTTTACATCCTGACATTATCTACTCCTCTCATTACGGTGACGGGTTTGGCTCCTATAATAATTATGAATACGGTACTATGGAATATTAGGTTTAACAATCTGTGACACACGGACCATATAACTTACCATTACATTGCCAGCTTAAATGCCTGGTGAACAAGCAAGCTAGCTTGCAATTTACGTAACGTTAGGTTAACGTTATTAATGTTAAATATTTTCCCAAGTTTGGCAGGTCTGCGTTAAGTAAACTCAGTTCACAATTTCAACTTTCCACATCCACCCCAGCCCGTTTACATTTGCAAAGGAGTTAAAAGCACCGTCCTCACTTGAGGAACCAGCCAGACGGAGGAAGACAGAGAGGGATAAAACCTATTTTGTCTTGCTATCGATCCGCAATCTCTTGAAATGATTGACATTATGCATTTGTCAATCATCCCCGCTTGAACCCAGCGCTATGATTGGTCGAACTCTTCTTCTTCTTTTGCTTTTCGGCAGGCTAGATGCTGCTGCCTTGAGTACTGCACATGCACAAGTTAACAAAATAGTTTCACCAGCTTTCTGTGTAGTTTAGAGTGACAGATCGTACCAGTGTACTTAGATGTCAAAATGCATACTTGCTCCGCAAAATGCGTACAGGTTGGCAGGTCTGTGTTTTGGAGATTTCTGTCTTTTCCCATTCAAGTAGATAGGAGTTGTACTTTCATTCCACCTGTATTCATAGAATATAGCTTCCTTGAATATAGATCAATTTATATACAATTGTTTTCCTGCTAGTACAAGCGGCCGAAATGGGCTTCCTCAGAAGGGTGGCGGGCTTCTCCCTTAGAGATAGGGTGAGAAGCTCAGTCATCCGCGAGGAGCTCGGAGTAGAGCCGCTGCTCCTTTGCGTGGAAAGGAGTCAGTTGAGGTGGTTTGGGCATCTGGTAAGGATGCCCCCTGGGCGCCTCCCTAGGGAGGTGTTTCAGGCACGTCCAGCTGGGAGGAGGCCTCGGGGAAGACCCAAGACCCAGGTGGAGAGATTACATCTCCACACTGGCCTGGGAACGCCTCGGGGTCCCCCAGTCAGAGCTGGTTAATGTGGCTCAGGATAGGGAAGTTTGGGGCCCCCTGCTGGAGCTGCTGCCCCCGCGACCCGACTTCGGATAAGCGGTTGAAGATGGATGGATGGATGGATGTTTTCCTGCTCTTTTTAAATATTTTATTTGATTGTATTCTTGATCAAATGTTTTCAGACCTGACAAACCATGGGAAAATATTTGGAGTACCACAATAGTGTAACACTAAGTTCACATGCTTTTGCACCACGTCGCTTTATATAGCGAATATAGCTTCCTTGAATATAGATCGATACAACATCATGAGAAAAAGTATCATGACATGTCGATATTTGATTGTATTAACACAGCCCTACACTATAATATAATATAATATAATATAATATAATATAATATAATATAATATAATATAATATAATAGCTATTCAGGTTGGCTGGGTTCCAATAAGGGCTGAAACGATTAGTCAACGTTATCGACAACGCCGACAATAAAAAATTGTCGACAAAAATGTTCATTGTCGAATAGTCATTTGATGTAATTTAACGTAACATGAGATCACATTAAACTGTAATGATGACTAGTGAGAACAGCACCACAGTTCGCGCTTGACTGATGAGAGGAGGAATTACACAGATCAGTCCAGATGGACTCCACGCTTTCTAAACAGCTTCAGCTGATGTAGATCGCAAAGTATGAGGGAATTATACAAAATAAAATAAAAAATAAGTACATTCAGAAGCACTCTTGTTGTGGAATAAGTGGAGCCGGAGCTCTTTAAAGGAAACACCCAGTTTCTTAAATGCAGTTATATTTAATGCGTTATAGCTTTATTAAAGTTCAAATAATACAGAAGCAGATCATGTAAATAACTACAAACTCTAAAATTGGCATTTCTGTGTGCAGTCAGCACCTCTTCTATGAGTTGTGTGAATGTCCCGATCTAAGGTGGAGAGATTGAAACTGCATCCGGCAGATGCACACTCAGTCACGGGACGCTCGTCCCTCAAGTGCGCACACTTAATGCAGCTAGATTATAACGTGATGACTCATGACTAATTTAATCATAATAAATGTGTCACTGAGTGTTTCTTATCGTGAAGAAAATTGGCAATACACAGCTTTATTAATAAGAGAGAGTTTGTTTTTTTGTGGATTTTCTATTGAAGTGAACAGAGAGGGGTGAGAGGGAAGTCTTTACCCCATCATACACTGCAACAAACTGTTTTTGATTTTATTTTGTTTTGGCTTGTTTTCCAAAAATATGATCTAAAACTCCTTTAAAACAAATGTACATTTTCTTTAACAGCTATACTACAGAACAAAACAAATTTCTGAGAATTTTTAATATAGTATTAAAAATACAAATATTTTAAAATGTCTAAAAATCCTTTAAAAAAAAAAAAAAAAAAAAAAAGCTTTCACCTAAGCAGCAAATAAGATATTTAGACTTGCTTTTAGAGAATAGACCTTGAATATAAATATATTTTGTCTTTTTATTGCATTTGCAGAAGTATAACCAAGTAAAAAATACACTTATATACAAAATACACTTACTGTATATTTAAGATACATTCTATAATATCTATAATATAAAGATACTAAATATCTTAAATGTTTCTTAAATGTATCTTGTTTTAAAGATTTGTAGACAATTTTAACTGGAAAACAAAATAAAAAAACTTGATAACAATAGGATTTTTCAAAGTGAATTTCTTTACTGAATTAAACTTAATAAAAAGTTTTTTCCTGTTAATTCAGTGACTGTCATTTAGAGATATTTTTAAAAGATGATTTTGTCCTCTTTATTGCTAGCAAGCACGTTTAATCCAACCTTTTAAGTCGGGCCAAAAGCTAAATAATCGGTTAAGAGCTAATGATTATCTTTGCAATAATTGCAATTAATCGTGCTGATAATTGTTAGATTAATCGATTATCAAAATAATTGTTAGTTGCAGCCCTAGTTCCAACAACCCAAAAATGCAAAATGGACCAAGATTAAAGTTGACCAAAAAGAGAGACAGATATTTTAAGTATCTTGAAATATTTTTATATTTTAAAATATTAATGTCATTCATAAGTTTTTAAAGCCTTAAAGGAAATCATGTAAAAGTTCAATATATTTAGCCAAATTTCATAATCATGACAGCCCTAATGAAGGTTATTGTTGATGCCGTACAAGAACGTGAATTAATGAACCTCTATTTCTGTACCCTACTGAACACAATGACTTGAGAATACTTCCATCAAAACTGACTCAGCACAATGCTCAAACATTTGGAATTATGAAAAGCCAAGTCTGTACTGATAAACAAAATGTTCCTAATAAACAAAAATAAAATGGCCAAATAAAACAAAGCAAGAGCATGCCAAACGACATATGAAAGTTACTGGTTGCAACCTTGGCTCCATGTGCTCTCACTGAAAGCATGTGGATGTAAAAACAAACGTGATGATGATTTGAAAATTTCATCTAGTCACAAAAGTAATTGCCATGTTGAGGAGTTTTGAAGTTTGGAACAATAATCTAATAACTATTAGTGCTTTTTGGTGCCCTGAAATAAATGTCTGAGGCGGCAAGATTAAAGGTGTTGAAACAGGAATCTGATGAAATTTGACATCTTACAAAGAGAGTCCTGAACTAAATTTAACTGTCTTGTGTACATAAAACCCTTTAATAGCAAACAGAACAAAAACTGATCATTCATCTTTTTTGCAACTCTTAACAACAGCCAGAGGCACAGACAGCACTGATGTGTATAGTAACAACAGCCCTTGCCCTTTTACTACATTACAATCATGACAACTCCTTGACCAGTGTGAACGACACCATCACTTAGGATAAAAACCAGTTAAACAACTTAAAATGCAATTTGACAATCTCCTGTCATATTCACAAGGTAGAAAGATAGAAAATGACCATATTAACAATTCTATTCAGTATGGTGGCCGAAATTCAGTTTAAAAAGTCACACACTTTCAAGGCCATTTCAGAATTCTCCCTTGACACGTGTGAATGAGTGTATGCATTAAAACTCAACATGTGGGCCAAATTACACAGTGCAACATCATCCCAACTTCTGACTCAAAATGTATTTATTTTTTCTTCTCTTAAATTTAGGAAAAGACTCCTTTTATAATGTTCAATCTCTATTTAGTGCTTCAACAACAGTTGATCCAAAATGACAATGCACAACAGTGATTGTTACATTGATTTCTGCAGCCCATAATGTAGCAAAGCCACTTGTCATAATAGCATTATAACACAAACCCTGATAGTGCAAAATTTTTCAAAACAAATAATAAATAAAAAAGCTTTTCATTTAAATATAGAAGAGCATGCCCTGCCCTTCTTTGTTTAGGGAACGCATGCAATCAACAAATGCCATTTGTGTTCATGCAATACTTTAGAAAATCATGCAAAACTTAAACAAAAACACACATAGATCCACCCACACACATGCATTCTGCTGTCACTATACCCAAATCTCTTTCCTTCACGACACACTCGAGTACACTGACAGATACTGATACGGTTGCTACTTCACACACACGTTTTTTTCATAAGGCAATTACACACACACAAACACAGGCCATGCTGATGGCCATGCCGGGTGGTCACAACAGGGGAAATATACACTACAAATACATAAACACAGTTTAAATGCAGACTGAGCACTGAAACGGAAAGAAAAGTGCTTATCAATTAATTAAAATATAAATGTTATTTCTGTATACAGCGAACTAGCAATAGAAGTTGATATTTAACTCAAGATATTTAACATGCAGCCTGGACTTTCCAATTCTTTTATCACAATCCATTTAAACCTCTGTTTGAAAACATAACTGCATCATAAGTATCATTTAAAGAACATTTTCAAAATGCGTAATTAAACATTTTTTGTAGTTGAAAGCTATAACTACAAAAAAATAATAATAGTTGTTTATGTTTGTATTATGTTGTTTACATGTAATACGTAAGAACACATTTGGAAACTTTTTTGACCTGAGGGATCTCCACATCAACAATAAACTATTAATTAATTAATTAATTCATAGTAATAATTAATTATCATCCGTTGAGCTACACTCAACAGGTATGTTTTTATTTTGGATTTCACTTTTGATATATTACTGTAAGACAAACAATATTATGGCTACCCAGAAGTATCAACATAATTCAAAATGGGACAAATGGGGCATTTGTTTATTCCTACATTTTAATAAATTTATATTACTTGACGTGACAAAATGTACCAGTGTAAATAAAATTAAATTGGAGAATTAAAACCGTTTGCAAGGTCTCGTTAAGTTTTAATGGAAACTTATGGGTTGAACCATTTTCCATGTGATCTAGTTGAAAGCATGGGTAAGTGAAAACAGAAACTTTTATAGTATTTCACTCTGTGCAGCAGCTGTCAGATTCAGCTGTATTGTAAAAGACATGGTGTTTCAGTTTCACACTAATTCAGCAGCTGCTCACGAGTTTACTTTAGCTCCCCGGTTGATGCATTTACCGGCACATCGCCTAAACTTACTGCTTCTCATTTCCATTAAAAACACAGCAGCTGCTAGTGTAAAGAAGAACGGAGGCGAGCACTGCCACTTTCACAGCGCGGCGCTGCTGCATTTGTTATCGTCATCATCACTTTTTAAATGCATGATTCATTAGTTTATCTACACCGATGCAGTGTGAGTGAGTATCCCAAAGTAAAGGCACTGACCTGCGGGGCCTAGCGGCGGCTGCTGTCCGTCCTCCCCGAAGATCAGTCTGAAATCCAGCTCTTCATTCCCGGGGCAGTTTGCAGTAGTCATCGGGTTTGACAGCTCGGGATCACCCGTCTATGTACGCCGACTATTTAATAAACTCACTACATTGACTAAAAGTGAAGTCAAAACTTTTCAACTTTTCCTCCGTGCTATAGTTTCCCTCTAATTCCTAGCGGATTATATTATTGTATGAAACTCCTCCCTCAGAATAATCCAAACAGCTCCTGCTACAGAGTTTGAGCCGACTCGCAGTGGCTGAACTTTTCACTGTGAAGGGGAGGGGAGCGAGCGCCCTGCGTCAGCGCGGCCGTTGATCGAGGTCGTCCGTAATTCGCTGCTGCTCACCGTCTCGAGCTCCTTTCCCAACTTTTACTAACAGCGCGTGACAGGGCAGTTCCAGCGGTGACGTCAGGCGAGTCGGCACTCAACAGAAGCGCGCGCACACTAGCGGTTAGTGCGTTTCGGATTGGGTTTATGGGAATTGTAGTTTTTTTCTGTTAAGGTTGTACTATTGTTGGCGACCTTTTGCGCCGTCCTCAGATTTTACACTCTTCGTGTTTGAATGCATTTGATTGCAAACGCCATAAAAGACTGAAAAATGACATTCATTTAATTAGAGGAATATTCCGGGTTCAATCCAAGTTAAGTTTATTCGATAGCATTTGTGGCATAATGTTGATTAGGCCTACAACAAAATTTATTTAGACTCAATTCTCCTTTTCTGTATAGAAAAAAAGAAGTGAAGGTTACAGTGAGTCATTTACAATGGAAATTAATGGGGCCAATATTTGGAGGGTTTAAACACAAACAAGATTTGCTTGCGATTGTATCACACTAAATAATGTTAAAAACACATATTGTTTACATTTTGTGGCTATACTTTTAAAACAGTGAGTATTTGAACGTTTACAGGTTGGACCCATTCACTTCCAATGCAAGTGCCTTGTAACCCTGGTTTTTGCTCTTTTTTAAAAGTGAAGGAGGGATGAGTGAATTTTAAAAAAAAAAAATTATTATTATTTTTTTTTGTGGTAATCAACACTGTGCCACAAATGCTGTCGATTGAGCTTAACTTGTATTGAACCCAGAATATTCCTTTAAAGTATACAGTAAATGTTCACATTTGATTTAATCTCCATTCCTTTCTGAATAGAAGCAGAAAACATAGCATAAAACATTTTCCAGTGGTGAACGGTGAGGTATGGCTAGTCAATGTCTAAGACTCATTGACTAACCTTAGTTTAAATATAGATAAAATAAATAAATAAAATTAAAGGTGCACTCAGTAATTTTTTTAACTTGTCATTTTGGACTTACACCAACTTCAAATACAATAATTTTCAGTTACTAATGTCATTGTAGAAATTCACTATTCACAGTCCACCATGATCATGAGTGAAAGTGTCCAATACCAGGCTGATCATGTGATTCTAACATGGCAGCCCCCATGAGGGGACCATCACCATGAATAATAAAACAGCGTTGACAAGGTTACTGATATGACTAGAGTATCTCATGTGAGTGACCATGATTGTTTTACATATGTTTTAAAATTATCATTCATGTCTTTAGGAGTAAAACCTTTCAAATCCTATATCCTATCCTATAGTTTATCTGAATGAAGTATGCCTTAGCTCTGTCTTCTCATGTAATAGGGCATTTGCTGATTAAGCTACTGTCTATGTTCAGTGATATTAAACGTGTACTGTATATAGACTACACTTACCAATGCAAGCACAAACTCACGCAAGTTTCTCTTTCATGCATACACACTGATTTGTCTCATTAAATCAATTGTCTAAGTTTAAAAGCAAGAACTCTTAACCAAAATATTAAATGTTTAATTTTCTTGTGATCCCATCATCACTGAGATGCTCTATATTGGCATGAAGAAGCTAATGTTAAAGTCCAGTTATGAGCACTGCCACAACTATGTATGATTAGAAGAGAAAGAAAAGAGACATGATACTTAAAATCTACAAACTACCTACAACTCTGCAAGTGTTTTTTTATTATTGTTAGATATTCTCAATTTTCCTTTTGGAACAAGATGTAGTGATATATTCATTTAATACATTGTATGTACACACTACTTAATCTGCTTCTAATTTGTATTGAAGTTATGATTACTACATGTTGTGTTACGTTAATACAGAGAAAAGTTCAAATGAAATAAAACATACAACTGCTGAATGAATATATGGATCAGCAGATCTGCATGCTTTAAAACCAGACAGAAATGTGTGGAGAAAGTGCCTTCATATCAGTGTCGACTCGAGTAACAGGGAATTTACACAATTGAAAAAGAGAATTTTTTTTTGACACGTGTGGGCGCAAAAGCTCATTGTTCGCATATGTGAAAGAGTATTTCCAGTGGTCTTTATTTACATTGGTGACAACTATCTACACAATAAACACCAAGCTTTCACTGAATAGTTCACTTTCTGATGGAGTAATAACCAGACAGTATTAGTAGCTAAAAATTAGATTTTGTCTTTTTTATGCCAATCACCTGTGAAGCTCGACCTTTGTTTTGACTGAAATAGACAAAATATACAAGTTAAATAAATGATATATATATATATATATATATATATATATATATATATATATATATATATATATATATATATTTTTTTTTTTAATCTGTGGAAAGTTGTACACAAACAAACATACAAACACACTCTGTGCTCACACATCACAACACATACACACATCTCACAAATTGCACATGTAAAATCTTTCTAGCAAAACAGCATCCATTTCATTAAAAAAAAGACATGCAAAGGACTCATCTATCAAAGCTGTTTTACTGTATAGTCCCAATAGCCAAAATAATGCTACATAATATTCCCCTCATTGATTATATGAACGTTAACCCAATTTTGAATGTTTTGGACTTTGCTAATTATCTCACAGGCCAACTGTTAAAATTATCCTTCCAAAACTCGTTTACTATTCAGAATACCTTTTCTGAATAGTTTCTTTTCGACTTTGATGACCTTTGTGGGAGGAAGATAGAGAACACGGTATCCGTGGATTGTGTAGGAGGGGGACGATGTGGTTTCTGATAATGTCTTCTCGTAAAGACAAGAAAAAAAAAACAACTTTCTACTCTCACACAAATCCGGTTCAAAACTAATTTTCTTTTCAAGGATTTGTGTTTTGTTTATATATTTACACACTCGAGTGTCATGTGCAAATGTGAATTGTTTCACGGTAATCACCGGTCATACACTACAGCATGCAAACAAATGGCTTTATCAAATAGGTTGTGATTTGTTTTGTTTTGTGGGCATTCTATTATTCTTGTCATAAATAGTCATGGGTATAATTAAAAAATTGTGTTAAAAATGCTGAAGTATGAATAAAAATGAGCAGTATTGAATAACAAAAAAGGAACAATGTTGCAAAATGATGCACTGACAGTAATATTTAATTTTATAATTATCATCTCTCCAACTAGATAATTAGTGTATAATAAAATGAATTTTTATTTGTAATAGAATAATTTATTTTGAAAAAAATATGAATATAACTCATATATGCATGCTGCCCTCTGCTGTTGAATTTATAAAGAAACGTCTCCACAGTACCATTTTCACAAATGACCTTGAACACAGCTTTTCAAACCATATATTGCATAGATGCCGTGTTCTTTCTTACACACATTTAAATGATTAACGTCTGGTATTCTGAGTTTTACATAATCTTTACAATGGTTTTTACAATGGCAATGTGCAATAGTAGTTCTATGTTTCGCTGAATCAACCGAATACAGTTAGCGAGTGAATGGTAAACAAATCACTGGAGAAGTTTTGTAGACAATATTGGATATATCTCTCTTGTCTTTGAACGCATCTCTGGTGTATGTGATGTAGAACACTCATAGTGTTTAATAGTTGACTGTGTCTTTGACAGTAACAGAACTGATCATATCCTACTTATCTATATTATATATTACAATGAATGTTGTGGAAAGTGTCTCTTTGAAAAAATAAAACCAAATCACGAGAACATGGTCTCACCCCTAACTATAATGAGGCTATAAATATATATATATATATATATATATATAGAGAGAGAGAGAGAGAGAGAGAGAGAGAGAGAGAGAGAGAGAGATTATCTGAGTTACCATAGTCTTTCTGTTAGCTCGAACCAGTCTGGCCATTCTCTGTTGACCTCTCTATTCAACAAGGTGTTTCCATCTACAGAACTGCCGCTCACTGGATGTTTTTTGTTTTAGGCACCATTCTGAGTAAACTCTTGAGACTGTTGTGTGGGAAAATCGCAGGAGATCAGCAGTTACAGAAATACTCAAACCAGCCCGTCTGGCACCAGTCCAAATCACTGAGATCAGATTGTTTCCACATTCTGATAGTTGATGTGAACATTAACAGAAGCTCCTGACCAGTATCTGCATGATTTTATACATTGCACTGCTGCAACATGATTGGCTGATTAGATAATCGGATGAATAAGTAGGTGTAGGTCTTCGTAACAAAGTGTTTAGTGAGTATATGCATTCAGTATATATAGGAATTAAGAGCACATCCCTCAAGGCTACAGGGATCCAGCTTTATGGCCCCTGAGCTTTCCAAAGTTTAGTAGCCCTGAGAATAATTCACAGCAGTGGTTTCTGTGTTGAGTTTGTCATGATAATAATTTTTTCAACAATGCAGGGCTGTAACCACCGCATGGACATTGGGTAATGCACAAAATAATGGTCAATCATTAAGAGTTGTTCAATGATCTATTCATAAACTTTTACATTTGTTTCCTCAATTGCCAAATTTTCCATCTGAGCAAGTTTGTCTTTTCAATGTGCCCTCTGAATACATAGACAGAAGTGTCTAATTAAGCATGCTATGAAGCAAACTATTAGCTGCATTATTAGCTGCTGGTTGCCTTTAGCTTTGACCCTGAACACTGAAAAACAGATCTGAAAAAGCACATAAAGGCTTTTATTGTCCTAGCATAATACAATAGAAGGCATCCTTTCAAAAGATTTGTTGCAAATTCACAGGTTAAGACGCTCTTAGAAAAATGTAATGCTGCAGTACCCATGGTACCATGAAGGCCAGATATGTAGTACCATGGTACTGAATAGTTAGCACATTTAATGATATTTACAATGCATCCAGAAAGTATTCACAGTGCTTCAGTTTTTCCACATTTTGGTCACCACATTTTATGTTACAGCCTTATTCCAAAATTGATTAAATTCATTATTTTCCTCAAAATTCCACAAACAATAAAAAAACGAAACAAATCACATGTACATAAGTATTCACAGCCTTTGCTATGACACTAAGAATTGAGCTCAAGTGCATCCTGTTTCCACTGATAATCCTTGAGATTCACCTGTGGTAAATTCAGTTGATTGGACATGATTTGGAAAGGCAAACACCTGTCTATATCTTCTTTATAAAATAATGAATTTAATCCATTTTGGAATAAGGCTTTAACATAACAAAATGTGAAAAAAGTGAAGCGCTGTGAATACTTTCCAGCTGCTCTGTATATGGCACTACATGCTACATCAAAGAAAACAATGGAATTACCATGGTACCATATTCAAAAACATGGTAATTACATTTTTGTAAGAGGAGACTTCATATTTTAATGAAAAAGCTTGAACCTTGTGCTGTAAACCAACAGTTAGCAAACAGTTATAACATTTACCAAATAAGCACCATCTGCTGTTATAGTAAAGGAATAGTTATTAACCTATTGTATGCCTTCAATAGACTTGAAATATGATATACAAGTCACATGGTCTACTTTTATGACAATTTTGGATGCTTTTTAAGCTTCAGAGTGAGTCACTTGCAACTGCCATTGTATCTGTGAATGGAACAAACTTCAAAATTCCTCCTTTTGTGTTCCATATAAGAAAGTCATATGAGGAAAGAATGACATGAAGGTGATTAAATGATAACATGATTTTTAAATTTAAACAGCCCTTGCAGCTGTACCCAATATTTGCCAAAAGGGGGCAATCATGATTTGAATAAATATGACTAGAAAACTGGGCTGTTTAATTGCTCAGAAAAATAAATTGCAATCTTTGAATATTATCCTGAGCAATTATTTGCTTGAATTGTACTTGTTGTTTTGATTATTATTGGGAACCTTTGACCCTGTATACGGCCAGTATTTACATTTTTAATAATTAGAAATTACTTTTCATAGAAGAAACAAAGCCAGGGCTGTAGCAACGAATATAACTGGGGTGGAGGGACATTTTCCTCTTAATTCTAGAATCATTTTCTTAATAGGAAATTAATATTATATTCACATCTTTAAGAAATCATGAAGCTGCAGAGACACAAGGGTGGTTAAAAGAAAAATGGATGATCTTATTTTAAGTAATGAAGTTACCCACCCCCCCAGACAACATTTGGATCCGTCAATGTTTTTATGCTGTGGTAAATTATGGAAATATTTTTTTTATGCAACTTCAGTTCATGGATGGGAAACCCTGAACTACGATAAACCTGTCCAAGGCCATAGCTAGTAGGGTGAAAGTTGGTAATAATTCTAGGGCCCAAAGGTGCAGGGGGCCCCACAACAATATACAGTCAGGGGGCCCATATTGCCTTGCTACTGCCCTGAACCAGTTGACTACTAATTCAGTATCACTATGGCAGAGCAGTGTTAAAATTGCTGTAGGTTTATTCTGCTGTCATATTTCTGTCACACTGAGCACAGTTGCCTACTTAAATGTGTCCCAGACACAGAGTGATTTAAATGAGAAGCCCTTGAAACTCTGTGAATATAATTTCTCTGTGTCCAAATAGATTATGTGGTATGGACGTCAGCATTATTTTCACATTGAAATATTTAAAGATCAATTAATGACCATGAAAAAGGAAAACCAAAGTTCCCTCAAAAAGGAAAATTCTGTCATCATTTACTCATATTCATGTTATTTCAAACACATATGAGTTGATTTTAGGCTGAATGACAGTCTCAGTCACTATTCACTTTTATGAAAATGAAAAAGATGCAATGAAATTGAGGAGACTGAGGCTATTCTGTCTAACAGCTCCCTTTGTTTTCCATGAAAGACAGAAACTCACACAGGTTTAGAATATTATGAGGGTGATTAAATGATGCCAAATTTTTCATTTTTGGATTACTATCACTTTAACCTTAATACAGACATTGATTTAAAATGCAGACATTACTCTTTGAATAAATAACTTGCTTGCCATACCAGTCCTGCCCCATTTGGAACCCTAGATATGACCCTTAGGCCTAATACATGATTAAATACATATCTTCAGATGCAAAGTCAGACTGGCTCAACATTATTAATAACAATTCTGATAAGATATATGCAAGTGCATGTTATGGGTTCATAAATAGGCATAATGCATGGGTATAACCATAAATAGAAATAAACTTCATAACGTGCCTGTAAACCTAACCAAGTATATACTAAGATGTTCAAAAACAATAAAAAGCAATGGAGCACGGCTTTCTAAACAGCTATAAACATTATACTGTATATGTTTCATGACAGGGGCATTTGTAACCATTCATCTTTACTCGAGCACAGGCCCCCCCATCAAGTTCCATGATGTTATAGGGGGTCCAGTTGTATGCTACCACAGGAGAATTATTTTTATTTTTTTTAAACAGCACAAAACATTAATTTCTGGTGATTTTGGGAGAATACTTTTTATATTTCCTTGAGTAGCCTATATTTTGTAGCCAAAGGCATAGGTTTGGTTTGAAATATTTAGTTTGTTTATATATTGCAAGGAGGATAATATGTTACAAATTATATTTTACTGCATGTATTCTGTATTATCTGTAGTGGAATGCATTTCATAAGTAACCCTCCCAACCCTGAATATATTGCAAATGATCTATTCCTATGTCATCATAGGAACAAAATCATACCAAAAGTATGCAGAGTACTTTCTGCTCTCTAAATCTTTATAAAATCACAGATGAGTGCATTTAAATGACACCATAAGTGTCATAAAATGATATATCACAAAATTGTATATATTGTGCAGCCCAACAGACCACCACTAATATTCTTAATTTGGAACAGCAATAAGTCCTCTGTGCAGTTATACTAGCATCTTAAAGGGATAATTCACTCAAATGAAAATTCTCTCATCATTTACTAACCCTCATGCCATCATGTGTGTGACTTTATTTATTTTGCTGAACACAAAAAAATATTCTTAGAAGAATATTGCTGTATGTCCTCACAATGGGTACCAACATTTTGAAGGGCCAAAAATCACATGAAGGCAGCCAGTAGTGCCTGCAGCTGTATGGCCGTACGCACTGTGCTTACCATGAGCGCTCCGACTCATATGAGAAATATTTACTCTCCGAATACTTCAACAATCTTGAAATTTGTCCCGTATTACTTCTCACTGTTTAAAAGCCCAATTTGCAAATGAATAATTCTTTTGAGTCTGTTCTTTTCAGTGAATTGGCCAAACGGGCTTGTAAAACAGTCTGAACTGATTTGTGATTCAATACAATTAGTTCAGAGTGCTCTCTCACTGAATCATATGAAGCGGTTTCTTACACAGTAAAACAGTATCAGGATATTTACGAATACAGCGTTGGATCCAGTGTAAATTTACCTATGGTCAACTGAAACAAAAGGCTGTTTTTTTGAGGGGTAAGTTCAGCTAGTGCTGTGTCATGTGAACAAGGGGCTGTTCAAACCGAATGTGTTTTTGCGTCTGCTCGTGCTGTTTTTCATTGGATTTCCTTGTAAATATTTGGTAGATGGAGGTTTTTTGACAACTGTGTCATATATGTTTAGCATCTCTCACAGGAGCGCAGCACAGGGCCAGATTAACAAATTCTGGGCACAAAGGCATCATGGGCCCCTCCCACCTCTCCTCCTATCAACTCAACCTCAGCTAGTTATATGTATAACTATGTCGGTTACAAAATTCAATTGATTGTTCAGTAGGCTACAGGAGCAAATGGAAAATGAACAGCACACCATCTATAAATGTAATTAAATCATACAAATCAGCAGCGAGCAAAATAGTATTTAATAATAAATAAACATGCCTCTTTCTTGATTTCTTCCTTGAGAATTCAGTCACCACGTCATCAAAGTCCAGCTCTCTGACAAGTTCAGACTCAATAGCAATCAATGAATCACACTAAGGCATTTCTGGCATTTTTTATTCTTGTCATTTGCAAAAACGATCGTTCACCCTCACAATTAGTTAGAGATAGAGTCAAGAAAAGTCTGAGGGCAACAAACACATTTGGAAAGGTTGAATGTAGGCCATTTCTCAACACAATCTACAGCAGTTTTGAGGGTGATTTATCCTGCTCACCTCTTACAAAGAATTTAAATTGAATGAGCTCGTCTGCAAAACTCTGATCCAAATCAGTTGGGTAAGCAGAGGAAAGTGTATTGGCCCGCTTACGAATATCACTGGTGTCAGACTCCTTGCCATCAAACAGAACTCCAAAGCAAAGTATGCATCCAGTCGTTGATTGAGACAGCTGAGTAACTGATCGATCATCACGTTGAAAGTCTTGAAATTTGCGACTCCCTTCGATTGTGAATTCATGCTCCCTGGTTTCATCTGCAAATGCTTTCCGTATCCTTAAGGTTGTGCTGATAGGTCTGGCACACATCTCTAACACCCATGGCAGTCTTTTCAAAGTCTGAAAACTGATCCCGAAGTGATGCCACAAATGACAGCAAAGACTCCAGTAGTCGCACAGCAGTCTTTAAATCAATGTCGCTTTTCTGCAACAGCTCACTTGTCATCTTGAACCTGTGTAGAACGGCCTCCCAGAAATGGGCCATGAAGTCTGTTTCCAAGTGTTCCATTTTGCCACAAAACAAAGCTGCCTCACGTTGTGTATCAAGCATTTCATGCATGTCACCTGACAAACTCCCCAAAGCATCCCTTA
Source organism: Moxostoma hubbsi (assembly GCA_032164185.1). NCBI lineage: Eukaryota > Metazoa > Chordata > Actinopteri > Cypriniformes > Catostomidae > Moxostoma > Moxostoma hubbsi. The sequence continues at coordinate 31,462,086 of JAVLUX010000003.1, read as the reverse complement.
TTGAGCTGTAGTTCTTCCAAAGTGCTGATGTTGAGTCAGCGCGACAGCGCCATCGCGTGCTTGATAGGGATTTCAGAGTCATATTTACTTTATTCTGCCAGTGAGTTGACGCAGCGCAAAAACTGTACATAGACTGCAGTATCCTAAAAAAATTACTAGCCTCTTGGCAGCTATTCTCAATCGGATTGACACTAACCAAATTCAAAGAATGTGCGACGCAAGGTATGTAATGAATTAGTGGATTAATGAAATGGGCCTGAAGACCATTGTATCGACCGGACATGTTACTGGCATTGTCATATGATTGGCTGCGACAATTAGACAGATCCAATCCCTGGTCACTGATCATTACAAGTACACTGTCAGCCAGGCTCATCCCAGTATGGCTTTCAATAGGCTCGAATCCAATAAATCGTTCAACAACTTTCCCCTCATTATTGACGATCCTGAAAATAAAAGTAAGCTGATCCAAATGAGATAGGTCCGGTGTTGAATCCACAATCACTGAAAAATATTTGGCATGCTGTAGCTCGGCTGCAATGACCCGCTAATTTTCTCCCCCCATTAGTACAATGAATTCTTCACAAATTGTAGAGGACAAATAGAATGTACTGCCTCTACCCTTCTGACAATATTTCTGAATGCGATCAGCCAAAAACAGATCATACTGAGAAATCAGCTCTAAAATTCCCAAGTAGTTTCCATTGTGCGCTGACCCTAGCAGCTCATCGTCACCATGGAATGGGAGGCCTCTCTCACTTAAAAACTTGATCACTGCAACAACTCGCCTCAGCACCTCGATCCAATACTTGCTCTGTCCCTCCAGTTGCTGCACAAAGGATGCATCAATAGTACCAATTGCATTACATTGCTGTGATAATACAAGCATATTAGTTCTATGCTGTAAGCTCTTCTCGTGTTCAGTTATGCGATCAGAGTGCTTTCAGTCGCTGAATCCTATTGTAAATGCATTTGTTTTTGTGGACAAAACCTTGCAGGCAAAGCAGAACACATTTCCAGTACTAGGTGAGTAAATTAGCCAATCCCTTGAAACTATTTCTCCATTCTGTAAGTGACAAGAAAATAAAGGGAACGTGTCCTACCTCCAGCAACGTGCCTTGTTGATGCTGTATATTTGGCTGCTCAGTTTTGGAAAGCAGACACCCTGCTTTCAATTAACGCTGTCCGGGGTCGTTCATCTATCATGCCCCAACAAAGACGGGTCATTCATATTTCCATGGGTTGTGCTTTGGCTGGTGGCACTAACATCTGGGACCTTGTCACATGTAGCACTGCTGGCTCCAGGTGGTGGAGAGAGACTATCCGGCGGCTCATGCTCACAAATGGGACTGGTGGTCTCACAATCAGCCTCATTGTTAACATTAGCAGATGAGCTAACACTAGAAACAGGTGCCTCATCTGACAAGCAATTAGCAACCTCTTTTTAAAAAAAAGCTGTCGATAGAAGGCACACTTTGTAAAAGAGCTTCTCTTCTCGCTTCTTTTTTTGTTTTCGCTTAATGAACCCGCTAGGAGTGCGTCAATCAGTTTTTTTTTTTCTGGTTTTGCTCTTCGCTGTCTAGCTAAGTTTCTTTCTTAATTTTGTCAGCATTTACAGTAAATTAAACCCACACTCCCTTACCACCAATTGTAAAGGGTGTGTCTTCTGGTAGAAAATATTCACACAATGTAATTTGTCAATTTGTTAAACAGTGAGTGTGTAAACACTGGACAGTTGACTTGCTCATTTTAATTCATTTCAGTGGCATAAATGCACATTAAATGACATGTCCTCGGGGGCCCTCTGGTGGCCAGACTACTGTTTCAGTAGTGTTATGAATGTTGCCTATATGCATTTAATGCAGCCTATTGCAACAGTACTTGCTAGGAGAAGAAATTAGATAGTAAGCGACGTCAGGTCGGGTTCGGGCTTAAAATCTTACAGTATCGACTTTCATTTTAAGGTCCATGCAGACATCTACGGAAGATTTCAGTGCGTACCCTCAGATTACTTCCTGCATATTTATCCTGCATGAAAGCAGCATAAAAGTAATCCATAAGACTCCAGTGGTTAAATCCATGTCTTCAGAAGCGATATGATAGGTGAAGGTGAGAAACAGATCAATATTTAAGTGCTTTTTTTTTTTTTTTTTACTATGAATCCAAACTTTGACATTCTTCTTATTTTGTTTTTGGCAATTCACAATCTTCATGCATATCATCATCTATAACTAGACTTTATAGTAAAAAAGAACTTAAATATTGATTTGTTTCTCGCCCACACCTAACATATTGCTTCTGAAGATATAGATTTAACCACTGGTGTCTTATGGATTACTTTTACGATGCCTTTATATGTTTTTTGGAGATACAAAGACTTGATCTTCACTCACTTGCATTGTATGGACTCACAGAGCTGAGATTATTTCAGTAGAAGAAAGAAAAAGCTTATTCAAGGCCCTCTGACTATGAGAGCCCACAGCCCTCTTAAATGACCCTTTTGCCTTCCTGTTACTAATGAAATTTTTTGAGCCACTCTTTCACCCTATAACACAATGCATATCAAATTTGATACATGACTTTCTAAAGCCTCTACATCATCATCACAATGTGTAAGAAATGTCTTCTGTCTCCTGGTGAAAATGTCCATATTCTTGTGGAAGTAGAAGACCTTGCAATCAAATTTCCAAAAAACCTACCTTTATATTTTTATGCACTCATCTTTTTTTTTTTTTTTTTTTTTTTTAAAGTGTTTATATTGTTACTGATATTTCAAAATTAGTATTTATTAAATTCAAGCAACATGTGCTTAAAATGTCATTATTTTGGAGAAAAATATGTTTAAACAGGTTTAAAAAATATTATTTTCTGATTATTATTTCATAGGATTTTTTATGGTTAAGCTTTATACTTTGTATAAAAGGGCTGTCAAACAAAAATGTTTATTATACCTTTCATTGCTAAAACTGCATGTTTACCCTACATTACAAAAAATAACATGGCTTAAGTGGTTGGGAAAAATAAGATATTGATATTTTGTCAAAAGTTCTGAATTAACTAGATACGTAAAGTTTGTCAAGACAAACTATAATGTTGGTTTGACAAAACCTTGTCTGGAAGTCTAAAATAGTTTTAAATGCTTGCAATAAAATTTTTACAGGTGATACAATAAGAGAGCATCATAAAGTAGATTAAAGGCCTGGTGTGTGAGTTTTGACAGGTGTTTGAAATCAGAAACATTCAACAAACAGACTTGTAGCTCATTTAAACTTTCTGGCAATATAATTTTGCCTGGTGGATTTTGGCTTAAATTATGCTTTCACAGGGTTTTTTGATGGGAGAATAATAATGGTAGCCAAGCTGTAGGGTCATTTCAAACAGTATTTTCAATAAAAATGACCACTGATTTTGAGCCCCACACCTTTCAGTCCGTTGAAGCTTTCACAATGGAGGGTAAAGTCTTTGAAGGAAATAGGGTGTAGGGATGATCACTTCTATATCTAACACACCCCATCATTCAGATGAGTTAGATATGGTAGCGTGAGTCAGAACTAGCTAGGAAGAAAGTAATTGAAGAGCCCTGCAATATAATCTAAAGCATACTGATAATGCACTCCTCAGTACTCACTCAGTGCTTATTTTCTTTGTGTCTGTGTGTGTGTTTGTTTACGTGTATCTTTTTGAACAACATGTGACTCAGTCATTAGTGTGTGTGTGCTGCACTGCACAGAGAGAACATCAATCAGTTGTCTGATCGATGCAACATTTGGGTGTGATGTCAAATGATCAATGCTAATCTTCCTCAACACACACAGACACACACTTGGCAATGATATTGTGCTCACTGTGTCACAGGACTGCAGAGATACTTATGTAACACGGGGTTAGGATGGGCAAGGAGGAGGCAAGAACCAGCTTGTCAATATAAATAATATTTTAATGAAGAACTTAAAACAAAAGCATAAACAAACACATAGGACAACGGACATGTCCGTGATTAAGCTCTCTCTCGGGAACCGTCGTCACCGGCCGCCTTTATCCCTCGCGCGCCCCATCAAGCCGATTGGGGACCGGGCGTGCTACATTCCAGCCCGGCCCCGCCCCGCCCCCCTCCACTCCACACTCCTCCCGGCGTTACCTCAGGCCGGGGGCCACCGGCATGACGTACATCCCCGCCCCCTCTTTCCCTGGGGAGGGGCGTGCTTTACGACCTGTCTGCCAGCTGGTTCTCGCCTCCTCCTTGCCCATCCTAACCCTGTGTTACATTGGTCCCGAAACCCGGGAAGGAAGAGGGATGCGCCGTAGCGGAGTTCTCACCACTGCTCAGTGGAGCAGCCGCGGCCATCTGCCGGGGGACGGAGGAGCCCAGCCACCTGGACGCGGAGGAATGGCCGCCGACCGCGAGGGGAGGAGGGGCTCCTGGCTGACCGCCTGGAGTGGTTAGGGCCGCTGCCAGGGGCAGGGGAGTCCCCTATTAGCCGGTGGAACGCGGCGGGGTTGGAGACTGCCGACCGCGTGCGGGGAGGGGCTCGCCGCTGACCGCCTGGAGCAGGAGAACCGCTGCCAGGGGCGGGGGGAGGCCCCTTCGACACCCCGGGAACGCGGCGGGGCGTTCCGTCCGCCAGGGGCTGAGGACTGCCTCCGATCTGCCCGGAGAGGCGCGGCTGTCGTCCTGTAGAGGGTGGAGAAGTGGCTGAGGAACGAGCTACGGCGTATCAGAGAACCGGCGAGTAAGTTTTTTTTCCTTTAATCTCTCTCTCCTCTCTCTCTCGCTACCGCTCTGCATTGGCCTTTTCCCTCTTTTTTTAAATTATGGTGTTCGTGGGAGGGGAGGTACTGCCCAGTGCAGGAACCCCCCCCCCCCCCCCCCTATTTTTAATTGTTGTTGTTTCCCTCCCCTTGCCCCTCCCTCTTTTTTTAAATTATGGTGTTTGTGGGAGGGGAGGTACTGCCCAGTGCAGGAACCCTCCCCCCCATTTTTTTTTGTTTCCCTCCCCTTGCCCCCTCCCTCATCCAGGTTGATGGGGATGACCTGCCGGCAGACTGCGCGGGAGGCGCCCCCCCCCAGGGGATGTACGTCAGGCCGGGGGTCCCCAGCCTGAAAGAACGGGGGAGGAATGTGGCATGGTGGAGGGCGGGACCGGCGCGTGATTACGCACGCCCGGTCCCGTATTAGGCTAATTAAGCCGTCAAGAGGGATAAAGGCCACTCGCAGACGGCGATCGAGAGAGAGAGAGCTCAATTACGGACATGTCCGTCCTCTTATGTGTTTGTCTTTTGAGTTTTCCATTACACCTATTATTTATATGTCAAGCCGGTTTCTCGCCTCTTCCTTGCCCGCGAACATGATCTGTGTTACAACTTACATTCAGTTTGCTTCACTTGACCCATTTCTCCGCAAGAAGTAGCAAATTTAGGCCAGCTCTCTTAATCAGATATACCTAATAACAGCAGCAGGTTTGCGAGCTCTCACTTTTTCCTCTGAGGCATGTGTGAACAATACATACAGGGCAGATTACATCAGCAAAAGGAAAAACAGGCCTTTACTCATATTCATGGCACATTCTGGACAGAAAAGAAAGTTTAATTTCTCACTTTGTTCCCTTTACATGTAATATCTACTCAGACTAAGATTAAATACTCAACGTGTGCAGAGAAAAAAAGTCTTCTCGATTTTAGACATCTAATTTCTTATTGTTTGAAAAGTCCATTTGCGATATCTATAATTCATGTGAAATTTCAACCAAAAATGCATGGCAGCTGCAAAGCTGAAGCTGTTCTCTAAATTTGAGCATTTTGCTGGAAAGTTTGCCTTTGTGTATCTGCGATGTGCTACCTCAGGGAGATCTGCAGTAAAATTACAACTGTTTATCCTTTTCAGAGTCTCCTCAGAGTATAGGAGGACATTTTTTGTCAAGGCGATCGCTCACTGTGAAAAACTCATTAAAACTCAGCTAACAAATCCACTAGCAAACATGGCATGAGTCACATGTGGTTTTGATTCTTTTGCCACCTCTCACTTCAGTATCTGCAAATTCTACAGAGCACACACATATGTCCTTGTGTGGTATATATATATATATATATATATATATACTGTCATATTTATATATACACTCTGGTGGCCAAAAGTTTGGAATAATGTACAGATTTTGGAAATTGGTACTTTAATTCACCAAAGTGGCATTCAACTGATCACACAGTATAGTCAGGACATTACTGATGTAAAAAACAGCATCACTATTTGAAAAAGTCTAGACAGGCCCCATTTCCAGCAGCCATCACTCCACTCCCCTGGCAGTGGTTCTCCCGCTCCAGGCGGTCGGCAGTGAGCCCCTCCCTGCTCGCTGTCGGCGGTCTCGTACCCCGCCGCGTTTCAGCGGCTGGTACTCCTCCACCCCTGGCAACGACCGCTCCAGGCGGTCAGTTAGGAGCCCCTTCGCCCCTTCTCCCCTCCCGGTCGGCGGCTGTTCCTCCGCTTCCAGGCGGCCGGGCTGCTCGTTCCCCGGCAGACAGCCGCGACTGCTCCGTTGGGGTGGACGGTAATGGCGAGAACTCTACAACGGCGTATCCCTCCTCCTTCCCGGATTTCGGCACTAGTGTAAAGGATTTCAATGGAAAGGAGGTGGCGAGAACTGGCTTGACAATGTAAATAATAGTTTAATGATAAACTAAAACAAAACAAAAGACACAAACACACACATGACGGACATGTCCGTAAACATTCTCTCTCTCCCCCCGCACCACCGTCCGCAATCGGCCTTTATCCCTCTCTGAGGCTCAATTAGCCGATAAGGGACTGGGTGTGTATAATCATGACCCGGCCCGCCCTCCGCCCTGTTACAGAGACAAAAAGGTATATTTTATTATTCCTCCGAGGAACAAAACATAGAAATGTACCTTTAAATGTAAACAAGATGTCCTTAGGGTACCCAAATAATGCTCACACAAAAAGAGAGAGAGTGTATACAGTATATAATGTCAGCAGTGCCAGTCTTAGCCTTTTGGATACCCAAAGCAAAAATTTGTGTGGGGGCTTCCGATAGTATGTTCATAGCACATAAAATGTCTTTGAAAGTGTGGGCCCTAAGCAACTTGCTTAGTTTGCCTATAGGGAGGACTGTCACTGAAAGTCAGCCATTCTGTGACAAACTTATAGACATGCTAATTGAAAACAATATTTTTCCAATTTTGTATTAACAGTATTATTTATGTCAAGGTCCACACAGAGTCTTTATTTTTTCACGGTTTTACTATTGCATATTAGTGAAGTAAATCCAAAAAAAAAGAAAGACAATTTTTAGGCTATTTCTTTTAAACCCTGAGATGAAATTTTACAGATTAAGTAGCTTTAACATTATCGAGACTTGTCAATTACCTCAATAAACTGTGAACAGCTACGAATTCCCCACCAACCCCTGTGGTTAATCTTCATGAGGCACTCACTCAATAACAATTCTGTACATGATGTACAATTTTTGATTTGTTCAGACTATTTCCTTTAAAAATCATTCAGGGAAAGAAAAATAGCTCTAACCCTACACCTTCCATTGAGCCATTTAAAAGTCAAGACAGGTAAACAGATTTATTATGAAGACTGCAAACCTTTACTAAGTATATTAGTGAGAGAGAGAGATAGAGAGGGATGAAGAGAGAGAGAGAGAGAGAGAGAGAGAGAGAGAACAAGATAAAGTGACTAATGTGTGCCTAAAAGCCTCCCTAGTTTATTTCATAAAGACAGAAAAAATCAGTAAATAATAAAGGGAGCGTGACTTGCAGAGATGCATGAGACAATGCAGAGAAAGAGACATAGTGTTTCTTGTACATGAAAGAGAAAGAAATATTGATCAGAATTAGTAGAAAATACTACAAAGAAAGGAACAAACATATACACACAGAAATATACTCAATTACATAGTCAATGTGTTTGTGTGAAACATATATTCCCTCTATGTGTCAAAGCTACACTATAATCAGCTTTACAACTGCCTTAATGTTCATTAATGTCAGTGTGTATTATCAATACCATACAATCCTTTCAAAGTTAATGAAAAACCTTGACAAACTTAATGTCACATGAGTTAAGGTACTGTATATAAGACATATTCATCAGATCAACATCTTTATTTTAATCCAGCTAATTTATCCCAAGGATTAATATATTAATTAACAACACCAAAGCCTTTTTCAATGCAGATTCTAAACTCCATGGGGCATATTTAATCATGCAAAAGTTAAGTAACATTACAGTAAAATTTATGAAGGAAATTAAACTGACTTGTCTGCATGTGTCAAGGTAAAATCACAATGTGTTTCAAATCATTTTTGTTTTCAAAGATCTATTCAATGACCAGTTTATTTTGAAAATAAATTGGAATAAAAAACACAAGACATTTTTGGAGATGAGTGGTAAACGTCTCGGTTACGTATGTAACCTCCGTTCCCTGATGGAGGGAACGAGACGTCGTGTCGAAGAAGCGACACTAGGGGTCTCTCTTGAGCGCCGAAAGATGCCTCTGATCTATGAAAAAAGGCCAATGAGAGTTGGCGAACAGTATTTGCATACCCCGCCTCTGGATACGTATATAAAGGCGAGGGAAATACGCTCGTTCATTCAGGATTTGTCTGAGGAGCCGGGAGTGTTCCGGGCACCTCAGCGGCTCGGCTCAGCGACATGGCCGGTAAGACATGACGTCTCGTTCCCTCCATCAGGGAACGGAGGTTACATACGTAACCGAGACATTCCCCGTCTGTCGCTCACTTCGACATTGTGTCGAAGAAGCGACACTAGGGGTCCACTTCAAAACTCGCCATGCGCTGAGCCGTGTACGTGTACTGCTGACACAGAAGCGGGCAGGTATTTCTACGTGCACAAGCGACCAACTGTGCTCAGGCTGCACGTACTCTTCCCCAATGCCCCGAAAAAGCATCAGAATCCTTTTGGTTACCCTAGGGGGGAACAAGGTGACGCTCCCAACTAGGGAACGGGCCAAGCCTGGCTGGGCCTCTTTTCTCTCTATGTTTTCTCGGCATAGAGCAAGAGCAGCTGGGGCCCGTACCGCATCGAGGGAAGTGGGTCTTATCCCGAATTCCTATTCTTTTAGGGGGAAAAGACCCTGCGGAGGCCACACCCTCCCGAAAGGGGAGGTAGAGGTGGCAAAATACATCACATGGCCTCTTGGGTCACATGTGGGAAGAATGGCGCGGTGGTAGATCCAACCTCGAGGAGGGGGGAGTTGCTACAACATGGCGACCGGAGGGCAGACGTTTACCTGATCTTCTGGAGGGCGTGGTAGGAACCTTGGGCACATAGCCCGGTCGAGGTCTTAGGATCACATGTGTATCTGCCGGACCGAACTCCAGGCAAGTGTCGTTAGTAGAGAACGCTTGCAGGTCCCCGACCCTCTTGATGGAAGCGAGCGCAATCAGCAGGGGTGTCTTTTGAAGAGAGGGCCCTGAGCCAACTGATTCTAACGGCTCGGAGGGGGATCTCTGAAGACCGGTGAGGGCCACCGAGAGATCCCAGGAGGGGAACAGGTTTGGCCAGGAGGGATTTAGCCTCCGGGCACCTCTTAGGAACCTGGCGATTAAGTCGTGCTTACCCAGGGACTTGCCGTCTACTGGGTCGTGGTGAGCTGCGCCAGTGGCGACATACACCTTCAAGGTGGATGGGGACAGCCTCCCCTCCAACCCCTCCTGTAGGAACAGGAGCACTGACCTAACTGCGCACCTCAGTGGGTCTTCTGCCCAGGAAGAACACCAATTCACGAACAGATGCCATTTCAGGGCGTAGAGTTGCCCTGTTAGAGTGGCTTGTTTGATCGTGGCAACATTGAGACCGAATCTAACTCCATCCCAAGAAAAGAGATGCTCTGAACTGGAGTAAGCTTGCTCTTTTCTCAGTTGACCTGAAGCCCCAGACGGCTGAGGTGCCTGAGCACCTGGTCTCTGTGGGCGCATAGTAACTCTCGTGAGTGGGCCAGAATGAGCCAGTCGTCGAGGTAGTTGAGTATGCGGCTGCCGGCTTCTCGGAGCGGGGCAAGAGGTCAATCGCTGCGAACCAATCTAGATGCCGGACACAGGTTAAGCGTGAGCATTTTGAACGGGAGTTTGTGCAACGCTTGGTTGAAAACTCGCAAGTCCAAGATTGGTTGTAAGCCGCCGCCTTTCTTGGGTACGATGAGGTAAGGGCTGTAGAAACCCTCCTTCATCTCGGTTGGAGGGACAGGCCCTATCGCATCTTTGGCCAGAAGAGTCGCAATTTCTGCGCGCAGGGACTGGGCATGTTCACCGTATACTGCGGAAAAGCGGACGCCCATGATGGGGGGCGGGGGCCTGGCAAACTGAATTGCGTAACCAAGTCGGATGGTCTGGGCCAGCCAGCGAGACGGGTTGGGAAGTGAAAGCCATGCTTCCAACCTCTGCGCTAAGGGCACCAAGGGGATGATTAATTTTGACGTACCCGGCAGGGCTTCGCAGCGGGGCGGAGCAGGTAGGGCAGCATTGGGTGGCGACAGGGCGACCCGCAGCTGGGGTGCTGAGAAAAGACTCAAAGCACTTACCTTGCTCCGCACACCCGGCAGGGGGCGGGTTAGCGACTGAGGAGGAGGTCTCGGGTAGGCGTCCTCTAGACTCGTCGGAACCGGCCGGCCGGGGGGGCAGTCGTGGGGCTGGAGACGGGTGGTCCATGTCCAGGAAGCCGGGACTGCTGAGATCTGGTGGCAGAGTGCCGTGAGAACGGCATTTGCGGGCCAGGTGACCCAGAGACAAAAGGAAATAGCTTGTTACAGAGAATATGAGAATGTGAAAACTAATTCGACAAAAAATTCTCCTCCCAGCCCTCCACCGGGGACGGAGCGGTCTTACCACCTCCGGAGCTAACATCTTGGTCCCTGGGTTGAGCGTCTACGGACAGCCTGGGAGCCTTCCGGGTCCTCGAGGGGGTCCGTGAGACGGGGGCGTCTGCTTCCTGCGGAGTGCTCGACGCTGGGGCTGAGAGCTGGGCCCGGGTTGAGGTGGAGCAGGGTGTTTCATAGCCGCAGGAGGACGCCCTCGGCGAGCAGACGGGGCATGGCCCATGGCGGCAGGCTTGCGGCGGGGCAGGATGTACAGTGGCCTCCGTCTGCTTCACCGCTGAGGACTGCTGGGCAGAGTCGTCAATGGTGGCGCCGAATGGACGGAGCTGGGAGACGGGGGTGTGGGAGAAGGTGTGCCTTGTCTACCTCCTGCGTTTCGACCAGGTCCAGTCCACAGATGCGTTTCTGGACCACAAGGGGTGGCCATCGCCTGTTCGAGTGCCGGCTCTTCTGACCTCCGTGGCCCGGGGGCTCGGTTGGTCATCCAGCGCAGTTCCTGCAGCACATCAAGAACAGGACTACCCAAGGTGCAAGTTTTGAAGTGCCTTGTCCTGGCGTTGGTTGCAGGAAGGGCCGTGGCGTGCAGAGTGGAAGCGGTCTGGGACCGTTTCCTGGCTTTCTGGGCATGGCTGTGAGCGGCGCACCTGCCCGCGGGACCGATCAAGTAGCCCGGGAAAGCATAGCGGATCTCCGTGCGTCAGGCTCAGGCTGGGCGGCAGACCCGAAGGTGGCGGCCCAGGCGAGTGATCAGCATCCGATGCCGCTGTAACGCTCTCCGATGCAGCAGTGATGTCATCCAATTCTGAAGCAAGCAAGCGTGCCGGGGAGGCGGGCGGTTCGAGGGGATTTACCCGGCGAACAGAGCCCGTCATATTCCCCAAATCGCCTTCATCGCCCGCGGCGCCTGCACCGATCCCGTAGGAAGAAGGCGGAGCACGGGGGGTGGCTGAAGTGGCTTTCTCTCATTACAAAAGAAAGCTGTGCGACCGCAATGCTATAACGGCCATGTTCTCACACTGAGAAGATGAACCATTGGAGAGAATGCTCATCCCGGGCTCAGACGGAAGCAAACAAGCGTGCCGGGGAGGCGGAGGTTCGAGGGGGTTTACCCGGAGAACAGAGCCCATCATTGTCCCCAAATCGTGTTCATCGCCCGCGGCGCCTGCGTCAATTCCGTAGGAAGGAGGCGAGGCGCGGGGGGCGGCTGAAGCGGCTTTCTCTCATTACAAAAGAAAGCCACACGACCGCAATGTTGCCATGGCTATGTTCTCGCACTGAGAACATGAACCATTCTTAAAACGCTGCCTGCGTGTGATCGCAGCCCAGGCATGCAAGACAGCTTTTTATGACCGAGAGAGGTGGGGAGAAATCACCGCATCCAGAAACTACACAGGGGCTGAAATGACATCTTTATAAAGACGCGTCCTGAAAAGGACGTTCAACGCCGCTGTGTAATGCTCTTTCAGAGAAATAAACTCTTTTACAGAGAAAATCACTCTTTCAACTCTTTTAACTGTCGAAGCGCCCAGGGGCAAACTGCACGCTGGCAGTGAAGAGAAAAGCCGCTGAAGTGCACCGTAAATCCATCAGCAAAGCAGAGCGTCAGAGGATCAGAAGCAGGATCAGTTTGTGTCATTCGCAGCTGACTGCATACACACGCCCATCGGCTCCGAAGAAAATTACTGAATGAACGAGCGTATTTCCCTCACCTTTATATCTGTATCCGGAGGCGGGGTATGCAAATACTGTTCGCCAACTCTCATTGGCCTTTTTTCATAGATTAGAGGCATCTTTTGGCGCTCAAGAGAGACCCCTACTGTCGCTTCTTCAACACAACGTCGAAGTGAGCGACAGACGGGGAACACCATTTACTCTTGTCATTGTCAGGCAACACTTAAATCCTTGGTATACAGTATGTTTCCCCCATACCTGTTACTTGTGTCTGGCAGACTGTGGCTACCTCAGTTTAACCCGTGGCAGCAATAAAATACCTTAATTAGATGTCTGATTGGCTTAGTGCTGCCAAACAAGTAATCCTCTTAGGGCCTAATCAGCAGGCTGTGCATAGAATATTTCTGCAGAAGTTTCTCTCCATGAAAGTTTGATTCATTCGAATTCTTAGACAAAGTGTTCCTTTCCTAAAATAAATGTTTACACCAGTTCTATGACCATTGATCTTTTCTTTTAGGAATATTTGCATAAAATATTCTAAATGAATGGTGATATATCATTGTGTATGCAGGTGTTAAGCAGATGTTTGGGGACTGCAGACACTTATAACCCTATAGTGTCAAGCTTACATAATGTACTAATAAAAATGGCATAATTCTCACTATAATTCCTTCATTTTTCTTTTGTCTATTATGTTTTGAGGAAACTTGATAGCAGACAGAAAAGTTCAAAGAAGGGCTTTATTTTTATGGAAAATGTAGATGAGAAAGAAAATGTAGTAGACCTCTTACTGCAAATCTATACAGTAAATGCAAAACAAATAGCATTTGAATGCGCGTGCATTCACTGGGGACATTATACACATATACACTCACCTAAAGGATTATTAGGAACACCTGTTCAATTTCTCATTAATGCAATTATCTAATCAACCAATCACATGGCAGTTGCTTCAATGCATTCAGGGGTGTGGTCCTGGTCAAGACAATCTCCTGAACTCCAAACTGAATGTCAGAATGGGAAAGAAAGGTGATTTAAGCAATTTTGAGCGTGGCATGGTTGTTGGTGCCAGATGGGCCGGTCTGAGTATTTCACAATCTGCTCAGTTACTGGGATTTTCACGCACAACCATTTCTAGGGTTTACAAAGAATGGTGTGAAAAGGGAAAAACATCCAGTATGCGGCAGTCCTGTGGGTGAAAATGCCTTGTTGATGCTAGAGGTCAGAGGAGAATGGGCCGACTGATTCAAGCTGATAGAAGAGCAACTTTGACTGAAATAACCACTCGTTACAACCGAGGTATGCAGCAAAGCATTTGTGAAGCCACAACACGCACAACCTTGAGGTGGATGGGCTACAACAGCAGAAGACCCCACCGGGTACCACTCATCTCCACTACAAATAGGAAAAAGAGGCTACAATTTGCAAGAGCTCACCAAAATTGGACAGTTGAAGACTGGAAAAATGTTGCCTGGTCTGATGAGTCTCGATTTCTGTTGAGACATTCAGATGGTAGAGTCAGAATTTGGCGTAAACAGAATGAGAACATGGATCCATCATGCCTTGTTACCACTGTGCAGGCTGGTGGTGGTGGTGTAATGGTGTGGGGGATGTTTTCTTGGCACACTTTAGGCCCCTTAGTGCCAATTGGGCATCGTTTAAATGCCACGGCCTACCTGAGCATTGTTTCTGACAATGTCCATCCCTTTATGGCCACCATGTACCCATCCTCTGATGGCTACTTCCAGCAGGATAATGCACCATGTCACAAAGCTCGAATCATTTCAAATTGATTTCTTGAACATGACAATGAGTTCACTGTACTAAAATGGCCCCCACAGTCACCAGATCTCAACCCAATAGAACATCTTTGGGATGTGGTGGAACGGGAGCTTCGTGCCCTGGATGTGCATCCCACAAATCTCCATCAACTGCAAGATGCTATCCTATCAATATGGGCCAACATTTCTAAAGAATGCTTTCAGCACCTTGTTGAATCAATGCCACGTAGAATTAAGGCAGTTCTGAAGGCGAAAGGGGGTCAAACACAGTATTAGTATGGTGTTCCTAATAATCCTTTAGGTGAGTGTAGTATACTGTATAGTATACTACAGACATACGTAATTGTTGGGTGGGTCCATTATTGCAAATTTTTAGTATGAACCTTGAACCAGACTGAACCTTAGATGTCAGATTGTAATTAGTGTAAAGTGACATGACATTAAGCAGCATAATGAAAATAATTGAGTCAACCATATCCTCTTAGATACACAGATCAGGACAGGAAAATGTGACCACAATGACTGAAACTGTGACAAATTCAAAAACTGGGCTGCTTAATACAGTATGAAATGTGATGAGACATCCTAGGGCATTCAAAAATAACTTAACTACAACTTTGTATTTTGTAATGACAGATCTTTCCTTTGTTGGTCTTTCCTGGGTTCTGTCACATATCAGACTTCATGTAGACTGCCCTGGAGACAGAATGTCATAAATCCACCCACAACACATTTTACAAAGCCACAGATAACAATGGGCATTACCCTTTCTGTAAAAGAAGAGACACATATTGGGAAAGGCCAAGAAAGGCCTTTGGAAATAAAATTGGATTTAGAGGTAGGTCAGCTAGGTTTCAGTAAATGCCACAGTAAAGGCCAGGTGTCTTCACTGTCAGAAACCAGTACATTGAAAGTTATAAATGTGGAAATGTCTGCCATTTATTATTGAAGTATAACATAACATGACAAAAAGACCCAAACCTTTTTGAAGAAAAATTACTTTTAGTAGGGCAAAATGAATTACCTACATGTATTGATAAATAAAACACTTTATACTTTACATAGGCTTTGTTGACTCTATTTTGAGGTGGCCCAGTGCAGCCTGATCTCTATTGCTGTTTGACTAAAAAAGCAAAAAAGACCCTACAATGTGTAGATGTAAACACCAGTATCAGCTTTATTTATTTGTGTCCTTCAATATCCTGTTAAATCCCTTCTAAGTAACAGCTTGCTTAATACTTAACGCTGATGCACGGAGGTATTTCTTCAGTAGAAGGGCCTGATGAAGTTGTCACATCAAAATAAAATAAGTCTCACCAAAAAAAAAAAAAAAAAGCGATCCATTTTATTTCAGTGTGGGTGAATTATCAGCATAGAAATCATAGTGGCATAGTATGCCTTGAGAAAATAATGTATTTTTAATACATGAATCCTTAATGTTAAATATAAACTAACTGAGCACTTTATTAGGAACACTATGGTCTTAATAAAGCACCTGACGTGGTCTTCTTCTGTTGTAGCGCATCTGCCTCAATGTTCAATGTGTTGTGCATTTTGAGATACTATTCTGGTCAATACAATTGTTCAGAGTGTTTATCTGAGTTACTGTAGCATTTCTGTCAGCTCAAACCAGTCTGGCCATTCTCTGTTGACCTCTCTCATCATCAAGGCATTTCCATCTGCAGAACTGCCATCACTGGATGTTTATTTTTGTCACCATTCTGAGTAAACTCTAGAGACTGTTGTGCATAAGACTGTTGTGTGTGAAAATCACAGGAGATCAACAGTTACAGAAATACTCAAGTCAGCCAATCTGGCACCAACAATCATGCCATGGTCAATAATATTTTTTCCCCATTCTGGTGGTTAATGTGAACATTAATTGAAGCTCCTGACCAATATCTGCTTGATATTATGCATTGCACTGCTGCCACACGATGAGCTGATTAAATAATCACATGAATATATAGATGTACAGGTGTCTCTTAATAAAGTGCTCAGTGAGTGTATATTTCCTAAACAATTTTAAATAAACAACTGGCAATCTGAAATCAATTCATAAATGTATCTCCTGTAAGCATTCACTGGTGGGTGTGTTTGGACTAAACGTCTAGGTAACTGTTGTAACCTCCATTTCCTGATGGAGGGAACGAGACGTTGTGTTGAAGAAGCGACACTTGGGGTCTCTCTTGAGAGCCTTGCACATCTCTGAACTTGAGAAAATGGCAATGAGAAATTGGCAGACATAATTTGCATGTCCCTCCCCCAGACATATGGGTATAAAGGGAGGGAAATATGTGTCTGTCAATTCAGGTTTTGCGCTGAGGATCCGAGAATGAGGTTCGGCCATAAGTAAGCAGTTTAAGCGTTTTCTTAGGTACTGGTAACTAGAGCATGCTGGATAACGTATTTTTATCGGAGGTTTGTTGATGTTAATAAATATATATAATATGCTACGATTGTGTTCAATTAATCAAAGTTTTTTATATTTGTATTTTTATAATTTTGTCCAATTAATCAAAGTTTTTTATATTTTTATTTTTAAAATCCTCTATAGAAATCTATCGGACTACCCAACGCGTCGAAAAATGACGCCAAAGGTATACCCAGGACGTTAAAATGTGACGCCAAGGGGTCCTGTTAAAAGTGTCAATATGTGATGAGTTGGGTGTGAGAATGTGTTGACAGAGAAGTTTCAGTACCCGTAGTGGGTCTGATCGGGTAATTCCTTCACTGAATTCGCAGACCAGAGGACTAGGGAGGAGTCATCCAGGGAGCCGAGTTAGTGGGGTCTCCTGGGATAACAGCGCACGTGATAGCCTCAGTGGAGAGGAAAGGCACTAGATGCAAAACCCAGTCAGTTGTTCCACGTTACCAAGTTCTACCGGCTTGGGCCTGAAAAAACAAGGGTCGAGACCAACTCAACCCTGAGATTGTAAAATCTCGTAAAGGTATTGGGTGTTGCCCAGTCCGCTGCTCTGCATATTTCTGCTAGGGAGGTGCCATTGGCCAGTTCCCACGAGGATGCCACACTTCTAGTGAGTGTGCGCGAACCCGCAAGGGGGCAGGCATGGCCTGGGTGTGATAGGCAAATGCTATGGCATCAACAACCCAGTGGGAAAGCCTCTGTTTGGAGACAGCGTTCCCTTTCCGCTGTCCACCAAAGCAGACAAAGAGCTGCTCAGAACATCTTAAGTTCTATGTGCAGTCTACATAAGTAAGCAAAGTACGCACTGGACACAGCAATGAAAAGGCTGGGTCTGCCTCCTTGCGGGGCAGCACTTGCATGTTCACTACTTGGTCCCTGAAGGGGGTCGTAGGAACCTTGTGCACGTAGCCTGGTCACGGTTTTAGGACGACATGGATGTCTGACGGACTGAACTCCAGACAGGTTTCGCTGACAGAGAACACTTGCAGGTCCCAAACCCTCTTGATGGAAGAGGGCCGTCTTCAAGGAGAGGGCTTTGAGCTCGACTGATTCTAGTGGCTCAAAGGCGGGTCTCTGATGGCCCAAGAGGACCACTGAGAGATCCCAGGAGGGGAAGAGGGTTGGCCGGGGAGGGTTCAACCTCCGGGAGCCTTTAAGTAACCTAATAATCAAGTCAAACTTACCCAAGGACTTGCCGTCAACTGCGTCATGGTGGGCCATGATAGCGGCTACATACACCTTCAAGGTGGAGGGGGACAGCCTCCCCTACAACATCTACTGTAGAAATGAGAGCACTGCGCACCTCTACGTGTCTTCGGACCGGGAATAACACCAATTTGTGAACAAGCATCACTTTAGGAAGTAAAGAGCTCTGGCTTGGTTGATCGTGTCTATGATGGCAGGTAGTAGGCCACTTAGATCTTCGGCATCCCATCCAGGGGCCAGAGGTCTGGGCACGGATGCCAGAGGGTGCCCTGTCACTGAGAAAGAAGGTCCTTCCTCAGGGGAATTCGCCAGGGAGGGGCTGTCGCGAGGAGCACGAGATCCGAGAACCAAGTCCGAGTGGGCCAGTAGGGGGCCACCAGAGTGACTTGTTCCTCGTCCTCCCTGACCTTGCACAGCACCCATGCAAGAAGGCTCACTGGGGGAAATGGGTACTTGCGCAGCCCCCGGGGCCAGCTGTGTGCCAGCATGGCTCTCCCGAGGGGAGCCTCCATTAGGGAGTACCAGAGCAGGCAGTGGGATGTCTCCTGGGAAATGAACAGGTCTATCTGTGCATTGCCGAACCATTGCTGGACCACCTGGGTGTGGAGCCTCCACTCTCCACTGAGCGTACCTTGTTGCGACAGCACGTCTGCTGCCGTGTTGAGGTTGCCCAGGATGTGAGTGGCGTGCAGCGATCTAAGTCGCTGCTGGCTCCAAAGGAGGAGATGGAGGGCGAGTTGACGAGAGCGTACGCTGCCAACCCCACGCTGATGGCGGCCCGTGCAAGCATGTTGGCCATCTGGGTATCAGCCTCGGGCTGGGTGTGCTGATCCGAGGGCGGCAGTCCAATCGAGTCTTCCGTGTCAGATGCCGGAACGCACTCCGATGAAGCAGTGAGCTTGTCATCCAGCTCGGGGGGGCTCGAGGGGGTAAGCAGACTGGCCGTGAAGCAGTTACAGAAATACTCAAACCAGCATTGGCACAACAATCATGCCATTGTATAAATCACTGAGATCAAATTTTTTCCCCATTCTGGTGGTTGATGTGAACATTAACTGAAGCTTCTGACCCATACCTGCATGATTTTATACATTACACTGCTGCCACACGATTGGCTGATTAGATAATTGCATGAATAAGCAGATGTACGGGTGTTCATAATAAAGTTGCCGGTGAGTGTATATAATGTATACAGAATATATATATATATATATATATATATATATATATATATATTAAAACAATATCACACGAGCAAGAGAGCTTCAGCTGCAGGTTCTAAGCTGTGCTAATATAAGGACATACAGCACTCTTGCTCGAGTGATATTGTGATAATTAAAAACTGAACAAGTTATTGCAGAAACAAGGATGTGTGTGTGTGTGTGTGTGTATATGTGTGTTTGAGAGAGAGAGAGAGAGAGAGAGAGAGAGAGAGAGAGAGAGAGAGAGAAAGAGCAATTGAGCATGTGAGATTACCTGCGTCTGTTGTGACTCCCAAGCAGAGATGAACAGTAAAGCTGTTTAACTCTATTCTTCAGCTGTAGTGTAGTACTCATTAGACTGCTGAAGATAATGCCATTTTGGTTAAATACATCCTATTTTCTCTGTGTAAAAATAGCCATCCAAACAGGGGTATTCCTACCTATTTTGCAGTTGTCTGTAGGGGTCTGCAAGAGTCATGCACTATAGAAACTGTACTCCCCTCCGCTACGATCATTTTTGTTTACACCTCCTCTGGAAACTCTGTATCCAAAAGTATTAGGTAAGTGTATGTGTGATTACTCAGTCTTTTGTGTCTCGCAGCAATGATAAGCCTTAATGTTAGTTTAACTCTGTTCCCTAGCTGCAGTCATCCAAGCCAGTGGTTCCCAACCCTGTTGCTGGAGCTACACACTACACATTTTGGATATCCCCCTAATCAAACACCTGATTCAACTCATTAGCTCTTTAGTGGAGACTGTAAGACCTGAACTGGGTGTGTCAGATAAGGGAGATATAAAAAATGTGCAGTTTTGGGGGGCCTCAAGTAACAGGGTTGAGAACCAATGATCCAAGCAATCATGGAGTGAGAGACAATGCCAATGACTTCAAAGAAACTGCTCACTGACTGGCAGCACTGACTCAAATAAACACTCATCTGGCTCATAACACATGAAAATGTTGCCACCTGCTTAACGCCACAGGGAAATGAATGAATAGAGACACATCTATTTCTTTTACACAACTGTGCTACTCTTAAACTTTAATTTAGAACGCCACAAAGACAAGTGGAGTAATACAAACATTAAAGCGTCTGAGTGCTGCTG
The DNA here is from genome assembly GCA_032164185.1 of Moxostoma hubbsi. NCBI lineage: Eukaryota > Metazoa > Chordata > Actinopteri > Cypriniformes > Catostomidae > Moxostoma > Moxostoma hubbsi. The sequence continues at coordinate 31,441,838 of JAVLUX010000003.1, read as the reverse complement.
TTCTGAGACATCACCCTTGGAACGTCTCTTATCCAGTCAGAATCGAGGACCGGAACTAACTACTGCATATATCTATCTCTCTCTCTCTCTCTCTCTCTCTCTCTCTCTCTCTCTCTCTCTCTCTCTCTCTCTCTCTCTATATATATATATATATATATATACTGTATATACACACACACACACACGCACACGCGCACACACACACACACGCACACGCGCGCGCACACACACACACACAGTATATGTATAATTAATTCTATTAGAATTACAGGTCTGCTTCTCAAAAAGGCCAAATACAGCAGCATAAAAACTATATTAATGCTTAATACTGTATCTAACAATAATTTAGTGAAGAAAAATAAGAACATTTTACCATAATTAATAGTGATAATATCTAGTTACTAACATTTAAAAATAATGCTTTCACTACCGAACAGGTTTGTGAACATTTTCAGTTATGTTCTGATTTTGATTTTGATTTTTTTGTTCCTGGAACCGTTTTTAGTCAATGGTCACGTCTTTAGACTATATGTTTCATGATATGGGGCCCTATGGGGTAGTGTTAATTTTGTCACCTATTTTTAATTTAGTCTTAGTCTTAGTCTTGTGCCAAATGTCCTTGTTAGTTTTAGTCATATTTAGTCATACACATATCTTTTTTTGTTAGTCAAGTTTTAGTCGACTAAAAGTCTCGTCATTTTAGTCTAGTTTTAGTCAAAAGAGAATTTAAGGTATCTTAGTCAAGTTTTAGTCAACTAAAAGTCTCGTCATTTTAGTCTAGTTTTAGTCAAAAGAAAACTCAATATATCTTAGTTAAGTTTAAGTCAAAACATTTTAGTCTTTTTTTAAATAAATTATTTCTGAGATAACCATTTCAGTCAAATAATGTTTCACACATCTCAAATATTGGTTAAATGTCATAATTACCTGACAAAATACACTTGTTGAATGATTTGTTGAATTCACTTTGTTAAACGTGTCTGGTTTTCTGATTTAAGAGACACATTCACAAATGATGAACTTGTTCTGAAGAGTATTTTATTTTGAACCAACACAATTCAAAAGCTGGGGCCCAACAGACTCAGATTGACAAATTACAAAGGTTTTTAAAACTGTTTTTGGTTGTCTTTTGTCCCATTTTTCTATTCAGAGTGTACCCAGAAAAACTGAAAAGAATAGGCCTACTGTACTGTAGGCCTAAAATACAACCTATTTAAATTGTAGATTGGTCTTGAGAAATAACAAACAAATGAGATTTAACAAGGCTAACAATAATTATTTCTGCTGTTACTACAGCTGCTGATACTTCAACTTTAGGTTAAACACTCAATTAAACAATCAAGTTCAAAGGCAAGATTTCAACTGTAAGCTAAATCCATTACAAAACTGTAGGTGGATGGATATATTTTATATGACAAAGTAAATTACCAACTTAATGCAAGTTATACATGGTATTGCACACACCATTATTGATGATATTTGGAGAAATATTACATGTAATTGTTAAACTTGATTTCCTTACATATAAATGAGCTTTTATGACTACATTCATTTTGATTATGATGTGAAGACCCACACACGCATGTGGCAAAATAAGTTACATAAAACATATATAACCTGCATAATGTATGTGCCACAACACCATAGCTAACTGGTTAATTTACAGCGTAGATGCCTAAAATCAGCATTAGCTTATGAGACGTTAATTTAAGTTAACTTACCTGAATGTGTGGGTGGGTTAGCCTTTAGATGTCGCTTAAGGTTGGCGGTGTTTTTCCCCGATATTTTTGTCTGCAGTGCTTCCCGTCAGTTATAATGACACATTCTGACTTTTTGTCAATATCATTGTACCTAAAATGCGACCAAATATCGAGCCTCTTCCTTCTACCTAGCATGTCGTCGGCGCTCGTCGCGTGTTCGCCACTGTCTATGATTGTTGTGTTCCTGCTCCATGTAGTTTCGTGTTGCAGCCACAGGAGTATGAGACCTGTAACCGTTACTTGAGCAACAGCGCAAACTCATTCGGAATATTTTGAAGGCGTAACAGCTGAATATTCTATCTCATGATGAAAAAGTAGAGACGATTGTATACGAAAATGAAGAGAGATTTTATCTTAGTTTTTATTTTATGCAAAACATTTTAGTCTCGTCTTTTTTCGTCAACAATTATGCATGTTAATTTAGTCTTAGTCAGCGTTTTTGGACATTGGTGCAGTCTCGTTATCGTCTCGTCTTAGTCATGGAAAAAAAGGTCGTTGACGAACATATTTAGTCTCGTCTCGTCTGACGAAATTAACACTACTATGGGGTTAGTGTTAGAGAAGGAAGGCCAAGACATCACCTGCATGCCAGCACTTCTTTAGTTAGTTCTAACCACTATAGCTGTGTGGGGCTTGACATTGTCTCACTGCAGAGTTAGGTCATGATGCCTTGCACAGGGAACAACAAAACTGATTAGTACTCTGTGCCAGGTGACATGATCAAGAACTGCTCCCTCGTTGTTCCCTCAAAAAGCTGTGATTAGTAAGCTGCCTCATTGTACACACTATATTAATGGTCAAAAGGCTAAAAAGAAATGAACAAACTATACTGATGGTAAAACTCCAGCATAAGCCCATACATGTATTGACACTCAAGCCAAAACTTATTTCTGAGCTCTCCCAGCACTTACTTTCCTATAAAATACACAATCAACTCTTCTTCATTATGATGAAATCCCCAGAGCCTTTTTCTAAATGGTTTAAGATGAGATATGGCAAAAAAAACAGCAACCAATTACCAAGAAGCAGCAACATTACCAGCAACCAATACACTCCGGAGAACAAAACAAATCACTTTGATATCCAGAAAGGCATTGCAGCATCTAAGCTCTGTGCTGAACAAGCTGCATCATCTGGCATCAAAGTGGTGTGTGTTTGGCTATGGCATAAAATGAGAGCCAGAAGGGGTCAAGGGGCTTACAACAAAGCTGCAACCAAACAGAGCTAGTTTTACTGAACATAAAAGCATTTTTAGTGAGTGAACGGTAAGAGCTGTTGTACAAGGGGCTAGAGGATTGTTAGTGTGAGGGGGGGGAAGCATAAGCTGTGGCTCTGATTGACACAATGCGCACAATGTATCCTGCGTAACACAACAGCCATTGTGTTGATGTAGTAGGCATCATTACTGTGAGGCAGTCATTAAGGTTCAGCATCTCATGGGGATATTGTATTTAAGCTGTAATTGCTGTTAGCCTCAACACAAACAAACCTTTTCAGAGGCATCAGTGTTAATCCATGCATTTGTCTCAGTGTTGTTGTTGTCTTGTTGCTGTTCAACAATGATAAAGGATTTATGGCAAGAATGGAAGCAAGCAGAAAAAATTAACGCAGCTCAATCTTTGAAAGAAGTCAGTCTGAGGGGCTTCACTACACAGCATTAGTAATAACAGAGATTGACATCGTGCAAGCACAGAACATGAATGACAAAATGTTTGCTATGGATGTCCATGGCAAACATATTGTCATTCAAATCACACATCATTATTTTATTCTCTCTCAAAAACTCATGGGGCCCTATTTTAAGAGCAGCACATCTTAACTGTAGTGCTATGTGATATGCCAGATGCTTTAAGTCATTTTCATGCAAGCACACACTAAGTCTTAGGAGTGAAAGCCAAGGCCCTCCACTAAGTGACACAAAAAGCACAAGCAATATAAATGAAGACATACTATATATTATAATTAGGTGTAAATGGACTGAATGCAGTACATTAGAAGACCATAAAATATAGACATTTTGTGTATTATGTTATATTGCACAGTAACTGCATCCTTCTTTAATGCCAGGTGTGTATAACTCTATAACACGTTCTTTATATTGTAATGGAAAAAGTGGTGTTAAGGACTCATTTGACAGGCTCCATTAAAAAATAATGCAAGTATAATTACTGTAATCACGTTGTCCTCCTGACTCACAACATCATGGCTAGTATTAACTGCAATTGTCCATTTTATGTGGGAAGCACGTGGTTAATACTGTTGCCTCACGGCAAGAAGGTCCTTGAATCAAGTCACTGATTTCTGTGTGGAGATTGTATGTTCTTTCCATGTAGGCATGGCTTTCCTCCAGGTGATCCGATTTCTTTCACAGTCCAAAAAAATACAGGTTGGGTGTACTGGGAACTCTAAATTAACCGTAGATGAGATAGTGAATATGTTTTTCTGTCTAAACGTGTTTGCCCTGTGATGGACTGGCCTCCTGTAAAGGGTGCTTCCCTGCCTTTGGCCCAAGATAGCTGGGATAGTCTCCAGTGACCCTCTAGGATAAGCAAGTATAGCAAACAGATGGATAATTTGATGTTCCACTGTAATAATTTGGACACTATAAGTGAGGCCAAATGGTTCTGAGCATGGTGAGTAACAGTTCCAGAAGCACTTTAGCACTGTTCGGTATGGTCCAATTACAAGCCGCTCCCTGCCTGGATCTCTCAGTATGGTTAGCTAGCTGTACTCAAGAGAGAAAACAATGCTGGTAGAATGGTTTTTGGCGACTCACAATTGATTACTTGCTTAGTCAGTCCATTATAATCCTCATTTCACAACACCAAAATGAAAAAAAAGCAGTTACTGTTTTTTAAAACAAAAATAGCACATAAGGAATTAATTTTCAATGGATTTCTCACAAAAATAGCTAATTAGGCTTTGCACCACTTAATTTACATGGATATCTCATATTTTTTTGGTGAATACACCCACAGTTTACCCACAGCAGTTACGTCCAAAAATACCACGTACACTCCCACACTTGCCCAGTTGTGTGCTTTGGCACAACAATTACACTTTCATGAAAATCTGATAATACATAGTGCACGATCGTAGCACATAGCCCTGTGCCTTCATGGGTACAAATATAATGCAGAGCCTGTGGAATCCTTCCAAACCTATAATGTGATACATACACACATGGGACACATATATTTGCCAGGTTCAGTGTAATTTTCTTTAATCTGACATTCAAAGCCATTCTATCTGCAACTGCTCCATCATAATCAGTCATTGTAATTTAGAAATCCAAACACTTGAATCTCTGTTCATTTGGCACAAGAGTGGATTCTTCATATGACCCAGAGAAAATAATGAATGCTGGTCTGGTGTGAGGAGGATGTGTTCCATCTCTCCACTCTGTGAAACTGTGACCATGTAATTAGCATGAGTGTGGATAACTCACATAGGAAAGCAGATGGGAATGAGATGGAGAAAAGAGAAGTGGAAGTTCTTAAGACAAACCACAGCCAACCAGGACTCAAGGACTACAGGGGCGCATCTGATTTTAATCAGGGCCTGAGTGAAAAACAAGAAACTCAAATGAAAAGCAGCATACAATCGGTAACAACTTCACAGAGATTATTAATGGGAAGGGTGTGTTTAAAATACTCTGACCAAAGCATTCAACATCATGGTAACAAAGATGTTAGTTACACACTCTGTAACAATTAAACATTGCCAATATACCCATTTTAACATATCAATACTGCCATTAGGAAATATTCTATAATAAATCTTGGAGGAATTAAAAGGACATGTTTTCCATCAAAGGCATTTTTCCACTCATCCAAGTGGCTTAAGCAGTTGTCTGAGTTTCATGGCATTTAAGGAATAGTTCATCCAAAAATGAATATTGTCTTCATTTATTCACCCATTTGTCATTCCAGACCAGAATGGCATTCTTTCTTAAGCATAACATAATTGCCAATACAATGGCAGTGGGCAGTGCCGAAAACCCCAAAAGTATAATGAAAGAATTCCATACGATTAGAGCATTATATTCCAATACTGGAATATTGGTTATTGGTGTTAAACATTTTACATTTACATTTATGCATTTGGCAGATGCTTTTAACCAAAGTGGCTTTCAGTGCACTTATTACAGGGACAATTCCCCTGGAGCAACCTGGAGTTAAGTGCCTTGCTCAAGGACAAACTTGCTCAAAGATAAACAACCCAAAATTTAAATCATTTTTCAGTGAAGATCTTGACGTCTGTTGTATGATCATGTGTTCATGCTTTTTCTCATTGCGTCAATCTTTTCACAGAAATATTACTTAAATTTCAGTTTGTTTCTCACCAAAACCTCCATAAAATGCCTGAATACCTAGAATATGATACATTAATTGCATGTACTAATTCTATTATAATTTTGGTTGCATTTTATGCTTTAGAGTAAAGCATTGTTCACTGCTATTGAAAAGACAGACTACAATATTCAATAAAACATCTGCTTTTGTGTTCCACATAAGAAAGATAGGCAGATTTGGAATGAAATGAGTTTGAGTAAATTAAAATAATTAACATTTTTGTGTGTTCTAGTTTAAATATCAATTACGGCACTTAACTACTTACAAACAGACATTGTTTGTGTTGAAAATATAACATGAAAATTCAATTGTGCTGTGAGAAACCTGTACCAGAACTGGCTTGTCTGAATCATTTTTACTTCTATGGAACAATATGCTTTGTTACTCCTCTCAGGTAAACATAGAGTTATGTGGAAAAATAACCCCAATAACAGCCTGACAATTGCAGTAAGATGGCACTGCAATAAATATGCAATGTGCTTTTCAATACCTGAAAACAACTCTGTCATCATTACCGAGACTGATAGCTCAGAAAAAACACAAACTCTGCTAATGTCTGAACCATTAACACACACATTAATTCAAATTTTGAATAAGACATTTCTCATATTTTTTAAAGAGGTTGAGGGAGACAGTGAGTGTGAACAATTTGCTGTTCATGCTGGTCAATTCTTTACTTAATGTAAGAAAACATGGACAGGCATTTCTCTGCTCATGAATTTGTCAGAACACTCAAAGAAAGCACAAATATATTGAAAGGCTCAGACCTCTATTGTGAGCATTTTTTGATTTTTTTGTGTTCTTGTAACCCCTTATAAAGTATGTGTGCTTTAATCAATTTAAACTTTGCTAATTTTTCAGAATAATGTGCTAATTTGGGCTGATACATCCAGGTCACACAAAAGCATACTGAATATGCAAAAATATATTTTTGATTGGATTTTTGACAGTGATTGGATTGGCTTAGCAGTAGACACATTCAATGGATCTTTGAAGTTTGAAGTTTCCTGTCCCTTAATATCTTTTATTAGTAGAGACAAGGGCTCAGTAGCTTGGGTGAAGCGATCTCTCTTAGAGAGAGAGATAAATAGAGAGAGAAGTGCACATGAGTACACCTGGATTTCTAACATTCAAACTACAAGAGCTTGTTTATCTCCCTCTGCAGACCCAGCTGAATGTCTGAGATAATGTGAATGCTTGTCGGTGGCAGCAGCCCTTGAGGCAGCCCTGAGGTTTTTGATTGAGGAGGATGCTGTCAGTTGCTCAATACTAATTTGGGGTAAATACTGTACTGTTCCCTGGGATTAGTATCAGTGTATTAGTGGTCAGTGATAGCTGTGTAAGTCACATTATCACACTTACTGGCATCACAGGACTTGAGAAAAAACATTGATTCATTTGTCCATTCTATTGAAATCTCATAAATCTCATGTTCGTGTTGCTGATGATTCTTCACTTTTTCCCCTCTGTTCAACAGTTTATCACATTAAACAAATTGTCTGTTACTGTCGTAAACTCCATTCCCTGATGGAGGGAATGAGATGTTGTGTTGATGTAGTGACACCAGCAGTTGCTCCTGGGAGCCCCCAAGTTCTTCAGATCTTTAAGACTATGCCAATGAAAATTGGCCAGTGGAATTTGCATGCCACTCCCCCGGACATACGTTATAAAAGGAGAAGTAATACCCACTCTCATTCAGGTTTTGAGCTGAGGAGCCAAGACAAGGTCCCGGCCATTTCAGTGTCTAGTACAGCATTGTGGCAAGTGGGACACAAAGTCTCGTTCCCTCCATAAGGGAACGGAGTTTACGACAGTAACCAAGATGTTCCCCTTCTGTCACTCACTCGACGTTGTGTTGATATAGTGACACTAGGAGTCCCTATAGAAAAACGACACAACTGCAGAACCATGTTACGTGAACTGCCAATCCAGGTAACAAACAAGCTGCTGCGTGCGAAATGGCAGGTGTATCAGACTGCACGTAACCTCCCCCAACGCCCCAAAAGATGTCATGAAGTTCCCCACATCCCTGAGAGGGGGAAGCTACATAACTAGCATGGGAGCAGGCTGTGCCAGTTGAGACCTTTTCTCTCTATGATTTAGATTTTCTCTATTATATGCATCGGGGAAGACATTCTTTTCCTTTCCTATTCTTTCAGGGGGAAAAGACCCAGCGGAGACCATATCCTGCCCATAAGAGGAGGTCAACATGTGGCAGTACGACCCATGGGCTCAACATCCGCACATGGAAGAGGCGAGGTGGTAGGTCCTGCCTCGAAGGGGATGAACTTTACAAACACAGTGACGGGGGGCAGAGAGAGCTCTGTCCAAGGGAGACGTGGGTCTGCCAAAAGGGAGACCTTACCGTGAAAATACATCACAGGGGGTTACCGGAGTAATCGGTACCTGTGGAGCACCAATCCCAGTACAGGGCATATTAAGTACAGGGCTGAATTTGCGAACCACAGGGCTAGGGATGAAAGACATACAGGGTCCACAACTTCGTGAACTTGACTGGTGGTAAAAGTGCACGTTTTCACCTCGGGGGGAGGGGAAAGGCCCTATACACAAGCGATACACCTGGCCAGCTGTTACGTATTACCAAATTCTACCTGTTCATACCTGAAAGAACACAGGACAAAACCGGCTCAACCCAGAGATTGTAAAATCTCGCAAAGGTATTGTATGTTGACCAGCCCGCTGCTCTGCAGAGATCTGGTAGAGAGGTGCCATTGGCCAGTGCCCACGAGGATGCCACACTCCTTGTAGAGTGTGCTCGAACCCGCAAGGGTGCAGGCACAGCCTGGGTCTGGTAGGCCAATGTGATGGCATCCACGATCCAGTGGGCAAGCCTCTGTTTGGAGACAGTGTTCCCATTCCGCTATCCACCAAAGATACAAAGAGCTGCTCAGAGCATCTAAAGCTCTGCGTGCAATTCAAAAAAATGCGCAAATCCCACACCACACACAGCAACGATAAGTCTGGGTCTGCCTCCTCCCAGGGCAGCGCTTGCAGGATCACCACCTGATCCCTAAAAGGGGTTGTGGGAACCTTGGTCACATAGCCCGGTCGGGGTCTCAGGATCATGTGAGAGTTTTATGGACCGAACTCCAGGCACGTTTCACTGACAGAGAACAATTGAAGGTCCCCGACCCTCTTGATGGAAGGGCTCTGTGCAAGTAGGCTCACTGGGGGGAACACGTATTCGCGCAGCCCCCGGGGCCAGCTGTGTGCCAGTGCATCTGTGCTGAGGGGTGCTGCTGTCAATGCATACCAGAGCGGGCAGTGGGAGGATTCACAGGAAGCGAACAGGTCTACCTGTGCTTTGCCGAATCGACTTCAAATCAGCTGGACCACCTGGGGGTGGAGTCTCCACACTCCGCTTAGCTTCGCCTGCCGTGACAGTGTGTCCACAGTGGCGTTAAGGCTGCTCAGGATGTGAGTGGCCCGCAGCAACCTCAGCTGCTCTTGACTCGAGAGGAGGAGATGACAGGCGAGTTGCAACATTCGAGGAGAACATACGCTGCCTTGGTGATTTATATACGCTGCTGTCGCTGTGTTGTTGGAATGGACCAACATGTGCTTGCCCGACAGCCTCCTCAGGGCGAGCAGTACAGCCAGCAACTCTAGGCAATTGATGTGCCAACACAGCCATGGTCCTGTCCAGGAACCAGCAGCTGCGTTCCCATTGCACACGGTGCCCCAGCACGACTTGGTCTGTGGTGACCACGACACATATGGACACATGCTGTAGGGGAACATGCTTGCTTGTGAAGCGCTCCATGCCAAAAAAAAAGAGATGCTCTGAACTGGGGAGAGCTTGCTTTTTTCCAGTTGACCAGAAGCCCTAGACGGCTGAGGTACGTAAGCACCAGGTCCCTGTGTGCACACAGCCATTCTTGAGAGTGTGCTAGAATTAGCCAGTCATTGATGTAGTTGAGTATGCGGATGCCCACTTCCCTTAAAGAGGGAAGAGCTGCCCCTGCGACTTTCATGAAGACGTGAGGGGACAGAGAAAGGCAGAAGGGGAGGACCTTATACTGATACTTCTGGCCATCGAAAGCAAACCATAGGAAGGGTCTGTGTTGAGGTAAATCCGAGACATGAAAGTACGCATCCTTCAGGTCTACCGCCATGAACCAATCTTGATGCCAGATGCACTTAAAATGTGTTTCTGCGTCAGCATCTTGAATGGTAATCTGTTTAAGGTCTGGTTCAGAACTCGCAGGTCCAAGATTGGGGCAACCTATAGCCTTTCTTTGGCATGATGAAGTAAGGGCTGTAGAACCATTTCCTCATCTCGGCTGGAGGGACAGGCTCTATCACACCCTTGTGAGAATGGTCATGATCTCTGCACGCTGGGTGGCACCATTCTCACCCTACACTGAAGTGAAGCGGACAGCGATGAACCAGGGCAGGTGCCTGCCAAACTGATTTGCATCCTGGTCAGTCACTGCGACGGGTTGGAAAGCGTTAGCCATGCGTACAAGCTCCGGGCAAGGGGCACTAAGAGGACGATCGCATCTGACATATCTGGGGGAGGGGCCTTGCAGTGGGGGGAGCAGGCAATGCCACGTCGAGGAGCGTTGCTTCGACCCGAGGTGGCTGCGCTGAGGGGTACCTCAAAGCACTTACCTTGCTCTGCATACCTGGCATAGGGCAGGTTAGCAAATGAGGAGGAGGGCCTTTTGAGCCATCCTTGAGACTCATTACAACAAGCTGGCCATAGGTGTAGCGCGGCAGGGCGAGCAAAGGCAGGGGGTCCACGTTCGCGGGGCCCTGTGCGAGTGCTCGGTGTCTGGCGGCCGTGGCAATGGCAGCCATAGACACTGATTATATGACCCAAGGAGTGAGGAAACCTATCTTTTTAAATAATTTTTTTTTATGTAGAATATCCTTTTTTTTTATTGAGCAAAACACAAATTAACAAGACATAGCAGCTTATATATATATATATATATATATATATATATATATATATATATACTGTATATATATATATACACACATACATACTTACATATACACACATATATACATACATATACACATAACAAAACACTAAATTAAAAAAAAAACAGAAAAAAACAACAAACAAACAAACTTATAGATATAGTAGTGTCTACATGTATTGTGAAAAGTTTAACGAAGGGGACGATCTTTACAAACACAAATACAAAAACCTCTCTTTTTTTGACAATGTGGGTACACATTGTGAACACAACACAAAAGGAAACAAAAGATTTACCTTCCGGCCCTCCACCGAATGATGGAGTGGTCCAGGTACCAGCTCCGTAGTGGACATCTCTCTCCCTGTGTCATCCATCTCAGGGGCGCTTAGGAGCCTTCTGGGTCCTCATGCCAGGCAGTGAAAAGGGGGGCGTCCCCTACGCTGGGGCTGAGAACTGAGAACTGGGCTCGGGCTGTGGCGGAGCCGCCTGTGCTTTCGCTGCCGCAGGGGGATGTCCTCGGCGAGCCATGCCAGGGCAAGATGTGCTGTACAGTCTCCGTCTGCTTATTCACCACCGAGAACTGCTGGGCAAAGTCCTCAATGGTGTCACTGAATAGGCCGATCTTGGAGATGGGTACGTTGCAAACTTTGTCGGCGTCCCTCATCTCGACCAGATTCAGCCAAAGGTGGCGCTCCTGGACCAACAAGGTGGACATCGCCTGCCCAAGTGATCGTGCCGTGACTTTTGTCGAAATCAGTCACCGAGCACAGCTTCTGTAGCTCATCGGGATGAGGACTATGCACGTGCAGCTCTTTCAGTGCCTTGACTTGGTATATTTGCAGGAGACATCCTGTCCAGCAGCACTGTAGGCTTTGGTCGCCAGAGACAATGTAACCCTACAGACCCTGGAGGTCTGTGCCGGATGATCCCACGAGGTGGCGACGTTTTGCGAGCATAGGTGCACCGCGACTGCCTAAGGGACCTCCGTGTACCCGTGGGCTGCCCCGCTGTCAAGGGTAGTGAGGGTAGCGGACAACCCTAGAATTCGGTTTCGGGCAGCAAAATGTGCCTTCCATGACTTTGTTAGTTCGTCATGCAATCCTGGGAAGAAGGTGCATGGTCTTGAGCGGTGCCCTGAACCCAAGAACCAATAATCTAGCCGCGAAGGTTCAGGGGAGGATGGAGGGTACCAGTCCAACTTGATACTTGCAGTGGCCCAGGCAATCATAGTGGTCAGCTCTGCGTCAGCCTCAGACTGGGCGGGCAGACCCAAGGTGACAGCCCAGTCGTGTCCTCGGAGTCCTACATCACCAGTGCGTTCTCAGATACAGCGATTGAGAACTCATCCTGCTCGTGAGCTCCAAAAGAGCTGGTCTCATCTCGGAACTCAACGGGGGCAAACGAGCGTGCTGGGAACGGGAGGCCCACGGGGATTTACCCCACGAAACAGCACCCATTGAACTGGATGAGGATGAAGTGGATGAGCTCACCGCTGCATCGGAGAGCACGGCGTCTGACGCTGACGACTCCCCTGGGCTGCCGCTTTCGGGCCAGCACGCCCAGGGTGAGGCGGATGCGCAGTTGTCCGATATGCTTGCCCGGGCCGCCGCTAGCGTGGGGCTGGACTGGAACCCTCCGTCCTCCCCACAGCCATCGTGGCTGGATGATTGGTTCCTGGGAACACCGCACCGCTCACAGCCGCGCACACCCCCGGTTCCATTTTTTCCCGGAAGTGCATGATGCGCTGACGTCTATGTCGCCCTGTGCTCCCCTCCAAGGCCTGTAGGATGACGACTACACTGACTGCTAAAGCCTACCGCGCCGTCGGACATGCTGCTTCCGCCCTGCACGCCATGGCCCTCCTGCAAGTCCACCAGGCCAAAGCGCTTAAAGATCTGCACGTGGGTAGCCCTGATCCCGATGTGCTGCAGGAACTGCGCTCAGCGACCGACCTTGACCTCAGGGCCACGAAGGTCACAGCGCAGTCACTTGGGCAGGTGATGGCCACGCTCATGGTCCATGAACGTCATCAATGGCTGAACTTGGTTGAGATGCATGAAACCGAAAAGACTCGCTTTCTCAACACCCCTGTCTCCCAGTTCGGCCTTTTCGGCGACACCGTCGAGGACTTTACCCAGCAGTTCTCCACGGTGAAGAAACAGACAGAGGCGATCTCTCACATCCTGCCCCGCCACAAGTCTGCCACCATGGGCCATGCCCCGTCTGCTTGCCGAGGGCATCCACCTATGAAGAAATACCAGGCTGCTCCGCCTCAACCTGGGCCCAGCTCTCAGCCCACGCGTTGAGCGCCCCGCAGGTTGCAGACGCCCCCCGTCGCAAGGACCCCCTTGTGGACCCGGAAGGCTCCCAGGCGTTCCTGAGACGGATAACCCAGGGACCAAGACATTAGCTCCGGAGATGGTAAGCAGACCACTCTGTTCCCCAGTGGAGGGCCGGGAGGAGAATCCCTTGTTGAATTTATTTAATTTGCCGCACCCCCAACTACCCACATTCTCAATAACAGAGCTATTTCCTTTGTCTCTGGGTCACCTGGCCTGCAAATGCAGTTCTCATGGCACTCTGCCGCCACACCTCAACAGTCCCAGCACGCTGGATGCGGACCCTCCGCCCTCAGCCCCACGACTGTTCCCTGGCTGGTCGGTTCGGACGAGTCCAGAGGATGCCTGTATCAGCCCTCCTCCTCAGTCACGAACCCAGTACGTTTCCCTCCCCTTGCCCCCTCCCTCGTCCAGGTTGATGGGGATGACCCGCCGGCAGACCGCGCGGGAGGCGCCCCCCCCAGGGGATGTACGTCAGGCCGGGGGTCCCCAGCCTGAAAGAACGGGGGAGGAATGTGGCACGGTGGAGGGCAGGACCGGGGCGTGATTACGCACGCCTGGTCCCGTATTAGGCTGATCAAGCTGTCAAGAGGGATAAAGGCCACTCGCGGACGGTGGTGTGGGAGAGAGAGATCGTTCACGGATCATGTGTTTGTATTTTGAGTTCTTCATTAAACCTATGAGTTATATGTTAAGCCGGTTTCTCGCCTCTTCCTTACCCGTGAGTGTGAACTGTTTTACAGTAACCTAGATGTTTCCAACACAGTAAAACAAAAGGACAAATAACATTCAACACAGATGATAATCTGACAACACAGATATCAGAAGAGTAATTAACTTAATATAATATATATATGAAGAAAAATAAATCATAATAAGCATACAGACAGTTAAATACAGTCATAAATAACAGAGGTATGGGGTCATATAATACCAACAATTATATTAAAGACACAGAAATTCGTACAAAACATTCCATATTTTGTTAGCGATTTTGTTGGAAGAGGTGGACAGTGTTTTAATGTAAATCTCTTTGTAAATGATAGAACATTTATCAATGAAGTACTTGGCAAGTAAAATAATTAAGTTACATAAATAATATACATCTTTGTTATTTATCGAAATAACTAAACCCTAATAATACATTCTTAAAATAAAGTTGCAAATCTTTAAGGATACGATATATAATTAATTGGGATATGCCCTGCCAAACTTCTTTTTAGTGTGTGTGTGTGTGTGTGTGTGTGTTCCCCTGTGTCATCACAGTCCCAAAACAGGCACAACACAGTAGGGGCTTTAATTTTGCTTTAATCATCACAACATTTGCAAACATCATCATTCTGCACCGGTAGAACCGAAAGACGCATGGGAGAGCAATGTAACCGTATTTGTCATATGCAAAGACTTTTTTAAAAAGTCAGCGTTTGTATTAAACAATTTGTTGTCAGTAATTTGAGGGATCTCTTTTGAGATCAGATACGATTTTGCTGGCAAATTTTCACAATGCAGCCAGTGAAGGTCGGAAGCTTTGCCATTCTCATTTCCAAACAATTGGCAGTTACACGCAATTCTTCAAGCTCGCTGCATTACGTCCAGCTAATTTGCCAACAAATAGCATCCATTTGTGTGAATCTACGCAGAAAGACAACAACTTGCTCGTGGCCTGTGGTGATTCGCATCCCGAGACGCATGCAAGAACGGATAGAAAACATCAAACAGATGCAAAGCAAAAAGTTTGACAGACTGCCAACAGCCAAGCCGGGCAGACTGCTGATCAAGAGCAAAAACCCACAGCGAAACTAGTCTGGCGCATATACACATGGCAAATTTAGACAACCTGTTCTGACTTCTAAGGGATGGAAAAGAAACGAAGCACTGGGGGATTAATTAACCATAAACAGCATCCAGAGTTCTCCACAATTCATGGGAAAACAGGAGGGCGAGGGTGATGACAGAGCTGCCCCCATGAAGACATTTGATTACTTTAATATGAGTCCAGAACTGTTAGAAACTTTACACAGTCAGAATATAATTCACCCCACTACAGTGCAAATGCAAACCATTCCTAAGATACTAAGGGGATGAAACATCCTCTGTGCTGCAGAGACAGGAAGTGGTAAAACACTTGCTTACCTCCTTCCCATCATCCACAATCTGCAGGAAGAAAAGTAGAAAGAGCAGTTTACAGACTCTGAGAGAAATATTCAAGCCGTGGTCGTGGTCACATCAAGGGAACTGGCAGAACAAGTCACATCTGTTGCTCACTGAATTGGGCAGCAGTTTGGGCTTGAGGTCAAAGTTGCAGGGGGTGGGAGAGGTGTGGGAAACATCAAAGCAGCGTTCTCTCACGGTCAGTCCGATGTTTTAGTGGCCACTGCTGGTGCCCTGCTGAATGCCCTTTGGAAGCGATTTGTCAGTTTGAGCACACTAAACTTCCTCGTGATCAACGACCATGTTTGATGTCAGATTTGCAGGCCTGCTTGGCAATATTCTCTCCCATGCCCAGGTGGCATCCAGGCTCACTGAGATGGATGGGCTCACCCGAAAACTCAGCTGGTGGTAGTGGGAGCCACATTCCCTCGTGGTGTGGCAGAGGTCCTCAGCAAGGTGACTGACCTGGGCAGCATGGTCACCGTTAAAAGCCTGATGCTGCATTATCTCAAGCCACACATAAAGCAGATGTTTCTCAGGGTGAGAAACTGGCTGGGATTCTCAATGGAGGAAATGTGCATTCATCACATGAGGCTTCAGGGAGAGATGCCAGCAGCCATGAGAGAGGGAATCTTCAGAAACTTTCAGAGAGCAAATGTTGATGTTCTACGCACTGACATAGCTTCAAGAGGCTTGGATACACAAAGAGTTGGACTTGACAATTATGATTTTCCAGAGACCCACATGGATTACATCCACAGAGCAGGGCCTGTAGGAAGAGCAGGTGGAGGGGAGGTGCTCAGCTTCGTTACGAACCCATGGGATGTGGAACTTGTGCAGATAATAGAGACAGCAGCCAGGAGGAGAATGTCTTTATCAGGGATGGAGTCAGAAATTAATACACCCAGTCCTAAAACAGATTGAAAATAAACAAGCAAATGTATATTAATAATGAGTCTGTCTTAAATGTATATTCCGGGTTCAATGCATAATACCACAAAAAATTATTTTGACTTGGCTCTTCTTTTCATAAAAAAAAAAGCAAAAATCTGATGCTCTTACAATGGAAGTGAATGGGGACCAATATGTAAACAATACAAACTATTTCAAAAGTATCGACACAAGACATAAACAATATGTGTGTTAACATGATTTTAGTGTGATAACATATGGAGCCAGAAATACGACAAAACAATTTGAATTTGAATTGTGTAAATTTGAATTATAGACCTTGGAATTTTAATTATAAGTGTGATTTTGCCAAATTAAATATTACGTTGTATTTTAAATAGGTTTGAATTCGAATTTTTTAAACTCCAATCCTGGACATTTCATATTTAACCAAATTGATTTTTTTTTTTTATGGCACAATTTTATAAATATGTATTTTCAAACAGCAAATTTTGGTTCTGAATTCTTACACTGTAAATATCCCGTTTAAAAAAATACAGCTTCACGTTTTCAAGATGAAGAAGAAATTAAGAACACCAAATTCAATATTCTAAAATTCAAACCGCAGAAATTCAGATCTACAGAAAGTGGGTCAGAGTTCAAGCTTCCGTGTTCCACAGGGAAGAGTAGAGGGTCTCGGAAAAGTCGAACGGAGCATTTTGGCCAATTACAGGTTGAGGTGCAATAATGCTCTGGCGCGACCGTGATTCAAAAGTTCACCATTCTGACCATGAAGTGGTTCTTAAACTTTTATGATTTATATTTTTATGATTAGCATGTTAGCACATTCTCAGCACATGGTATTTGTTTTAGTATAAAGTATATTTAGTATGAAAGTGATTAGTATGCGTAAGAGTAAACATCACATATAACTCAATAATTAATAGAATTCTACTTCATTCTGTGATCGGAATCCACATCAGACCAAGTCGGATGTTATTTCAAACACCTGTTGGTGTTTGTAAGTGTGTTTTGAGCTCAAGACATGAACATCACAAATGATCATTCAGATGTGTATGATTTAGCAGGTGTGATTACATTATACGATTAATTTCATGCAAATTGTAGGCTTATTGTTAGGCATTTAATGGCTAATTTACACACCAAACTCCTCCATACGTTACAAACACAGTACTGTCATTCTCACACGGAGAGTGCACATCCCTATTGATGTTTAGTCATTATGCCATTTATTTTGACTGTCAGAATCATTATAAACGGAACATTTTACGTGTTCTTGTCATAAATCTTCAAAGCTGCAAAATAAATTTAAACAAGCAGCATAAAAAGGTTCAATTTTGGGTAATGTTGATTATTGTTAATAATAACAATGTAAAAATGTATAAGCCTATTTACTGTTTCATAATTTTATTCATCATTATGGTCATCATTATGAAGACATTTCAATGGCATAATAACATTGCTTACTAACCTTTTCTGTGTAAAGTTATATCTAATTATACAACTTCGTTGTGTAATGTCAAAAAAACTAAAACTCTTAAAATTACGTTTTTAAAAATTATAAGCTTCTTATATTTTGCCTTTAAAAAAACTGGCACCATTCACTTCTATTGTAAATGCTTCACTGTAACCTCGATTTTTTTTTTTTTTATATATATATAGAAAAGGAGGTACTAGTCGAAATTATATTTTGTGCTAATCAAATGTTATGCTACTTATGCCGTTGATTGAGATTAACCTGTATTGAACCCAGAATATTTCTTTAAAAAAAAACTTTAAGATGTATTATATGTATTGTGGGCGGCACGGTGGTGCAGCGGTTAGCACTGTCGCCTCACAGCAAGAAGGTCGTGGGTTCAAACCCCGGTTGCCCTGGCCATTCTGTGTGGAGTTTGCATGTTCTCCCCGTGTCTGCGTGGGTTCTCTCCGGGTTCTCCGGCTTCCTCCCACCATCCAAAGACATGCAGGTTAGGTTAATTGGTGTCTCCAAAAAATTGCCCTAGGTGTGAGTGTGAGTGTGTGTCTGTATATGTGTGGCCCTGCGATGGACTGGCGACCTGTCCAGGGTGTACCCCGCCTTTCGCCCAATGTTAGCTGGGATAGGCTCCAGCCCCCCGCGACCCTGTACGCAGGATAAGCGGTTGACGATGGATGGATGGATGGATGGATATATGTATTGTATTGAACCTTGAAAATAAACCTTTTAAAATAAAACCTTATGAGATAACACTTCTTTTCACTTTTATGGCTAATGAAGGTATAGTGGTTACAATTTACACTAAGGTTCCATTAGTTAACCTGAACTAACAATGAACAATACTTTTACAGCATTTATTTTAATATATATATATATTAAAATTAATGTTAATTTCAACATATAGTAATAAATTTTTTAAATCAAAAGTTGTATATTTTAACCTTTATATACACGGTAATTTTCCCAAACACTCTGACATATTCGGGTCTTTAGAAACCTGGCAATTTTATCTGTCAAAAATGGATGTACAAAATGCCCAGATAGTGAAAATTAAAAAAATATATATTTTCAAGAGAATTAGAAAACAAAATAAATTATATTTAGATATCATACTGTATCATACTGTTCATGTGTTGTACTTGCTATAGTTTACTTCTATGTTGTTTCTTCATCAAATAGTAATGTCAAATGTAATTCAAGTCAGTCACTGAAACAACAGCACCACATTGAGTAAGAAATAACATGTATATTACATGTGTATTATGTGTGTACATGCATACTGATAATACATGTGATATAGTATTTATTTGTATGAATATAGTACTAATTTATCCAGTAATACACAAAGAATTAGATTTCCTGTGATAGTAAACGTATATATATCAAAATTCTTAGAAAAATATAATTTATGGAAGTGAAAAAATAAACAACACTTACATACCTCAGGTCCCTATTCCTTTTGGTGCTCAAACAATTATATATCTATATCTATCTCTCTCTCTCTCTCTCTCTCTCTATATATATATATATAGCAATTTTGGCTTTTTTTGTGTGCCACATTATTTGTAAGAGATAGATTGAAGAATACTAAAGAGGTGTGGGCACAAATCCAAAAGATTTATGAAGTCCATGGGGTGGAGGTCTCAGGTCTCTAAAGAGTTTAAGGACTAAGATTAGTTAATGCACTATACAAAGATTAATAAATGCTGTAAAAAATATACATCGTTCATTGTTTGTTCACGCTACCTAATGCATTAGCTAATGTGTATGTATAGAAACTTATTGTAAAGTGGTACCAGGATAGTGTATCCAAAAATAAAAAATTCTATCATCATTTACTCACCAATTTTCTGCCTAACATCTCCTTTTGTGCTTCTCGCCAGAGAAGAAAATCATATGGGTTTGGAACACGAGGGTGTGTAAAAGTGTGGTATAATTTTCATTTTTGGGTTGACTATTCCTGCTAACACACAAATTGCTGCTGATTGAATTATTTTGTGACGTTTGGAAATATATTTAATTAATATTTGCCAGCCTCCTGCCCGCTGTTATGTGTGGCTTGCAGACCATGGTATTTTGTGAGGTATGTGACCCTGAACAACATGATTTTATAACAAACAGACTAATTGAAAGAAAGCACAAGACCCAGACCACTAAACTCCAAGTGTGGTTAGACTAAAAATGGTTTGAATAAGGCATATTTTCATATTGTGCTGTTTTCTTAGATGCAATACTGGTTTGTTTATGTGATTATTTTAGTGCTTGTAGTGGTTATCTTTTGTTTAATGGGAGTGAATGTGATAGAGAGGTCTGAAAGTGGGGTTTCACGCTTCACTACCAACTGTTTATTATCTCTGCACAACAGGAGGGTTGCCATGAGATAAATATGAGCTTTGCAGCAAGTGTTATTGAGAAGCAAGGTTTTCATAACATTGATTAGAAAAGACATAAACAGTGAGCTGTTCTGATGGGCTCAATTCAAAGGAAAATACAACCAGGTCTGGCTAAACCACAAGTCCATTTTGTAAATAATATGCATTATCTAACACATGAAGGACAGACAAACCATCATGTATACAATGCCCTTGTAACATATCTACACAGTGACCCTCACGTTGTTGAATTTGCAATGTGCAGTAACTAATTGGGTTTGAAAAACAACAAAAACAGTTGGACCAAATTGCATACTCTGCATTTACTCAAGAAGGTAACCTTGTTGGATGTGTGTGTATATAAAACATAGATAAATAGTTTGCATATCTTTAGCTGTTAATTACTGTAAATTAACTTGTCTGGGGATAATTGACTACTTACCTGCAAGTTTGTGAAAGAACAAAACAGAGGTGCATTACCAGACCAATTGTATAGGCGCTACGTAAAATTGGGCACTTTTTAAAACATTCATCCAATATGTAAATCTAAATATAAAGTTAATACTGCACTTTGGCCACAGAGTCACTTGTGTCCAGGGTTGGGGAGTAATGAAATACATGTAATGGGATTGCGTATTTAAAATACCAAATATAAGTAACTGTATTCCACTACAGTTACAATTTAAATAATTGGTAATTAGAGTACAGTTACATTCAAAAAGTATTTTGATTACTGAAGAAATTACTTTGCATTTTATTGTCATTTGTTTCATTTAATATTTAGTCCTTTCAGATGGATACATTTAAACATACAAAAAATGCGATCCAAAGTGCTTTTGAACAGCGGTGAAACACTTTCTTATGATGTGTTACTGTGGCAGGGCGGGGCCGGGTCCTGATAATACTCACCCGGTCCCATATCAGGCTAATCAAGCCTCCAAGAGGGATAAAGGCCAACTGCGGAGGATGGTGCGGGAGAGAGAGATTGTTTACGGACATGTCCGTCGTGTGTGTGTTTGTGTCCTTTGTTTTAACTTTATTATTAAAATATTATTTACATTGTCAAGCCGGTTCTCGCCTCCTCCTTTCCATTAAACCCCTTTACATTTACATTCATACGAGCAGACAGAGAAGTAAGCTTGAAGTTTGGAACAGATGAAATAGAAATAAACCTTGTGTAAATTGTCAGCTTTACGCTAAGCTAAAATGCTATTTCTTATATTTTTTTATCAATAAAATTCACGTTGGATCATAATTTCTTTTTTCTAGTAAGACCTTTGATATTAGGGGAAAAATCATATTCTTGATAATAATTTTTGTAAAAATATCTAAAAATATCTAAACAAGATGTTTTATCAATATAATTTATCAATTTGATTTATCTTGTTTTAGAAACAACACTGCATAAGATATTTAGGTTTTTCAGAGAAAGTATTTTTAACGTGTAGTTTGTCTAACTGTACGGGCAGTTTTTATAGTCAAAACAAATTAAAAAAATCTTCCTGTGCTGAAGAAATAATCCAAAGTATTTATAAAATGTTACTGACCTTGATTAATCTAACGGAATCTGTTACAAATGACATTTTACAGCATGTATTCTGTAATCTGTAGTGGAACACATTTATAAAGTAACCCTCCCAACCCTGCTTGTGTCATACAAATGTGATGTGAACTGTGCAAAAATAGTGCCATTTTAGGGTTAATTAGAGCTCTGTGCACTGTCATCTGTAAGGCTGGAATATTGTCATCAAAGCCATTCACTCGTGACTTTAATCCTTGTGGAATACAAAACATGTTCAACAGCTCTCACAGTAAAGTGACATGACATTTTTGTAAGAACTGTGTTGAACTGTATTTGTATTCTACGAGGATTAAAGCTACAAGTGCATGACTTTGATGATAGTAGTGTCTTATGCAATCACATTTACTCTATAGGAAACTGACCTGTTGGAAAATGTGCCATTCAGCCAGTTCCTTGCTTCTTGTCACTTCAAAGGAAAGTACATAAGCTTTGAAAATATCTTGACTCATTCCCGATTCCAAAAAGAATCTGTGTTTATAAGAGCTTCTTTCCTGGTATCTCACAGAGAGGCATGAGTTATAGAGAGTAGAGAGATGCACACACACAAAGAGTTTCCACTGGACTTTTGTTTAGGACAATGTCTGGTATGTCAAACAGTTAACCATAAGCATTTGGAAACAGATAGCTACATCCCCTTTAAACATTAACCAACTCTGACAAACTGAAACATGAATTAAGTATTTTTTATTTATTTTAATGTTTAAGGCGGACACCTTGAATACTATCAGATTTCATAATGAATATATATAGTATAACCATAAGACTGGACATAATACATGTTAACCAATATTACTGAAGTACATACTTACATCATACAATTGAATAGTGCAGTTTAAATCTAAGTTTGATACATTTACACACATACACTACATAAAATGATGTTCAAACTACTACTATGGTTCATGCACGTCATGTTCTTGAAGAGTGAGTCTATCAAACATATTTACAAAATTATCCTATGATTAAATAGCTCTGAATTTTTACAGAGGTTTTAATTATTTTCAAAAACATTAAAGCAATTATTTACACCAAAATGAAAATGTGTCTTTATTTAGTTACCCTCACATATTTCTAAAGCTGTATGACTTTATTCTTGCTGTGAAAAACAAAAATGCCGAATGTTAGCCTTAGTCACCATGTACTTTCATTGTGTGGAAAAATATACAATGAAAGGTCAGTCTCTAACATTTAGTCGTTTTGTGTTCTACGTAGGAATGAAAATAATACGCATTCTAAACAACTTGAGAGCGAGTAAATGTTGAAAATTCTCATTTTAGGGTGAACTATCCTAAACACACATTAAACATATTTAGCATTAACAAAATAAGTTAATTTAAATGACTTTTAAACACATTTTAAACACTTTTAAAAGAGTTCACAATAAAAATGTTTCACATGCAAATGCCTTTGATACATGATGAATGCGTTATATGTGCTTTTTCTTTCTAAAGGTAACTTTAACACAAATCCCATTCATTTATTCTGTCTTTGTTAGTCACATCTCTGTTAGAAAACTGAAGCAGAAACAAATGTTTTTTTGCCCTTTTTAGTTACTATATGTTTAAACAGTGTTGACATGTTTAATCTCTAACAAGTTTTAAGTCTCATATGTTTGTGGTGGAATGTGTCATAGAGAAGTTCTCCATGCGAATGCGTACCACTTTCCCAGCTGGCGGAGGAGAGTAAAAAATATGGCACGTGAAGACTTGCTTGCAGGCTTTTCTGAAGTTTTCAGAGAGGAAGGCATAAAGAATGGGGTTGACACAGGAGTTTCCATAAGCCAGGCAGTGAGAGATGATGCGAAAGGCAAACGAAGCATCATTCAAGGGGAACTGGCCAAATTCTACCCACATAGCTATGATGTGGTGTGGCATCCAGCAGATGAGGAAAGCAGCGACAACCAACAACACCGTCTGAGCTGTCTACAGAAGAAAGAAAGACAGAGAGAGAAAAACAGCTTGGTCATACATTTAATTATACTTCAGATGAGCATGCATAAAGCTGCTTAGAGTAAAATTGGAGTTATGCAGAAAAAAACACATTCTACAACAAAGAAAGTATGTGTTGTAAATTATCATGGTGGAATTTGGACAAAATTTGTATTGGATCCATTTTTTTTTATTAATTTATTACATCAAAACATATTATTGTGTATGTAGAGCAACATTAATTAATACTGCATTTCGTTGTCTTTGTACTTGTACTCTGCACAATGACAATAAAGTTGAATCTAATCAAAAAAAAAAAAAATTAAGTGTATAAAAAATTTGATGAGCTACGACACCTAATCATAAAATCTAAATGTCATTAAAACTACAAAAATCAATGATGAAAATATGAGTATCATTATGATTAGTTAGATACTGTACCTGTACTCTAGCATGGAGGTCATCTCTCTGTCAGTGGTCACTTTACATTTGTGAAAACGTGTCAATTGAAAAATATTACAGAGCTGAATCTGAAAAGGGCCTAACCTAAGCCTGACCCAAGCACTTTATATAAAAAGCTTTATAGATGCTCATGTGTGGGGTGTCAGGTGCTTTGAAAGAATCCTTCTGCTGTTTAATGAAGCCTACTTTAAATTTTACTTGTAATCTTCTCTCATCATCTACGCACCCTCATGCCATCCCTGATGTGTATGACTTTCTTTCTTCTGCTAAACACAAACAAAGATCTTTAGGATAATATCTCATCTCAGTAGGTCCATACAAAGTTAATTATGGACAGATATCTTTGACCTTCAAATGATTAACTTTGAAGGTCCAAAAAGCACATAAAGGCAGCATAAAAGTAATCCATAAGACTTCAGTGGTTAAATCTATGTCTTCAATAGTGATATAATAGGTGTGGGTGAGAAACAGATCATTATGTATGTCCTTTTTTACTATAAATTCTTTTAAAGTGAAAATGGAGATTTATAGTAAAAAAGGACTTAAATATTTATCTCACCCACATCAATCATATTGCTTCACTATATGAATGTAAAACCACTGGAGTCTTATGGATTACTTTTATGCTGCCTTATGTTTTTATTTTGGCCACCATTCACTTAAATTGTATGGACCTACAGAGCTGAAATAGTCTTCTAAAAATCTTGGTTTGTGGTCAGCAGAAGAAAGAAAGTAATAAACATCTGGGATGGCATGAGGGTGAGTAAATGATGAGAATTTTTATTTTTGGGTGAACAATCCCTTTAAGTGTCATCTTAGTCAGCACTTAAGAATCAAGATAAGACTTTGCTAATAGTTGCTTTTATCTTCTTTATTAAAAGCCCCTACTCTTTAACAAGTCCTACTTTTTGAGTCAAAGTTTCCAACTATTCTTATGAGCGTTTCTGAGAAGCTTTATACAACGGACCCTCATTTTTTTTTAGAAGATGGGTAACTTTCAGAAATGATTAACATAATTTAAATTACCCCCAAAAAATGTATATGGTTGTAGCTATTTTGTGAAAAGCACTTGGCTCAATTAAGAATTATGTAGAATATACATGTTGTGTTATTCAGAAAAGTAAGAAAGTCTTTGCTGTTAGGGTTACTGAGTAGAGGCCAGAGGGTCGCTGGTCAGGGACGGATCCTGACCACATTAGACGAAGGTGTAAATGCTAATGCATTTATGTTATCTGCTCACAACTACACAAGTAAAAATGTAACAGAGGTTGTGCTACATCTGTCACAAGGTGTGATGCTGGTTGGAAGAGAGAAGAGGCTTAGTCCCCAGTGAACTCTCTATGTGGACGATGATGATGTAGTGCTACAAGTTGCATGTAGTGATTAGTATGTACAGTCTTTCCCATCATCTTCACTAATATTCTGCATTTACTGGTGGGAGACTTGAACGAATCTGATGATAAATAACTTCATTGTTTCACAGTGTTCATAATGTTTACATCAGAATTATATCAAATTAATATATATTTTAAAATATATTAAGCTACATGAATAGTTAGTCTGTTTAGATTATCCAGTGGAGACCCATGACATGTTGTCTAGGGTGCTTCTTTTGTGATTTAGATTTGCAAAACTAATTATTCAGACCAATTTGCGAACTGATTTTACATATTCTAAAGAATTGAATTGGTCATTAGACCACACAAATGATTTATTTGTGAATCTGACATTACTATCACAGAGCCCCATGAAGTTTACATTTGCACTGCAGTAGGGTTATTTTTTGCTGTACCAACAAAAAATGTTTGCCAATAAAACATAATTGTTAAGTAGAACGTGTGTGAAAAAGATCAGGGACATTGAACGATACGTCAGGGGCTTAAGCCCCCTCACAAGTTCATCACTTTGACTTGTCACAGGCTGGATCGTACATTTTTCATCAGGCTCTACTTTTAACCATCAAAATATCTGTAAAATATGGCTTGGTGCTTTTAATGTGAGGCTGATACCACAGGAACATCTCTGGCAAGAGCTCATTTAATCTTACAAAGAGCAGTTGGAGGTGGAAAGAATTTTGAATTATGCATCAATGTTTTCAGTAAATGAAAGACTTTTTCACTTAGTGCAACCTTTCAACCTAACAGGTAAGTGGTGTTTTTCATTTTGCATTGGTATATGCGATCTATTATATTGAAGATGCACAGGAATGCAAGGTGTTAATGTAGTCCAGCAAAAGAATATCCGGATACTATCTGGATACGAAACACATGTTTTTGTGTTTTCTCACAAGAGAGACAAAGTTTGGACAGGTCATTACAGAGGGCAACAGCACAGGGATAGCAAGTAGTTCCCCGTCTGTCGCTCACTTCGACATTGTGTCGAAGAAGCAACACTAGGTGTCTGTCTTGAGCGCCGAATATGCCTCTGATCTACGAAAAAAGAACAATGAGAAGTTGGCAGACAGTATTTGCATACCCCGCCCCCGGACATACGGGTATAAAAGTGGGGAAATACATCGAGTTCATTCCGAAATTTTCTTCGGAGCCGATGGTCGTGCATGCATTCAGCTGCGAGTCACACACCCGTTCCTGTTCCTCTGACGCTTCACTGCTGTTGGATCTATGGCGCACTTCAGTGGCTTTTCTCCTTCTCTGCACGGCAGTGCAGTTTGCCCCTGGGTGCTTCGACAGCGTAGAAAATTAAGAGTTTATTAAGAGAGTGATTTTCACGTAAAAGAGTATTTTCCTCTAAAAGAGCAGTACACAGCGGCGTTGAACGTCCTTTAAAGGACGTGTCTTTTTTAAAGATGCCTTTCCACCCCTGTTTAGTTCCTGGATGCAGTAGAGTGCTCTATGCTTCAGATGGCCACAGGCGTTGTCTCGTGTGTCTTGGCAGCGATCACACCGAGGCAGCATTTGTGGATGGTTCATGTTCCATTGCAACGTTGCGGAAGCGGCTCGCTTTCAACAGAAAGCACACCACTCCAGCCGCCAATGCCCCCCACCCCCGCATTGCTCCTTCTTCCCACTGGAGTGAGGACGATGCGGCTGGCGATGGAGGCATGCTTGTTGACTCCCGTCCATGCTCGAGGCAACAGCGGCTCGCCTCACAGCCAGCCTGCCTATCCTCTGGAGCTTGAGGTGGATGAGCTCGCTGCTGCATCGGAGAGCGCAGCATCTGACGCGGATGACTCCCCTGGGCTGCCGCCTTCGTGCCAGCACGCCCAGGCTGAGGCTGATGTGCAGATGACCGACATGCTTGCCCGGGCCACCGCCAGCGTAGGGCTGGACTGGAACCCTCCGTCCTCCCCACAGCCATTGCGGTTGAATGACTGGTTCCTGGGGCCTTCGCACCGCTCACAGCGGTACCGGAAGTACATGATGAGCTGACGTCTTCGTGGAGGGCACCCCTCTCCACTTGTCACAAAGCCACCCGCTCATCCGCTCTCGCTACCCTCGACGGCGGAGCAGCCCATGGGTACACTGTGATTCCCCAGGTGGACAGGGCTCTTGCGCGCCACCTGTGCCCTGGGAACCCTACCACCTGGTGGGGTCACCCTGTGCTCCCCTCCAAAGCCTGTAGGACAACGTCTTCACTGACCGTTAAAGCCTACAGTGCCACCGGACATGCCACTTCCACCCTGCATGCCATGGCCCTCCTGCAAGTCCACCAGGCCAAGGCACTAAAAGATCTGCATGAGGGTAGCCCTGATCCCAACGTGCTGCAGGAACTGCGCTCAGCGACCAACCTCACCCTCGGGCAGGTGATGGCCTCACTCGTGGTCCAAGAACGTCATCTGTGGCTGAACTTGGTCGAGATGCATGAGACCGACAAAGCACGCTTCCACAATGCCCCTGTCTCCCAGTTCGGCCTCTTCGGCGAAACCGCCGAGGACTTTGCCTAGCAGTTCTCCGCGGTGAAGAAGCAGACGGAGGCCATCTCACACATCCCGCACCGCCGCAAACCTGCCGCCATGGGCCATGCCCCCATGCTTGCCGAGGGTGTCGTCCTGCAGCAAAGAAATGCCCTGCTCCCCCTCAACCTGGGCCCAGCTCTCAGCCCGTGCATCGAGCACCCCGCAGGAAACAGACGCCCCCTGTCTCAGGGTCACCTGGCCTCTGATCTCAACAGTCCCGGCATGCTGGACATGGACCCCCCGCCTTCAGCCCCACGACTGTTCAGCCCCGGACCTCCACCTTAGTCACTAACCCACCCCTGCCGGGTGTGCGGAGCAAGGTAAGTGCTTTGAATCTTTTCTCAGCACCAGAGCCTCGGAACAAGTCCTCGCCTCCCTACGCAGTACTACCTGCATGAGGTAGTACTGGTAGACGAAGCCCCAAAGGGTACGTCAAAAATAATCGTCCCCTTGGTGCCCCTAGCATGGAGCTTGGATGCGTGGCTTTCACTTCCCAAACCATCACGCTGGCTGGCCCGAACCATCCGACTCGGTTATGCAAATGCAAGTTTGCCAGGCCCCCTCCCCCCTTCGCGGGTGTCCACTTTACCGCAGTACACGGCGAGCATGCCAAATCCCTGCGCGTGGAAATCGCTACTCTCTTACTCAAAGACGCGATAGAGCCTGTCCCTCCAATCGAGATGAAGAAGGGTTTCTACAGCCCTTACTTCATCGTACCCAAGAAAGGCGTCGGCTTACGACCGATCTTGGACATGCGAGTTTTCACCGCAGCCACGGGCCATTGGAAAGGGGCCCTGCTGTGCTGGCACATCAATTGCCTAGAGTTGCTGACTGTTTTCTTTGCCCTGTGGAAGTTTCTCCCGTTAGTTCGAGACAAACATGTCCTAATCAGGTCAGACAGCACCACCGAGGTAGCGTACATAAATCGCCAAGGTGGCGTAAGCTCCCGCCACATGTTACGACTCGTCCGTCGTCACCTCCTTTGGAGCCAGCAGCGACTCAAGCCACTCACATCCCCGGCAACCTCAATGTGGTAGCAGACGCGCTGTCACAACAACGCTTGCCCAGTGGAGAGTGGAGGCTTCACCCACAGTCGGTCCAGCTGATTTGGGAATGATTCAGCAAGGCCCAGGTAGACCTGTTTGCCTCCCGAGCAACCTCCCACTGTCCGCTCTGGTACGCCTGAACAAAGGCTCCCCTCGGGGCAGACTCACTGGCACACAGCTTGCCCTCGGGGCTGCGCAAGTACGCATTTCCCCCAGTGAGCCTTCTTGCACAGGTGCTGTCACCCTAGTGACTCCCTACTGGCCCACCTGGGCTTGGTTCTCGGGCCTCGTACTCCTCGCGACAGCCCCTTCCTGGCGAATTCCCCTGAGAAAAGACCTTCTTTCTCAGGGATGGGGCACGCTCTGGCATCCGCATCCAGACCTCTGGAACCTCCACGTCTGGCCCCTGGACGGGATGCGGATGATCTAGCTGGTCTACCACCTGCCGTCGTAGACATGATCAACCAAGCCAGAGCCCCCTCTACCAGGCAACTTTACACCTTGAAGTGGCGCTTGTCTGCAAATTGGTGCTCTTCCCAGGCTGAAGACCCACAGAGGTGCCCAGTTAGGTCAGTGCTCTTATTCCTGCAGGAGAGGCTGGAGGGAAGGCTGTCCACTTCCACCTTGAAGGTGTATGTTGCTGCTATCGTGGCCCACCACGACGCAGTAGACGGCAAGTCTTTGGGTAAGCATGACTTAATCATCAGGTTCCTAAGAGGTGCCCGGAGGTTACATCCTTCCCTGCCAGGCCTGTTCCCCTCCTGAGATCTCTCGGTGGTCCTCATGGGCCTTCAGAGACCCCACATTGAGCCGCTAGAATCAGTTGGACTCAGGGCCCTCTATCTAAAGATGGCCCTGCTGATCATGCTCACCTCCATCAAGAGGGTCGGGGACCTGCAAGCGTTCTCTGTTATCGACACTTGGAGTTCGGTCCGGCAGAAACGTATGTGATCCTAAGACTGCGACCGGGCTATGTGCCCAAGGTTCCTACCATGCTTTTTTTGAGACCAGGTAGTGAGCTGTAGTTACCTGCAGGAGGAGGCAGACCCAGCCCCATTGCTGCTGTGTCCTGTACGTGCTTTGAGTACCTACTTGGACTGCATGCAGAGCTTTAGACGTTCTGAGCAGCTCCTTTTCTGCTTTGGCGGACAGCGGAAAGGGAACGCTGTCTCCAATCAGAGGCTTTCCCACTGGGTGGTGGACACCATTCCATTGGCCTATCACACCCAGGCCGTGCCCCGCCCATGCGGGTTAAACTGTGCGCTTTTTCTCCCAGGAGATCCCACTCATTCGGATCCCTGGAGGACTCCTCCCTAGCCCTTTTGGGTCTGCAGTACAGCAGAGGAACTCGCCAACCCGATCCACTGCGGGTACTTAATCTACCCTGTACTGGAATATGTGCTCCACAGGTCAGGACTCCTGTGTGGACTCCCCCTGTGTGTATTTTCCATGGTACGGTCCCCTTACGAGTGGACCCGCGTCTCCCTTAGGCAGTCCCAGCTGCCCTCCGGTCGCCGTGTTGTAGCAACTCCCCCCTCCTTGAGGCTGGATCTACTACCGCACCACCTTCCACATGTTGTAAAAACCCATGTGATATATTCACCAACCTTACCTCCACCCTTCCGGGCAGATGTGGTCTCCGCAGGGTCTTTTCCCCCTGAAAGAATAGGAAACTGGGTAAAACCCCTTTCCCTCTATGCATGTGTGGGCCCCAGCCATTTTTTGCTCTCTGCGGAGAAACATAGAGAGAAAAGAGGCCCGGCTAGGCTCGGCCCGTTCCCGGGTTGGCAAGCATCGCCTTGTTACCCTGTTTAGGGTAAGCAGAAGGATACCGATGACTTTTATGGGGCATTGTGGAAGGGTACGTGCAGTCTGACACAGTTGGTCACCTTTGCACTTAAAATACCTGCCCGCTCCTGTGTCAGCAGAACACATACATGGCTCAGCGCATGGCATGATTTAAATTGGACCCCTAGTGTCGCTTCTTCGACACAACGTCGAAGTGAGCGACAGACAGGGAAAGTCTAGGTTACGTATGTAACCTCCGTTCCCTGATGGAGGGAACGAGACGCTGTGTTCTCCCGGCCACGTCGCTGAGCCGAGCCACTGTGGTGGCCGGACCATTTCTGGCTCCTCAGAAAAATCCTGAATGAACTCTACGTATTTCTCTGCTTTTATACCCATATGTCCGGGGCGGGGTATGCAAATACTGTCTGCCAACTTCTCATTGGCCTTTTTTCATAGATCAGAGGCATATTCGGTGCTCAAGAGAGACCCCTAGTGTCGCTTCTTCGACACAACGTCTCGTTCCCTCCATCAGGGAGCAGAGGTTACATACGTAACCTAGATGTTTTGGTCTTGTTCACACTGAATTGTTTTCCATAATGGAGAAGTTGAAAAAGTGGAGGGCAGAGAGGGAAGATTGTAACATTTTCTTTCTCGTTTCTCTTCCTGGAGCCAAACTGCTGTTTTATACAAGGCAGATGACACCCAGTGAACCTCTTTGTGAGATTGATAATACACGGCTCATACAGCTACAGGTCCTTTGAGAACACATCCTTTGAGTGGGCAAATTAATCCCAGTATCTGACCATCTCATGACTGATGAGAGGAGAATGAACTCAATTATGACACTAAAATTAGCAGTCATGTTTAGAGGTAGGTGATGCATCCCTCCCTGCAGAAATGGGTGATGTGTAGTTTTTGTATTTAAAATCTACTAAATAAATGGTATACAACAAATACAATGAATAAAATATTATGAGTAATATTGACCTTGAGTTGTCTATTTCATAAGGGGGAAGGAGCAATTTCCTAAAGACAACATTCATTTCCACAACTGTGAACACCAGGCTGTTGTAATCTCACCAGGAAAGCAAAAATTCAACCCCCCTGCAATATATGAACTAATTACCAGTGAAGATAAGCCCAGCCAACCTTCTGCTCTCTATAGAAAATAACACCATTTTTAAATAAGTTGAGAAAAGGACAGCAGACAGCGTCTGCCTAACACAAAACACAGCCAACACGTTGTGATTTGCTCAAGGTTAAGTACTGCTGTAACAGAATAATTCCAAGTTAATGAAGACAATGACATAATATAAACTACATTTTGGCAGAATACCTTAAAATACTTTTTTTGGAAGCACATGTAGATAAAACAGATACAAAATAATATGGTTTAAAATTATCTGGATACTTGAGACAGTGTTGGTGAGTGCTGTGAGTTTGTGAGAAAAGATAGAGACAGCAAAACTGAGTTCAAAACAGTTCAGCTCTCTTTGCCTCTGATAATTTTGCTGTGAAGCTAAAGACTGTCACCAACTTCCTTTCCAGAAATGGGGGAGTGTTAGGCAGGCCGGATAGGTCCCCGGCCTGAGTCGGGCGGTGGGGATATGTGGCAGTGGGGGCGTGGTCGAGCACCCGTCCGGAGAGAGAGAAAGAGGTAAGTGCGCTTGCACCTGAGCTAAATTATGTTTAACAACTGTCTCTAATTTCATGCCACCGCCAGACGGGAGAGAGAGAACGACATGATTGACCAGTGACTGCCGTGTCTTACTGAGTGTTGTATTTTATTGTGAAGCTGAAGACTCAGAGAAGTTTATGTTGACAAGTATTTGTTGCACTGATCTGATTGAACTGAGAAAGGCACCTAGAAGAGTGAACACAGAGTGTTGAAGGCAGAGACATAAAGAGCCTTACTTGACTGCATCACTGCTCTCCATCTCCTCCCTTCCATCTCCAAGCTTGAACTCGTTACAGTCTTGTTGAGATTAAATTACATAAATTAGCCTACATGATGAAATCTATATTACATGTAGGTTTCAATTATTTATGAGTTTCTGGTGGGTATGTTTTGTTTTGATTAAATAAAAATTACAATGTGTTGAATAAATTGGTTAACATCTGAGGGATATTGTAGAGCCAGTTGGTCATTATTGTAATAAAAACTCTGACAGTGATCTTGTATCAGGGGTTAGACTACAGAGCATCCGGAAAGTATTCACAGCGCTTTCCACATTTTATGTTACAGCCTTATTCCAAAATGGATTAAATTCATTATTTTCCTCCAAATTTTACAAACAATACGCCATAATGACAACATGAAAGATGTTTGTTTGAAATCTTTGCAAATTTATAAAAAAAAAATAAATAAAAAAATCACATGTACATAAGAATTTACAGCCTTTACTCAATACTTTGTTGAAGCACCTGTGGCACCAATTATAGCCTGAAGTCTTTTTGTGTATGATGATACAAACCTATATTTGGGCAGTTTCTCCCATTCCTCTCAAGCTCCATCAGGTTGGATGGTGAGCGTTGGTGCACAGCCATTTTCAGATCTCTCCAGAGATGTTCAATCAGGTTCAAGTCTGGGCTCTTGCTGGGCCACTCAAGGACATTCACAGAGTTGTCCCGTAGCCACTCCTTTGTTATCTTGGCTGTGTGCTTAGGGTAGTTGTGCTGTTGGAAGATGAACCTTCACCCCAGTCTGAGTTCCAGAGCACTCTGGAGCAGGTTTTCATCTTTCCCTCGATCCTGACTAGTCTCCATTTCCTGCTGCTAAAAAAACATTCCCACAGCATGATGCTGCCTCCACCATGCTTCACTGTCGGTATGGTATTGGCCAGGTGATGAGCGGTGCCTGGTTTCCTCCAGACATGACGCTTGCCATTCAGGCCAAAAGATTCAATCTTTGTTTCATCAGACCAGAGAATTTTGTTTCTCTTGGTCTGGGAGTCCTTCAGGTGCCTTTTGGCAAACTCTAGGTGGGCTGTCATGTGCCTTTTACTGTGGAGTGGCTTCCGTCTGGCTACTCTACCATACAGGTCTGATTGGTGGAGTGCTGCAGAGATGGTTGTTCTTCTGGAAGGTTCTCCTCTCTCCACAGAGAAACACTGGAGCTCTGTCAGAGTGACCATCGGGTTCTTGGCCCTTCTCCCCCGATCGCTCAGATTGGCCAGGCGGCTAGCTCTAGGAAGAGTCCTGGTGGTTCCAAACTTCTTCCATTTACGGATGATGGAGGCCACTGTGCTCATTGGGACCTTCAATGCTGCAGAAATTTTTCTGTACCCTTCCCCAGATCTGTGCCTCATTACAACCCTCTCTCGGTGGTCTACAGACAATTCCTTGGACTTCATGGCTTGGTTTGTGCTCTGACATGCACTGTTATCTGTGGGACCTTATATAGAAAGGTGTGTGCCTTTCCAAATTATGTCCAATCAACTAAATTTACCACAGGTGGACTCAAATCAAGTTGTAGAAACATCTCAAGGATTATCAGTGGAAACAGGATGCACCAGAGCTCAATTTTGAGTATCGTGGCAAAGTACATGTGATTTTTTTCGTTTTTTATTTTGAATACATTTGCAAAGATTTCAAACAAACTTCTTTCACGTTGTCATTATGGGGTATTGTTTGTAGAATTTTGAGGAAAATAATGAATTTAATCCATTTTGGAATAAGTGTAATGGTGTGTAGCTGACAAAGGCAATGACGAAGGCGATGTGTAGGACCCAAGTGCAGATTTATTACTAGAACGATGACAATACAAGAAAACCTTATCTAAACCCGTGAACGAGACCTAGGCACATGGAATAAACTAGACATAAACTGGAAACTGGAACTAGAAACTAGACTACGAACAGGACATGACAAGCGCTCAGTTACACAAACTAACAACAGACTAACAACAATACTAGACAACAGACAATGGCAAACATGAGGGCTTAAATACATGGACATGGGTAAACATAAGCCAATGAACAAACAGAACTCTAAACAAGATGACAAGGCAATGAACTAAAACTAATGACAAACTAGAAATGATAACAAAGTAATCAAACAATGAACCAATGAAAACCAGACACATGAACATGGAGGGAAAACAGGACATCACATGATTAGGAGACAGGAACAAAACAAGAATCTCAACATAAAAGTACCCAAACAAAAGACAACAGGGAATGTGACAATAAGGCTGTAACATAACAAAATGTGGAAAAAGTGAAGCTTTGTTAATACTTTCCAGATGCACTGCTGCACATAATTCCACTTATTACATGGCTACTTGCCAAATAAATACAGGGTCATATTGATTTGATAAAGTTGAAATTATTTTATTCGATTATTTGTACTAGACCGTAGAGTAATATGAGAGATGCAGACAAAGCTTTGCAGAAAACAGAGATTTCCCTGATTTGTGCTCATTCACATAGCATTGCTATGAAAAGTGGTTATTATTCTGAAATATTTGAAGGCCCAATGCTGGAATAATTGGGCTGAAATGATGCACTGGTTTTTTTCTTTTTCTTTTTATAATGTAGTTTGTGATTTATTATCATACATTAACACACTGAAGTAATGTTTGATGTATGTAGTCATGAAATCAGATACCCTTTGTGTTCTATCCAAACACAAAAGAGACAAAAATGTGATGATGGTGCCAGTTAATACACTTCTTAACACATATTAATACCAGGGAATGAACAGCGCACATGCACAGAGGGAATGTGAGGACAAAGAGTGAAGTTAAAACTGATGCAGTAGGTTAAAATGACAGAATTTGAAATTATTTGTCAATGTTTCAAACATTTAGCCCCACACTAAATAATGTCCCTGACACGCCATTGGTCCAGCTGCCTCCAAACTGTGGCCAAACAATATATAATTTATACAAAAAAAAAAAATGTATTCACTATGTTTTATTATTTATATTTTTATACACATTGTATAGCTCAATAATTTCTATTCTTTTTCATAAATATATATATATATAGTTTTAAATACAGGGGAATTAAAAAAATTATCTGATTAATCTAAGATTTTTCAATGATCAAAATAATTGTTAGTTGCAGCACTAGTGACTATGAAATTCTAAAGAGGGATGGGTATCAATGGAAGAAGACCTTTGCAATTATCTTTCATATCAGACAACATTTCATATTTATGTTCATATCCACTGTTTCACAAAAAGCAGGGAAAAGGACATTATAAGTCAATGTACATTTTGGCGGTGTGAATGGACTGGAATAAATAAAGGGCTGGCTAATAACAGCTCTCAGACTGATTCAAACATAATCACTGCTATTTTCCCTCTGTTATCCACAAAGCCATCTGTCTGAACCCTGGGCGAAAGAAAGTGCTGTTTACAAAGCATGACTAGAGAAGGAAACGGTTAACTTTACAGCCTATTACTAAAGGCTGAGAGGGCTTGTCAGGGGTCAGACACCTGTTGTGACCTCCACTGTCAGCAATTGTGTTCCAATTCTACTGTCCTTTGTCTCATCCTTGATTCTCTTTCTTCCTCTCACTAGGACTGTTTTGCTTTCTCACACATTATTCGCTCCCTCTAGCTTTCCCCAAATACTCTGTATCTACCCCATATTGCTTTCACTTTCTCCCCACTTTAGATGTTAAAATGAATATCGTGGACAATCTTCTCAAGACAAATGCAGTGGATAGTGCCTCACTTTAAAGCTTAAAAAAGACCCAAAAGCATCATAAAAGTAGTCCATGTGGCTTCATACTTCAAGGCTTCTGAAGAGATAAAATAGGTTTTGGTGAAATACAACCTCAAATGTAAAATCCTAATATTAGTTGCATATTCATGAGCGCATGTTCTCTCTGAATGTTCGACGGACGTCTAGAATTTGGTTTTAAAGTGAGGATTAATCTTTCATGTAAACACTCATGTTATATTTGTTATAATATTATAAAATTACTTGAAAATGTGAAATAGAAACAGAAAACACATTTTAGTTACAGAACATTAAATCTTTTATTTTAGCACAAGAATTTGCATAAATGTTTTCATTTAATGTAGCAATTGAAAGTTTTTAATCATGCTTGTTGTTGTACAGAAAGTATACTGTTAGAAAAATCGGGCAACATGCATTCAGTGCTCGAGCACTCTGCTGATTACCAAATTTACGTCAAGCATCCTGTATGCAGACCAAAGTATTTTTCGGCCTTGGGTGTCCCTTGTTTTCTGTTTTCATTAAACAACACACCCTGACACATCTTTCTAATTCTTAATAGTTTCTCTCTCTCTCTCTCTCTCTCTCTCTCTCTCTCTCGCTTACTATTACAGACAGAGTCAAATTTACATTTACATTTATGCATTTGGCAGACGCGTTTATCCAAAGCGACTTACAGTGCACTTATTACAGGGACAACCTAAAAAGAGTTTGTTTCTCTAAAAGAACAAATACACAGCTGGCGTTGAACGTCCTTTTCAGGACGCGTCTTTTTAAAGAAGTCTTTTCGGCCTCTGTGTAGTTTCTGGATGCGGTTGATTTCTCCCCACCTCTTACGGTCATAAAAGCTGCCTCGCGGGCCTGGGCTGCGATCACACGCAGGCAGCGTTTTATGAATGGTTCAAGTTCTCAGTGCGAGAACATAGCCATGGCAGCATTAAGGTTGTGGCTTTCTTTTGTCATGAGAGAACGCCACTTCAGCCATCCCCCGCACCTCGCCTCCTCCCTACGAGATTGGGGCAGGCACTGCGGGCGATGAAGGCGGGATATTTGGGGATATGAGATGACGGCAGAAAAGGAACGCTGTCTCCAAACAGAGGCCTTCCCACTGGGTAGTTGACACCATTACATTGGCTTATCTCACCCAGGCTGTGCCCCTCCCCTTGCGGGTCCGAGCACACTTGACAAGGAGTGTTGCGTCCATACAGGCACTGGCCAGAGGCATCTCGCTGGCAGACATATGCAGAGCACCAGGTTGGGCAACACCTAACTCCCTTGCGAGATTTTACAATCTCAGGGTAGAGTCAGTTTCATCCTGTGTTTTATCAGGTCCGAGCTGGTAGAACTCGGTAACACGCTGACGGATTGATCGGGTGGACTGCTTGCACCTAGCACCCTTTCCCTCGGCCGAGGTAAAATCGCGTGCTTTTTCTCCCAGGAGATCCCACTAACTCGGCTCCCTGGATGACTCCTCTCTAGCCATGTGGGTCCGCAGTTCAGTGGAGGAACTCGCCGACCCAATCCACTGTGGGTACTCAAATCTATCCTGCACTGGAATAGGTGCTCCACAGGTCAGGACTCCTGCGTGGACTTCCTCCTGTGTGTATTTTCCACGGTATAGTCCCCTTACGAGTGGACTCCCTTAGGCAGTTCCAGCTACCCTCCGGTCGCCGTGTTTTACCAACTCCTCCCTCCTTGAGGCTGGATCTACCACCGCGC
This sequence comes from Moxostoma hubbsi, assembly GCA_032164185.1. Classification (NCBI taxonomy): domain Eukaryota; kingdom Metazoa; phylum Chordata; class Actinopteri; order Cypriniformes; family Catostomidae; genus Moxostoma; species Moxostoma hubbsi. Next base: position 31,403,389 of record JAVLUX010000003.1, on the reverse strand, counting down.
CACTTTCCACATGTTGCCTAAAAACCCATGTGATGTATTTGCAACCCTAACCTCCCCCTTTCGGGCAGGTGTGGCCTCCGCAGGGTCTTTTCCCCCTGAAAGAATAGGAAACTGGGTAAAACCCCCTTCCCTCAATGCGTGTAAGGGCCTCAGCCATTTCTTATTCTATGCGGGGAAACATAGAGAGAAAAGAGGCCCGGCTAGGCTCGGCCCGTTCCCAGGTTGGCAAGCATCGCCTTGTTCCCTTTTTAGGGTAACCAGAAGGATTCTGCCGACTTTTATGGGGCATAGTGGAAGGGTACGTGCAGTCTGACACAGTTGGTCACTTTTGCTCCTGTGTCAGCAGAACACGTACACGGCTCAGCACATGGCGTGATTTAAATTGGACCCCTAGTGTCACTTCTTCGACAGAACGTCAAAGTGAGCGACAGATGGGGAACGTCTAGGTTACGTATGTAACCTCCGTTCCCTTACGGAGGGAACGAGATGTTGTGTCCTCCTGGCCACATCGCTGAGCCGAGCCACTGTTGTTGACCATTTCCGGCTCCTCAGAAAAATCCTGAATGAACTAGACATATTTCCCCACTTTTATACCCATATGTCCGGGGGAGGGGTATACAAATACTGTCTGCCAACTTCTCATTGGCCTTTTTTCATAGATCAGAGGCATATTCGGCACTCAAGAGAGACCCCTAGTGTCGCTTCTTCGACACAACGTCTCGATCCCTCCATTTCAAACCTAGACATTTCGTAGAGTACATTTACATTCAGGCTTTACACAGATGCTTTTTAGGCAAAGCTACTTTGTCTGGTGATACTCTGCAAATCACCAGAATAGCTGTGAATGCCTGACTCCAAACTCCAAAGAGAAGCCCATAATCAATATAATGTTCATTTAATTATGTTTCTGTCAAAATAAAAAAAATAGTCAAGAAGAACCATTAACAGTAGTGTGAACAAGAAAACTTTTTTGACACACTCTGTGTCATATTGTGGTCTACGAAAGGAGTACTGACCATTAAAGTTGACATTGAGCATATAATAAACCTGTGGCCCAGTTTGCGCCTGATTTTAAAATGAATTCTGAGCATAGTATAGCTATAGTAAGAGAAAGGTAGACCGTTTCAAATTGAACAAAGAAAAGAAAAAGTGTAAACAGGGTCCAAAACGTTTAGACGCTTGCCCACTTCAACCACATCCGGAGGTGGTCAAGAACGCATGTGAAAAAAATTAAGCTTGAAGTGTAAATGCAAAGGCTTTTAAATATATTTGAACAGCAGTGACGCTCTGCCCACTTACTTGTTAATCAACCGTTGCACTAAAACAAGAACTTTTCCAGTCACGTAGGGCTTTGAAAGGAAACCGCCCGATCTGAAATCCCAACATGCAAGAACATAGATGCAAGGCAAACAACTGCGGAAAAGTTGTTTTTATATTGGATATTCGATCATTCCTTTGTTGTTAATTTGTATGTAAATGCAAAACAGTGGCGGTTCATGCTGTCTCATTCAGATAACAATGTAAATCATAATAGCAAAAGTAATAATGATGTTATTCACTAAATGTAATTGTTTTAAGCATCAAAAGTGAAAAACGCAAAACAGCGATCCCAGCAAAAGCAATCCAAGTTAGGGAGCGTCTCAAAACTGCATAACGCACAAATATCAGTTAAGAGATACATTATTGCATGACTACTAGTTCTTTTTAAATGTGTAATGTTTATGTTGGAAAACAAATTAAGTTACATTGAGATCATTTATATCAGAGTTATATCCCCGGCAACCTCAATGTGATAGTGGACGCGCTGTCACGACAACGCTTGCCTGGCGGAGAGTGGAGGCTTCACCCCCACTCGGTTCAGCTGATTTGGGAACGGTTCGGCAAGGCCCAGGTAGACCTGTTTGCCTCCCGAGAAACCTCCCACTGCCCGCTCTGGTACGCCCGTACAGAGGCTCCCCTCGGGGCAGATGCACTAGAACACAGCTGGCCGGTGGGGCTGCGCAAGTACGTATTCCCCCAGTGAGCCTTCTTGCACAGGTGCTGTGCAAGGTCAGGGAGGACGAGGAGCAAGTCACTCTCGTGGCTCCTTACTGGCCCACCCGGGCCTGGTTCTCGGACCTCATACTCCTCGTGACAGCCCCTCCCTGGCGAATTCCCCTGAGGAAGGACCTTCTTTCTCAGGGACGGGGCACGCTCTGGCATCCGCACCCAGACCTCTGGAACCTCCATGTCTGGCCCCTGGACGGGACGCGGAAGATCTAGCTGGTCTACCACCCACGGTCGTAGCCACGATCAACCAAGCCAGAGCCCCTTCTACCAGGCAACTCTACGTCCTGAAGTGGCGTCTGTTCGTGAATTGGTGTTCTTCCCGGGCAGAAGACCCACAGAGGTGCGCAGTTAGGTCGGTGCTCCTGTTCCTACAGGAGAGGTTGGAGGGGAGGCTGTCCCCATCCACCTTGAAGGTGTATGTTGCCGCTATCGCAGCTCACCACGACCCAGTAGATGGCAAGTCTCTGGGTAAGCACGACTTAATCGTCAGGTTTCTAAGAGGCGCCCGGAGGTTAAACCCCTCCCGGCCAAACCTGTTCCCCTCCTGGGATCTCTCGGTGGTCCTCGCCGGTCTTCAGAGATCCCCTTTCGAGCCACTAGAATCAGCTGGACTCAGGGCTCTCTCTCTAAAAACGGCCCTGCTGATCGCGCTCGCCTCCATCAAGAGGGTCGGGGACCTGCAAGCGTTCTCTACTAACGACACTTGCCTGGAGTTCGGTCCGGCAGACACTCATGTGATCCTAAGACCTCGACCGGGCTATGTGCCCAAGGTTCCTACCACGCCCCTCAGAGATCAGGTAGTGAACCTACAAGTGCTGCCCCGGGAGGAGGCAGACCCAGCCCTCTCACTATTGTGTCCGGTACGTGCCTTGCGTGCCTACCTGGAACGCACCCAGAGCTTCAGGCGCTCCGAGCAGCTCTTTGTCTGCTTTGGAGGACAGCAGAAAGGGAACGCTGTCTCCAAACAGAGGTTGTCTCACTGGGTGGTGGATGCCATTCAGTTGGCCTACCACACCCAGGCCGTGCCACCCCCCTTACGGGTTCGAGCCCACTCTACTAGGAGCGTGGCATCCTCATGGGCACCTACCTAGCAGACATTTGCAGAGCTGCGGTCTGGGCAGCACCTAACACCTTTACGAGATTTTACAATCTCAGGGTTGAGTCAGTCTCGCCCCGTGTTTTCTCAGGTCCGAGCCCGTAGAACTCGGTACACGTCGACGATCTGACAGGGTGAATCGCTTGTTCCAGTGCCGTTTCCCTCTGCCAAGGCAAAACAGTGCGCTTCTTTCCCAGAGGACCTAGGTCCCTGGTTGATTCCTCCCTAGCCCTTTGGGCCCGCAGTAGTTCAGCGGAGGAACTTGCTAGTCCAGTCCACTACAGGTACCCCGGCTTCCCCTACTGGAATAGGTGCGCCACAGATCAGGCCTCCTACGGGACTCCTCCTGTGTGTACTTCCGCGGTACAGTCACCTTACGAGCTGACCAGCGTCTCCCTTAGGCAGTCTTTGGCTGCCCTCCGGTCGCTGTGTTGTAGTAACTCCTCCCTCCTCGAGGTTGGATCTACCACCGCGCCATTCTTCCCACATGTGACCCAAGAGGCCATGTGATGTATTTTGCCACCTCTACCTCCCCTTTCGGGTGGGTGTGGCCTCCGCAGGGCCTTTTCCCCCTGAAAGAATAAGAATTCGGGTAAGACCCCCTTCCCTCGATGCGGTAAGGGCCCCGGCTGCTCTTGCTCTATGCCGAGAAAACATAGAGAGAAAAGAGGCCCAGCCAGGCTTGGCCCATTCCCTAGTTGGGAGCATCACCTTGTTCCCCCCTAGGGTAACCAAAAGGATTCTGATGCTTTTTCGGGGCATTGGGGAAGAGTACGTGCAGCCTGAACACAGTTGGTCGCTTGTGCACGTAGAAATACCTGCCCACTTCTGTGTCAGCAGTACACGAACACGGCTCAGCGCATGGCGAGTTTTGAAGTGGACCCCTAGTGTTGCTTCTTCGACACGACGTCGAAGTGAGCGACAGACGGGGAACGTCTCGGTTACGTATGTAACCTCCGTTCCCTGATGGAGGGAAACAAGACGTCATGTCTTCCCGGCCACATCGCTGAGCCGAGCCGCTGAGGTGCCCGGAACACTCCCGGCTCCTCAGAAAAATCCTGAATGAATGAGCGTATTTCCCTCGCCTTTATATCCGTATCCGTAGGCGGGGTATGCAAATACTGTTCGCCAACTCTCATTGGCCTTTTTTCATAGATCAGAGGCATCTTTCGGCGCTCAAGAGAGACCCCTAGTGGCGCTTCTTCGACACGACGTCTCGTTCCCTCCATCAGGGAACGGAGGTTACATACGTAACCGAGATGTTTTTGCTTAGATATAAGTATGTATATAAGTATAAGTATAATTGGTAAAAACAGTGCGAGAAAATAAAAGAACCAAGAAAATGGCAATCTCTGACAGCTTGGAGATTAAAAATTTCAGTCAAAACCTGCAGACAGATCCATATAAATGAACAGGGAGTTATGTGAGGGCACTGTAAAGGGCTGGATTACATTATAAAACTTTTAAAATATGAACAGATTATAAAAATACTAGATTTCACACACTTACCGACAATGTGAATAACCTAACAGCACATGTTCATCTCATGGACATTTATATGTGTGTGTGTTTAGATCTGGAAGACGTCTATTTTACATTGTTTGCACATCTGCAATACGTCAATGAGACATCTGCTCTCAGATGTCTATTAGGCATTCAGCAGATGTCTTTGAGATGTTTATGATTTGGAATATTCATCAATCTGATCTTTTTAAGATGTTTAGCAGATGTTTATTAAAGTATGATGCTTTCCAGATAAAAATATCTAAATCAGACATCTTTGGGATGTATGTGTGCTATCTGGGTGACTGTGTTAAATGGCCTAGTTCCATTTTCATTGACTGGATTTCAGATTTCATCTGTAGATGGCTCTTTAGGATCAAACACATTTGATATCTGACTAGATGGAATCATAGTCTGAAGCCCCCTGAAAAGATTGTATCTTAGTAGTCGCCCTAGACTCCAAAGGTAAGAAAACAGAGTCTGCACCCACCATATAGTGTGAAATATGTAAACTCTAAAGCCCCATTCACACTGTCAGCAATTTTGTCACTAGATGTCACTAGTCTCTGTATTCTGTGTCGCTAGTGGCCATTTCTACTGTTGTCACCCAGCTAACAATTTTATGTTCTAAGAACGTTTTCCTAACGTTAGTATTTGGTTGTGGGAACATGAAAATGTCCAGTTTTCTTAACATTAGTAGAACGTTTTTTAAGGTTAATAACGTTATAAGGATGTTCCATTAACGTTTTATATAATTTTTTTCCCCCCAAACCTTTAAATAATGTTAGCCAAAGTTGTTGGAACGTTCCCTGTTAGGTGGGCACTCTAATGTTATTGGTTGGCAGCACAACAGACCATAGCTTTAGAAAATGTGATCACAGATGAGATATATTGCCAGTAAAACAAAAATATAATTTGCATCATTCTTTTATTATATCATAAGTAAGTTTGAAGTTAGGAGCAGAAGAAATAGAAATAAACCTTGTGTACATTTTCAGCTTTCGATAAGCTAAAATGCTATTGCTAGCCATTTTACATGCACATGTTACCAGACACGATCATATAATACATTTTTTTCTAGTAAGATCTTTGATATTAGGCAACAATCGTATTCTTGAATAAGAATCTTATTCTTCTATAATTTTTGTATTGTTTTACATGTATTCTGTAATCTGTAATACATGTAATACATTTCAAAAGTAGGCTAACCCTCCCAATACTGCCGATATCACTGCATTTGCATAAAGTTAAACTTTTCTCAACTTTGCCTTAGTGTGAAGCTCTGTTAACTGGTACAAAATCTTCAGACTGGAGCTGACTAGCATTCACGAGCACTTACTCAACACTTGAGCACCACAACAATTAGAGTCGCTTCAGTGAGAACCATTTTGTTTGTAAAGCACTCTTGGGGCATAGTCTTTTTTTTTTTTTTTTTTAAGATTCCAGGATGTTTTCCTCCAGCATTGTTCTCAACATATCTCCATCTATTTCTTCAACATGTTAATTAGTTGTATAGTCTCTGGCTCAGAGAGGCATCATTAAGGTGTAAGATAGCCCCCGTCGTGCTTTACTTCAAATATAGTGCTTACAGTGTAATGTGCTTTGATAGATTTTGCAAAAACAAATTACTTTGCACTGAAGCTATGAATTTGGCCTTCAGATTTTGACATCTAAGAGGTTATTTTACTCTAAAAACTCACTCAACATACTCATACTATGATTCGGAACTAAAAACTTCCTCTTCAGTCCAAAAATAATTTATTGTTCCACTCTGCAAAAATTAGTTTTGAAATTGGCCACATTATGACATCAGGATGTGATTTAAATTTGAATATTCCCACCTCCACAACATATAGTACGTAATCATTGGAGAGAATTAATAAAGAAAATGTGGCTGAGGTACTCCAACATTAAAGTGGTACAATTTGTAACGGTGGCCGACTCCCAGAGTGTGACTTAGAATGAAAACTCAATTTATTTTCGGGTGCCAGGCAGACAGGTTAGGTCTGCCAATATAATAAACAGTTTTAACCCAGATAACTCAAATGAAAAACATGCCACCATTTACATAAAAGAAGAAAAAAAAGAAGATACTAAATGTTGCTACTATCATATATTGTTTTTTTTTCATATATTATTAATCAAAACACACTTTAAATTACCTATTGTCACTTAATACAATTATTTTCTAATAAAAGGAACACTGTTCACCACCAGGGTTGCAGTTTAAATTGTGTTGTATTGAACAAAATTAAATTAGTCCTCATAAGCAAAGCTCAATACATTTGTAAGTCGTTCTGCTCTTTGAGTCAGCAGCAGTAGCATTACTCAGCAGATTCATAACAACAGAGAGGAGAGATAAAAAATAAAGAAAAAGTTATTACAACACAGAAACTTGTGATTCAACCTTGCACTATATTGAAAACGTTTCTGTAATGTCAGTGTAGATGTAATTATTGTGCGTGGCTTGCAGGTGACCAGAAACGAGCTTCAAGGTGTCGACTTGAAAGGGGAACAGTGCGCTTAGTAATCCAGTCAAGACCAAGCAATGAACGGAACTTGAAAGTATAATTCCCACTTCCATATGCACTGAAAACTCTCTGCCAGGAGTGACCGTGAGGTGCAAAAGTTTCACCAAACCTCCAGCAGCGAGACAGCAGTCCTTAGGAAGCTGCGTTTAGACTTCCTGGTTGCTCCGTATCTCCGCAATTACTCAGGACATTTCCTCTAACACCTTGTTATTTTTATACACTTCCTCTTCCTATTACCTCCCGGATATGCCGCTTCATTTCAGTTTTTAAAAGAATACGATGGCACTATTAAAGGAATGGTACAAGATTCATTTTAAAGGAACAGAATGGTAATATTTTAGTACCATCACAAATTGCTATTGTAAATTGTGGAAATTTAGCATCTCTGCATAGCCTTCTGAAGGATCTCAACGTTAGGGATGAGTGGCTTGAATGTATTTAAAGTTCCTGAAAAAAAGATCGACCTTAGGATTTAAGAATTGATATCCAGATCATTTAAATAATGATCGCAATGCATTGAAAGTTTCCAAAACTATTGTACTGTATTTAAGAAGCAAAATGTATATTTGTAATCACTTAATCTTTTTAACATTCTTGGATTTTCCAAACAAAGCCTTCCACAAGAAATTGACTAAATGTCACAGTCATTCTCCCTCATGTCTTCCTAGGACTCTTATTTTGAAGTTTTCTGCTGGACTACATCTCCCATAGTTCACTACCCTCATCACTTCCACCTGTTCATCATCATCCGCACCTGCCTTCCATTCAATCCTCCTCCTCGAACAAGGAGTACATCCAGTTGAGGATCACATGCATGAGTTACTCCATCTCACGAATTTGGTGCACTATGATGACCACTCTCTGGTGAGTTTCTTCAGGGCTGGCCTGAATTGTGCATTGAAGGAACTGATGCCTCCGTTGGGTCCTCACTGGATGATCGCCGACTACATGGAGGTGGCTCTGCAGCTCACCTTTCACTGTTGGTGCAGAGGATGAGCACTTTGAATCTCCTCCCACACTGGATGCCCTCCAGCCTTCCACGGCTCATCGCTCCACATCTGCCACGGCTCCACGCCTTCTACAGCTCCACGCTCCACACCTTCCATGGTTAACGAGCCAGTGCCCACACCTGCCACGGTTAACGAGCATCGACTGTCCCAGAGCCAGTGCCTGTAGCCTCAACCGTCCCAGATCCAGTGCCTGAAGCCTTGACCATCCCAGAGCCAATGCCTATTGCCTCGACGGCCCCCGAGCCATCTCTCACCAAGTTAATAGACGTGGACTTGCTCCCCGCCCTGATTCCCACCCTGACTACCCTTCATCCTCTGCTGGTTCCAGCCAGCATTATGGACACCCTTGTTCCGTCCAGTGCCCTGTCCCTTCCACCTCCGCAGGCTCCACTCAAGACATTTGCTCCTTGTCCTCCTCCTCCTCCTGGGTCAACCAGATCCTCCCAAGTCACTGGCTAGACCATCGCCACCTGCAATTTCTCTGACAGGAGGAACCTCATACCCTCATATTCCGCCTAGAACCTCTGAGCCCTGGACTCCTCCTTGGTCCCTCATTCCCTCAGTCTCACCTCTGCTCTATTTCCCTTCGGCTCCACCGTGGCCCTTCAGCCAATCGGCTTCTCTGGGATCCCTCGTCATAATAGTAGAAGGGCTGTGGCGCTGTGTCTGTTTGTGAAGTGTAAGCCAGTGTATTGACTCAGGGTGGACACATTACAAAGTTTCACACCAGTGTTTATGCCATATTAACAGTAAATACATTAATTGCACTGAAGAAAAATGCAAAAGGATTTAACAAATTAAGTAAACAACAAAGAATATTTGAGCATAGCTGAACAGAGTTGGTCAGTCTGTGAGAGTTCATAGACACAGTGTGCGCGCACTTGCATCACTTCAAACATGCATGCTCTCAATCTCATTTGAGAGTCAATAATCACAGCATGAATCTGAGTCAAACCCATTTGAATAGCCCACAAGAGATATATGCTTGTCACGATAATGGTTATAACAGAAAAAAATAATAGGTCGTTAAAAAATAGTGATCTGTGTCACTTCACCACAAAATGCTAAAGAGGGTGAAAAAATATTCTCATAGACTCATTTTAGGAGCAGTTTTGGAGCTAACACACACACACACACACACACACACACACACACACACACACACGCACATATACGTTGTCTTTGAATAGACTGCTTTCACAGTGAAATTGGAAACAGTACGTTCTTTTTTTAAAGCTAATATTGGTCTGTGCTTATTTAAATTTCAAACACTTCCCAAACTGGGCAAAGCAGTGAGTGTTGTTGGGTGAATGGGCACGTGTGAGCTCCATTTTCTGGGTGTAATGTCCATGGAGGGGCATCAAAAGTGAGCTATACAAGCTGTAATATAGTGAAGAGGAATGCATATTTTATAAACCGTACACCCAACCAAAACCCTAACCTAAACCTCAACATCACTGGAGTAAACATGTTACAGGGATGAAATGCATCCTCTGAGTCGAGGTTGTGACTGATAATGCGAATGTGACTGATAATGCGAATGCAATTACTTCCTTGTTTTGGGGTGGGATCTAAAGCCAGATCTCCCATGCTGCTGATACTGTACAACACGCTGGTGCAATTCTATTGGTTGCACCGAAATTGCCCAACCAGCCATGGTTTCCGGAAATTATATAGATGCTGTACAGCTCGCCATGGGAAATTTCCCAACAAACAGCAGTGGGACGATGGGGAACAGTGTTCTGTGTCTCCAATCAAGGCTTCTTCAGAGCAGATCCGGAGGAAACCACAGGCTCTGCTTTCTGTGTGCCTGTCAGGAGCGCTTCCGCTGCATGGGGATGTTTCTCCCGTTTGCATCGATATGGCTGCTTATTTTGGGGCCACTGCTTGTGTGGCCTCACCAGTACCTTGGCGGTGGCAGGTAATGGCACTGCGGTAGCAGGCATAGGGCTTTTAGACGGGCACTGGCTAGAAACAGAGCGAGGGTGAGCTGGCTGTGATATGCTGTTTGGGCATGAAGTGTCTCATAGCTTGTGACTGCTGCTGAGTTACGACCTAATGCTCAGCAAACTTGTTTACTGAGCCACCAAAGAGGATGGCTGTAGACAATGGAGCATCCAACATAGTGGGGCTTATTCCTTGTCACTCATTTCTGTAAGGGTCAGTCATACATGTCGATTCAGAATGACCAGGCTGCCCATGGATTTGCAGATGGCCTGCGCAGTGACTTTCGTGGCACACAGTGCTATGTCTGTAGCAGTGCACAGCTCTTTGAAAATCTCTGGATCAAAGCCTTGCTTGTCCATTTGCCTGAGGAGCTTGGCTTGAAATAACTGGAGCACCACCGTTGCATGAAGTGCTGATCCAGCTTGATCCTGCCACCGAATAAGCTTTTCCAGCAAGTATGGACTTCTATCGACATGGCTTGGATGTATGGAGCGATGTTTCCACAAATTGTTACTTGCTGGCCAGAGGTGTGCCACAACCGCCTCCTCCACCGGGAGTAGTTGGGCAGAGTTGTTCTCGTCCACATGATCCACATTAGAGAGGATGGCATCAAAGCGTGAGCGCGCTGAGAAGGGCACGTGCCAGGACATAGACAGTTCGTTATGAACTTCGGGGACGAATGGGGCAGATCGTCCACTAGACAGCGTCCGGACTGCAGGAACCACTCATCAAGGCAAGACTGCTCAGGATCCTCTGGGAGAGACCACTCGAGGTTGAGCTCTTCGACCACCCTTTTAAGGACGTGAAGCATCTCCCTGTCAGTGGCACGTGCACGTTCCTCGCCCTCGCTAGGGGGAGGGGTAGCAGCATCATCAACTGGCCACTCGTCTGATGCAGCGAGAGACATGACATCATCATTATCATCTCCAGCATCAGAAATGCTGAATGAGATGAGGCCGCATGCTCTTTCAGAGGGCCGGAGCTCATCTCACAGATAGTGTATCAGAAAAGATGCGCTTCGTGGAGATTGAGGGGCTCACAGGCCGTGTGCTGGCACGAGGTCCCCCTCAAATTCATCCTGCTAGACCTTGCAGCCCTGCCATGCATCCTCGTGTAAACCCTTGGTTATTACAGAAGTGGAGGTTGGGAGGTGTGTGAGGCTAAAACGTCCCTCAGAACGAGGGCGATTCACGAGTGAAGTGACTTGAGACTCATGCCCTCGCAGTGAGGACAGTCTGTCTCCATGTGAGCTGACTCTGAGTGGGCAGTAAATGCCCACACAGTAAATGCAGCTCTCATGCTGATCTGATGGCAGGATGTGTTTCACGCACAAAGAACACTTACGGAATGACATCTTTAAAAAGATGCAAACATTTAAGTGACTCTTTTAGATATATAAATATATAAATAAATATATATCTATATTTATATCACATAATACACAATATGCAAACACTTGTAAGGATACACAACACCTGCCAATGCGCTGTGGGGAATCATGATGATGAGGCCCATTCACCAGCAAAGCGCCAAGCAGCAAGGCGGAGTGATGTTCACCAGAGCACTACAGGGGAAGCTGTGAAGATTCCACCCGCTGACCTGTGTATATTGACGGCGAAGGGTAGAGGGCTTTTAGACAAGATTATCGCTGTCTTGAAGGAAGAAATTCTGAAATTCTGTGTTTATAGCAGACAGCTTTGTGCCAAAACAGTGTAGGTGGGCAACTATTTTGGCACAGAGGCCACATTGGGCTTTAGGTAGTGCAGTACAGGCCACATTATACTCCTTTTGAGATACAATGTTCCACATTGATTTGGTTCTTCTATCTATTAAGCCCAGAAATAGTTGTGTACTCAATTTTTTGAAGTGTATAAGTGACTACTGGGAGTATTCTATAGCTGCCTAGCAGTGGTTCCCAACCATGTTCCAGGAGGTCTCCCAACACTACACATTTTAGATATCTCCCTAATCAAACACACTTGATTCAACTCATCAGCTCGTTAGTGGACTCCAACACCTGAATTGGGTGTGTCAGGAAAAGGAGATATACAAAATGTACAGTGTTGGGGGGCCTCCAGGAACAGCGTTGAGAACCACTGGCCTAAAGTATTCTATTGCTCTAAAAAGGGAGATACTTTTTTATAAGCCATTAAAAAAACTGAATAAAGGCTGAGCATAATTCATAAAGATTGCCATTTCTACTTCCCTGGTAATTTATTATTCAATTTAACACTCTCTACATCAGGGATCTGTTTTAATAATAAAAAATATTATAATAATTTTGTTGAAAATTATAGATTCAATTTTCTCCCCATTTTCACCCCAATTTGGAATGCCCAATTCCCAATGCACACTAAGTTCTTGTGGTGGTGTAGTGACTCTCCAGGTGGCAGAGGGTGAATCTCAGTTGTCTCCACGTCTGAGATCGTCAATCCACGCATCTTAACATGTAGCTTGTTGAGCGTGTTACAGCAGAGACCTAATGCATGTGGAGGCTTCACGTTATTCTCTGCGGCATCCACGCACAACTCCCCACAACATTATAGCGACCACGAGGCGGTTACCCCATGTGACTCTACCCTCTCTAGCAACCGGGCCAATTTTGTTGCTTAAGAGACCTGGCTGGAGTCACTCAGCATGCCCTGTATTCGAACTCGCGACTCCAGGTGTGGTAGTAAGTGTCTTTACTCGCTGAGCTACCCAGGACCCCTAATTATAGAACTTTTAACGTTTATCGAAAAGCAGGCCAGATTACTTATTTTATTATCAAAACATTACCCTTTTACCTGCTAAAAGGGTCATGATGTGGGTCTCATCAATAGTTTATCCACCAATGGTTTAGCAAGTTAGTCCACAGCTAACTTGCTCACTAACTCTCTTAATACACCGTGTAATGTCCAACCGGGAGTAAGCCTCTGTTCACTGTTCATAGCTGTGCCGAAAGAAATTCGGCTACACCCAATCCAGCAAAAGGTGACTAACTTAGATTCACTGTCTTTTACTTTTAGCTTTGTTATGTTCACAATAATCAACAGTGTACTAGTAAGAAAGCTACAAAATTAAAACGTCCCTCTGTGAAACGTCCTACTCAGGTCGTGCTTGCGAAGGTGGTTTGGGTCAATCAGCATGTTCTTGCAAACTTTCATTATTTCACTCATTATTGGACTCGGGCTAGAGCTGGTAAGGCAAAAACCGACACCACTGTTACCATAGTTACAATAGTGTTTACAGCTACTCAGGAAGACTTGGTAGCTGAAACTCAGTTATGAAAAGGGGCATTACATTTCAGACACACGCTTTAGGTGGTTGACCAATCACAACAGACTAGACCAGCTGACCAATCAGAGCAGACTGGCATTTTAGCCAGAGTATGTAGAGCGGAGAAAAGAAATGTACAGTATGAAAAAAAGAATGTGTTTTTTGAACATTAAAGCATGTAAACCTATTCTAGTAGACACCCAAAATAAAATTATGAACCTGTAAATTAGCATAATATGGGCTCTTTAAGACTACAAGTCAATACTCACCAGTTACATTAAAAATGTCAATTTAATGTTGACAAATTGCTTTGAAAATTTTAACAGATGAATAAATTTCTATGATATAATATATATAATATATATAAATTTTTAATGATAAATTTGTAGCCCATTTTAAAGATAGATAATATATTTTCATAATAATAATGTATCTTAAAAATAATATAGTGTTTATATTACTATATTAATTTTTTACTTCTGTTATTATATACTTATTAAAATTGACTGATTTACATAGCAGAGAAAATAGCAGAGATGTAACAGGTGTTGAAGTGTTTCTTTTCACCCTGCAGCTGAAAACCATAGTTCTGGTAGAAAATTTTGCTGTATTTTTGATCTTTCTGGCTTTTTTGATGCCGTATTGTGTAGTAGCGCCACAATTTGAAAGATGGCAAAACTAGATTGTGCCAACATTGCATGCTTGGAACATTTTATCGCATCACTTGCTTACAGAGAAGTGGTTGAATGGCATTCACTGTCGAATTAACAGGTTTATCTGTAACATCTTAACTTCATTTAATATGTCACAACCTCACTTGCAACTTCACTAAAATCAACAAGCATCCAATTAGCTGCTGAAAGCTGCATGAGAGATGGAGAGAGATAGAGAGAGAGAGAAGGACACAGAAGAGCTTATTTATTCGCACAGATTCTGGAATTACAGTTTTATATAAAGACAATATTACGGATTTGATTACTGAAGTTCATCTGTATGGATTGGTTTACCAATTCCTCTGCATTATAAATGTGGAACATGCTGGGATCATTAAAGGTGTACTCAGTAACTCTTTTCTTTGTGTCATATTTATTCTTATACTGACACCTAGCACTTGGATGCAGCATCATATAAAATCAATAGTTCCCTGTCTGTCGCTCACTTCGACGTCGTGTCGAAGAAGCGACACTAGGGGTCTCTCTTGAGCGCCGAAAGATGCCTCTGATCTATGAAAAAAGGCCAATGAGAGTTGGCGAACAGTATTTGCATACCCCGCCTCCGGATACGGATATAAAGGCGAGGGAAATACGCTCGTTCATTCAGTAATTTTCTTCGGAGCCGATGGTCGTGTGTATGCTGTCAGCTGCGAGTAACACAACTGATCCTGCTTCTGATCCTCTGACGCTCTACTTTGCTGTTGGATTTACGGCGCACTTCAGCGGCTTTTCTCTTCACTGCCGGCGCGCAGTCTGCCCCTGAGCGCTACGACAGCGCAGAGTTAAAAGAGTTGAAAGAGTGATTTTCTCTGTAAAAGAGTTTATTTCTCTGAAAGAGCATTTCACAGCGGCGTTGAACGTCCTTTTCAGGACGCGTCTTTATAAAGATGTGATTTCCGCCCCTGTGTAGTTTCTGGATGCGGTGTTTCTCCCCACCTCTCTCGGTCATAAAAAGCTGTCTGGCATGCCTGGGCTGCGATCACACGCAGGCAGCATTTTATGAATGGTTCATGTTCTCAGTGCGAGAACATAGCCATGGCAACATTGCGGTCATGCGGCTTTTCTTTTGTAATGAGAGAAAGCCACTTCAGCCGCCCCCCGCGCCTCACCTCCTTCCTACGGGATTGACGCAGGCGCCGCGGGCGATGAACACGATTTAGGGACAATGACGGGCTCTGTTCGCCAGGTAAACCCCCTCGAATCACCCGCCTCCCCGGCACGCTTGTTTTGCTTCCGTCTGAGCTCGGGATGAGCATGCTCTCCAATGGTTCATCTTCTCAGTGTGAGAACATGGGCGTTATAGCATTGCGGTCGCATGGCTTCTTTTGTAATGAGAGAAAGACACTTTCAGCCGCCCCCCGAGCTTCGCCTCCTCCCTACGGGATTGACGCAGGCGCCGCAGGCGATGAAGGCGATTTGGGGACAATGACGGGCTCTGTTCGCCGGGTAAACCCCCTCGAACCACCCGCCTCCCCGGCACGCTTGCTTGCTTCAGAATTGGATGAAATAACCGCTGCATCGGAGAGCGTTACAGCGGCATCGGATGCTGATCACTCGCCTGGCCCGCCACCTTCGGGTCTGCCGCCCAGCCCGAGTCTGACGCACGGAGATCCGCTATGCTTTCCCGGGCTACTTGATCGGTTCCGCGGGCAGGTGCGCCGCTCACAGCCACGCCCCCCCCCCCCGGTTCCTTTCTTCTCGGACGTGCATTACGAGTTGAGCAAAGCCAAGGCTTCCTTGCTCCTCCGCTCTCACTACCCTCGTGGTGGAACGGTCCCAGACTGCCTCCACTCTGCGCGCCACGGCCCTTCCTGCAACCAACGCCAGGCCAAGGCACTTCAAAACTTGCACCTTGGGTAGTCCTGTTCTTGATGTGCTGCAGGAACTGCGCTGGATGACCAACTGCGCCCCCGGGCCACGGATGTCAGAAGCACTCGAACAGGCGATGGCCACCCCTTGTGGTCCAGAAACGCACCTGTGGACTGGACCTGGTCGAAATGCGGGAGGTAGACAAGGCACGCCTTCTCCCACACCCCCGTCTCCCAGCTCCGTCCATCCAGCGCCACCGTTGACGACTCTGCCCAGCAGTCCTCAGCAGTAAGGCAGACGGAGACCACCACCCTGCCCCGCCACAAGCCTGCTGCCATGGGCCATGCCCCGTCTGCTCGCCGAGGGCGTCCTCCTGCAGCTATGAAACACCCTGCTCCGCCTCAACCCGGGCCCAGCTCTCAGCCCCAGCGTCGAGCACTCCGCAGGAAGCAGACACCCCCGTCTTATGGACCCCCTCGAGGACCCGGAAGGCTCCCAGGCTGTCCGTAGACGTTCGACCCAGGGACCAAGATGTTAGCTCCGGAGGTGGTAAGACCGCTCCGTCCCCGGTGGAGGAGATTTTTTTTTGTTGAATTAATTTTCACATTCTCATATTCTCTGTAATGAGCTATTTCCTTTTGTCTCTGGGTCACCTGGCCCGCAAATGCCATTCTCACGGCACTTTGCCCCCAGATATCAACAGTCCTGGCCCCCTGGACACGGACCACCCGTCTTCAGCCCCACGACTGTTCCCCGGCCGGCCGGTTCCGACGAGTCCAGAGGACGCCTACCCAGGACCTCCTCCTCAGTCGCTAACCCGCCCCCTGCCGGGTGTGCGGAGCAAGGTAAGAGCTTGAGTCTCTTCTCAGCACCTCAGCCGCGGGTCGCCCCGTCGCCGCCCAACGCTGCCCTACCTGCTCTGCCCCGCTGCGAAGCCCCGCCAGGTACGTCAAAATTAATCGTCCCTTTGGTGCCTCTAGCGCAGAGGTTGGACGCATGGCTTTCACTTCCCAACCCGTCTCGCTGGCTGGCCCGGACCATCCGACTCGGTTACGCAATTCAGTTTGCCAGGCCCCCGCCCCCTTCATGGGCATCCGTCCGCAGTCCCTGCGCGCGGAAATCGCAACTCTTCTGGCCAAAGATGCGATAGAGCCAGTCCCTCCAACCGAGATGAAGGAGGGTTTCTAGAGCCCTTACCTCATCGTACCCAGGAAAGGCGGCGGCTTATGACCAATCTTGGACTTGTGAGTTCTCAACCAAGCGTTGCACAAACTCCCATTCAAAATGCTCACGCTTAAACTGCATCCGGCATCTAGATTGGTTCGCAGCGGTAGACCTGAAGAACGCGTACTTCCACGTCTCCATCCTGCCTCGACACCGCCCCTTAAAAGTGCGGATTACGTTCGATAGCCAGGCATATCAGTACAAGTCCTCCCCTTCGGCATGTCTCTGTCCCGCTCGCGAGAGTGACTATGCGCCCACAGAGACCAGGTGCTTAGGCACCTCAGCCGCTTGGGGCTTCAGGTCAACCGGGAAAAGAGCAAGCTTACTCCAGTTCACAGCATCTCTTTTTCCGGGATGGAGTTAGACTCGGTCTCAATGTCGGCACGTCTCACCAACGAGCATGCCCAGTCAGTGTTGAACTGCCTCGCCGCCTTCAGGCCAGGCACAGCGGTCCCTTTAAAACTTTTCCAGAGGCTCCTGGGGCATATGGCGTCCTCCGCGGCGGTCGCGCCGCTGGGGTTGCCACATATGACACCGCTCCAACACTGGAGTCAGACCCGAGTCCCGAGATGAGCATGGCGCCACGGCACGCACCGGGTATCAAATCACCCCCGCCTTCCACCAAGCATTCAACCCCTGGACAGACCTCTGTTCCTTACAGGCAGGAGTACCCCTACAGCAGGTGTCCAGACGCGTCCTGGTCACAACCGACGCATCCAGATCGGGTTGGGGCGCCGTTTGCAACGGGGACGCAGCCTCAGGCCATTGGAAAGGGGCCCAGCTGCGTTGGCACATCAACTGCCTCGAGTTGTTGACCATCCTTTTTGCCCTGCGGAAGTTTCTCCCGTTAATTCGGGACGAACATATCCTAGTCGGGTTGGACAGCACCACTGCGGTCACGTACATAAATCGCCAAGGTGGCGTACGCTCCCGCCACATGTTACAACTCGCCCGTCGTCTCCTCCTTTGGAGCCAGCACCGACTCAAGTCGCTGCGTCCCACTCACATCCCCGGCAACCTCAATGTGACAATGGACGCGCTGTCACGATAACGCTTGCCTGGCGGAGAGTGGAGGCTTCACCCCCACTCGTTTCAGCTGATTTGGGAATGGTTTGGCAAGGCCCAGGTAGACCCCTTTGCCTCCCGAGAGACCTCCCACTGCCCGCTCTGGTACGCCCGCTCAGAGGCTCCCCTCGCGGCAGATGCACTGGCACACAGCTGACCAGTGGGGCTGCGCAAGTACGCATCCCCCCCAGTGAGCCTTCTTGCACTGGTGCTGTGCAAGGTCAGGGAGGACGAGGAGCGAGTCACTCTCGTGGCTCCTTATTGGCCCACCCGTGCCCGGTTCTCGGACCTCGTATTCCTCGCGACAGCCCCTCTCTGGCGAATTCCCCTGAGGAAGGACCTTCTTTCTCAGGGACGGGGCACGCTCTGGCATCCGCACCCAGACCTTTAGAATCTCCACGTCTGGCCCCTGGACGGGATGCGGAAGATCTAGCTGGTCTACCACCACAGTCGTAGCCACGATCAACCAAGCCAGAGCCCCTTCTACCAGGCAACTCTACGCCCTGAAATGGCGTCTGTTCGTGAATTGGTGTTCTTCCCGGGCAGAAGACCCAGAGGTGCGCAGTTAGGTCTGTGCTCCTGTTCCTACAGGAGAGGTTGGAGGGGAGGCTGTCCCCATCCACCTTGAAGGTGTCCATCCATCCATCCATCTTCAACCGCTTATCCGAAGTCAGGTCGCGGGGGCAGCAGCTCCAGCAGGGGGCCCCAAACTTCCCTATCCCGAGCCACATTAACCAGCTCTGACTGGGGGACCCCGAGGCGTTCCCAGGCCAGTGTGGAGATGTAATCTCTCCACCTAGTCCTGGGTCTTCCCCGAGGCCTCCTCCCAGCTGGACGTGCCTGAAACACCTCCCTAGGGAGGCGCCCAGGGGGCATCCTTACCAGATGCCCAAACCACCTCAACTGACTCCTTTCCACACAAAGGAGCAGCGGCTCTACTCCGAGCTCCTCGCGGATGACTGAGCTCCTCACCCTATCTCTAAGGGAGAAGCCCGCCACCCTTCTGAGGAAGCCCATTTCGGCCGCTTGTACTCGCGACCTAGTTCTTTCGGTCATGACCCAACCTTCATGACTATAGGTGAGGGTAGGAACAAAAATTGGCCGGTAGATCGAGAGCTTTGCCTTCCGGCTCAGCTCTCTTTTCATGACAACGGTGCGATAGAGCGAATGCAATACCGCCCCCGCTGCCCCGATTCTCCGGCCAACCTCCCGCTCCATTGTCCCCTCACTCGTGAACAAGACCCCGAGGTACTTGAACTCCTTCACTTGGGGCAATACCTCCTTCCCCACCCGGAGTACGCACTCCATTGGTTTCCATGAGAACCATGGCCTCAGATTTAGAGGTGCTAATCCTCATCCCAGCCGCTTCACACTCGACTGCCAAGCGGTCCAGTGAGAGCTGAAGGTCACGGACCGATGATGACACGAAGACCACATCATCTGCAAAAAGTAGAGATGAGATCCCCAGCTCACCGAAACGCATACCTTCCCCACCCCGACTACGTCTCGATATCCTGTCCATGAATACCACAAACAGGATTGGAGACCAACCCCCACATAGAACGAGCTCGACTTTGTGCTGAGGACCCGGACACAGCTCTCGCTTCGGACGTACAGGGATTGGATCGCCCTAAGAAGGGACCCCCCCACCCCATACTCCTGAAGCACCTCCAACAGTCTCTCCCGGGGGACCCGGTCATACGCCTTCTCCAGATCCACAAAACACATGTAGACCGGATGGGCATACTCCCAGGCCCCCTCCAGAATCCTTGCGAGAGTAAAGATCTGGTCCGTCGTTCCACGGCCAGGACGGAACCCGCATTGTTCCTCTTCAATCTGAGGTTCGACAATCGGCCGCACCCTCCTCTCCAGCACCTTGGAGTAAACTTTACCAGGGAGGCTGAGAAGTGTGATACCCCTGTAGTTGGCACACACTCTCTGGTCCCCCTTTTTGAAGAGAGGAACCACCACCCCGTTCCGCCACTCCTTAGGCACTGTCCCAGATTTCCACGTGATGTTGAAGAGGCGTGTCATCCATGACACCCCCTCCACATCCAAAGCTTTCAGCATTTCTGGTCGGATCTCATCAATCCCCGGGGCTTTGCCACTGCGGAGTTGTTTGACTACCTCAGTGACCTCCCCCAGGGAAATAGAATCTGATCCCCCATCAGCCTCTGGCTCTGCCTCTAGCATAGGGATAGAGTAGGGATTTAGGAGTTCTTCAAAGTGTTCCTTCCACCACCCAATAACCTCCTCGGTTGAGGTCAACAGCATCCCATCTTTGCTGTATACAGCTTGGATGGTTCCCCGTTTTCCCCTCCTAAGGTGGCGGACAGTTTTCCAGAAGCACTTTGGTGCGGACCGAAAGTCCTTCTCCATGGCTTCTCCGAACTTTTCCCACACCCACTGCTTTGCCTCCCTCACGGCTGAGGCCGCAGCCCTTCGGGCCTGTCGGTACCTTGCAACTGCCTCCAGAGACCTCTGGGACAACAAATCCCGGATGGCCTCTTTCTTCAGTCGGACAGCTTCCCTGACCACCAGTGTCCACCACGGTGTTCGAGGGTTACCACCCCTTGAGGCACCTAAAACCTTGAGGCCGCAGCTCTCCACCGCGGCTTCGGCAACGGAAGCTTTGAACATTTCCCACTCCGGTTCAATGTCCCCAACCTCCGCAGGGATGCCTGAAAAACTCCGCCGGAGGTGTGAGTTGAAGATCTCGCGTACAGGGACCTCCTCCAAACGTTCCCAGTTCACCCGCACTACTCGCTTGGGCTTCCCAGGTCTGTCCAGAGTCTTTCCCCACCCCCTGATCCAACTCACCACCAGATGGTGATCAGTTGACTGCTCTGCCCCTCTCTTCACCCGAGTGTCCAAAACATATGGCCTCAGATCTGATGACACGATTACAAAATCGATCATCGATCTTCGGCCTAAGGTGCTCTGGTACCACGTACACTTATGAGCATCCTTATGTTCGAACATGGTGTTTATTATAGATAATCCATGACTAGCACAGAAGTCCAATAACAAACATCCACTCGTGTTCAGATCGGGGAGGCCGTTCCTCCCAATCACACCTTTCCAGGTGTCCCTGTCATCTCCCACGTGCGCGTTGAAGTCACCCAGCATCACTATGGAGTACCCTACTGGGGCCCTATTCAGGACTCCATTCAGGGTCTCCAAGAAGGCAGAATACTCTGTACTGCTGTTCGGTGCATATGCACAGACAACAGTCAGAGTTTTCCCCCCCACAACCCTTAGGCGAAGGGAGGCGACCCTCTCGTCCACCGGGGTAAACTCCAACATAGCGGCATTCAGCCGGGGACTTGTGAGTAAGGTGTCTCACTGGGTCGTGGATGCCAATCAGTTGGCCTATCACACCCAGGCCGTGCCCGCCCCCCCCCCCTTTTGCGGGTTCGAGCCCACTCTACTAGGAGCGTGGCATCCTCATGGGCACTGGCTAGGGGCACCTCCCTAGCAGACATTTTCAGAGCTGCGGGCTGGGCAGCACCTAACACCCTTACGATCTCAGGGTTGAGTCAGTCTCGTCCCATGTTCTCTCAGGTCCGAGCCCGTAGAACTCGGTACACGTCGACGATCTGACCGGGTGAATCGCTTGTTTCCAGCGCCGTTTCCCTCTCCGAGGCAGAACAGTGCGCTTCTTTCCCAGAGGGCCTAGGTCCCTGGTTGATTCCTCCCTAGCCCTCTCGGGCCCGCAAGAGTTCAGCGGAGGAACTTGCCGGCCCAGTCCACTATGGGTACCTCTGGCTACCCCTACTGGAATAGGTGCGCCACAGATCAGGCCTCCTACGGGACTCCTCCTGTGTGTACTTCCGCGGTACGGTCACCTTGCGAGCTGACCCGCGTCTCCCTTAGGCAGTCCTTTGCTGCCCTCCGGTCGCCGTGTTGTAGCAACACCCCCTCCTCGAGGTTGGATCTACCACCGCGCCATTTTTTCCCACATGCCCAAAGTGGCCATGTGATGTATTTTGCCACCTTTACCTCCCCTGCTGGGCGGGTGTGGCCTCCGCAGGGTCTTTTCCCCCTGAAAGAATAGGAATTCGGGTAAGACCCCCTTCCCTCGATGCGGTAAGGGCCCCGGCTGCTCTTGCTCTATGCCGAGAAAACATAGAGAGAAAAGAAGCCCAGCCAGGCTTGGCCCGTTCCCTAGTTGGGAGCGTCATCTTGTTCCCCCCTAGGGTAACCAAAAGGATTCTGACGACTCTTTCGGGGCATTGGGGAAGAGTACGTGCAGCCTGAACACAGTTGGTCGCTGTGCATGTAGAAATACCTGCCCGCTTCTGTGTAAGCAGTACACGTACACGGCTCAGCGCATGGCGAATTTTGAAGCGGACCCCTAGTGTCGCTTCTTCGACACGATGTCGAAGTGAGCGACAGACGGGGAACGTCTAGGTTACGTATGTAACCTCCGTTCCCTGATGGAGGGAACGAGACGTCATGTCTTCCCGGCCATGTCGCTGAGCCGAGCCGCTGAGGTGCCCGGTACACTCCCGGCTCCTCAGAAAAATCCTGAATGAACGAGCGTATTTCCCTCGCCTTTATATCCGTATCCGGAGGCGGGGTATGCAAATACTGTTCACCAACTCTCATTGGCCTTTTTTCATAGATCAGAGGCATCTTTCAGCGCTCCAGATAGACCCCTAGTGTCGCTTCTTCGACACGACGTCTCGTTCCCTCCATCAGGGAACGGAGGTTACATACGTAACCTAGACGTTTTCAATTTCAGATGCGATTGTAGAAATTTAGCATTCACAGTCAGCCATGGTTACTTTAATCAATGAGTGAAAGTGTTACAAATCAGAACGATTACTTACATTAAGTGAGTAGTATTCGGCTGGTCATGTGATTTTAAAATGGTAGCCCCCATGTGTGGACCCCCTCCACGTAGAATAAAACAGCTTTTACTGGCTTTAAAGCAGGTTACTGATAGGACTTTAATGTGATAGGAATTTAACGTGAGTGGTCATGTGTAAAGAAGTTCAGGCTCACGGGCAAGGAAGAGGCGAGAAACCGGCTTGACACATGAAATCATAGTTTAATAGAGAACTCAAAATACAAACACATAAGACAACGGACATGTCCGTAATGATCTCTCTCTGACCCACCACCCTCCGCGATTGGCCCTTATCCCTCTTGGCGGCTTGATCAGCCTAATATGGGACCGGGCGTGTGTAATCACGGCCCGGTCCCGCCCTCCGCCCTGCCACATCATGATTTCCTATATATTGCAGAATTACAATTCATGTATTTAGGAGTTTAACTTTTTAATTAGGAAAGATTACTGTTTCTTAATCTCAAGCCTTTTTCAAACCAATTTCAGTGAAAGCTTTTATTTTGAAAACTGAAGGGATGCAAGTTTCTGTTGTTTGAAGTTGACAACAGCCTTTTAATGCAGTGAAATTCTCTCATCTGTGTCAACATCATCACACTATGCTTGAAAGCATCATGGAATAAATTCTGATTGGATAAACTTTTAATTTCCTCTATTTGTTTGTAGATGAATTAGGAGTAGAAAGCGATTGAAAATACATAGGCAGCTAGTGATGCAACGATACTGATAACCTGATAAAGCACATGTTGAATTGAGTGAAACAGAGCGCACATAATTGCTCCACACACCTTCTGACTCCACCGTACACTCAGATTTGTTCGGCCGATCGCTGAACACAGATTTAGGATGAATATCCGCCTAGCGCAATCAGTGGCTGATTGATCGGTGCATTCCTAAGTGCAGTTTGAAAGTCCCTTTCTCAGCATAAAGGGATGTTAGGTGTAAATGAAATGACCTCCCTGTAATAAAGCCATGTCAAATGTAAAAACCTTTCCTACTGTCTTTTACAAATCATCCTTAAAAACCTTGGCCAAACAGTTTGAGGGCTCTATTTTCATGACTGCCCTAGGCACAGCGCTAATGAGCACAGAGAGTGCGCTATGTCTTATCCAATTTTCATGAAAGCACTAATTCTATGTGCGATTTATGTGCCAGCGCAAAGCTCAAATGCTGTGGGTGGTAGTGTTTGCACTTTCTGTGGATTGTAGTTAATAAAGTGGAGCAAAGTTTGCTATTTTTTTTAGAAGTAGGTCATTACTTACATTAAGATATTTGAGAACCACATCTAATCTCGGCGCAAAGTCCAAAATCAGTTCCTGCATTTGCAGTTTTGGGATTCCACCAGCAGATGATATCAAAGAATTGTCAACCACTTTTAATACTAGTCAATATTTTTGTGTCAGTAGATCAATATGATTCCTAATAATAATAATAATAATAATAATGTTTATTTTGTCAGAACATTTAACAGAGAATCATATAACAAATATACATTACAAAACAATGAACAATGGGAGAGAAGCCAAGCATATTTCAAGCAGGTGAGATATGGGCTAGCAGGACGAGAGCCAGCAGTCCCTGAGAGGCTGACAGAGAAAACAGAACACATATATTGCAGTCTGTAGCAGTGCATGCGACAAACAGAGCCCGGGATCCAATGCATACAGCCTATTTACACTACCAAATTCGTACGATCAGCATAAGCATTGCCCCCAGCACCATTGCACTTCCGTCAGCGTTTTTCTCTTCCAAATATATGTTCTCAACATTTAGTGTGCACACCTCCTGCTTTCTCACCTGACAAACTCATAAAATCAGTGCTCTGTGACACAATCTGCAATGCTTGTTATGTGGAGGTCAAAGCGGTACCTGATGCTGATGTTAAGTGAAGCGATCACACCCCAAAGCAAGTCATGTGGAAGCTTCTTAACCAATGTCACACCTAGCGGCTGATTTTGCTGAAATGTTTGCCTCTTTGCATTGGGCCTGTCACACTTGCTCAGCTAGCTGCCCTCTTACCATTTTTTTCCACTGATATTTCACACACAAAATCATTGTTTTTCATGATTTGCACAATCATGTCCCACAGCAGATAAATGTCTTCAGCCCAACCAGCTCAAATCCTACTAAGTAAATGGCCCTCCAAATTCTCTTTGTGACTTCTCTAGGAACAATGAAAGTTTTAAGTCAAGTCAAGTCATTCAAGTCATTTTTATTTGTATAGTGCCTTTCACAACACACATCGTTTCAAAGCAGCTTTACAGAAGATCAGGCATTAACAGAAGATACAACTATAATGTCTATAATGTCTATGAGTCAGCATAGTGTAATTAGTTAAAATAAGATTGTGAATTGTGTTTAAAAATATTTCATTAAATAATAATTGTATTTATAACCCCAGTGAGCAAGCTGAAGGCTGAAAGCGATGACATCTCAGACATTATCTCTTCTCTTGTATGCGGTGATCAGCTAATGTTACTCAATCTACACCACACCTTCGTTCAGGTAGAACTATTCTTTCGATCATTAAATATAGCTTCACTAATAATCTTTCAGATATATATTATATTCTCAGTAAGCTAAAAAGTCTAGAAAAATTTGAATTAATATCACAAAATATAAATAAAGTATTCTCTAGCACTTTTGATAGTCCCACCCCTTGATTAAAGAAAATTAAATAAAAAAGCCCTGCAGCATGGTACAATTATCATACTCATGCTCTCAAGAGAACAGCTCAGAAAATCGAGCGCAAGTGGAAGAATACAAAATTAGAAGTATTTTGCGGTGCATGGAATGATAGTGTCTGTAGCTACAGACTGGCACTAAAAGCTGCCAGGTCAGCATATTTTAGCAAACTCAAAAACAATAAAATAACCAGAACAATCCTAGGTGTTTATTCAGTACTGTGGATAAATTGGTTAGGAATAAAGCCTTGACTGAACCAGATATTCCAGATATTCTCAGCACAATAGTAATGACTTCATGAACTTCTTTACTGATAAAATTGAAATAATCAGAAATAAATGTGGAATTATTCAATCGTCTGTCACAGTACCACAGACAACAATATCTCATAATTTTCCTCATGAGCAACTTCAATCTTTCACTGTCATAGGTCATGAAGAGCTAACAAATCTTATAGAAACATCAAAAGCCACACATGTTCTCTCACGATCAACAATCAGCACTGCACTTTATTAATCATCACTCTGTCAATATATTCTCCCAATTCAATTAGTGTTTATATATATTTATACCCGTATCTAGTGTATGTGTATTCTACATTGTGTGTATTGTGTACATTTGTTATGTAAATTGTTGTGTAAGTATGTGTACATTTGTTATGTAAATTGTTTTGTGTAAATATGTTGTTTATTGTAAAGTGGTTTATGTCTCGTCACTGTCATGACTGCTATGTTACTCGGAACTGCACACAAGAATTTCACCTACTGTTGCACTCGTGTACACAGTAGTGTGACAATAAAGTGATTTGATTTGATTTGATTTGATGTTTGTTAGATCCAATACCAACTAAGCTCTTAAAAGAGATATTCCCTGTAATCTCAGAACCTATTCTTAATATTATTAACTTCGCTATTCTTAAGACATGTCCCAAGAAACTTTAAAATGGCAGTTATCAAACTGCTTATTAAGAAGCCACAGCTTGATACTGGAAAACTGGCTAATTATAGACCTATTTCAGATCTCCCATTTATGTAAAAAATACTAGAAAAGGTAGTACCCTCGTAACTATGTTCATTTCTACAGAAAAATTGTATATATGAACAATTTCAGACAAGATTTAGGCCCCATCACAGTACAGAGACTGCTATCAGGAAGACTTGCAGACTTGAGTGAAATTTAAGATGACATTTATTTGATGAATATAAAACAGAAAAGTAATGTCTCTCTTTGGTGTAAGCCCTGTCTGGTGGTCCGGAGAAGTTGTACTTGGAACTCAGTTGTGGTGGAGGTTGCCATGTTAGCACACTGAAACGGCAATGTGATAGATTGTGAGCAGACTTATAAAGCAATGGCTTACATGTGATTGGCTAGGAATTACTCAGCTAATGGTGTGATGATGTACAGCTGCTAGTCTTCCTGCTAGAACTGGGCTGCACTTAAACTTATCAGAGTTACAAGTGACTTGCTGATTGTGGCTGCATTTCTTTTCTACTGCTTTTGGATCTTAGTGCAGCCTTCGACAACATAGATGACGACATTCTCTTGAATAGGCTTGAGAATTATGTTGGCATTTGTGGACTTGCATTGGGATGGTTTAGGTCCAATTTAGCAGGCCGCTACCACTCTGTAAACCAGGAATTGTGAAATCAAACAAAAGTAAAGTATGGAGTGACACAGGGATCAGTTTAGGGCCTCTGCTTTTCTCCTTATATATGCTTCCCCTGGGAGGTATTATCAGGAATTGTGGAATAAGTTTCCAGTGTTAGTGTTGTAAATTCTTTGTCTTATTGTCAGTAACTTCTCTTGTTAAGGTCTCGGTTACGGAAAACACGCATTATACAGTTTGACGCAGGTATGATTCAAACGTAAGTGACGTATTCTCTATTACGCAAGTGGCACAACCGGAGTTTGTAATGTTTTCATTCTCGTGCAGCATCCCTAAGTGCAAGTTAAAGTTATTGACAACGTAAGTTCATATCATGATTCTATGTTTGATGCAGAATGTTTCTGTATATGTTGCAACTAGTTCTGGCGTTAAGCCAGTATTGCCGCTGTTTGTGATCTATATAATTATTAGTTTGTCACATATGAACACTCGTGGTAGCGCCGCTAGCATGGCTGCTTATAATGCTAAAATCTGCAATAGGATTCTATATGTTCATTTATCTCCATATGTGCATAGTACTGTATCCTGCAGTTTGTTATCTGTTAATATTATAACGCTACGTAATCTGATCCATGTTATTAGGTCCTTTCCATAGTTTATATCCCTTGCATTCTTTATCTAAGCATATATATATATATATATATATATATATATATATATATATATATATATATATATATATATATATGAGAGACATATATATTAATATTGTTTATTTGTAATTTACTGTTGAATCATAACAGTCTGTATGTAGACAAGTTATTTATCTCTGTTTGATTGTTTATTACAGAAACTACCTCAGTTGTATACTGCTATGTGTACAAGGTTGAATCTTGCACAAATAAAAGGTGGGAAAGATATCTGCTGACTCCTACTCCCTGATCAGAGTACTGAAGTGGTTAACACCTTAAAAAACCGGCATTCAGTGGGGCAATCCCCAACAAATGGTCCTTCGAGCCGGATCTTGACTGCTTCAGAATGTCATCAGATGGCAAATTAGCATCCCTTTCCCATGCTGATACTCAAGCAAGACCATCACGCCGATGTCAGACCCCCAAGCGACTTGAGGATTACATCCTTGACTTCCATCACCGACCTGCCCTTTCCTCCAGTCCTGTTCAGAGGGAGCAGAGAGGAGCAGCAGCCGCAGTGTATACTAGTCAAGCAGATGCAGCCTGCAGCCAAGGTGGACATCGAGCTATGCCTAGTCCGAGTCAAACAGACATATTTAGTATGGACTCATTAACGAAACTCATGGAATCCATGAATGAGAGGGAGAAAGAAGAGACAGTTGAAATGCACAATATTCTCAAGAAACTGGATCAGCTTAAGAAACGTAAGCATCGCCGAAACGAAATGATGGAACACATCAAATCATTCTTGAGAGAAGAAGAGGAAAATGAGGATAATGAACCGGTGCAGGCTATGGCATCAGCGCCACAATTTTCTTCTACATCTTCAAGTTCAGTAAGCCCACCGCACTTACCCTCACACGACACCGTGTCGCATGTTGAAAAGCATGTTACTGGATGCAAATCAGGGAGACAAGTAAATCAGTCACATAGAACAGATGTTGTTCCGGAAGTAGAGTTGGAGTGTTGCGACGTTGGGTTCACTCCAATCCATCCAAATCATCCAAGAACTAAAGGTTTACCGTATTCCCCTATCTCCTCTGGCACAGCATCTCCCATCTTACATCTGTCACCACCACCTTTATCTCAGCCTGTTCCACTTCATTCTGCCAGATACCTGCCCCTTCACCAACGAACTGTAGTTAATGAGGCTGAACGATCATTCCAGCCCCTTGAGCAGCAGCGGATGTCGCCTATGCCTGCCTATCAGCATCCCATGGTACTTCACAGTGATCTTGCAACATCAAATTCAAAGATACGGCCTGTGAATGCACCTATATCATTCAGTCATGCTCCTCATCAAACAATAATGCCATCAACATTACCCTTTCAAACAATGATTCCTGGTTTACTCCCTTCAGTGAGCTCTGCGGCAGTTGTCGCTCCTCCACAGCTGATGCCAGCCCAGACTGTAGCTCCATCGGGCGGTAGTATACCTCAGCGGACATGGTATAGTCCCCCTAAACCTGAAATTCCAGACTTCACAAGTGACAGTGAAAGAGAATTTGCTAATATGAAGCTGGCACTGGACAATTTGCTTGAACCTTACCCAGAGCTAACAGAGAAGTACAAATATCATGTACTGTTGGAACGTCTTAAACTGCCTGAAGCTCAGATGATCGGTCAGTCTTGCCGGCATCACCCATATCCATATTCAGCAGCTATGCAAGCACTTCAACTGCAGTACGCATCAACTGGCTCAAAATTAGCAGCCATCCTCACATCACCAGATGTTAAGCCCAATGATAGCCATAGCTTTCAGAGTTTTGCTTTGAGAGTTCATCTCCTAGTCAGTATGCTGCTGTCTTTAGAGGGACCCAGAGGGATGGAGCTTAATTGCTGCTCACATGTAGACTGCTTACTTAGCAAGCTGCCAAAGTATGTACGAGATGGCTTCATTGAGTTCCTTCAACAGCAGGGAAAGCTAAACTCTATAAGTCTTAACCCTTATAATCTGCAGGACTTTGCTGGATGGCTGCAAGTCAAAGCACAGCAGCAGAGATTGTCCATTCGATTAGTACAGCGCTACCAGCATGAGAGACTTTCAGGTTTCGTTAAAGAGAAAACCTCAGCTAAAACAAAGGGACCAAGTCTAGTAGTTTATCATGGTGCATCTCCTGCTGAGTCTGTGTTCTCTACCCGTCAGATCTCCCAAAGAGATCAAGCAAAAGAAACCACTTAAGGTGCATTGCCTCTTTTGCAACAGCAAAGATCACTACATTACACGCTGTGACAACATTAAAGAGCAGTCGGTTGCTGACCTACGAAGGTGGATTACTGATGGGAAGCGATGCTGGCGATGTGCACGATTACACGTACCCGAGATATGCAACCTCAAAAAGCCATGCAGTGACTGTGGTGGAATACATCTCCAGGTGCTCCACCGTATAGCACGTGATGATCCAACAAATGGTTCATCAAGTACATCAGAAAGTCGTATCTACCTCACACCCGCTAGTGCATCTTGCAGAGTGCTTCTTAAAGTGGTACCAGTATGGTTACACAGCAAGTTCAAGTCAGTGGAGACTTACGCTGTACTAGACGATGGAGCGCAACGAACTATGATCTTGCCAATAGCCGTCCACAAGCTTGAGTTGGAGGGTGAGCCTGAAACACTGGCTCTACGCACAGTACGATCCGACATAACTCACCTTTCTGGGTCCAAGATTAACTTGGAAATCTCTTCAAAGAGTGAACCGAAGAGGCGCTTTCAGATACTTGGGGCATTCACAGCTTCGGGTCTGGACTTAGTAGAGCAATCATATCCAGTGCAGAGACTTCAGAAACAGTATGCTCACCTCAGAGGGCTTCCATTACAATCATTCCACAGTGTGCGTCCACTAATATTGATAGGATCAGATCATGTCCATCTTATAACAGCAAATAAGCCCGTCCATCAAGGAACCAAAGGTGGTCCAGTTGCAGTGCACACAGCCCTTGGGTGGGCACTACAAGGGGCCGAGGAGAGCACACCAAGCCACAACTCAGTGCAGCAGTGTCTGTTCATGTCCACTGCCTGTCCCAATGACTTGCTCTACCGTAATGTTGAGAAGTTATGGCAACTTGACGTCCTGCCTTATCGGAATGAGAAACTGGTGGTTAGATCCAAGGAAGATCAAGAAGCAATTAAACTTCTTGAATGCCAAACGCAGAGGGTTAATGTTGAAGAAGTTCAACGTTATGCCACCCCCCTCCTCCGCAAACCTGGTGCGCCAAAACTCATAAGCACGATTCAATCCATCATGCCTAGTCTAAGGAGCATAGAGAGGAAACTTCAGAGATACCCAGAGAAAGCTGTCGTTTACTCTGGTGAGATTAATAAACTCATCAAGGCAGGCTATGTCACAAAGCTCCAACCTGAAGAAGTCACAGAGTCAGAGGAGGCCTGGTACATTCCCCACCACCTGGTGTGCCACAATGATAAACCAAGATTGGTTTTCAATTGCTCATTCAAGTATCTAGGTCTGTCTCTAAATGACCAGCTCCTGCCAGGGCCTGCACTTGGCCCATCATTGTTGGGTGTCCTCTTGAGATTCCGACAACACCACGTGGCAGTAAGTGCAGACATTCGTGGGATGTTCTATCAGGTCCGCCTGTTGCCTGAGGACAGACCTCTTCTCCGCTTCATCTGGCGAGATTTGCACTGTGATAACCGTCCAGACACCTATGAATGGCAAGTTTTGCCATTTGGTACAACTAGCAGCCCATGTTGTGCCATTTTTGCTTTGCAATTGCATGCTCGCAATAATCAAGAGACATACCCAGGTGCTCTGCAAACAGTGCAGCAGAGTTTTTATGTGGACAATTATCTGACAAGCTTTCCAACTACATCTGAAGCCAAGCTAACAGTTGATCAGCTGCGCAGTCTGTTAGCGGAGGGTGGATTTGACCTCAGACAATGGGCTAGCAACAAGCCTTCAGTGATATCACATCTATCCACTGAATCAAGGTCCTTGGCTGCAGAACAATGGCTTGGGCAGAACAGGACTGATCCAATGGAGCCAACTTTGGGTCTCAGGTGGAATTGTGCTGCTGATACACTAGGATACCACTATCGTCCCATTGAACATGCTGCACTAACAATGAGAACGGCCTATCAAGTGCTAGCCACTCAGTACGATCCCTTGGGCTTCATTGTGCCTTTCACCACACGAGCAAAAGTGCTCATTCAACAGCTATGGTCAAGGAAAAGAGATTGGGATGACCCAAACTTGCCACCAGATATTCGTGCTGCCTGGAACACATGGGAGAATGAGCTAAAAAATCTCAGTGCCATAACAATTCCTCGCTGTTACTCATCAGTTCCTACTGATGTACAACGGACGTATGACCTTCATGTGTTTTGTGACGCATCCGAAAGGGCGTATGGGGCAGTGGCTTACTTAACAGAGTACACCGAAAATGTCATTCACACTTCCTTTATGATGGCTAGATCGCGAGTCGCTCCCAAGAGGCAACAGTCAATGCCTCGCTTGGAACTGTGTGCGGCATTAGCAGGAGCACAGCTAGCCAATCTTTTGAAAGATGAGATTACTCTCACTATCCAGCAGACAATTCTGTGGACAGATTCTACAACTGTACTGGAGTGGCTGCAGTCGGACTCTTGTAGATTCAAAGTCTTTGTCGGAACACGAGTCTCAGAAATACAGGAGTTGACAGACCCAAGTGCTTGGCGGTACGTGGACACGCAGCAAAATCCAGCCGATGATATCACAAGAGGTAAACTCCTCTTAAGTTTGATTGTGCCCGATCGCTGGAGTCAGGGACCACCATTTCTAAAACTGAGATCTGAGCACTGGCCAAAGAGACCTGAACACACAAAGCCAGATGAGTTACCTGATCTGAAGAGTCTCACTATCTGTTGCCTAACCACTTTGGAACTAGATCAAACCCTTCCAGATGCCACTCAGTTCAGTACATGGAAAGGGTTAGTGGAGGCAACTCGACAAGCATGCCAAAAGTCGACAGATGATTTGACTAACACCCAGCCCATCGATTATCGTGAAGCAGAATTGGCCCTACTGAGAGAGTGTCAAGTTCAGAGCTTTCCTGAGGAAATAGCGGCTCTTAAAAAACACAAAACTATACCGAACCACAGTCGGCTAACGTGTCTTGCTCCAGAATGGGATCCAGTAACTAATGTCCTCAGAGTTAGAGGTCGATTACGGAGACTGGAAAGCCCAAATTTGGACCAAATTCACCCAATAGTGCTTGATCCGCAGCATCCAGCAACGAAGCTTCTCATTAAAGACTTCGACGAGCGCTTGTTGCACCCAGGTACAGAACGAGTGTATGCAGAAATACGTAGACAATATTGGATCTTGCGGGGTCGCCAAGCTGTTAAACACCACCAGCTTAACTGTTTATCCTGTCAGCGATGGAGAGCTCAGCCCAAGGTACCACAAATGGCAGATTTGCCACCTGAGCGACTCAGGCTTCTCTGTCCACCATTCTATTCTACTGGAGTGGACTGTTTCGGCCCGTATCATGTCAAAATAGGCAGAAGGATTGAGAAACGTTGGGGTGTTATTTTCAAATGCCTCACCACAAGAGCTGTACACATAGAGCTTCTCAACTCCATGGATGTGGACGCTTTTCTGCTTGCTCTTCGACGATTCATAGCCAGACGTGGCAGACCAAAAGAGATTAGGTCAGATTGTGGCACAAACTTTCGTGGTGCCGATCGAGAACTGCGTGAAACCTTCGCAGCTATGGAATTCAAATTAAAAGAGCAGTTAGCCTATTACCAGATCCTCTTCAAGTTCAATCCACCTAATGCTCCTCATTTTGGTGGTGTTTGGGAGCGAGAGGTCCGCTCCATTAAAGCTGCTCTCCAGGTGGCAGTTGGAAGTCAGTCCATCTCTGAAGATGTCCTAACTACAGTTTTAGTAGAGGTAGAGGGCATTTTGAATTCAAAACCCCTCGGATACGTCTCAGCAGACATTGCCGATCTCGATGCCATTACACCAAACCTTCTTCTCATGGGGCGGCGGGATGCATCGCTTCCTAAGGTGGCATATGCCTCTGGAAAAATGGGGCGGCGCAGATGGCGCCATTGTCAAAATCTTGTGGACCAGTTTTGGACTCAATTTACAAGGAACTACTTGCCCACACTCCAGACACGCCAGAAGTGGCACAAAACATCGGACACTCTAGCAGTAGGCTCAGTAGTCTTGATAATTGATCCACAACTTCCAAGAGCTCATTGGCCTATTGGTAAAGTGGTTAAGACTGTGGTTAGTAAGGATGGATGTGTTAGAACAGCAGATGTTCTTGTCAGGGACAAAATATACACCAGGCCAGTTGCTAGACTCATACTGTTGCCAGCCTTTGAGGATGACACTAAAGACTCCTAAAGAATTCTCTTAATTTGCACATTTGCTGCTCAAATGTGGGGGCAGCTGTTGTAAATTCTTTGTCTTATTGTCAGTAACTTCTATTGTTAAGGTCTCGGTTACGGAAAACACGCATTATACAGTTTGACGCAGGTATGATTCAAACGTAAGTGACGTATTCTCTATTATGCAAGTGGCGCAACCGGAGTTTGTAATGTTTTCATTCTCGTGCAGCATCCCTAAGTGCAAGTTAAAGTTATTGACGACGTAAGTTCATATCATGATTCTATGTTTGATGCAGAATGTTTCTGTATATGATGCAACTAGTTCTGGCGTTAAGCCAGTATTGCCGCTGTTTGTGATCTGTATAATTATTAGTTTGTCACATATGAACACTCGTGGTAGCGCCGCTAGCACGGCTGCTTATAATGCTAAAATCTGCAATAGGATTCTATATGTTCATTTATCTCCATATGTGCATAGTACTGTATCCTGCAGTTTGTTATCTGTTAATATTATAACGCTAAGTAATCTGATCCATGTTATTAGGTCCTTTCCATAGTTTATATCCCTTGCATTATTTATCTAAGCATATATATATATATATATATATATATATATATATATATATATATGAGAGACATATATATTAATATTGTTTATTTGTAATTTACTGTTGAATCATAACAGTCTGTATGTAGACAAGTTATTTATCTCTGTTTGATTGTTTATTACAGAAACTACCTCAGTTGTATACTGCTATGTGTACAAGGTTGAATCTTGCACAAATAAAAGGTGGGAAAGATATCTGCTGACTCCTACTCCCTGATCAGAGTACTGAAGTGGTTAACACCTTAAAAAACCGGCATTCAGTGGGGCAATCCCCAACAGTTAGGCTGATGATTATGAAACCCAATGAAATTACACAGTTTCAAATTAGCAGTGGATACTTCATATGCCACTGCCTGAACCTTTGACGTGGGATAGACCTCAACGAAATGACTTGCTGGTTGAACTGCGATGCACCTCACTGATCTCTAAATGTATCACCTTGGTCTAATATAAAGACTATCAATTAATTGCAAACAATTGCAAACAAAATTGCAACTAACAAAGGACAATGCATCTATGTGAACTTCAGCACCTTAGTCCTTAGTCATTAATCTTACAGTTCATACAAAATCTTTGTATAAACACTAGCCCTTAACACTTACTTAGTTTACTAATTTTAAACCATGACCTGCAAGCACATAAATAACTAATATTGGCATTATATCCATGCTGGAATCTGGCCCCCAACAGTGAGCCTGGTCTCTCCCAAGGTTATATTTCTCTATTAACCAACTGTGGCGTGGGGACGTGGTCATGTGTCGGTCTGCGGGAGAGAGAGAGAGCGGTAAGGCTTGTCTCCTGGTTCATAATTAACCCTAACACCTGTCTCTTGTATTGTGATGCGGAGGGAGACATAAAAGGCACACCAAGTGTCCAAAGGGGAGAGAGCGTGACCTACAAGCCGATAGTGCTTTCCTTTGTTTAGTCCTTATTTTGATTCCGAAGGTGACCGTCGATTGTGTGTGTGTGTGTGTGTGTGTGTGTGAAGCTGAAAATTAAAAGACTGACCCTGAACTTGCTTCGCTGTTTCCTGACTCCTCCATTGCCCCGAACAAAGAGATTTTTACAGTGGTGCCGAGAACCCGGCTTTGGAGGAGAACGCTGCTATGGAGTCTTCACTGCTGGCTGAAGTCTTCAACACCCTCTACAGCATCCAGCAGGCACAACACCATGCCCTCTTGGGGGTTCGCCGGGAGCAGGAACAACGCTTCCAAGCCCTGGTCCAGGCACAAGCGGAGGACCGGCAGGCGAGGACTCTATAGACTTTATCGATATTACAGTTTAATTTTCTGTTAATGCATGATTTTCTGTAAAGCTGCTTTGAAAAGATGTGTGTTGTGAAAAGCGTTATTCAAATAAAAGTGAGTTGACTTGATTTAGCAGAGAGAGACGCGTCACTTCTATTTAAAAGAATGGGAGAAATTGAGAATGAGTGAAACTCGATTGATTCATGTGCTAATACACACTGCATTAAAAAATAGTAAACATGTTTAGGCAGAGAGATTATAAGACTAGTCTTCCACTGGACACAACATGATACACAGGGTGAAATACTCGCTCAATCCATTGACTTATGCAGCCGAACTGCTCCGTGCTACAGTTCCCCGTAACTGGGAGAATGGGACTATCACTACATTGATAGTGTACACAGAGAAAATGTCTTAGTTTCTACAAATATTCTACATTTTTGTTTCATAATAAACAATTAGTTTGATTCATGAAACAAACTGTTTTTATGACATTTTGGTAGTATTAAAAACGATTCCATTCAAGTTGAATCAAAATGCACCTTTGAAGTTGTGTCGTCTGTACAAACTATGGATCAACTCAAAACAAGTTTGCACTGAGATGACTTAAGTGGAAAAATATTCATTTATTCATTATAATTATACCTTGAACATGTTAGGCTGGCATTCCCCAGTGAATTGAAAAACATCTCAAGCTGACACTGACATTGTCGATGGGCACAGCACAAGATGACATATATGATGCAGGTTCGAGTGTTGGACTTTCCTGCTTTAGGTAAGACAGCGGTTATTCTTCATTATTCATATTAGCTGCCATGTTGATGGAAACACAAATCATGCATATTCATGTTCTTTATTATGAATATGATGTGAAGACCTACTTTCTAAATATTTGTTTGTTTTCTATATTGTTTTGACCAGTAGCATGACCTGTAATGTCTCTTGTATAAAATGCATGGCTTATTTGCATAGAATGCATAGCACAGCAGAAGAAAAAGTGTCTGTGAGAAAACTGTACAAAATAAGCCATAAGTAACAAAGCTTTACTTTTCATAAAAATAAATTTTTAGTTAATAAATGTACTTTTTAAAGGAGTAATGCAATATTCTAAATAGTTACTTTTAAAACTCTGCTCATAGTAATACACTCACTATGATGCTGTGAGCTTTTAACTTACTATCATCTTTACTAAGACCTGAATTGATTCATGAATGTTTTAACATTCATTTATTAGCTTTAATAGGAGCAAATAGGGGTCCTTGCTGATGTTGCCACTCATTTGGGAATGAGAGCTGACAAAGTTTAATCCATAGCACAGTCTTCACGAGTTTTATTTAAAGATTTACAAAAATTAAGAAAACACTGCATATCCTCTCTAGGTACCTCATGTCACAATTCAAGTGACCCAGCAACAGTTGCTAAAATAGGATTGATTAGAAATGCTTTTAAGGTGGGACCTAGTGAAGGGTCAATTCACACTGGAGAACTAACAAGCCAAATTGTCTGCAAAATGAGGTCTGTTCAATTTATTTGACCTTACTCTTCTTTCTTTTTTCCTCTACAAATGTAAAAACACATTCTGCAAATGTTAGCAAACCAATGATTGTTGTTGTCCAAAGTGATTGTTTACATTTGCACCAACTGTTATTTTTCAAATTATTATGTAAATTAGGTTGTCATAGTTGAGGTGTCGTTCAAGTCAAATTCAGTTATATAATGGCCAAGTGACCTTGGAAGGTACTTATCTATAAGTATACTTATACAGAACTCTCTTGTAATATCTACACTGAACTACTGCAATGCTCTTTAACTTGGCCTTCTTGCATGCATAAACTTCTTCTGACTCCAGATAGATACAACTCTTTTTGAGCAATTGACTAACAACTGTTAATGCACTTACATGCTTGTTTAGCTGTGCCTCATCTTCATCTCTGTACAGGCTATGACTGTTGTAATCTTCTGAGCAAATCGGAAACTTTTCATTGCAGCAATTCACTTCAACTGTCCCCTTAGGATTAATCAATTTTGTTATAGTTTTTCCCCCCCTTTGGATTAAATCAGGTGCTAAATGTATAAAAGTAAACTTTAAAAGCCTATAAATACTTGTAATCCCATGTAGCAGACCACAAAACTTTTGCGACACATTTGATACTGAGAACTCTCTACTTTAAAGCAAAATGAAGTGAGACAAACATCTCAAACACCTAGACTCTAAAATAAATTACAAGGTGTTACTGAATTAACATTACTGCATTATAACTTGAAATAAGGTTTTTATTTAGCTTTGTTTGATTTACCACAGTACCTTAAAGGGGAATTCAGTAATTCTCTAGCTAGCATTAGCATTGCTCTTCTTTGTGTATTTTAAGTACCAATGTTACAGTGGTGTTAGACGCTATACTGCCATCTATTGATGTGGATAAGTATGATGCACCTGCCAGTTCTGGAATATCATTTGCATCTGGAAAATGTCGGAATTTGAGGTTAAAGTTAAAAAGTTATTTATTCCTCCTATAATATAACTGCTTTGCCTAAAAACAAAAGTCAGAAATCAAGTGAACAGACTTCTACAGTTAAGGACAGATTATTATTGTCCCTCATATCAATAATCTTTGGAGACTGTCTAAGTATCACGTTATTTCTAAAGAAAGTTATTACCTTTATTAGAGAACTGTTTAGCATAAAATAAACCTCAATTATCCAGCAATACAGAATGTCAAGGTAAAGTAAAGATTAGAATTGGTTTTGGTTATCAAATTTAGCATGAATACTGTATTTGATGAACTTGTTTTATTTCCATGCAACCAACATCATGGTTTACACAAAATCCACAACAACCGCTGTACCAAGATACTTTGCATTTAACGAATGAAGACGTAGATGCCTTACCATTACCGATGTTAACTCTAGTTTTTTGCCTTTGCCGGTCTATCTGTCTTCTTGTTTGTAACAAATTGCTTAAGTCCTTTTTTTGCTTCTTCGGCAGTACAGCTACTGGATCTCCCATTGTCTCCGCTGCTAAAGCTTGATAAATAAGAATGTTCCATTGTGTTCTCTCACCATGACAAATTCCTTGTATGTGTAAGCAATAAAGCTCATTCTGATAATTTTCACTCTTCGCGTCACCAAACAACAATGTTCTAAGCATAACTAAGAGTATCTACACAGGCGGCAGCCAATGAGCGTGAGGATTCTCTTTTTTGATGTTTAGTGAAACACCACAGGTCACGTGATTTCAACATGGTGAATCACATTAAAGGGTATGACCCGCACCATGTGGAATAAAACACTTTTTATAAAAAACTATTATGAGAACAGACTTCATCTCATGTGAGTGTACACCATTCAGATCAAACTTCACAAAAACACAATTCATTCGCTCCAAATTACTAAATGAACCTTTAAGAGAAAAATAATCAGCATCAAATTGAATATGTCCCAGATGTTTAGATAATCAATAATAACTCTGTGTCCAATGCAAACATAAAATGCAATTAAGTAACTGATTCAATAAAATATAAATAAAATATAAATTAACTGCAATTATGAAATGAAGCAACTTGGCACCACTTTTGACACAGGAAAAATTTCAATGTCATCTATACAAAGTGATGGATGAGCAATACACAATGGTTTTCCACCAACATATTTAGATGCAAATACGTAAACGTTAATGAATTTCCTATGTTGGTTTCTAAGTACTTCAGTAATGTGGGAAGTTAATTTTCAGAAGACAGGGTTGTTCTGAATTATGTATGCGAAATTATACCACACAGTAGCATCTCTGTGCCTATAAAACAGAATTTAACATAAAACAATGTAATTACAGATGCGCATATCAATCTTGACATATCAATCAATATTTTTATGAGAGAATTGATCAAACAATTCTGATCGGTACATGCATTTTACTAATGATTTTATTATATATTCAACTTGAAAATTAACATGTATCATAAGCTTTGTGTAAATGTCTTTTAATTTATTTGTGGAGGCCCCCCCATGACGTGTCACGTGACTATGTTCACCTTCATGCGCTGCAGGACGCTTGGCAGATTTGGTTGGATTTTTCAAATAGACGGAAGAAAAGTTTGCAGCAACATCTGACATGGCCAGTTCGATGTACTTTTTAATTATGAACCGATTCAAAATCATGCGTTATTAGGGATGTGCGTGGTAAGCCTGTTCAAATAACAAAACCACTATTTGGTTATTCTGCACGCCTTTAGAGTCCTTCAACCCGATTTGGGTTCAATGGTACCTGACAAACCAAGTTCAGGTCAGAGTTACAGGCTGTTCACACATGCATCTATGTTTTTAAATAGATTTTCTATGTAAACATGCACCAGATGGAAGTCTCTGATCTTTATGCCGTGCCACAACTCAGGACCGTCACATTTTTAGACACTACAAGGTGCTATAGGTAAGATTGTCCCAAATCAAAATATTAGAGAATTGTCTGCCCTGCCCCAGACTCGAAGCTCATGCGGGTTGCCAGAATATTGACACTCAAATTAGCAAACTCTGCATCCGTTTTAAAGGGTTTCTGGGCTTTAAGCTATCTCCATCTTCCAAAGGCATCTCCAATATTTATCCATACGACTCTGGTCAAGGTGGTTTTTAGGCAGATTGCAAGGCTTTTTAGGTAGGGTGTAATCTGCAGCAAGCAGTTTTGTTTGCCTGCAAACTTGTTCAAATCTGGCAACCCGGTGGTGTCGAAATACTATTGGTGAGTGGGTAGTGGGCTGGATCACACAGGCTAAAACATAATCAGAAATTCCGTTCTGGAATGGAAACTTCAAAGTAGAACATACTTTATATTTGTATAGCATTGTTAATGGAGAAGCCAGTATTTCAACTTAGTATGTTTCCTAATTCTCTAATGACATATTATGTTAATTTTATGATTTAGTACAATAAAAATATTACATATAGCAAAAAGTTTTAAGTTTAAAATAACTTTAATATTTATAAACGCATCTCGAGAAACCTGTCTTTTGTTTCACCATTTGTTGCGCTGCATTAAGCTTTTTCTGCTCTGGAATCACAAATCGACATTCTGACGAAGTTCATGTTGCAAAGAAAACTTAATGTAAGAAAACCACATGATTCCAGAAAGTTTTTCATCTGGCAAAGTTCCAGCGCTTGATAAACATGAACGTTTCCCCCCTTTTGCTCTGATGTGCAGACAATAATTACACAAGTTAAATGCTGAATCATTCCAAATCAAAGCATCCCGAAGAAGTCCTATAATCTGTACCATTCGCTGTCTCATGCACCTG
This sequence comes from Moxostoma hubbsi, assembly GCA_032164185.1. Lineage (NCBI taxonomy): Eukaryota > Metazoa > Chordata > Actinopteri > Cypriniformes > Catostomidae > Moxostoma > Moxostoma hubbsi. Next base: position 31,361,873 of record JAVLUX010000003.1, on the reverse strand, counting down.
TCCGGTCAAAATTACGCATTTTCAGTTTATTAAGAATAGGCCTTCTATGTTGCAGGCAGTGACAGAGATTATTTTTGTTTGAATTTAATGTGACTTTATCATTTGAAGATCTATCATTAAACATTAAATGCATGCAGGACTTTTTTACATTTTTACATTTTACTCTATACTGTTGCTATACATATTCCTTGAGCACGCACTTTGAGTCCGTGGTCACGCTGCTGTCGTCCAACATGCATTCAGCCGAACAAATAGTGTTTCACATAAGGCTGACAATTACGTGGATTTATAATTGAAATCTCAAAATAAATAAATAAATAATTGATTTAGAGCTCAGGGCCCTTTGGGTTTATAGGCCCCTGGGCAACGGCCCAATCAACCCGGTGGTTAATCTGTCTTTGTTAACAGTACTGAAACAGTACACAGTTTTAACAAGGCACAGCAGCCCCTTAGTAGCGCAGAAAAGGACAAAAGCATTGACTTACCGTTTATGTGCTGAAACTTCACCTGGTGCAGAACAATCTCGAATAATATGAAACAACACAACAGTCCCCTCTATGCAGCCTGAACTTATTCAGATTGTTGAATCTTTGTGACAACTGTACTAAAAACAATATAGACGCAGTGCAAAGAATGAAAGAGAGTGCAGGTATATGTTCTTTTTAACTTGACGTGGTGCTTTAACAGTGCTGTTCCTGAGTGAGACGTGGAAGAAAAAGCGAGACGTGGTGCAAATATCAAAGACATTCGTCCAGCATGTGCTTAACCTGTTGATACACACCCCCTTTTTGAGCACAAACCATGAAAATGACATACCTGAACTTAAATGGTTGTATTTATTGAACCCTTTGGTGTACGGACACAGTTGTAGTTGTATCTTTTGAAAGACGACGCTTTGGGCTTATTTTCCCAAGTTTCAGAATTAGTATATGTTGTTATTTTTTTAAGTTAGAGAAGCTGATGTTTATAGTCATGGAAATATTTCATATTCTGAAAGTAAATATTTCTCACAAACAATGCGTACGGCTGTACAGCTGCAGGCGCCACTGATGCACCAAGTGTATGCTAACTAAGTGTGCCTTGTCCTATTTGGCTGAATGGCATAATGCTAATTAACTAAACCTATTTGTGTGCCTAGGCCTGCTTGGCCGAGTGGCTTAAACGGCTTATGACCTGACTCATAATGTGTACCTGGACCTGAAAATCCTAACATTTTATTTAACTATTGACTTATCCTAGCTATGAGTGGATTTACTGTATTTAAACAAATGACCTAAGATAGCAATGTGTGTCAGTGCCTTGATACAGATGCACATCTAAGTGTCATGGCCACAAGCAGACCTTACCTTGAGAGCTGATAGAAAAAAAAGCCCCAGCATCCACCTGAGAAAACTCTCACAGTGCGCTGCAGTGAAACTGGCTTACTTGCAAACTGAGCAAATTTAGGCTGCATTTCATTTCACTTTAAAAATCCACTCGCTAACTTCCCTAAGCACTTCCCCTTGGGGAATCCCCGCCACCATTTTGGAAGTCTGTTTCATTTCATTAAGTGGGCAAGGGAAGTTTCTTTTGACAGACACATTACCCCTCGATTTTGACAGAAGGAGTGAATGTACTCATATGTACGCATCAGGCAGCTCCATATCCCACAATGCAACTTGATTGTGACATCACAGCACAACTCTTATTTATCATGAAATTAAAGTTAGGTCAATTATGAAGTTTAGAAAAGTTATATTGAGATTTAACAGATAATACTTGACTGGCTTTGTTACACAGCCATAGCCTATTTGTTTATTGCAATGTTAACATTTACATTTTTCATCAACTTGATTAATACTTTCTTAAAATTATTTTGAATAAAAAAATATTTTTTTTCTTTCTTTAAGATTTAAAAAAATCTAAAATTACAACTAAACTTTACCTGAATCTGTGATTGCATCAAGCTTTGAATATGCTGTCTTCTCAGGTACAAAGATCTTATTAAATTATCCACAAATTGACATCAGCTTTAAACATGCTCCAAGTGATCAAGGGCTTTAGGTGTTCCAGTTAAACCCATTGCAGGGGTTCCGCCAGTAGTGGACACTTGCGCAACGTAAGCAATGACGTACTGCTGAGTCCATGAGACAGAAAGCGAGGCAAGGGAAGGGCATACAAATTTTAAGTGGAACTCAGCCTTAATTGTTAGGCAAAGGTCGAGAACACAAGTTGATTGGCTACCCGATTACTCGTCAATAGACCTATTGGCTTACACAATGTGAGCCGATTGGCTTGACATATCACATGTGAGAGCTAATTGGCTAACAGATAACAAGTTTAAAGTTTCACGCCTGAACTTAGTCATAAAGTGTGTTCGACTTCATGCAGCGCTGTGCAGATTGGTGACGGACTTGAAGCAGTGCATGCTGGTTAAAAATGTTAACGACTTTAGATGGCACCATCACAGTATCACTGTGAGTTACTTAGTTACTGCATTTAGTTGTCTTTGTACTTGTACTCTGCACAATGACAATAAAGTTGAATCTAATCTAATCTAATCTAAACATAGTACCGCAATAGTGAATCGAGACCAGCTGCCTGGCTCAGCGGGTGCAGTTTCTCCAAAGCAGCTGCACAAGCTCTGAATGACAAAATAGCTTATTCTCGACTGGCCAGACTCACCGATGACAATGGTGACGTGTTTCATGTGCTGAGTTCGCAATGGCATGCTACACATAATCAGGACACATACCACCCCAACAATATTTATACTATGATCAATTGAAACATATAAATGCTTCACACTATATATATAAGTATAATTATAATGACAAATACAGTATTTTAAATATATATGATATTTCTGCCAAAACACCATAGTTTCTACAGTTAGTGCAATGCAATAAGAATGGTGATGTGCAGATTGAAAAGAATATAATTTCCATTGTGAATGACATATTTTTTTCCTGATTACCTCGACACTGCTGTTTAGTATATCAGGGCTGTTTAATCTGGTTTCAAAAAGCTTTGCACGGTGCCGTTAGGGTTTTCATATCTTGCACAGTGTTTACCTTAGGAATGCGTAGTGCAAGCGCAGAGCAGGTTTTGTCAATGCTGCGTGGAAGGGCTGGTCCGGTTCAGCTCTCACACTGCAGCCACTACATCATGTTTATATTATGTTTAACATATTATATTGTTTAATCGTAAAAGAAAACTAATAAAAAATTCTAAATACTGACCCTTTTATTGGTATTAAAATAATATAGGCTTTTGTTGGACTTTCTTTTTGTAAACACAGCAAGCACTGTATTAAGCAGCACATGACAATTTCAAATTAATTATGTTATAGGTTATTATATATAAAATACAAACCTCTGTCTATCTGAATTCCACTTCGCCTGCAATAAAGAAAGCAATCATCATGCAATCTTATGTGACTGATTTAAGATCAGCACAAGATGGGAAGAACAAAAGTGTCTTGATGGCTTCTGCATTCTTCTGCATTCTTCCTTGACTGCAACCTGCAAATCTTGCCGATTGGTAAGGCAAGGTGCCGTTCAAAATGAGAACACCTATGTACTGTTGCTGACACCATCAAGCTTTCCTAATGGCATCTTTTTTTCCGCAAAAAGTAGAGAAAAGCAATCGCAGGTGATATAAAATTACTCATACCGTGATATAGAATTTTGCTTCTATCACCAACCCCAAATGGAATACATTACGTAAATGTGCACATCTTATATAGTCATTGGGTGCTGAACCCCCTTAATTCTGCAATCCTAGAATCGCCCCTGATCCAAACATTAGAATGCCTCAATTGGTCATAAGACACATAAGAGCAAATTACACTTGACATCACTGACATCAAAACTGTTGTAACGGCTTAAATATGGATTTTATCCTGACACAAAACCATCGCAAGGCATCGGAAGATCCAGATTTATGATCATTTTTATGGTGCTTTTCTTATTTTTGGAGCCACAAATCTGACATTCTGAAAACGCCCTTTGTGTCCCACGCCAAACAAAACAATGAGCAAATAATCAACAAATATATAAAGAATGAGTAAATGATGAAATTATTTTCAGTTAATTTCCTTTTAAAATGTAGCATTGGGTAGAGTATTCAAAATTAGCTAAATCATCAGAGTGACATTTCAAATATGAATGAAGGGTGAACTTATGGTTATGCAGGCAACGGACAAATTGGTGGCACAGGCAAAAAGTCGCTAGGGATATGTCATTATGATTTTTTTGTTTTATTGGTTGATAACATAACAATGCCTTGTTCTCTAGAAATTTCTACCAATCTAGCAAACATGGTGTGACAAAGCTACAGGATTTATGAATGTTTTTTTTAATTGATTGATTTATTTATTTTTGGCTAATCAACAAAAGAAAATTAAATAGGCATTATACAACTTGGCTGAACTCTGGGAACACCCACCTTTTCTTTCTGGATGCCTTTAGAAGAGCTAATATTAAAACATTAGGTTTCATTTAACAGGAACTCTTTCCCGTACAAATAATATTTAGTGGTGGAGAACATCATCCATGTATTCCACACTTGCTGTTTCATCAGTTCTGTAGTTCTGTAATTCTAGTGAAAGTTTGAGACAATTTGTAAATAAATGCTTGGCCCCAACATTGTGTTGTAAGAGTGTACTCTGAGACACTCTTACTGCATTTTCCAGGAATTAACTTATATACTGTAGCTCTGTTATGTAGTAGTATAAGTACATTGGGGAATTTGGAATGAACATTGTCCTTGACAGCCTAACACAATGGATTGTCTTTCGAGACACCCATCATTCCTTTTCATCTTCTATGAAATTTATATAGTTGGCTGACATATAAGCCCACCAGAGTTATGAAACAATATTTTCTCTATTATGAAAAGATTCAAGGTTAGTAGTTGCTATAGATACAAATCTAAGGTTTGCAGTTCTAGGCTTGTAGCTTCAGGTTTGTGATCTAACAGTGATCTTTCTCACATTAGAAGTAATTTAATTAAGAATTACAACATATGTAAAAATTATTTGACATTCATCAACAAATAAAGGCATCATTACAATTGCCTTCTGACTTCAGCCACCACCACACCTTACCACTCAGCTTCAGATTCAGATAAAAAATGTGCCTTGGTCACCATTGGTAACAAAGGACATTCTCAAGAGTATTTGCTATTATTGAACATTAACTTACAGTAAGTGAGGATCTAAAGCCACAGACGTAAGTGTATTTAATGGCTTCTGAAATGCATTGCTTGATGAAAATATTTTGCATTAATATATCTAATTTGAAAGTCAGTATGACTATGAAATGCTCAGAATGTGCACTGTTGATGCTCATGAGGGATGTGTAATGTTTTTTCTGATAAGTACGAAAATGAACTTTGACAGTATTTAAATTTTGTCAACCAGTTATCTTCATTTGAGGCTTAACACAACATATTGTCATACTGTACATTAATCTGCTTGAAAGATGACACAGTTTTGATCCTCATTTTCGTTACTGTTTGAATTTAGATTGTTTTGGTGGTGAGAAACAGATTTTGAATCATCATAACCACAAATGCAAGCAAGTTATTTATTATGTCATATTTTTTTAAAGGAGCTGTAAAATACCTCAAACGTCAAGGTTAAAGACTGACGGTTTGTTACAGTATTCTCCACAAACTACCATACCCTTGAACTGATCTTTGGAACAAATTCTTCCAACCAGATGCCATCAAATTACTGTGGTAATCTCATATTATTAAATTACTACATAATTTGTTCTCAAGGCCAGGAGATGAAAACAAATTTTCTTACCTTTCGCTTTGAACGTTCAGACTTCTTGGACATATTTTTCATCTTTTTATGAAGGTGATACAATACCTGAAATTCAAATAAAATGCAACATGAATGCCATAGTGCACACAAATACGCATCCAACCTTAAACTAAAATTTTCGCATTTAATCTTTTTCAAGAGCGAACAAAGAAGAACTGACTAAAAGATGAAATGTATTGTGTCATAATCAAGGGTGTAGATTTGGCTTGAATTGGTAGACAATATCACTTTTATTCGGCCACTTTTATTGAAATGCGAAGCTTTGACGCACTGCTGACGTGCTTCTGACACTTCCAATGTGGATGCTCTGATCTGTTATTGTGGATCCCAAAAAAAATAAAGAAGGGGTTCAATCTTTAGCTGACTGGCAGGAGTTGCCACTGGCAGATCACGTGACCTTCCACCAGCCACTGGCAGATGGGGAGACGACAGTGGCAGCTCACAAGACCTGGCAGTCCGTACTGGCAGGAGGCAGCCACCTAGTGGCAGGTCACTTGACCATCCAATTCATCAAATGGCTGGAACCATTTACAACTGTCAGAGTTATGAGGATTTTTAATCTCTTCAATCTATTTACAATGCTCTGAATTTTGCTCCCTTCCTTCTACTGTCAATCCAAGCAATTATAATAATTTATTCTCATGGATCTAATCTTGGATATAAAACTTTTTTTACAGAACTTGCCTTTAAAGCAGTCCAATTACCATGATCAACAGCTCACCACATTTAAGAGCTCTGAAATCTGCATTCCTCCTTCCACTCTGTACAAGGAATAACATAAATGTATTCTTATGGATCTATTCATGTAAGTATTTTTATGGACTTAATTTGTCTTAAGAGCTGTCTAATGACCATGATCTCAACTTGTAAGAAACATCGGCTTGCACTGGTCAGCAAGTTCGGCCTGCCGCGATTCTGTTTAATAACCACGATTTTTGCAATATTCCTTACAGCTTCTCTCCAAAGGAATAATATAATTTTGTTCATATGGATATATATGTGGATATATTATGCGTTTATAAATGTATTTCTTTGTCACAAAAGCTGTCTATTGACCATGATCCCAACTGACAGAAAATTTCAGAAAACTAGTTAGTCAGTTCAGCCTGCTGCGATTTGAGCAGGGGTGGAAAGCCTGCTGAAAAATCATACTCAAGTAGAAGTACTGTTACTTCCCAAAAAAATTAGTGTGAGTAAAGTAAAAGTAGCTGTCATAAAAACTACTCAAGTTAGCATAAAAGAGTAGCTCATATAAAAGTACTCATGGGCAGACTGTATTGAGTACCGAGTTATAAAACATATGCCCCTTTACAATGAACACTGTATGCCCTATTTGTAGGGTCTGAATTTCCCTTAATGTCGACAGAGCATTTTTGTTGTGTTTAAAACATGTTCAAACAATGCAAGGAATGCAATAAAATGCTAAATATCAGGATCACTTGACACATCATGTCCTGCGCAATAGAGGAGGTAGAGCAGGCATGGAAAATGTTATTTGGTACATCACGCTTTGAAAGGAAAAATTCACCCAAAAATTTAAATTCTCTCATCATTTACTCACCCTCATGCCATCCTGGTATGACATTCTTTCTTCAGGAGAACACAAATTAAGATTTTTAGAAGAATATTTCAGCTCTTTTGGTCCATACAATGAAAGTGAATCGGTGCTAAAATATTAAAGCTCCAAAGATCACATAAATCACCATAAAATCATCCTAATCCATGTGACTCCAGTGATTTAATCCATTTCTTCTGAAGCGTTATGTTAGATGTGGTGAGAAACAGATCAATATTTAATTCCTTTTTTACTAATTATTTCCTTTATTTTTACTTTATTATTACTTTTTTCCTCCCTGCTCAGTCAATCTCCACTTTAACTTTCATTTTCTTCTTGTGTTTTTGGTGATTCACATTCTTCATGCATATCGCCACCTACTGAGCAGAGAGAAGAATTTCTAGCAAAAATTCTAGCTTAAATATTTTTCTGTTTCTCACCTAGACCTGTCATATGCAGATGTATATATTACTTTTCTGCTGCTTTAATGTTCTTTTTGGAGCGTCAACATTTTGGCACCCCTTCACTTACATTGAATGGACCTGCAGAGCTGAAATATTCTTCTAAAAATCTTAATTTGTGTTCTGAAGAAAGAAAGTCATAGAAAGATGGAATGAGAGGGAGTACATAATAAGAGAATTTTCATTTTTGGGTGAATTATTTCTTTAAGTAGCACATGAGGGGCCACATTGTCCTTCTTTTGAGATACAATGTTCCACAATGATTTAGATCTTGTATCTTTTAAGCCCAGAAATAGTTTTGTTCTCATTCTCATGCATGATGCAAGTTTGTGACTGGTGGAATATTCTGCTGAAGTATTTCTCTACAAATGTTGATACTTTTCTATCTTTATAAAGGCTAAGCATCATCTCTACTTACCTGCTAATTTGTTATACCAATTAACACACTCTCTACATCAGGGGTCAGTATTATTTAAAAACAAACAATATTTTCAAAAAATATTCTTATTATAAATGTCACTGTTTTATTCTATTACATTAATTCTTTTAAAGCTACTCAAATTATTCAGCCATAAGTAGTGAGTGGTTTTCTCGTTTCCTTCTTGTTTGATTAATATCCTTTATATTACATATTCTACTAGACAGTGCTCTATTCGGTTACATGTACACTTCAAGTCCAACATTTTGATACAAATATGCTTTGACATAAACAACTGCATTTACATGAAATCCTCATAAAGATGGACATTAGCGAAATTATAAAGTGTATTTGATCATTTAGGCGTGAACGCATTAGTGCTCAAGCATTAGCCACCTGTCAATCAAACAGCACGCAGCAACAGATGTCAGGAAATAAAAAGTAAATCTTTTATATTTAATCTAGATCAACCAACCAGCGGTGCTCTTGCTATCGTGATCATGTAATGAACAGCCCTGTTCAAGATGTAGATCATAGGCTAAATATAACAATATTGGCTACTGTGAGGGATTTAATCTCTCACAGTAGCCCAATAATCTGTGGTAGATAGTTAGATTACAGGCTACATTATAGACACACTGAATGCAGTAAGCAGAAATATTAAATTTACCTCGATATATTTCTTCAAATTAGAGGCAGTATTAATGAAGATATCTGACTTGAGCAAGATAAACTCACATGACGTGACGATCAAGAAATTTACCTTTTTCACTGCGAACATTCCTTCCAGTTGCTGCTGTGATGTTCAGGTGTTGAACTATGCTTGAGACATCCATAACAGATGGCACCAAATCTGCAGCTGCCATTCAAGTTTTTTACGTGTGATTTGATTGGATGGGAGTCAGGAGACTCTCCCTAGCCAATCATGTTGATAGATAAAAATAAAATCAGGACGGGGAAGTAGCAAACACAGACGGTGGAAAAATAGCACAGTAAAAGTACAGTTACAGCATTGTAACAGAACTCACGTAAAAGTAAAATTATAAAATGTTTAAACTACTTAAAAAAGTTAAATTCTTGGTTAATTAATTAATTATCTTGGTTAAGTAGTTAATTACAGTATTTTAGTGAGTATTTGTAATTTGTTACTTTACAACCCTGGATTTGTGCAATATTCCTGACATTATCACTCCTCAAAATAATATCAGTTTGTTCGTATGCATCTATTCTTATGCATTTAAGGCATTTTTCTGTATTTATTCGCAATGAAAGCTGTCTAATGACCGTCATCCTAACTGACAGAAAATTTCCAATCATTTTGGTTAGTCAGTACAGCCCACCGTGATTGCGTTTCATAACCACAATTTTTGCAATATTTCTTCCTCTATCACTTTCCGAGAATAACATTCATTCATTAATGATCGTGATCCCAGCTTGCTGAAAATTTCTGGTTGTTCTGAGGGCCAAATTTCCATAAAATGGATATTAACTTGTAATAAGAGCATTCTCTTTGGCTCTCTAGAATTTAATTACTAATAAATCAAGTGGCCACTTTGTACCAACGTAGTCATGCACACAAATCTGTGTGATTAATTGATATAGGCCTACTTATTTGATAATTCATTAATTGTTTATTTTTATTTCATTTAATTTTTTAAACCCACCGGCGTATTTACATGATAAGTATACCTAAACAATTAAGTTAATTTAAATATAAATTAAAACATAAAACAAAATTATCATAAAGCAAAACGTTTAAGAATCTCAAAATAAATGTATTGTAATATGGCACTTTTCGTGCCACTGTGTCCTTAAGATGATTCGCTTATAATGTAGGCCAAGTTCCTCTTTTGTGAGTCGCTTTGGATAAAAGCATTTTCCAAATGAATAATTGTAAATGTAAGTGTCTTAACTATATTAAACTGAATGAAGTGTGATTTCATAATTGTCCTGCATATGTATATGTCCTTACGATGCTCTTAAGCACTCTACAACAACTCCAGATCGCTTGTAGATCTAGTAAGTAGGCTAACACTTAAGTTCCAATGATTTTGGGAAATGGGCCGTAATTCTAAAATTCGTACTATTGTTTAAACCTTCAAATTAGGCTTAAGATGCTTTTGGGAAACGAGACCCTGGTTTGTCAATGCAGCCAGCCGCTATTGCGTTCAATAAACCTAATTTTTGTAATCTCATTCCATTATCACTCCCAAAGAATGATTTCAATGTGTGCATCTGGATCTATTCTTATGCATTTAAGACTTTAAAATTTTTATTTGCTTTATTTGTCTAATCATCTTATCATACCTCATAGTTATATATTTGTTTACCACCTTATTTACAAAAAATAAATAATTTGCAAAGTGAACTACACATTCTTAATTCCTTGTCGCAACTATTCCACAAGTTCCTTTGACAGTTTTACATCTATTTGAAATCAGGATGATTTGATTATCTTCAAACAAACAAACAAAAAATATACCATCTCTTGTCACTATACACTGATCAGCCACAACATTAAAACTACCTGCTTAATATTGTGTTGGTCCCCCTCATGCTGCCAAAACAGCGCCAACCCTCATCTCAGAATAGCATTCAGAGATGATATTCTTCTCACCACTATTGTACAGAAAGTGGTCATCTGAGTTACCTTAAACTTTGTCAGTTCTAACCAGTTGGGCCATTCTCTGTTGACCTCTCTCATTAACAAGGCATTTCAATCCACAATATTGCCTCTCACTGGATGTTTTTGTTTTTGGAACCATTCTGAGTAAACTCTAGAGACTGTTGTGTGTGAAAATCCCAGGAGATCAGCAGTTACAGAAATACTCAAACCACCCCAACTTGCACCAATAATAATAATAATAAATATCATTTTTCACTCACCTATGACAGTGAAGATCTGGATTGGGATGAAGTTGTTCAGTAACAAAAGTATGAAATACTTTGTTAAGGACAAAGATAGACCAAGATTAAACCCTTCACGTGATAGTACAGTAAAATACATCACATTACAAGGCTTCAGGTGTATACAGTTCCTGGCAATTAATTTTTAATTTACCTTCCACATCTTTGATCATACATCAAAAGGCACCATTTTTTCCATTTGGGATCAGGTAGGCTATTCCACTGCTTTAATGGCAAGTAAATCCCATTAATGGCTTAAATAGATGACAAAATTAATTTTGTTCCTTGTGAGTGATAGTGGAAGGAAGAGCGCAAAAATCAGTTGTTGTATTAAATGCAATAGCAGCGGGCTGAACTGTAACTAATCAGCAAGAGAAGAAAATGTATGCCAGTTGGGATCACTGTCATTAGACAGTTTTAATGGCAAATAAATCCAGACAGGATGGCTTTAATGCATAAGAGTAGATCGAAAAAAAAACAACAAAAAAACTGGCTGAACTGACTGACCAGTGCAAGCGGCTGTTTCCTTCCAGTTGAGATCATGGACATTAGACAGCTCAAACAGCAAATAAATTCCTTAAAGAGGCTTTAATCAATAAGAATATATCCATAGGAATAGATTCATGTAATTTCTTTTAGTGAGAACAGAAAGAGGAATGCAAAATTCTGAAAAAGCAATTTAAAGAAATATCAATTAACCAACAGTAGGCAGTAGGCAACAATAGATTTGTATTAGTATTGCTATTAGTATTAGTAATAGTATTGCTCTTAGCCTACTGTAATTCGTCAGCTCTCTGTCATTCGACTGCTTTAATGGCAAGTAAGTTCCGTAAAATTTTGTTAATATCTAAGATTAGATCCATGAGAATAAATTATTAAAATTCATTGGAGTGACAGTAGAAGGATGGGAGCAAAATTCTGGGCATTGTAAATAGATTTAAGAGATTGAAAATCCTCTAAATTTGACAGTTGCCAAGGGTTCCAGCCATTTGCGACCAGCCACCAGCCTCTGTCGTCTCCCCATGTTCTGTTTTGTGAGCTGCCACAGTTGTCTCCCCAGCTGCCAGAGGTTGGTGGCAGGTCATGCGATCCATCAGTGGCAGCTCCTGCCACCAGCTGGCTGCCTCTTGTCAGTATGGCTGGCAAGTCTTGTGAGCTGTCACTATCCTCTCCCCATCTGCCAGTGTCTGGTGGCAGGTCACGTGATCTACCAGTGGCAGCTCCTACCAGCAAGTGAGAGATTGAACTCCTACTGAAAAAATACGCTCCGCTCACATGCCGATCACGCTTGCGATGTGAAACGGGCTTTAGGTACTTGGTCATCCACATGCTCAAAGATAGTTGGTTACATAATTGCCATTATTAATTAAAATGATTACTTAATTGCATTTCAGGTTAACATTGAATATATTGATCACCTAAGCATCTGGGACCTTTTGAATTTGACACAATTTTTACTTGGATGCATGGGAAATCAAACAAAATTATTTAATTTAAATAACACCTTATTTTTATTGGACTCGTTAAAATATACTTACTGTACCCATGGGAAATCAACTTACTAAAATGGGACTGTGCTTCTAGTGAAAATGTTTGCTTCCTAATTAAATATTGTTTTCCTTTAATCAGGCTCTTAATAATTTACAGCAAGCCATATCCGAAGGCTAACGTGGTCAGTTTGTTAAATATCTGAAATAATTAAAACAGGAGGAAATAGAGCTATCCAGACATTTAACCACTTCATTCTATTGTACATGCTTCTGAAAGTTTAGCCTGAGAGCCCCTTGAATAAATCATCTAAGTTTCACAACTCAAACATGTCTCAAACAAAAATGTTCTCTGGATTTTTGTCCACTAAAATATTTTGGAGAGATTTTTATCCAAAGTTTTATCAGCTAAACGATCAACAACACAACACAATGAAGAGACTATTAGTCCTCGGTTTCATTCCCGTTCAAAAATGGAGGGCGCTACTGTGAATAAGGTCCTACTCTGAATAAAGTAATAACTGTTCAGTGCTCAATGACATCATGTTTGCATGAGCTATTGGCTACTCCATATAAGTGGGTTTTCGCATCTCGAACCTCTAATCTACTTGCAGAACTACACCGTGAATTCTATGTAGGCGAATAGCCACCTGCTGTCATCTTTAAATTGTATTTGAACATGTATTTGTATCATATTGTACCACATGTATCATCATGTATTTGATGCAAATATTGAAAAAAGTTCGAACCTTATTATGACCACTACTGTGCCCTGGGTAAATTATTGTGGCCATTGTGATAATCGTGTTAACCCAACCCATAACAACATAATGTAAGAGAAACTCAACCTGCAGTAAACAGTCACAGGCGCCAAACTTTGGGATAATTGCATTTAGAAATCAAGATCCAGAGTAACTTCCATTTTTAAACTGAGTTATAATTTTAGACGTTTGGAGACTCCCTTTTGAACATCACACTTTCATTTTAAAGGATAAATCAACACGTACAATGAGACACTTTGTACAATTAGTTTACCTCTGGTGAATCCTTACCTTGGCATAACAGCATGTGATCAGAAGCAGGGGTAACAGATAACCCATCACTAGAATGGTTACTTTATATGTGTGCTTGGCCACCCGTTCGGTCCATATCTCCCAACAGAACGAACTGTTGGGCGCCTTGGGGTGATCCGTCAAAATTTGGTGCTGCGCAACCGGGACGGCAAAGGCGAAGGAAAGCATCCAAATGACACAGACGCCTATAAGAGCATTCCTCCGGTTACGAATACACGGGGACTTTTTGGAGAGAACAACGGCAATGTACCTGTCCACGGACATGGCCACGAGCGTGAAAATGCTCACCAGCATGCTGACCATAACAAAATAGTGCACAAATTTACACAGAAACGCCCCGAAGATCCACTCGGGAAGGGAGTATATGGTGGCCTGAAAAGGGACGCAAAACAGGAGAAAACATAAATCTGCTATACTGAGATTGAGGATGAAAATATTAGTGGTACTTCTCGAGCGCCTCGACTTTATTTTCCCAATGACAACAATCACCAGAGTGTTCCCAATGATTCCCAAGAAAAATATACATCCAAATATGACGGGCACAACCACTACCTCCGGACCAAAAGTGTCGATCGTGTCGTTCGTGTCCATGTGCGCTTCCGTCCAAATTATCGTTTCATTTCGGGACGACCCCATGTTTCCTTGGGTTCAAGAAGTCCGGTCGAAATAAATGCACCCAGGTCCGTTCATGAGTAATGAATGCAAGTGGTACAATCACTCCTCAATTCTTGTTCTCATCTTCTCAAATTCATAATTTCCCAAGTTAACGCGCACTGACACATCTTCGCCGTTAAGCGCGAGCTCATTTGTGGAGTACCCGGGTAGGCTGGGAAACGCACCGGCTGGGTGTGAAACGCACTTCATACTAAATTGTGTATTCCGTCCAGGGAAGACGCTGGAACACGGTCATTTCAAAGGCTCAGTGCGGAAAGTTTCCGCCCGGAAGCGGCTAAAATGGTCCTGTGCTGTGATATGTTTTATATCTGCGCAGTAGTTTAATTAATAACGATTTTTTTTTCTTGTGTGTCATAGCAATAACCATGTCGTTGGGTCAAAGAGCACTGACATATTTCTGTGTGCCACAGCGTCTCCGTAATAATAAATAAACTTGGCTTCATCTAGAAAAATGTCTGAGGACCTTTACACTTGTTTTCACATTATCATAAAGTGCCCAGATAAACTACCACGCGCAGACTCAGAGACTCACTAGTGTGTGTGTGTGTGTGTGTGTGTGTGTGTGTGTGTGTGTGTGTGTGTCCTGCAGTTGATCAGCAGCCTGCCACTATCTCACAATGCCAACAACAGAGTGAAACATTAAAGGTTTTTCAAACCTGCGAATGTGCCACATACGGAAATACCCACTTTCTTTCTGTTTGTCTGTCTGTCTGTCTGTCTGTCTGTCTGTCTGTCTTTCTTTTTTCTTTATGTCTGTATTTCTTTCTGTCTGTCTCTCTTTCTTTCTTTTCAAATAAAGAAACAGTAAAGAACTGGCAGCAGGGTTGCCAGCATTTTACTGTAAAATTAACAGTGTGTTGTTGAAATTAACAGCTAGATACTGTTTTTACAGCTACAGTATACAACTGTAATTTAGCAGCATATAGCTGTCATATGACACTATCTACTCTTGTTGAAACAACAACAACCGTTGTTGAACAGCTATGTTCCCAGTATGCACTGTGGCATGAAGAAATTACTTTGATTTGTACTATTTACTGGTTTATTTTTATTTTGTTTTTGTTGTAATCTAAGCTACTTGTATTTTAATGCTCAGCGTTTTACTTTTTTATGTAAAAGTATGTTTGTTAATTGTCACCACTGTTGCATTTTGTATGCCGAGAGTTGATATCTGTGTGTCTTGATAACAATGTGAGTTAAGCTGTAAGTTCATCAAAGACATCAAAAGCTCAATTTTCTGATATCATTTTGATGAAATATCCTTTACTGTTTTTGCTTTTAAGTTTTTATATGTAATGCATCACTACTGACACACAACATTGACATTTGCAAGGTAGGATCAGATATTCAGTCTGACTTTAGGCTTCCAAGTAGCACAGTGTACAACTTGTGTTTCACTTAAACATAAATTGACTGGCTGGAAGAACGTAATATAATAATAAAGAAGGTCCAAGGTGCCAGCTCAAGAGATCACTAATCACCATAATGGTGACTTCAAATAAAATAACAACAACACAATTTACAATTTTGTAGCCCAAATGCATTACCAAAGCATACATACTTATTCAAGAGCAAAGGCTTATGGGTATTTCACCATTATAACCCACAATGCTGTGCTATACAGTTATGTTACTGTGTACAGGTTGTTGTTTTTTTGTTATTTATTTATTTATTCATAACAAATACACTCTTCAGTCCTGGCAAAATTGTACATTTAATATGTACACTCACCTAAAGGATTATTAGGAACACCATACTAATACTGTGTTTGACCCCCTTTCGCCTTCAGAACTGCCTTAATTCTACATGGCATTGATTCAACAAGGAGCTGAAAGCATTCTTTAGAAATGTTGGCCCATATTGATAGGATAGCATCTGGCAGTTGATGGAGATTTGTGGGATGCACATCCATGGCACCTGGAAGCTCCCGTTCCACCACATCCCAAAGATGCTCTATTGGGTTGAAATCTGGCGACTGTGGGGGCCATTTTAGTACAGTGAACTCATTGTCATGTTCAAGAAACCAATTTGAAATGATTCGAGCTTTGTGACATGGTGCATTATCCTGCTGGAAGTAGCCATCAGAGGATGGGTACATGGTGGCCATAAAGGGATGGACATGGTCAGAAACAATGCTCAGGTAGGCCGTGGCATTTAAACGATGCCCAATTGGCACTAAGGGGCCTAAAGTGTGCCAAGAAAACATCCCCCACACCATTACACCACCACCACCAGCCTGCACAGTGGTAACAAGGCATGATGGATCCATGTTCTCATTCTGTTTACGCCCAATTCTGACTCTACCATCTGAATGTCTCAAAAGAAATCGAGACTCATCAGACCAGGCAACATTTTTCCAGTCTTCAACATTTTTCCTATTTGTAGTGGAGATGAGTGGTACCCGGTGGGGTCTTCTGCTGTTGTAGCCCATCCGCCTCAAGGTTGTGCGTGTTGTGGCTTCACAAATGCTTTGCTGCATACCTCGGTTGTAACGAGTGGTTATTTCAGTCAAAGTTGCTCTTCTATCAGCATGAATCAGTCGGCCCATTCTCCTCTGACCTCTAGCATCAACAAGGCATTTTTGCCCACAGGACTGCCGCATACTGGATGTTTTTCCCTTTTCACACCATTCTTTGTAAACCCTAGAAATGGTTGTGCGTGAAAATCCCAGAAACTGAGCAGATTGTGAAATACTCAGACTGGCCTGTCTGGCACCAACAACCATGCCACGCTCAAAATTGCTTAAATCACCTTTCTTTCCCATTCTGACATTCAGTTTGGAGTTCAGGAGATTGCCTTGACCAGGACCACACCCCTAAATGCAATGAAGCAACTGCCATGTGATTGGTTGATTAGATAATTGCATTAATGAGAAATTGAACAGGTGTTCCTAATAATCCTTTAGGTGAGTGTATGTTGCTTCAATTGATTTTTTTTTAAATATTTATTTTTTTATTTGACTTCTCATTAGACAGAGGTGATGGTCAGAAACATAAACACTAACCATGTGCCAAAACCAAAAATGTTCATGGGGTGGGGTGGGGTGGGGGGGGGGGGGGGGGGGGAATGTAAAATATATGTAAAACTAGTCACTTCACTGTGAGCCTGCTCTTGATCTCCCAGAATGCAAAATTTTTAACAGCAAACTATTGTATTTAAGAATCACAGTAGATTGCTGTAGGAATTTGGCCATACATATACAGCAATGTTTTACAGTGTAGGCTTATTTATGTTATTGTTGTTGTTTGTTGCCACTGCTTGTTAAATTGTTGTGAGGTGATGTTCAGAGCTCATCTTTCTACTTAGTGAGGTTTGTCATGTATTGAAGTTTGTAGGTTAAGGGTTGAGGTCTAACTGTAAGTTTTGCATGAACTGCCTTAAAATATTGTACTATAAAAGAAATATAAAACCATATAGATGAATTAAACTGTCATGGAATAAAAGTTTGCATTTAGGAAACAAACAAATTCAAACTGACTAAACAAAGAGATTTTACTGAGTACATTTTCATCTCAGATATTATTCCAGATCTTCACTGTCATAGGTGAGTGATAAATTATATTTATTATTATTAATATTGTTGCTGTTGGTACAAGATGGGCTGGTTAGAGTATTTCTGTAACTGCTGATCTCCTGAGTACATTCTTCCTGAATCACGTTGCCTTGTATTTATTTTTTATTTTTTTCTCAACAATTCCTGTTTTACAGTGCAGCCATCAGCCAACAACAGCACAAGATTTAGGGAACTTGATCACATTAGCCCTTATTGTTAGTTCATCTGGTCTTCTAGGAGTAAAAGCATTTATCATGCTTTCTCCTCATTACTTCACTGTGACCGGGTGGGCCAAGTGTTACTGATGAAGTGACGTGTTGGGCCAAACATTTTTCATAGTAATCATTAGATCTTAGCACTTTCATTGTAAGTAACATGAACATCAATTAACATAAAAAAATAAATAAATTAAACAACCTTAATACTGTGAGTTTATTTATATTAAAATAATCATGGGTCTTCAATTCAAGGTCCTTAAAAAGGACTGGCTGACATCCTCAGCTATCATATGGGTTTTGATTAACTTTGCGTTGATAGAAAAAAAACACAATGATTTAATGTTTAAGGGATATGGACTCTTTTACATATATGGGTTTGGAATGAATAGAGGTGAATGGGAGACCCCAGCAAATATTTTTGCTTAAAATAAAAAAATCCACTATTAAGCTTTCACAACTTTCCAGAACAAATTACTAGATTTACACTGCTAAATAAGGTGGAAATAAGTCTGTGAAAAAGGGTCAGTTGTTTACAAAAAGTCTAAATTTTCTTTCTCTATAATCCTTCCAATAAATAAGAAAAATGTGCCATTCTTTCCCTTTAAAATATTGTGAATTTGCAGACTGTTTGTTATTAAACTCACTGTTGTATGTTGTTAAATTCACCACTGAGACACAAGCATAAGAGACAGCAATGCCCTGCTCATTCGGAGTACCCAATTCAAGGGCTCTTCCTTTTCAGCTTTTGTTTTAGTGTTGTTAGTTGTTTTTCATTTGTGAAAGACCAATCAATGTATATGTTTTCAATGCATTTTTGCTTAACATGAAATGACAAGGAATGTGCAACTTGATTTGGTTGTGCCCAACCAGAAAGAAAGAGACAGAGATGCCACTGCATACAGATGTGTTACTTTAACCAGGAGCTATTTTTGTTAATTCTGTGAGTGCACAAGATCACTAATAGCAAATCCATTCCAAGGCAATCAAATCTCTTGCAAAACCCAGAAAATTAATTATAGAGTGTACTTATATTGGAATTTAAACTTAAGTGGCAAGGGCTGGCACTTTATCTGATAAACAGATCAAGTGAAATCTCTCAAAGGGGGATTTTACATAAAATATCCTTCTCAATTATAGAAAGGAAAAGTTAAAAGCATCACTTCTTGTCAAAATGTTTCATACATTTTGCTAGCGATCTGAAATAAATTCTCATAATAAATATGATTAGGAGCATGTGTCATTTAGGAGCAGGGTAGGGAAGATCAGGTGCAACTCTACCATACTAAATAACTTTATTCATAAACAAGTTAGAACAACATTTATTCAGATGTTGTCAGTTGCTCAGCACATGCTCAATATAGTTATAAAGGAGAAATACTAGACTTATGTAAAGAAAACGTCTCGGTTACGTATGTAACCTCCGTTCCCTGATGGAGGGAACGAGATGTCGTGTTGAAGAAGCGACACTAGGGGTCTCTCTTGAGCGCCGAAAGATGCCTCTGATCTATGAAAAAAGGCCAATGAGAGTTGGCGAACAGTATTTGCATACCCCGCCTCCGGTACGGATATAAAGGCGAGGGAAATACGCTCGTTCATTCAGGATTTTTCTGAGGAGCCAGGAGTGTTCCGGCACCTCAGCGGCTCGGCTCAGCGACGTGGCCAGGAAGACACGACGTCTCATTCCCTCCATCAGGGAACGGAGGTTACATACGTAACCGAGACGTTCCCCGTCTGTCGCTCACTTCGACGTCGTGTCGAAGAAGCGACACTAGGGGTCCACTTCAAAACTTGCCATGCGCTGTGTACGTGTACTGCTGACACAGAAGCGGGCAGGTATTTCTACGTGTACAAGCGACCAACTGTGTTCAGGTTGCACGTACTCTTCCCCAATGCCACGAAAAAGAGTCAGAATCCCTTTGGTTACCCTAGGGGGGAACAAGGTGACGCTCCCAACTAGGGAACGGGCCAAGCTTGGCTGGGCCTCTTTTCTCTCTATGTTTTCTTGGCATAGAGCAAGAGCAGCCGGGGCCCTTACCGCATCAAGGGAAGGGGGTCTTATCCCGAATTCCTATTCTTTTAGGGGGACCCTGCGGAGGCCACACCCACCCGAAAGGGGAGGTAGAGGTGGCAAAATACATCACATGGCCTCTTGGGTCACATGTGGGAAGAATGGCGCGGTGGTAGATCCAACCTCGAGGAGGGGGGAATTGCTACAACACGGCGACCGGAGGGCAGCCAAAGACTGCCTAAGGGAGACGCGGGTCAGCTCGTAAGGTGACCGTACTGCGGAAGTACACACAGGAGGAGTCCTGTAGGAAGCCTGATCTGTGGAGCACCTATTCCAGTAGGGGTAGCCTGGGGTACCCGTAGTGGACTGGACCAGCAAGTTCCTCCGCTGAACTGCTGCGGGCCCAAAGGGCTAGGGAGGAATCAACCAGGGACCTAGGTCCTCTGGGAAAGAAGGTGCACTGTTTTACCCCGACAGAGGGAAACGGCGCTGGAACAAGCGATTCACCCGGTCAGATCGTCGACGTGTACCGAGTTCTACGGGCTCGGACCTGAGAAAACACGGGACGGAACTGACTCAACCCTGAGATTGTAAGATCTCCAAGGGTGTTAGGTGTTGCCCAGCCCGCAGCTCTGCAAATGTCTGCTAGGGAGGTGCCCCTAGCCAGTGCCAAGAGGATGCCACACTCCTAGTGGAGTGGGCTCGGAGGGGGGGGCACGGCCTGGGTGTGATAGGCCAACTGAATGGCGTCCACTACCCAGTGGGACAGCCTCTGTTTGGAGACAGCGTTCCCTTTCTGCTGTCGCCCAAAGCAGGCAAGAGCTGCAGTCTGAAGCTCTGGGTACGTTCCAGGTTGGCACACAAAGCACATACCGGACACAGCAGTGAGGGGGCTGGGTCTGCCTCCTCCCGGGGCAGCGCTTGCAGGTTCACTACCTGATCTTCTGAAGGCCGTGGTAGGAACCTTGGGCACATAGCCCGGTCGAGGTCTTAGGATCACATGTGTGTCTGCCGGACCGAACTCCAGGCAAGTGTCGTTAGTAGAGAATGCTTGCAGGTCCCCGACCCTCTTGATGGAAGCGAGCGCAATCAGCAGGGCCGTCTTTTGAAGAGAGGGCCCTGAGCCAACTGATTCTAACGGCTCGGAGGGAAATCTCTGAAGTCGGTGGGGGCCACCGAGAGATCCCAGGAGGGGAACAGGTTTGGTCGGGAGGGATTTAGCCTCCGGGCACCTCTTAGGAACCTGACGATTAAGTCGTGCTTACCCAGGGACTTGCTGTCTACTGGATCGTGGTGAGCTGCGCCAGCGGCGACATACACCTTCAAGGTGGACGGGGACAGCCTCCCCTCCAACCCCTCCTGTAGGAACAGGAGCACTGACCTAACTGCGCACCTCTGTGGGTCTTCTGCCCAGGAAGAACACCAATTCACGAACAGACGCCATTTCAGGGCGTAGAGTTGCCTGGTAGAAGGGGCTCTGGCTTATTTGATCGTGGCTACGACCGTGGGTGGTAGACCAGCTAGATCTTCCGCGTCCCGTCCAGGGGCCAGACGTGGAGGTTCCAAAGGTCTGGGTGCGGATGCCAGAGCATGTCCCGTCCCTGGGAAAGAAGGTCCTTCCTCAGGGGAATTCGCCAGGGAGGGGCTGTCGCGAGGAGTACAAGGTCCGAGAACCAGGCCCAGGTGGGCCAGTAAGGAGCCACAAGAGTGAATTGCTCCTCGTCCTCCCTGACTTTGCACAGCACCTGTGCAACAAGGCTCAGTTGGGGAATGCGTACTTGCGCAGCCCCACCGGCCAGCTGTGTGCCAGTGCATCTGCCCCGAGGGGAGCCTCTGAGCGGGTGTACCAGAGCAGGCAGTGGGAGGTCTCTCGGGAGGCAGAGGGGTCTACCTGGGCCTTGCCGAACCATTCCCAAATCAGCTGAACCGAGTGGGGGTGAAGCCTCCACTCTCCACCAGGCAAGCGTTGTCGTGACAGCGCGTCCGCTATCACATTGAGGTTGCCGGGGATGTGAGTGGCACGCAGCGACTTGAGTCGGTGCTGGCTCCAAAGGAGGAGACGACGGGCGAGTTGTGGCATGTGGCGGGAGCGTACGCTGCCTTGGCGATTTATGTACGCGACCACAGTGGTGCTGTCTGATCTGACTAGGTTATGTTCGTCCCGAATTAATGGGAGAAACTTCTGCAGGGCCAAAAGGACGGTCAACAACTCAAGGCAGTTGATGTGCCAACGCAGCTGGGCCCCTTTCCAACGGCCTGAGGCTGCGTGCCCGTTGCAAACGGCGCCCCAACCCAATCTGGAGGTGTCGGTCGTGACCAGGACGCGTCTAGACACCTGCTGTAGGGGTAATCGAGCCCGTAAGAAACAGAGGTCTGTCCAGGGGTTGAATGTTTGACGGCAGGTGGGGGTGATTGTTACCCGGTGCGTGCCGTGGCGCCATGCTCGTCTCGGGACTCGGGTCTGAAGCCAGTGTTGGAGCGGTCTCATATGCATCAACCCCAGCGGCGCGACCACCGCAGAGGACGCCATATGCCCCAGGAGCCTCTGGAAAAGTTTTAAGGGGACCGCTGTGCTTGGCCTGAAGGCGGTGAGGCAGTTCAACACTGACTGGGCACGCTCGTTGGTGAGACGTGTCTTCATTGAGACCGAGTCTAACTCCATCCTGAGAAAAGAGATGCTCTGAACTGGAGTAAGCTTGCTCTTTTCCCAGTTGACCTGAAGCCCCAGACGGCTGAGGTGCCTGAGCACCTAGTCTCTGTGGGCACATAGTAACTCTTGCGAGGGGGCCAGAATGAGCCAGTCGTCGAGGTAGTTGAGTATGCAGATGCCGGCTTCTCGGAGCAGGGCAAGAGCTGCCTCTGCGACTTTCGTGAAGAAGCGAGGGGACAGAGACAGGCCGAAGGGGAGGACTTTGTACTGATACACCTGGCCCTTGAATGCAAACCGCATGTAGGGGCGGTGTCGGGGCAGGATGGAGACGTGGAAGTACGCGTCCTTCAGGTCTATCGCTGCGAACCAATCTAGATGCCAGACGCAGTTTAAGATGTGCTTCTGCGTGAGCATTTTGAACGGGAGTTTGTGCAATGCTCGGTTGAGAACTCGCAGGTCCAAGATTGGTCGTAAGACGCCGCCTTTCTTGGGTACGATGAAGTAAGGGCTGTAGAAACCCTTCTTCATCTCGGTTGGAGGGACAGGCTCTATCGCGTCTTTGGCCAGAAGAGTCGCGATTTCCGCGTGCAGGGACTGGGCGTGTTCACCGTGTACTGCGGAAAAGCGGACGCCCATGAAGGAGGGCGGGGGCCTGGCAAACTGAATTGCGTAACCGAGTCGGATGGTCCGGGCCAGCCAGCGAGACGGGTTGGGAAGTGAAAGCCACGCGTCCAACCTCTGCGCTAGGGGCACCAAGGGGACGATTAATTTTGACGTACCTGGCAGGGCTTCGCAGCGGGGCGGAGCAGGTAGGGCAGCATTGGGCGGCGACAGGGCAACCCGCAGCTGGAGTGCTGAGAAAAGACTCAAAGCACTTACCTTGCTCCGCACAAATAGCTGTGGGGCGGGTAAGCGACTGAGGAGGAGGTACCGGGTAGGCGTCCTCTAGACTCGTCGGAACCGGCCGGCCGGTGGGCAGTCGTGGGGCTGGAGACGGGTGGTCCGTGTCCAGGAAGCCGGGACTGCTGAGATCTGGTGGCAGAGTGCCGTGAGAACAGCATTTGCGGGCCAGGTGACCCAGAGACAAAAGGAAATGACAGAGAATATGAGAATGTGAAAACTAATTCGACAAAAAATTCTCCTCCCGGCCCTCCACCGGCCTGGGAGCCTTCCGGGTCCTTGAGGGGGTCCGTGAGACGGGGGCGTCTGCTTCCTGCGGAGTGCTCGACGCTGGGGCTGAGAGCTGGGCCCGCTTTGGTTGAGGCGGAGCAAGGTGTTTCATAGCTGCAGGAGGACGCCCTCGGCGAGCAGACGGGGCATGGCCCATGGCGGCAGGCTTGCGGCGGGGCAGGATGTGCAGTGGCCTCCGTCTGCTTCACCGCTGAGGACTGCTGGGCAGAGTCGTCAACAGTGACGCCGAATGGACGGAGCTGGGAGACGGGGGTGTGGGAGAAGGTGTGCCTTGTCTACCTCCCGCATTTCGACCAGGTCCAATCCACAGATGCGTTTCTGGACCACAAAGGGTGGCCATCGCCTGTTTGAGTGCCGGCGCTTCTGACCTCCGTGACCCGGGGGCGCGGTTGGTCATCCAGCGCAGTTCCTGCAGCACATCAAGAACAGGACTACCCAAGGTGCAAATTTTGAAGTGCCTTGGCCTGGCGTTGGTTGCAGGAAGGGTCTGGGGCCGTTCCACCGCGAGGGTAGTGAGAGCGGAGGAGCGAAGAAGCCTTGGCTTTGCTCAACTCGTCATGCACGTCCGAGAAGAAACGAACCGGGGGGGGTAGGAGTTTCGAGGGGGTTTACCCGGCGAACAGAGCCCGTCATAGTCCCCAAATCGCCTTCATCGCCCGCGCCGCCTGCGCCGATCCCGTAGGAAGAAGGCGGAGAGCGGGGGGCAGCTGAAGTGGCTTTCTCTCATTACAAAAGAAAAACCGTGCGACCGCAATGCTATAGCGGCCATGTTCTCACACTGAGAAGATGAACCATTGGAGAGAATGCTCATCCCGTGCTCAGACGGACGCAAACAAGCGTGCCGGGGAGGCGGGAGGTTCGAGGGGGTTTACCCGGCGAACAGAGCCCGTCATTGTCCCCAAATCGTGTTCATTGCCCGCGGCGCCTGCGTCAATCCCGTAGGAAGGAGGCGAGGTGCAGGGGGCGGCTTTTTCTCATTACAAAAGAAAGCCACACGACCGCAATGTTGCCATGGTTATGTTCTCGCACTGAGAACATGAACCATTCATAAAACGCTGCCTGTGTCTGATCGCAGCCCAGGCATGCAAGACAGCTTTTTATGACCGAGAGAGGTGGAGAGAAATCACCGCATCCAGAATCTACACAGGGGCGGAAATGACATCGTTATAAAGACGCGTCCTGAAAAGGACGTTCAACGCCGCTGTGTAATGCTCTTTCAGAGAAATAAACTCTTTTACAGAGAAAATCACTCTTTCAACTCTTTTAACTCCGCGCTGTCGAAGCGCCCAGGGGCAAACTGCACGCCGGCAGTGAAGAGAAAAGCTGCTGAAGTGCGCCGTAAATCCAACAGCAAGCAGAGCGTCAGAGGATCAGAAGCAGGATCAGTTGTGTCATTCGCAGCTGACTGCATACACACGACCATCGGCTCCGAAGAAAATTACTGAATGAACGAGCGTATTTCCCTCCCCTTTATATCCGTATCCGGAGGCGGGGTATGCAAATACTGTTCGCCAACTCTCATTGGCCTTTTTTCATAGATCAGAGGCATTTTCGGCGCTCAAGAGAGACCCCTAGTGTCGCTTCTTCGACACGACGTCGAAGTGAGCGACAGACGGGGAACTGTGATTTAAAGTATCAAAGCAAAATATTTCTCATTTTAGGTACAGTATGTTCTCTTTAACGAGATACATTGTTCCAAAGCTGTCATAACTCTAATAATCACCCTATCAAATTTGATATTATCTAGTCTCTCGATGTAATTATATTATTATAAGGCAGAGGCTATTTACACTAAGTTAGCAAAAATCAACAAAAAGCATCTTCTTTGCACTAAGTGCAAATAGCATTCGATACAAACACCCGTTTTAATACTAATGTGGCTTTTCCACAGCACGGCACAGCTCGACTCGACTCACTTTTTGGGAGTTTTCCACTGTGGATAGTCCCTAGGTCCTGGCACTTTTTTTAGTACCACCTCAGTCGAGGTTCCAATCGAGTGCAGATGCAGATCACTGATTGGTCAGAGAGAATCGTCACTTCCAGCGTCACTGGATTTCCGACATGCAACATCAAACCGCTAGTTTTAAAGTGAGCAACGGCTCATTTATTCACGTGAATTTTGAATTGTAAAAAGAAATGGCTGTGCTCAAAACCACACCGTGGTCAATAAATGAGGTGTAGATGGTCCTCTCTTGTTAGCAACAAACGAAACGACTCAAACAAAAAATTATTTCAGGAAGTGTATCAGCTGTTGGCCGCACCCAGCTACCACCGGACATACCAAAAGTGTAGAGAAAAGTTAAAAAAAAAAAACCTTAAAAGTGACTACAGAGCCTTCAAGAACCACAACAGCCTGAGTGGTTCAAACAGAAGAAAGTGGAAATGGTTCGACCAAATGGACGCTATCTATGGTAATAGACCGGTGAGGAATGGGAGGGAGATTGCCCTGAACTCAGCCACAGCTTTGTTGGAGTCCACGATGGAGGATGGTAAGTTTTATTATGTTAACTCTATATTCTTCTTGAAGGCTTCACTTTATTTAGTTGACCAGCTACTGGAAAGCTTGCTTCTAAAACAACAAGGCCAATTTAACTTTTATAATTGTGTAAAATCACCATGCAACAACTGCTTTATGCAGCACAATGAGCTAGTAGCTAACAGCTAGCGGTTGTGTTATTGTTTATGGTCAGTTTGTGTTGCGTTTAAGATGATGTCACGGCAGTAGAGGCGGCGCAACTATAATAATCAGTCTATAATCCCACCCACGATGAGGCGACACTAAAAAGCAAGCTGCAGTGGAAAAGCAAGCTTAGAAAAGTAAAGCGAGTAGAGTCGAGTCGAACCGTAACGTGCAGTGGAAAAGTGCCATTACATACAGCGTTTATTTGGAGTCCCACAGACACCCTACACCAACCATTACCCCTAACCCTACCTCACAAAAATTAACCATGTTTTACTACAGTAACCATAGTATCACCATGGTATTTTTCTAGTAAAATCATAGTAACCACAAAATTAAACATGCTAGCAGAGTGGTGGGGTAGGATGATAGGACTGTTGCACCAGCATAGGGGGGAGAATGCTGCTGATGCCAATATGTCATGGAAAACCAATTGATAAACTGACAACACCACCCTGTAATTAACAGGGAAATATTAACCCAATAACAAATAGAAAAGGGCACACAGGTTCATTGTTTCAAAACAAAAGGGCAAGAGACATGAATACCAAATTACAAAAATATTTTATTTATTTTAACATGAGTCAGATGGGCAGTGCACGTGTAGCCGGTCCTAATCGCCCTGCTCCGAACGGGACTCGAACCGGCATCTCTGGCATGGGAGGCGGGTGCACTAACGAGGAGGCTAAAGGATACAGCTTATAGCGTCAGTCGCTAGTGCACCTCTTGAGGTCAGGAGAGTGAGATTTACACACTGCACAGCTATTTACCAGCTGGCTCCCGTTACACACGCTCATTCCATAATTTAAAAGTGTATTAAAATTGAGCACCACAATCAGCTGCGTGGATTGTAATAGGCTTCACACACACCCATAAAACAGCATACAATTGCTGACCAGAGGGCTGAGGCTTAACAGGAGCAGGTAGGCTAGCCGAGTGCAGTGATCCCCCAATAAAAAGACACGTCACCCACATGTGTACACTCTCACTCTCACTCACACAAGCACACAGGTGAATCAGTTTTGAATACACAGCACTCCGCATGTGACGGGGCTCTACCACCATTTAGCGGGGAATGACTATCCCCCTACACTGGGCCCTCAGCTCCTGAAAACACAAGATAACATTTATAAATTTTATTAAATGATCATACAATTAGAAAACAAAAAGAAACCAACAAAAAACTCTGATGACAAGAGCTGATGACAAATCACCCTGCTATTATCAACTTCACACAAACAATAACAAAATAAAATGGTTTCAATCGGAACAAAATGACTATTTCCAAACTCTATTGGTGATCTCGTAGTTTCCACCAGACTACTGGAACGCAAATAGTAATTTAGTTGTCCAATCTCTTAATCCACTGAATGTCTAACCCGTTAACCAGTTTAATGTCTCTGCCCCATCGTGAAAAATGTAAATATTCTTGCCTTCAATTGATCTGCAGTTGACCCCAAATAAATCTGTCGTGGCTGTCTTTATTTTTGGTCTGAGCAGTTGTGGGCAGAGTTAGTGAAAATAGCCTCTATAACTTCCCCGTAGTGCATGAAACTGCAGCACTACAATTTTATGGCCTTTATTTTATTGTGGTGATTTGGTTATGCCCAGGAACAAGACTGAGTCATGTATGTAGGTGTTACTAGTTCCAAGGAAAGCTGTTTGTACTTCCAAAAGGTTGAAAGTGCAGCCTTGATGCACTCCACACAGTGTTTGGGGCAGGACTATCTGTTTGTCCAACTGAGGGAAGTGTTTGGGAAACCTGTTTGAAAACAGTAAATATTTTAGCCAAATATTTTTTTGGTAATGTTAGAAGTGCATAAAATATTCCTACTGCTTTTGTTCTAAATTTTTTGGTGCACGCCTTGACATATCTTTTGGTAATCTGATCATAGAATTGATATATTGTTATAAAGCTAAGATATCTTTCTAATTTGACAAGGAATTTGTTTTCTTGTCACTAAAAATTTACATTCTGGAAGGGGGAGTGTTTTAATGTAAACTGTTGCAGTATTTATTACCTCATATCATGAACAAGATGAACAATCTTTAAACGTTTAACCTCTCCTCCGACTTCACTCATATTGGTATTCTCAGCCATCTGCAGAAGCTCACCCCTGAGCCATTGGACAAGCCATCCATTTTCCTCTCTTCCCCCTTTTATCTGTTTTATTGACGGATTAGAATATTGCCTATTTTGGGACCTTACTTTGATAGCTCACGCACATCACCAGGCATCTATTTGATGTGGGTGTTTACATCTTGAAGACGTACTGTATTTTTTGGGCTGTTTTCTAATCTGCAATATGTCTTCAATACATTTCCTCTCAGGTGTCAGTAAGACATCAGCAGATGTCTTTGAGACATTTATGATTTAAAATGTTGGTAAATCTTTCTATGATGTTTAGTAGATGTTGATTAGATTGCTTTCCAGATGAAAAGCTCTTAAACAGAGATTGAACTGAACACACTCTTAAAATATTGAGATTTTGTGGCAAATTGTTGCAAACTTTCAATATATGCAAATGAGCTTGTGATTCACCACAAATATTTGACAGATGTTTGCAGTTCTTCATAGTGGTGAATCTGCAGCAAACATTTAGCAACAATGGACAAATTTTCCACAAGTTTACTGCAAAGCTAATTTACATGTGAAAATATTCAGTGGCAAATTTTGCAGCAAGTTTGTGACAAATCTGTGATGAACTCTTGATTTTTGTAAGGGTGATGTTTTGGCACGCCAAATATGAAATCAATGCTTGGGCTCGATGGGGATGCTAAGGATGAAGAAATACTTGCTCCTTTTAAAACCATACACACAATAGCTTTACACATTTTATTTTCATGTTGAGTACTGGCAACACATATACTTTAAATTTTAAGATTCCCAGCTAGCCAGCCTTTCTATTTACTCATAGACAACACGGCCGCAGTATTTGTGTTGTGGTTTGCTGGTGAATTTGTAACACATTGGAGGTATGAATGGGTGCTTTATATGTCTTGCAAGATTAAATCAAATGGTTATAAATTTAGATAAAAGTAAAGTAGATAGGTGAAACCAGTATGCTAACTTCCTGAGTAAAAGAGACCAAAAGCTAAAAATGTAGAGAATGGGAAAAATAGAGATGCCATTAGCTGCGCTCGGGCCAAATGATCTTGTTCTAGTGCGTGCCAGGGCCAGTTGCATTCCCACAGTTACTTCTGTGGCTTCATCGTGCCTCCTCGAGGCTTCGCAGGCACCAATGTCGTTTGGTCCACAGATTACCTTTTGGCCAAACAAGGCCAACTGGGGAGTGAGGCGGGGTCAATGTCAATGGCTGAATTAGTTTAGCTGAATTAGGTCAGTTGGTCAGCACCATGTTACGAAAGGAAGATGTGAATAAGTATATTGTGGTCAAACTTGCCAAATTGTGTATTCAGTGCACAATGGTACAGTTTGAGGTACATTTATATATATATAAAAATTTAAAATTTTAAAAAAGGAGGCGGTGGCAACATTTCTTGTCCTTCCTCCTTGTTGACTTTTTACCTTTGTGATCTCTCTAGTTTATCTCGTATCTCCATAGAAGACCATATCGCAAGTAGTGTGCTCATATCCTGAACGCTTTTTGTGTCTGACATTTTTGTGTGGTTTTCATTGTTGTTAAAGGTCCCCTGACATGAAATTTTCACTTTCTGAGGTTTTTTAACATTAATATTAGTTCCCCTAGCCTGTATTTGGTCCCCTCGTGTCTAGAAATTTCAATCGGTGTAAACCGAGCTTTGGCTATCTTTCTCTGCCTGTGAGAAAATGAAGCTCAGACGGGCTGATCTTGAATCTCCTCCGTATGACGTCATACGGAGGAAAGGTTACCTCCC
The DNA here is from genome assembly GCA_032164185.1 of Moxostoma hubbsi. Classification (NCBI taxonomy): domain Eukaryota; kingdom Metazoa; phylum Chordata; class Actinopteri; order Cypriniformes; family Catostomidae; genus Moxostoma; species Moxostoma hubbsi. Next base: position 31,331,324 of record JAVLUX010000003.1, on the reverse strand, counting down.
CTTTCTGTGCTTTTGCCCGCCCAGAGAATTTGGCCCACCCATGAGAAAACGAGCTAGGAAGTACGAACGCGCGCGCGATTTTAGTTTTTCCTAGAGAAATATCATGGCGTGTGAACGAGCGAAGCACAACAGTTGCTCAATAATTGGATGCACAAATGATCACCGAAGTATTTTTTTACTTCCTTCATCCAATCCCCAGAAGGATCAATGGATTAATTTCATTTACTCTGGAAATGCACCGACACAACACACCAAAGTTTTGCATGTCTGCGCCAAACATTTCACAGACGACTGTTTCCACAACATGGGTCAAATTCAGAGCTGGGCATGCTGAACGTCTGAAACTAAAGTCTGGATCAGTACCAACTCTCTTTGGCTCAGCTACAAACCTCGGACAAGTAAGTCAACTAATGATATATAATTGTGTTGCTTTACTATTTATGATTACCTAGCTTGTTACACATAGAATGTGGCTGTAACATTAGCTATGCAGCTACCAGCCGAGTTACTGTCGCTAATGTAAAGGTAGATAGCATCAGGTATGTGTGTGAATACACACACTGTAACGCGAGTGTTGTACACTTCTTTATTATTTGGATAACCGTTTTCCTGTTGGTGATATGGCGCGGGCGATATCCGCATTTCAAAATCGCAGAGCTTGATGTAATTGTAATAAGATAAATTACAGACGTTACAGATCTCTGCGTAGAACATCTATGCACAAAAACAGATTTTCCCCCATGCTATCTGCGCACACTTGGCTAATAAATCTCATTCTGATTCTGATTCAAATAAATTAAGATTTATGAAATATAAAATATGTAAATAAATAAATTATGTAATATCATTTTATCATTGATATAGATGCTAATACTAGCGTTAGCTACATGATAATAACTGTAACCGCATACGTAAAACATCCGAATATGGTCAAGGCCACACCCACCCTACACCTTGCCCCGCCTTTCTCCTCCTCATTAGCATTTAAAGCTACAGACACCGAAACGGCACATCTGAAGGAAATCTCATTGTGAGTTGGCTTGTAATGGCTATAATTCTGTACCAAGGCTGAATTTTTGAAAAGAGATTTCAGATACAGTACTAGGGACCACTAAGGCCTATATCAAATCCTACAAAAAGAAGCATGTCAGGGGACCTTTAAAGAGTGATAAAGTACTCCTTGCTGCAGACGGTATCTACTGTTATTGTTTGTAAATCCCACCCTCTGCTCCCCCAATGTAATTGTGTCCTCTGTAGAGACCAGCAAGCATTTGGGGCCAGTGCAGAACCAGATTTTACAGAACCCTTCCATCAATGAAGCCCACAAGCTTAGCATAAAATAGCATAATGCAGCAGTCCCATTGACATTCTATGGGTGGTACAGTGGCAAAGAGACAAAAGGCAGTTTTTTAATGGGTGTCAATGGAAGAGATACTTCAATATGCTGAATAAACTACTTGTGTGTGGAAACAGTTTATCATTTCATGAATTGACCATCTGTCTGCCATGTTTTCAACATTACACTAAACAATCCTTTTGAAATTAACTATGATAAAATAGCTGTTTTATAAGAGAAGACACAGGCAATTTTGTGACAATTTGTAATCAGTTTACCGCTCTCCCCATTTATTTGTATGACATCCACAGACAGTGTCTTTTTGTGTTTTGTGAAAATACCGTAGTTAAGAGGTTGTTGAATCTACAAATCACAGCACATCTCAAAACTTGCATAGATGCATTTTACATCCTTAAGTCTTCTGAGTTCGCTTTTTCAAGGTAGTCAGACAAGAACGAGAATACATTCTTAGCATTGAGAAATGCTCTTACTGTCGTAACACGCTACAGTAGTTCACTGTTATGCTCTCTCCTATGATGGAGGTTATTTCAGTAAATAAAACAATCTCTGCTAACAGGATAACTGGTTAGCTTGTGAATGAACTGGAAAAAAGACAACAAAGAAATGTTTAATGCCACTATTTATATTTTCTGTTTAATAATATACTGTATGTGACATATAATTTTAATGTTATTCCTTGTTATATTTACACAATTAAGGCAGCATGAATCATACAGCGATTGCATAGGGTTTTTAAAGTTTATTTGGCAATAGAATCGCTCTATGAACTAAGGGAGGCATTACTTGGAGTGTGCGAGTCGTGTGGTGGGTGTTCTTTGTTGTCTTGTGAAATGCAGACAGATAAACTTGCACAGACCTTGTCATTAGCCAGGTGAAAATGGAGTGTTCTATATCAGCATTTGACCAATAATTTGTTTCAATTAGTGCTTTTCTAGACAAACAAAGCACTTTACATTGTATAGGGTGAATCTCATCAACCACCACCAGTGTGCAGCATCTACCTGAATGACGTGATGGCAGCCATAGTGTGCCAGAATGTCCACCACACGCCAGCTTTTGGTGAAGTGGCGAGTACAGTGATGTAGCCAATTCATATACAGTATTCTGGGGAGTATTAGGAAGTCATGATGGATAGAGACCAATGGGAAGCTTTGGCCAGGACACCAGGGTTAAACCCCTACTTTTTAACGAGAAGTGCTGTGGGATTTTTAATGACCACAAAGAGTCATGTCCTCGGTTTAACGTCTCATCCGAAAGGCGGTGCTTTGTTACAGTATAGTGTACCCGTCACTATAATGGGGCATCAGGATACACACGGACTGCAGTGAGAGCACACCTATCTGGCCTCATTAACACCTCTTCCAGCAGCAACTGTAGTTTCCCCCATGAGGTCTTCCATCCAGCTACTAGCCAGGCTCAACCCAGCTTAGCCTTAGGGGGTAATCAGACAAAAGCTGCAAGGTGATATGCTGCTGGCTAGGATGTACAGAAATAATTTAACTTTCAAGGCAACATGTGGCAAAAGCATCACTGTGGTTGGAAGTAATCCAAAAGCAATCTGATTAGATTACCACAAAAATGTCATCTGCTGATTGCATTACCCTATTGCAATCAAGAAGGAATTTACCCAGCACTATGTACAGTGTATTTATTACTTATCACAGCCATCCCACAACCTACCATTTGTATTTGTGCTGCTTCAGCTACTAATTCTCCATCAATTCATCTGCATCATTAGCAGATTACTGTATTTTTTTGTGCACTATGATTGTGCTATGGCCATGTTTGCACTACTTAAAATGTAATCCTCACACTTACTGCTTTCTGTGTCTGCTACCAAATCTCGCCATCTGTACTAATATATATATATATATGACAATACAAAGCTTCATACCCCCTGACTCAGTACTAGTCACTTCAAATGTGCCATTTTTTTTGTTTTTATCTAATGTTTTCTTTACTTTTTGACACTTTATTTTATATTGCTACAGTATATTATACTGTACATCACTCTGTGTCTGTGTTATCTGTCTTATGTTCAGCATTCTGAGCCTTATCATAAGTATTTCAATGCCCAGTATACCTGTGTAGGCTGTATAAATGGCAAATAAGCTATCTTGACTTGACTTAAAGGGGGGATTAATGTCAGCAAAACAGAAAATCTCTGTCAAATAAAGAAACAGGTTTAATTGGAGGCTTTGTGCTGTCCTCATTCTGCAGACTTGCTTAGTGACTCTTTGGGGATGGAATGAGATGGATGATCTACCTACTCTCTAAACAAGGTTTTCAAATTACCTCCTTTTGTTTTTCATGTACATACCTCTCCCTAGACAAATTTTCTCAGTATACTTAATCTCTTCTATTGACAAGTTTGTTATTTAAATGCCGCTTCTCTAAGCTTTTAACATGTAACAGCATTTTGGATATGTTCAACTCTATTATAAGCCTTCGGAATGGCCCACAAGACCTGACACTGTTCTGATACTTAGATTAAGATTGATAAAAGGATTCATTTTATTTTGTATTTTTTCATCAGGACATTTATATTCTTATAATGTTTTAAGTATGAGAGAGTATCGCAATAGAGGTGTTTAGGTAAAGATTAAGAGGGCTGCAGCAGCTTTGAACTATTCATCTACTCTTCATTCAGCTTCAGAAAACTGATGGAAATTACATTGGATATTGCATCTGAAATTACTACAAAGCTGTCGACTGCTTCAGAAATCCTAAAGCAAATATCAGTGTTCTCAGTTAACCTCAGATATATGTAATTAATGAGAAATTAATGAAGAAAATAATTTACAAGAATGGAAAAGGAAGGCAGCCAGACAGTGATGTTGACATTCCTTAAAGTATTTTTTCCCTCAGAAGACAAAATGAGTTTGATATCATCTGATTTTATTATTTGAAATAGTACAAATAAAAACAACCAACAAAAAAGAGAGACAAAATGCACAAATGAATAATAATAATAATAATAATAATAAAGAATATTAGTGAGGATGGATATTTTCTTCAGCCATAAATAAATAAATAAAGATGTCTTACACCAAGTGTTGCACTTAATAGCAATTTATTACTTAAAGTCCTGCAAACTGCCTTGATGAAGATTCTCTGTGGTAGGCATTGCATTATTGCATCTTTGCCCCAGTAGAACTGGCAATCTGAAGGCATGTCCTACTGACTTTCATTTTGATATTCTCTTGTTCACTGAGGCACCTCGTGTCCATTAGGACACATGTTGTTCCTGTGGGTGAACTCAAACTGAGATAAAATGTAGAAAAATTAAATAAATAAATAAGAGAGAGCTAGAGAGAGAGAGAGAGAGAGAGAGAGAGTGATTGGATGACAAAAGAAAAAGTGAAGGTGAAGGTGAGACCCGAGGCAATTATAAAGCGTAGACAGAGTGATATAAATGAAATGACAGAGAAAAGAAAAGGGATACATTGTATTGAAGGAAAGGATGGAGACGCCACTTAAATACAGTAACCTCCTCGTAAAAAACACATTTGACCTGACAAAAACAAAAAGAAAACGAAAACAAATAGTTTTGGGGTCAATCATAGCAAATTTGTTAAAATATAATACAATTTAGGTTACACTTTATTTTGCAGTATGTGTACTATCAGTACACCTACAGTGTACTTACCCAAGAAAGTAATATTAGGTAACTACACGTGCTTACTATGGGTTAAGGTTAGGGTTATGTTAGATACCCACAAGCAGGGAGGGTCGCAACTACTCATTTTCGAAGATGTATGCAATACCTACATTTGCGCCCCCTTTCTGTCTCCAGGTTGGGGGGATGTCCCCCTTGAACGTTATCACCTTCCTATGCGTTGCATACATTGCATTTGCGTCTCTGCCCATAAGTCTGTGAAAAAATTATTTCTGTTTAATGTCAGGTTTTATGCTTTTTATTTGTCTTTTTTTCTTTTGCAATAGCATTGTACATTTTGGCATGTTTTATTATTTATTTATTTATTTTTGTTTAAAAAACAAAATAAGGCATTTTACTGAACAGGTTATTGTTCTTATTATGCTTTTGTTTAACTTTGTTTTCTTTTGTAATAACTGATTGATTATTTTAGCTTTAATTATTTATTATCATATAATAATCCATTAAATAATGTTTCTCAAACAATAAGAGATTTCATAGAAAAGGTTATTATGCTTTATTTGACATTTTATATAACCGATTAAAAATTTTAGCTTTCATGATTTAAAATTAAATATAATCCATAAAATGGTGTTCCTAAAGCAGTGTAGAGCAATTTTTGAGTCCAATAACTAAAACAATAAATTTCACAGAACATGGGACATGGATAATACACTCATTGGACATTTTGCCCCGTAATGACATGATCAAGGCTCTCAAATGGCAGCTGGTGCATGGATCACAAAAATGTGCACAGTCCCAAGTTCTTTACTAGTGAGTCTGTCCTAAGCATAGGCTCTCTCTCCTAACATTTTTGTCCCACATAGGTGCAGTTTCCACTTCATGATAGTCCACATATATTTTATTTGGCACAAGCACCCTTCCTGATGCCACCCCCAGTGGCTGGGGGACTCTCACTCACACACACACGGGGCAATTTAGTCTCCAATTCACTTAACCTGTATGTTTTTGGATATGTAGGGGAAACCAGAGCACCCAGAGGTAACCCACACAAACATGGGGAGAATATGCAAACTCCACACAGAAAGGGTAGCAAACTCCACACCGTAATTGAGCTGGGACTCGAACCAAGACCTTCTTGCTGTGAGGCAACAGTGCTAACCACTGAGCCAAGGACAGTAGAGTACTTAAATGTTTTGCTTTATCATTAGTGTACAATAAGGCTGGACTCAAGCACATTTCCTGACAATTCTTTTTGCACCTACCTGTACAAATGGATTGTGTATTGTTAACTGTTTTCCCACCTGTGCCTGTTCGAAGATTGCAGAAAAAACATTGTGGCTAATTTAATTAAATGCTCTTCAGAAATCTACAAAGCAGTTTTTAATTACATTTCCCTAGTATTTTATTTAAAACAATAATTTTAATACTTTTATTAATTGTAAAATCCCTTTTGAAATGTCTGAATACTTATAATCGGAAGAACCAAAATACAGTATCATGCTGTTACCCCTTGAATCCCTTACTGCAAGAGCTTTATGCAGAGCCACAGACAGCATTATCATACCATGGTTGAGTGCCTCCTCTTTTGTCCCACTCAGATTGGCTGGATACTCTCGATATTGGGATCAGTTAAGGGGAAATTTGTAAGAGGTAGTTTAGTTTGTCTTTCATTCGAAGTCAAGCCAGCATTCATCAATAGCCCTTAACGGCAACTCGCTTGATCCTTGATGCCACTCAGTCCCTCTCCTATGCCACAAATTGCCAAAAAAACAAAAACAAAAGCATGGAATCATCCCAAGTAAATGCAATAAATTAGGTTAAAAAGTGTGATTCTAAATAAAATCATCTTATTCTACTAATCTCCTGTTCAATTTCATTCTGGATGAAGTCTGAATAAACACATAAAACTGGGTGAAGTGTGCAAATATGTAAAAGGCAAAGTTCTTGAATTGTTTGGATTTGATTTCAAATGACACTCTAAGGTGTCCTTCACCTTAAAATTCCTCCCCAAATTATGGCCTTTAAAAAAATTAAAATAATAATAAAAAATAAAAATTATTATTTGTTTGTGTTATTCAACCATAGCATTTAGCACAACAGATGAATTTCCTTGAATATAAGTGGATGATGGGTGTATTGTAACTGGCTCTCATGACAAACTATTTATAATGGCCTTCGAGCATCATTGTAGATATATAATTTGTCTCATCCATTCCCTTCATTTTTGTTTTAACTCTCCACATCTCTTTGTGAAACTTCAGAATTCACAGTTGTATATGTACTACAGGTGGATCTGGAGGTTGCCATGGAGACCTATTATGTGATGATTTACCTCAGATTTAATAGACAGAAGGGCTGCTACAGTATATTTGAACTGTATGAACCCCAGTTCACTAAAATATTACTAGACAAAAACAATTTCTTTTTTCATCTTTTATATTTAACTAAGAAATAACCAAAGAATATCTGGGAAAGGACATTTTCTATATAAAATTATGAAATTGATTACATTGAAAATCCAAAAACATCCATTAAATTGACAGAGCAGAACTAATTCTCAGGTCTCAGTATTGTCTCCAACATTAAAAATGCATGCATAGTTCAAAACATTATTGCTAAACATCAGCTTCATAATCGGGCAACAATGCGAGTAATTAGAAATCAAATTTTGGAGTGTTGTGAATCTTTAACGCCCCCCTCTGTCAGAGATGCGTATTAAAAGTAAAATGCTTTTTATTTTGTGTTCTGTGGTCTCGCACCATTTACTAAATTCAACATCATTCTAAAGTTAAATGTATTATTTTTTTTAAGTTACAATAACAAAATTCGATCAGAAGAGGGATATCTCCTTTTAAACAGAAGAATATGTGATGCCTACATAATTGTCATGTATTTAGCTACCATAAATATGCTAAGCTTTCTGGCAAAGTTTATGCAACTGAAGTGTATAGGTATTTGTCAGTGCTATGAGTTTTGTAGTTCCCATGAGGCAACTTTGAACCCCTTGTTTTAATTGAACAATTTGTACTAACCTTATTTATTGTAAAAAAAGAAAGAAAAAATAAGAAAATTGTTAATATTGCTCTAAACCCATATGACATTTTCTTTTTTGGGACACAAGGAAAAATGTGGAATATCTTCTCTCAGCTTTTTGCCACATAATGAAAGTGAATGTGAGCCATCTGATCCATTTGTGTGATGTACAGACCAAAATTTCTCAAATCAAATCATTAATCAACTCCCATTTGCAGCACTCAAATCAACTATGGCAATTATGATGCAGGTTGGACGTCAATAACATCAAACTTAATTTAGTCTGGCATGTCATGACCTATATCATGACCAAACATCCTGACATCAAACCTGCGCCCACAGTAGTAGTCACCATTTTGTATTTGATTTTGATTTGTGTGAAAAACAACTCACATTTCGGTCGCTTCATCACCCATAGTGATTGAACAGCACAGTAGACGTATTGATTACTTTTACTGTGGACTTAAGGTGTTTTATTTTTGGTCATTTTTGGAGCTTGAAAGCCCAGAGTCATTCATTTCCATAACATGCAAAAAGCTGAGTGAAGGTTTTCAAAATTTTCCATTTGTGTTACACACAACAAAAAAGTAATACAGGTTTGAGGTGACATTAAGGTGAGTATATAATGACAGAATTTTCATTTTTGGTGAACTATCCTTTTAATGTAAAACCTTTGTTTTTTTTTGCCCATTTAGGCTTAAAGTTAAATATCGACTGCAAAAATAAGGGTCATTCTCGTTTATATCAACTGCCATAAAAGAAGAAGAATTATTTGTAAAATAAATGAATGTTTAGAGGACATAATGCTGGAACAATCCAATTAAAAGATTAAAATTAAAGACAGTTATCTGAATGGTTATACTTCTGAGGTAAAGTGATGTAGCTAACTTGTTTTCGATTAATAGTGTTTAGAATTTGTAATGGTGGCCTAGTTGTCTAGTTCCTGGAACGCTGCTTAAAATGAGTGTCTGCAAGAAGATTTACAGCAAGAAGGACTTTTCAGGGACAGGAGAAAAAATATTCTGAACATTAGTGTGTACGTTTTCTTAGATTTGTAGGCCAAGCCAATCTGAGAAACCAATTTCAATTTCTCACATCTGTAGCAGACACTTCACTCTAGCATATCAACAACAACAAAGTCACACCAACCACACAGAGTGCTGAAAAGGCTTAGTAAAGTGTGCCAGTGCCAATGCTGTTGTGTGAAATGATTACACCCTTCAAACACCCTGCTCCTGTGTGTTTGAGATTATGAATAATGTTTGATTTGTTAAAAACAGATTTGTCATTTATTGAATTTGGAGTAATAACTGTTTCATTCTGTTATGTGTGATTTAACTCTGAATAAGAAGAGCAGAGACACACACACACACACACACACAGACAGAGAGACACACACACACGCACACAGACAGACAGAGAGAGAGAGAGAGACACACACACACACACACACACACAGAGAGACAGAGAGACAGACAGAGAAAGACACACACACAGAGAAGCCATTTGCAGTTGTTTTATGGTGGAATTTAATCATCAATGCTCTAGCTACTGGCAGACATAATTTTTCTTTATTAGAAAAATTGAACTGAATACATGACATTTGGTAAGTAAACAATGTACATTTAGAGGCTAGTTTCAACAAACTTTAAATTCGAGAGCAATCGTGATAGTGCCATAAAAACATCATTGTTTACATAAACTGACAGCCCTAAGAAATAGAAATAATCTTCCTCTTCCTGGACATTTGCTTTGTGAACTCTGCAAAATGTAATTGTCTGATACAGGAATGGCATGTTATTTAGTTCTTTTAAAATGAAAGATGCTTTTCAACAATGTCAGTTTTCAATTTCCATGAAATGGCTTTGTGGTTTTAGTTGGAAGCCAGAATCTGGTCCACCCAGTCACGAAGTTCGGTGACACGGGCATACACACCAGGCATATTGGTGTCACAGCGGCTGCTTCCCCACGACACAATACCCACCAACATCCACACATCATTTTTCTGACACACCAGAGGACCACCAGAGTCACCCTAAACAGACAGAAGGAACAGAGAGTTGTGAAGAGAGAGGGGTAGAGAGGGAAATAGAAAGGGAAGGAGAGATAGAAAGAGAGGATAACCTTACCATGCAAGAGGAGGCACCAGCAGCACCAGCACAAATCATGACATCACTGATGTTGCTTCCCCAGTAGTTCATACAGTTTTCATTGGACAGCAGAGGAAGAGCAGTCTGCTGGAGTTTATCTGGGGTCAACAAAGCTACAGAGAGAAGAGAGAGCAATGATAAAAACATTTTTGCTATACATTACAAACAGTTATGGTAAAAAATGTGATTAGAGCTCAATTTCTGACAATTATTTGCTGATGCATTTTCATATCATTTGCATAGGTCTGTCTAAAGTCTTTTTTTTATTATTTTTTTAATACTGATCGACAAACCAAAGGTATGTCTATACCATTGTATCTGGTGACCCCCCAACCAGAAGTTGCACAGATCATTCCAGGAGCGAAGACATCTGAAGTCTCAGCAAGACAGACGGGAGAGACTTGGGCTTTCAGGGTGGCAGGGGATGCCAGTTTTATCAAGGAAATGTCATTGTTGATGGTATTAGGGTTCCACTGAGGGTGGGTGAATACCTGTAAATTAAGTGATTGCTTCATAAATGTCATGTTTTTCAAGACACTCTCTGTAAAAATGACATTTCAATCTAAAAAAATGTGCTTTATGCGTTGACATCAAAATTAATGGGTTTTTACTATTGTACATGTTATTTAAATCCTCAGTAGAATGTTGCGATGCATAAGAGACTGTGAAAAGTGAAAAGTTTAATAAGATTTTGAACCCTACTTTCTCCACTTTCATACTTTGCGTCTCCTCCTGGGTGTTGCCACTTCCCTTGTTATGCTCTCCCAGGATCACCCTGTGACTAGATCTGCAGATAAGCCACAGAGATTCATTTATCCACATCAAACACAATATTTAAACACAGTTACTGTAATGACTTCACAACCATTAGCTATAATTAGTTTCACCTCACATTGCAGTGAGCAGCAGTCACAACCCAGTACTCATTGATCAGGGAGCCACCGCAGAAGTGCCATCCAGTGAAGTCCTGTAACAAGCAAAAAAAAAATACAAAAAAATAAATAAAATACAAATATATATATATATATATATATATATATATATATATATATTTACGGGCCCGGGTAGCTCAGTGGTAAAGACGCTGGCTACCACCCCTAGAGTTCGCTATAATGTGGTTCGTTCTCAGTGGGGCGTGTGGTGAGTTGAGCGTGGATGCCACGGTGGCTGGCGTGAAGACTCCACATATGCTATGTCTCCGTGGCAACGTGCTCAACAAGCCACGTGATAAGATGTGTGGGTTGACAGTCGAAGAAGCGGAGGCAGCTGGGATTCATCCTCCGTCACCCGTATTGAGGCAAATCACTATGCAACCACGAGGACTTAAAAAAAGAACATTGGGAATTGGGCATTCCAAATTGGGAGAAAAAGGGGAGAGAAAAAAAAATGTATATATATAAAACGTTTAAGGAGAAGGCTAGTTACGACGTTACAGTAGCTCATAACAGAAATCTGAAAAATGTCTTAAAGATTTGTAAGCTAACATTTACTGTACCTGCAAGGAAACCTGCCAAGGCCAGGAATGAGGCACTGCCTCCTCACCGTTCACAATGCGGGCATAGCCAGTGATAACGGGTGGAATGGCAGGAACTCCACAGCCTGAAGAAAAGTGATTAAGGAGAATAAGAAGGAATGCATGAAGACTGTAAATGCTGAAATTTAAAGAAGCCAACAGACCAATGTTTTACCAAATGCAAACAGCCGCCAATCTCATTTAGACAGAAGTATTATTAAATTCAAGTTGAAATTGAGAGTAAAAATCACAAGCAATCATTACAAAACAAAGTGATATTCAGGCATGAACCTAGCTTAGTACATCCGTACTGTGACCATCACCCTTGTAAATATAGATGAACATTAAAAAGATACACTTTCTCACCATAAGCTGCACTTATAAAGGCAAAACAGGACAGCAGCCACAGGAAAGACATTGTGCAGAAGAGCTAGCATTATTGTGAGCAGTAAGTCCTATTTAACACCAATCCATGATCCCACATTTACCAATGAGGACTTGACAACCAGAGAAGAATGGTCAAAAATTAACCCAAGACCCTGCATCAGCTGCTCATCACCTGTGCAGAATGCCCATGATTCTCACCACTGTATGTGAATAGTGCCCTTTTTAACAACTATGTTCTGTTCTTTGTAAACTGAGCAGTACTATAGGAAACTGCTCAGTTCACACAAAGTGTTATTGAATGAAAAAAACTGACTATATTTAAGCTTTTTATTTTTTTGTCACAGAATATTATTTTGAAATTACCATTTCTAAGTAATGACTGAAATGGGATCATCTGAATCGGCAGGTTCATTTGTTTAATTTGATATAACATTCATACAACCTTTGCATCCAACATATTTAAAGAAAACAAGCAATGTCATGAACAGGTGTAGTAGGTTTCAACACTACCTTCCAATGTACTGTACTTAACCCACACAGATGGCACAGAATGGGAATGTTTAGGACATTCACCTCATGTGTGAGAGTGAATTTCTATATTATGAATAAAAAATTGTTGTGTAGGATATAATGGCAACATTCTTTGTTCTTGACAATAAAAATTTAGGAATTAGTTGTAGATTTTATAAGCTACTTTAACCTGCAAGGGGGCGGGCACAGCCTGGGTCTGGTAGTCCAGAGAGATAGCGTCAACGACCCAGTGAGCTAATCTCTGTTTGGAGACATTCCCCTTCTGTCACTTACTCGACGTTGTGTTGAATGTAGTGACACAAGGGGTCCAATTTCAATTTGCTGGGGCTATCTTAACACTATGAAATGTGTCGGGGAAGGCAATCTTTCCCGATCCTATTCTTTAAGGGGGAAAAGATCTTGCGGAGACCTCATCCTGCCCAGACTTGGGGGAGGTGAAATGTGGCCAATACACCACAAGGGTTGTCAAGCCACATGTGGGAGTGGCGTGGTGGCAGGTCCTACCTGATGAGGGAGGAGTTCTGCAAACACAGCGACCGGGGGCAGAGGGACTACCAAAGGGGGATGCAGGTCCACCGCAGAAAATACATCACAGGGACAATTCCCTGAAAAGGGAATTAAGCCTGTGGAGCCCTACGCCATTACAGAGCACTTGCAGCTCGTAGTGGGTCTGGTCGCAAATTCCTCCGCTGAATTCGCAGTCCAGAAGGCTTGGGAGGAAGAACATCCAGGAAGTGAGAGCTTAGTGGCTAACCTGGAAGGGAAAGCGCACTGGATCAACTTGGTGAAGGATGCTAGGTGCAAGCAGAACACCCGGTCGGCTGTTCCGTATTACCGAGTTCTACCGGCTCGGACCTGACAAAACACAAGACGAGACCGACTCAACCCTGAAATTGTAGAATCTCTCACAAAGGTGTTGGGTGTTACCCAGCCCGCTGCTCTGCAGATGCCTACTAGGGAGGTGCCATTTTCCAGTGCCCACAAGGATGCCACACTTCTCGTCGAGTGTGCTCGAACCTGCAAGGGGGCGGGCACAGCCTAGGTCTGGTAGGCCAGAGAGATGGCGTTCCCAGTGAGCTAACCTCTGTTTGGAGATGCCGTTTTCCACTGTCTGCCGAAGCACATCCGGACACAGCAACGAAAAGGCTGGGTCTGCCTCCTCCTGGGTCTGCCTGATCCCTGAAGGGGGTCGTAGGAACCTTGGGCACGTAGCCTGGTCGTGGTCTTAGGATGACGTGAGTATCTGCCGGACCGAACTCCAGGCAAGTGTCGCTGACAGAGAACACTTACAGGTCCCCAACCCTCTTGATGGAAGCAAGCGAATCAGTTGGGCCTTCTTCAAGGAGAGGAGTCTACTGAGTCAAGTGGCTCGAAGGGGGGTCTCTGAAGGCCCGAAAGGACCACTGAGAGATCCCAGGAGGGGAACAGGCTTGGCCGGGGAGGATTCCGCCTCCGGGAGCCTCTAAAGAACCTGATAATCAAGTCGTGCTTACCCAAGGACTTGCCATCCACTGTGTCGTAGTGGGCCGCGATAGCGGCTACATACACTTTCAAGGTGGAGGGGACAGCCTCCCCTCCAACCTCTCTTGTAGGAATGAAAGCACTGACCGAACTGCGCATCTCTGCGGGTCTTCAGACCGGGAAGAACACCAATTTGTGAACAAGCGCCACTTTAGGGAGTAAAGATGCCTGTTAGAGGGAGCTCTGGCTTGGTTGATCGTGTCTATGACTGCAGGTGGTAGGTCAATCAGATCCACCGTGTCCCGTCAAGGGGCCAGATGTGGGGGCTCCAGAGGTCTGGGTGCAGATGCCAGAGGATACCCCAACCCTGGGAAAGAAGGTCCTTCCTCAGGGGAATTTGCCAGGGAGGTGCTGTCATGAGGAGCGTGAGATCCGAGAACCAAGTCCGAGTGGGCCAGTAAGGTGACTTGTTCCTCGTCCTCCCTGATCTTGCACAGCACCAGTGCAAGAAGACTCACTGGGGGAAATGCGTACTTGCGCAGCCCCCGGGGCCAGCTGTGTGCCAACGCGTCTGTCCTGAGAGGGGCCTCTGTCAGGGAGTACCAGAGCAGGCTGTGGGAATTGTCTTGGGAGGCAAAGATATCTACCTGTGCCATGCCGAACCAGTCCCAAATCAGATTGACTGCCTTGGGTGGAGCCTCCACTCTCCGCCGGACGAAACCTGTCCGCAAGAAACACAGCCACCTACTCTAGGCAGTTGACTGCCAATGCAGCCGTGTATGTTGCCTAAAGGCATAGGGTGTCTTATTCATTGTGAAACTGTATTTTCTTAATGGCATGAATCACACTGAAGGCCTAGACTTTAAATGCACATCCCACCACTGCCAAAAGAAGTTTGTCATTAATAAACAAGGGAAAAAAAATCCCTAAATAATCACAATGTCAAAGGTACAAATATATATATTTTTGCAAAATACAGTTTCAGGGCTGGCAAGAAATGTTTTTACCTTCTTTTTCTCAATTCACCAGCTATTAGTAGGTTGACAGAAAGTCTGTAGCAAATAAATGTGGGCATATTATATAATAGTTTTAGACGTGGCACACAGTTCCACAGATGCAAACATTTTACATTTCTTTAACGGTCACATCTATGTTTACTTTAACTAAGGCCTCTTCTCATCTTTGTCCATTAAATGTTCAGATTTTTTACTTTGTAGTCATGGACATGGCCATGTCTGATCTCCATTTTCTATACATTAAAATCCTATGCAAGAGCTTTGATATAACAAGGGTGAGCAGGTGGCAAGTTTCAATAGTACATGCACATATGCACATGGTGCTTTATATTTTGCAACATTCGTAAATGTGCTGGAAAGTCAGGTATATAAAATCCCAAGAGCTAGTGTGACAACCTCAACTCAGAAATGGCCTTCTTGTGGATCCTGATGTGTCTTGCCTTTATTGGAACAGCCTTTGTTATGTTTCTATTTTTCCTGAAATTTCTGTATAATTATTTAAAAGAAACCTAAAATGGCAGAAAAATGCTTATATTTACATAAATATAATAATTTTTTTAATTTCTCAAGGCTGTGGCACTCCTGCCATCCATCCCATTTTCACCGGCTACTCCAGGATTGTGAATGGTGAGGAGGCAGTGCCTCACTCCTGGCCCAGGCAGGTGTCTCTTCAGGTACAAACAGACAATTTCCTTTGCAAGTAACATTTGGATAATATAGAGAATTCTTATAATACAGTAAAATGTAAGGTTGCAATTGTCATGACTGCATTGTTTTTCACAAATTCCTACTTTACATTTGTATGAGATTGCACGAATGGCACTTCATACCTTTTCATTAATTGTATAAATCTGATGTCTCATGAAAGGACTCCACTGGTTTCCACTTCTGTGATGGCTCCCTGTTAAATGAGTGGTGGGTTGTGACAGCTGCTCACTGCAATATCAGGTACAGAAAGACCATTTTAAAGCATTAACTCCTCATATAACTGGAGGACATTTTGCATATCAAAATAGAGCTAAAATGTGTTTTATGGAATTCTGTGCAGCTCTTAACGTAAAACAAATGTAACATTTTTACAGAATCACCCTGGAAGAGCATGATCGTTCCTCCAATGCTGAGCCTATTCAGACCATGAGTGTTGGCAAGGTGTGGAGACCCTCAATATCTGTCAACATACTCTACAGATGAAAATTGCTGCTATAAAGTGTGTAATGAGGTGTTTGTTTGTGTCCTCTTTATTTTTCATTTATAATGTACAGGATTTCAGTTCGACATTTTCTTTTGTCATATTCTTTTACATACATTTTCAATACACCATTTGCAAAGACAAAAATAATTCTCAGTGTTAAACATAATCAAATCTTAATTGGATGATAATCCATTCTGTTCTCTGGCTGTTGATAACTTTTAAAATACATCATCCAATCTCTCATTGCATTTAAACCCCTGATACCCCTGCCCTGTTCCAGCAGGCCTGATTTCCTCTGCTGACCAACGAGGATTGCAGATATTTTTGAGGAAGCAACACCACTGATCTCATGATCTGTGCTGGTGACTCTGGTGCCTATTCTTGCATGGTGAATCCTTTTATTGCTCAGTTCACCTTTTATTTGTCAATTTCTCTAAGATTGTAAAGTTCTGATTAACCTTTGTGTGTTTCAGGGGGATTCTGGTGGTCCTCTGGTCTGTGAGAAGGATGGAGCCTGGACTCTGGTTGGTATTGTGTCATGTGGAAGCAGCACCTGCTCAACCAGCACACCTGGAGTGTATGTTCGTGTAACTAATCTATGTGCCTGTGTTGACCAGACCATTGCTGCAAACTAAAACAACTACTGTATAGTTCTTTTTTAGGGAGTTATTCAATAAAATCTGATATTGAGAAAAAACATACATCCACTTTCCTGCTATCTCTTGTTTTTCATGTGTACTTGTTTCAATCCACAATATGTTGGCTATATGGACAAAAAGACCTTCTTGTTTAAAAAGAAGGAATGGAACTTTGCATGTCCAAGTAATCGAAGTGTACATTCAATATATTTGACAAATTTGTGCTTATTGCCTGGTTACACCATGCTACTTTTAGAGTTGGGCCAAAGCACATTACTGGTAATCATAAGGTCACTGGTTCGATCCCCACAGCCGCCACCATTGTGTCCTTGAGCGAGGCACTTAACTCCAGGTTGTTCAGGGGGGATTGTCCAAGTAATAAATGAACTGTAAATGCACTGTAAGTTTGGATAAAAACGTCTGCCAAATGCATAAATGTATATGTAAATTTCAGAACTCATACTGTTATTTTTTTAGACAACATACAGGTTTCAACTTATGTTCCTAAATTAAGTAATAAAAAAATAACTCCGACTACTCCAACACAAAATGGAATATTCCAAAGTTTTAACTTTAAGTAATTGCAGATATTCATTCTCATGAGTTGAATACTTGAAATAATCATCTTGTTGTTTTGGTGGAAATAAACATTGTAAGGGACAAGAAAAAGGCCTTAAAAGGATTCCAATAATTGAGTATGAATCTTTACAAAAAATAAAAAATAAAAATCTGAGTAAAGTGCCCACCACTTACTCCATAACAGAGTTATGGAGTAACGGAATACATGTAACAGGATTACATATTTATAATACCTGAATAGTAACTGTATGCCACTACTGTTACAATTTAAATAGTTGGTAATCAGAAGTTAAAGTTACATTCAAAAATATTTTGATTAATGAAGACATTACTTTGCATTTTATTGTCATTTGTTTCATTTAATCTTTAGACTATTCAGTTGGAAAACATTTATCCATATAAATGATGCAATCCAAGGAGCATTTGAACAGCAGTGAAACACTTTCTTATGATGTGTTACATTCATACAAGTTAATACTGTTTTGAGTGAAAAGGTGGATATAATATGCTAATATAAATGCTATTTCTTGCTTTTACATGCATCTGTTACCAGACTCGATTATATTTTATAATGAATATGCCGAAAATTCACATTGGAGCATTACGTTTTTTCTCTAGTAAGACCTTTGATGTCAGGGCAAAGATGTACTTCAAAAGTCTTATTCTTTATTAAAATTTATATTTTTTTTCTGTAAAAGTAGCTAAAATTCCTTAAAACAAGATCAATTTACCTGAGTAGCAAAATGGCTTAAGATATTTAGGCTTTTTTTCAGAGAAAAATATATTTAAAAGATTTTTTTTTTTTCTCTCTCTGTGCATTTTTTTACTTCATTTACTTATTTATAGTCAAAACACGTGAAAAAAATTGCCAATGCTGACATAATACAAAGTATTTAGATTACATTGCTGACCTTGAGTAATATAACGGAATATGTTACAAATGACATTTTATAGCATGTATTCTGTAATCTGTAACAGAATACTTTTTAATGTAACCTTCTCAACCATGATTTGGAGCTGACATTTTATTTTCATCATCAAAAATACGGCACTATTAAGAATGTGGCTCACGACTGTTAATGCAGTGACTCTTAAAACATAAAAACTGTACTGTTCTCTCAATATTGTTTTATCTTCATCTCTGTTTCAACTATTTTCTAAGAATTTTTTGACTTTGTATTGTACCAATTTTCATGCTGTTTCTATAGAATTAATAATGTATGCTATTACATTGGACATACATTGGACAAAAGTGCCTGTAAAAAGAAAGCATTTTTTTTATTATTAAATTGTTTAAGAAAATTTTAGAAAAAGACTCAATTGCTCTCTGAATAAATAAATAAATAAATAAATAAATAAAATAACTTTTAAAAGTCTGACCCTTTAAAATAATAAAATAGAGAAAATGACAGAGCCACACAGTATCTGCATAAAAGCATTTGATCTCTGTACATCCAGCATTAAGTCAAATGGCTGCAGAAATGTTGGTACACTATGTAATTATTTACATGTACACTATATATGGTATAGCTATTAATGTCTATATAGGCAAAAGGGTACCTGAAGAGATTTACTGTAAATGTCCTGGGAATTGGTGCAGATGTGGACATAAAGGCCTTGAATATGGGAAAACAGGTTTACCAGTGTGCATGGAAATATTAGCAGACAAATTAGGGTCATTGCAGTCAACATGATGCATTAAAAAAACAAAATACGTTACGTAATGAAAATTTTCAGTCAATAAGCTTGTTTAAAAATGTTCTACTTAAACTTACAGCATGCTTTTTTGTGCAGTCTAATTAACAGAAATTATTACGAGAGCTGCTTAGTGACAGCTAAAGTATGTTTTGGTCATTTTCAACACATCTAGTATCAACTAATTCTATTTACAAAGCATGAAGGTTTTACATAAAATGTATATATTGATTAACAGAATGTAAGAGCAGATATCCATTTTCTACTGTCTGTAGAGAAATATGAATCACTATGAATTGGATCAAATTAAAGTCATTCAGTCTTTAATATGTATTCATTGATAAAAGATTTACAACTGATCTAAAGCAACCACAAGACTGGAGAAGATGGGGCCATATCTTTTGTAGGGGTTAAAAAAAACTTTTCTTGCAAGGTGCACAAAATCCCACAGTGGCGAGATAAGACATCCAGCCCTTGAATGAGGATTGGGTATATAAAGCCCTCCATTTAGCAGATACCACCAAGCTTCAGCAATGGCCTCCCTCTGGATCCTCGCTTGCTTTGCCTTCATTGGTGCAGCCTACGGTATGATACTATTGTCCATTAATGAATTGCTAAGTGCCATTCTGTAAGTCTTTTCTGACTTTTATTAATTTTTTGTGGACTTTTAAATGTGTTACTTTTGCTATGATGAATCAAAATATTCATGTCAACCATTATAAGGAAGTTCAGATCAGTTGCAAGAATCAGAATGTTGCTGTTGTAGAGACAAATGCCAACTTGCATATAAATTTGTCCTCCAGGCTGTGGTGTTCCTGCCATCTCTCCTGTTATCACCGGATACTCCAGGATTGTGAATGGTGAGGAGGCACGTCCTCACTCCTGGCCCTGGCAGGTGTCTCTGCAGGTAAATATGAGCATTTTTAAATTATGTAAAAAAAAAACATGCTTTTTAGTGAACGTGTGCAATTATAACATTACATTTATCGTAGGACTCCACTGGTTTCCACTTCTGTGGTGGCTCCCTCATCAATGAGAACTGGGTTGTGACTGCTGCCCACTGTAATGTAAGGTAAGACAATATTAAAGATAAATAAACCTACTAAATAACAGCAGGATGTTTTTGCAGAGTAACACTTGTCCATTCAGTAATGACTTTAAAAGGAGTTCTATGCTGCTCTAAAAGTAAAACGTTCTAATCACATATATTGTTATGATATACTGGTTTATACAGTATATACCGACCTGCTGCCAGAGTTAATATGGATTATTTGTCTAAATAGGACCTCTCATCGCGTGATCCTGGGAGAGCATGATCGTTCCTCCAATGCTGAGGCCATTCAGACCATGACTGTTGGCAAGGTGTGGAGACCCTCAATATCTGTCAACATATTGTGTATCGGACCTGAATCACTGAGTGGATGCAGTCGTTTAACTGAAACTTCTGTTTGTGCCTACACAGATAAAAACTTCTGCTTTAAAAATGTGAATGCTTTTCCCCAAAGGTCTTCAAGCACCCTAATTACAACAGCTTCACCATCAACAATGACATCACCCTCATCAAGCTGGCCTCTCCTGCTCAGATCGGAACTCAAGTGTCTCCTGTGTGCCTTCCTGAAACCAGTGACAACTTCCCTGGTGGCATGAAGTGTGTAACCTCTGGATGGGGCCTAACCAGGTACAATGGTAAGTTTCAGAATGTATTTTTCCTTTCTGATGCATATGATTTCCATTCAACATTTAACTAAGATACTTTTTTACAAAGACGAAAAACATTCTTAGTTTTGTTTGCATATCATTTGTTTTAATATACATGACAAGGTCAAATCTAAATTAAATGATAATACGTTCAACTTCACTTGCTTCTTTGACACAATTTAATTTCTCTGTTAATAGCTTTTAAAATATACACCTTCCAATCTCTCATTGTGTTTCAGCCCCTGATACCCCCGCCCTTCTCCAGCAGGCTGCTCTGCCTCTGCTGACCAACGATGACTGCAAGCGTTATTGGGGAAACAACATCACTGATCTGATGATCTGCGCTGGTGCCTCCGGTGTCTCTTCTTGCATGGTGAGCTGTCCCAAAATATTTACAATCATTGCATTATGGCTTTTTACCAGTACTCAGTCATTTAAAGGTTAAATAGGTTGATTACATTATGCAATTCTTTTTCAAATATATGTATTGCATTTTAATAAAACAAAGTCCTATCACGTATATGCATTACATTATTTAAACTGTACACTTAGTAATAGATGCCTAAAATTTTGTGTGTGTTTCAGGGTGATTCTGGTGGCCCTCTGGTCTGTGAGAAGAATGGAGTCTGGACTCTGGTTGGTATCGTGTCATGGGGAAGCAGCACCTGCTCCACTTCCACCCCTGCCGTGTACTCACGTGTCACCATGCTCCGTGCCTGGATTGACCAGACCATTACTGCAAACTAAAGCTGCCATAACTACTTTCGTTAGTTTCATAATTTTCATCATCAATAAAGATTCATGAAATAACCTTTGGTTCCCTTGTCCTGGATTAATTAAGCTATTAAATAGTAAAAATAAAGAAAATTATATTTTATTATTCAAATATATCATTACATATACAGAAAAGTCAGAGAAAATAGAAAATCTGAATTCAAAATCTAACTTAAATCTGGAAATAAACAGAAAGTTTAAGGATTTTGAACAATGTAATAATAATAATAATAATAATAAAAATAAATAACTATGAGAAATGTAAGATTTTGCACTCTGTCACAAATCAAATAAGCATATTTGTGACATTAACCATGTTGTCATTTGTACGGATGGTCAGGTTTGCTTGCTGCCATAGAACCAGACATGATTCTCAAATTATGAATAGTATGGTTGATTAAAGACATTATAAAATGAATGTTCATTTTTTTCAATTAAACTTTTCACTCAGATTGTTATATTGATAATATTACTTTTAATGAAGAAAAATAGCATTTTCAAAATAAGAAGCATATTCCCATAGTTTCAGACTTTTGTACCCCACTATACATTGTATGGATTATCAGACATTCTCAATTGTTTTATAGCATGAAAAGGAAATAGTTAATGAATTAACATTTAATAAAGCTTTTTATGGTATCCATTTTTAATGGCAGCGGCTATTTACACTAAGTGGAAATAGCACCAAAAAGCATCTTCTTTACACTAAGTAATAATAGTATTAGATGAAATATGCACCTAATTAAATACTGAAATACTGAAAACTCTGCAGCCTCTATATCTTGTCATTATACTGATGCCATATAATCCCCCTTGGGCACTGAGGTCAGAAAAACAAAAACTGCTTATCACACTGAAGACCAGACTCAAGCAAAAAGGTGAGCGGGCTTTTACAGTAGCTCCAAACTATGGAATGCGTCCACATATTAGGTCCGCTGAATCTCTTCCAGCTTTCAAATCCATGTTAAAAGCCCACTACTTCTCGAAGGCTTATAATGTTGTCTGAATTATTTTTCTGCTTAAAACAGCTTTTAATCCACACTTAAACCCACACGGTTTACACAGGTGTCTAAATTCTCTTCTTGTTTAAAGCATATGTTTTAAATTCATGTTCAAAACCCACTATCTCTCTTCAGCCTTCAAATATGGACTAAATCCTCTATTTGATAAAACATGTGTTGTGTTTTCTTTCTTCTTTTTTTTATTTTTTACTTTTTAATATTTAAAAAATAGGGGTTGATGTGCCCTATATCTTTTAATTATTTTTTTTTGTATTTGACTGTAAAGCACTTCGGTCAACAAATGTTACTTTATTAGTGCTATATAAATAAAGCTGACATTGATGTAAAATTACCGCAAAATTAAACATGCTTACTATACTAACACTATATTACTGTAGTAACACCATGGTTATTTGCATTAAAACTATGGCCAAAAAGCATGGTTACTACAATATTACTATATTAAAAATATGGTTAATTTTACCCAAATTTACATTTACATTTATTCATTTGGCAAACGCTTTTATCCAATTCAAACCTTTCTCTCAACTCCCCATGTCCAAAAAAAAAAAAAAGTATTATATTAAGTATTAAGAGTTGAGACATGAAACAGGATGGGAAAAAGTGTGACAAAGGAACCTGAGATGTCCGCTTGACAAAAGAAATTGCAGAGACACTTCGAGGTGCAGTTTGTTTTTAATTTCTGTGTTTCCACCAGACTATTGTAGGGCAAATAG
Source organism: Moxostoma hubbsi (assembly GCA_032164185.1). Taxonomy (NCBI): domain Eukaryota; kingdom Metazoa; phylum Chordata; class Actinopteri; order Cypriniformes; family Catostomidae; genus Moxostoma; species Moxostoma hubbsi. Next base: position 31,307,940 of record JAVLUX010000003.1, on the reverse strand, counting down.
CCTTACTGTGTGGCAGCTGCTGTTAACACCTAGTTCCCATGCTGCGATTGAGTACACTGACCAAAAATGTCATGGAATTTGTAAAAATGCTCTTGGCAGTTTTAGTCCCAAGTGTTACTTGGATATGTGAACATACAAATGGTATATTCCATATGTTCTTTTGCTATGACATTCTGCACTTTTTTTTAAAAGCTGAGGTTGATCTCTTTTTAAAGAATTAGTTCTGCCTCTTGTATGTGTGCAGTCGAACATACAGTAGTTCCATTCAAATGCCAGCTAGTTTGATATTTTCACAGCTCTTTCAGTTAACAACATAATATCTGCAATAACCATTTTTTTATTGAATGCATTTATACAAAATATTTAATACAATATAGGAGTAAAGACTGACCTTACAACTGCAATAAAATTACATCTTAAAACAGCAGCAACAAAAAGCTGAAGTGCTAAAAGTAATGGTGAACACTTGTATTCTTATTTGCATTGTGCAGCTGATACCACCATTATTTGTGGCCTGTAGTAACAAATGTATCTGTGATTAGTGTGAAGCTGTATGTGGGAGTTCTAAGGTTGTATTAAATGTGTATAGCCACCATTAGCCAGTTCGGAGTAGACTTTGGCTCTCTAGGCATGTTAAGGTTTGCAGGTGTGGTCCATGCTGCGGCAGTAACAGAAGGCCTTAAAAAAACGGCAGTAACACGTATCGCAGGGGTTGCAGCAGGGGAGATGGTGGCCCAGGCAGGATTGCTGATGAGGGATACAGCGGCTGGGGGAGCGGGTGCCTCTTCTCTGAAGCTGCACAGCTTTGTCCATGTCCTGTAGGTATGGCTAAACAAAACATTTTAAAATACTTCATCATCACAGAGGAAAATTACATTGCTCTGATGTTGCTCTTTTAAGAAACTTTTAATTTTTCTTATAGAAATACAGTATACAGATATAAGTATATACATAAAAAAACATTTTCCTAAAATTCTTACTAAAACGAGAAATAAAAATACACCTTTTTCCAGTAAGAGTAAACAGTTTATCATGTTTGTTTCTTCTTTCCTAAGGGATTTTATGTCATTAAACCATAACACATTTCACACAGTTAAGCTTTCTTAAACAATGTGAAATTACATGTATGGCAAGCATGAGAGTTTGAATTTTAATCTTAAGTATTCATGTTCAATCAACACTAAATCTTAAGGTAATGCACCAATGCAAAGTGAGCTCAGTTCCTGAATTCTGTAGGAACATGACACTGTAAGGCACTTGGAATTAAATGCATTTGCTATTAACTACCGCATCATATGAGCCAAGGTCTTCTATCAGTTTTTCTTCTGCTGAGTTTATTTCAAGTTGCTCCAGGTCCACTACAGGTAGAAAGTCTTCACAGGACAAAACATAGATGTACCAAACACAAACAGCATTAAAGGCAGTTTATTACATTATATTACTTCAATTGCACTTGCACTTTTGAGGTACATTTTGTGTATACCCTAAGTATTTAGGTAAAACAATGATCAAAATGAAAATATTATCTGCAATATTGTCTTCTGATAAAATATGGTCTGCTTTAAGATACAGTACATACATGAAAATGTGTGCTATATCAGAACATTAGAAGCTATTAATAAACATTTTTTACAAATATATCTTTATGAAAAGAAAAGAAAAGAAACAGAAATAAAGATAACACTGAAAGTTACACTCACATCTATGCTCTGTTTCTCTGTGTTCAAAATAACATAGGAACCTTACCTGTATCAGATAGAGCAAAAGAGCTTTCACTACGTCTCAGACTTGGATGTAATGCCATCACCATGACATTCATCATAAACCAGCAGAGGTACACTGTGTTCAGCATCATAATTCAACTCACAAACAAGATCAACTATACTTTTATTGATCTTGTCGCATTCACTGAAAAACAAAATTATTCAAGGGGGTTGCAAATACAGATTGAAATATTCCATAAAGCTTGTGTATAATTGCATGTGTATATGTTTGAGAGTGTGTAGGCAGATGTGTATTTTTGTCTTTGCACTGGTTTGCATTTGCCATTTAAGTGTGCGGTTATGTGTATGTGTGCACATGCCCATGTGTAAGTGAAGCATGTGTTTTTTTACCTACCTGCAGTATTCTGTCCCTGTCTGAGGGTGTGCAACAGACTCCTTGATTTATAAGGTTCTTTGCTGTGGGAGGTGGGGGACACATGGTCCTGATCAGTGGACGGAGGTGTGGTCTCTTGTGCCTGGCACAACCACATAACTCATACAAACACACAGACACACTTTTACTTAGCTTTCTAAATGGAGACATACTACAGACTGCTATTTTTTTAGTATAAAACTATTGTAATAACAATATAATATATAGAGTATATATCCTATATAATTGTCTTGGATGATGGCTTCTTTTGAAATCCTCCTAAAATGTTAGAATGAAAATTTATGCTAAATGATAACAGTTAGTACTTTTGAATAATATGGTTTAAATTGTATACTTACATGATATATTTGTAGCCTATATTAGCAGTTTAATTCTACATGGAGCTGGGGTATATAATGGGGGCCACCATGAGTTCACATTGGCATCGGTAAGCATTAATCTATTGCATTTGCATGATGTTGCATCCACGCCAATAAATATCAATTTAAGTTTAAGATGACTACCAAAAAACAGTGAGTGCACCTTTTAATTTTTTTTTTTAGAAAGTATAAAGTATAAATAAATAATAAATAGCAAACCAAATGCTGAAATGATCACACACACAAAAAAAAGTATGCTAAGGAGTTTGGGCTGAACTCACTGCAGAACTTTAATATTTAAGGCTAGATGATTAGAACAAACCCTAACCAGAATGTTTGTAGATCATCAATACAATACAGCCTTGCAAACACTGTAATAGATAGACCCTCATCCTTGCTCAATCATGAGCTTTATTATTGTTAAAGCCCAGTACCGACCAGTAAACACTTAATCACTGAGAGCAGGTTATGAAGCTAAAACTTTGACAATCAACTGATGACTCCAGCTTGCTGTTTCACTCCTGATGACGCAATACAACATCCATTTGAGTGTGTTCTTGTGTGTGTAGGGGGGTTATGAGTGGGAACTAGAATGTGGATTAATATTATTATTAAGATGGCCTTTTTGTACAAAACAAGAAATGTTGTTACAGTACATTGTTACTTCCTAAAGACTGATCAATGAAGACTAGGCTGTAGTAGACACAAATGTATGGGGAGGCTCTAAGTGCCTACGTGTGCATGCGTGCGTGTGTATAATGCTTTACTGTCACAGGATGATTTCTCATCAACTAGTTTCTTCTTCTATTTTAGCCCATGACAAGCTTTTTCCTACCTAATATTGAATTAAGATGATTTCAGTTCATATCCTGCTCTTTGGAACACATAATCACCATATTTGAACAAATAATGGACTGAGTGTTTCCTCTGAAAGAGAACTGATCAACATTTAATTTTGTAGCAACAAGAATTTATCAAAGGGCAATTATGAGTTCACAGAAATCTGTTCATGTTTCATGTGAACATGTACATTAATAGCATTCCCTGGTGAACACCATCTGGACAAGTCTCTCTATTTATCTTGTATACTGTAGGTTGGTTACATCAAGTAGAGTGTTCAGAGAATATTATCATAAACCAACACATAACAAGCTGGTCCATACACACTAAGGGTCCTTAAATTAATGGAGAAAAATAAAATATTTAAAAGGCACTCTCGGTAACATTTGTCTTAATGTTCTCTGAGATCTAATGGCATATATATCATTGTAAAAATGTGCTTTTGATGTCAGCGATGATTAGTTAATCAATTAATTAATTCAATTATTTGTTTTATCAACAGACGGGAGGCATATTAAGCTGTTTTGAAAACAATTTTTATGGGTGCATATTCATCAGCTCCCTAGTTCAGTAGTCAGGGCACTGATCAGTGAGTCAACCATTTCTAGGACTGTCCCAATCGCAAAATAATTTCAGTGTACTGAAACGTTTTCTCCCTAAAATATTTCTATAATGCACCGTAAAAACTCAGGGAGCATCGTTGCTCACTATGTTCCCTTACTGGAAATGTCATCATCCCTTCTGATGTCTTTCAAGTTGTTAGAAGACAACCACAAGTGTAAAGAAGTTTAAAAATACAGTCCTTTACATTTTTATTTCTCTATTTATGTCATTTATCTTTCATAAAAACACTGTAAGTTTTAATATCTACAATGCACAAAAGTGTCATTTTTCTAGCAATGTTGTTGATTAATAGCTGTGTTTTAACGCACAAGTTCATAATAGTGTTGCAGGCAATTGATTAAAAAGTGTCCCAATGCTCAGTGGATAAACACGATATACTGATATACTGATATACTGATTCATGATATAGGGCGCCAGGGAGCAATTGAGATGCACTGTATATTTGCAATTATGTTCTGTGGTGCTAGTGGAACAGAAACGACAGACTATTAGCTTTAAAGGGGTCATAATATAAGGAATAAAATTTTCCTTGATCTTTTGACATATAAGAGGCAATTTTACTATAAAACCATACTGTATGTTTTTAGAACTCAAAACTTACTCCTTAATACAAAAAGAGCATTTGTTGAAACCAAGCTGCCAAAATGACTTGTTCTCTACTTCCTCCTCATTGCGATGTCACGCTGTGGTAGACATTTGCATCTGACCGCCTCCACAACTACACATCAACGCCTACTTTACCTTTAATCACTTCCGCAGCCCACCCAGTAAGGGTGAGCATTGAGATGGCAAGGAGTGAGCAGGTCAGTCAAGAGCAGAGAGACAATCATAACAGTGGGCGTTTACTGTCAAGTCTTAAAGACGAAGCAGCACAAAAACAGAGTGTTTCTGACAGAGGGTCAGAATAAGGGTGGGAAATTATTATGTTTTACAAATACCTGTATATGTTTTTTGTGCAATTATTATTTTACTTATATTATAAGTAAACCAGAAGGAACATTTTGAAATAATAAAAAAATAAAATATATATTGTTCATATTCCATATTCTAAAAAAATATAGCCATATTCTATAGCTGCTTGTCCTATGTAGGATCACGGGTAGTGCTGCAAACACACACACAGACATAAACAATCACACTCTCATCTATGGGCAATATAGAGTTCCCAATTCAATTGACTGGCATGTTTTTGGACTGTTGGGGGAAACCAGGGCACCCTGGAGGAAACCCACACATAAACAGGATGAGCAAGACTTGAACCAGTGACCTTACTGAGAGGTGACAGCGCTGCCCACTGTGTCGCCTTTGTGAAATTGGTTGCTTCTGGTATTTCCCAATATTGTTCAGGGCTGGTCTGAGATCAGTGTTAAAGCTCTAATAGTCAGATGCTTGGTCACGTGTGTGTGTGTGTGCGTGTGTGTGTGTGTGTGTGCGCGTATACACATCCGGGTATGCGCAACTAGTCTCATTAGTCTGACAGTATTAGAAGGCTACATCTCTATCTCTTAAACTAGCATCCCTGTAGTCCTATTTTTCCACCATGCCTTTCTCCGAATTATATTTTAATGTGGACAATGGTTATCTAGAGGGGCTGGTGAGAGGTTTTAAAGCCGGTATTTTATCTCAGGCGGATTATTTGAACCTCGTTCAATGTGAAACTCTGGAAGGTGAGTCGTGCTTGTGTATATGCTGCTAGCTGATCTCATATAGTCCTTTTTCCTTTGACATTTCCACGTACAGTTATGCGTGTTTATGGATATTTTGTAGCCATTTACCGATGCAGCACCGTATTTTGTCATTGCCGTGATAACTTGCTAATAAACCACCATATAACTATAATAGCTGAGCTAATGTCAGTTAGCTTGTTTCTTAGCCAGCTCAAATAACTTCATATTAAACAAATGGAGACCTGTTCAGATCACAGCTCAATGACAAATATGCCATATAATGCGCAGTATAATATTTAAAAGGCCTCTATTTAACCTCACGGACTTAAGCGTTGGTCAGGACATCGTCGTTTCTGATTTCAACATAATTGTCAACGTTTGGAAAACGTTAAGGCCGACCAGTCATGAATCTTGAATGAATAATCACAATGGTTTAGATGCAAAGTGAATGTTTTTGACGGAAGGTGCAGGTGAGATGAGCAACGATTGCTGATAGTGCGCGAGCCTCTGCTGCTTGTTATGTGACGTATAATGACGCCAGTACTGTAGTATGGGCAGAATCGCATTCTGCCTGTTTCGTTATATAGTTCACATTTTACAATAAAAGACATCCTTCAAATGATTAAAATGTATGCAAAAAAATCTTAAAACAGGGTAAACATTAGCTCTAGGTTTGTCTCTCTTTTTAGGAAGTGATGGCAGGTTCTAGTGACTCGCGTGGAATTTTCCCCTGTATTTTAGGGAACTGGAAATGGTGTAAAAGAGTCCCGAGATGAATATAGAAATCTCTGCCAGGACTCAACCTTGAGAGCTGTATGCAATATAAGCATGAGCATTTGAGATTTTATTGTTTTAAATTAATTAAGTGATACAAAAAAAGTTTGCTTTTATTTCTTCTTAGACCTGAAGCTTCACTTGCAGAGCACAGACTATGGAAGCTTTCTGGCCAATGAAGCCTCTCCGCTCACTGTCTCTGTCATTGATGACAAACTGAAAGAGAAGATGGTGGTGGAGTTCCGCCATATGAGGAACCAATCTTATGAGCCTCTGGCCAGCTTCATGGATTTCATCACGTGAGTTGTCAAATAACACTAGTTTAACCCCAATGCCTCTGCTTAAAGTGATATTCACCCAAAAATAAAATTCTCTCATCATTTACTCACCCTCAGCCATCCCAAATGTGTATGACTTTCTTTCTTCTGTAGAACACAAACATAGATGTTTAGAAGAATATCTCAGCTCTGTAGGTCCTTACAATGTGAGTGAATGGTGACCAAAACTTTGAAGCCCCAAAAAGCACATACAAGTAACCCATAAAACTCTGGTTGTTAAATCAGTGTCTTCCAATCGGTTTTGGGTGAGAACAGACCAAAATATAGCTCCTTTTTCACAATAAATCTTGCCATTGCACTCTCTAGGCATGATCTTGATTTCAAGCTCGATTACTCTTCCTAGTGCTTGACATATTCACGAGTTATGGTGAAAAAGGAGTTACATTTTGGACTGTTTTCTTTTCACCCAAAACACTGGAGTCTTGTCTTTACCTTTATGCTGCCTTTATGTGCTTTTTGGAGCTTCAAAATGTAATCACCATTCGCTTCATTGTATGGACAAACAAATATCATATCTCCATTTAAATATGTAATCATTTGTGTTCCACAGAAGAAAGTCATGTATTTGAGACCACATGAGGGTGAGAATATGATGAGAGAATTATAATTTTTGGGTGAACTGTCCCTTTTAGCTGGAGTAAGATGAAATATTTTAAAGTGGATAAATTCCACGCATCTATTTTAATCTAGCTTTTATTCTGTGGGGTCTGACATGTAATACTCGTCTCCAGGTTTAATAGGTGATTGTCATGAATCCTGTCCTGAAGAAAAATGTTCTGGTCCTTTTTTACATTTCATGACAATTATGTACATTTTACCCCCCAATTCTCTTTTACGTAAAACAAAAAAGATGGTCATTTTGATATTCTAATTACCAAAATGTGTGGAAAATATTATTTCAATTATTTTTGACAGTGATAATCACCAGGTTTTTAAAAATGTTTAATGTGTCAAGACCCCTCATTTCTGCATTTCTGCTTTTGCAGATACAGCTATATGATTGATAATGTCATCCTGTTGATCACTGGAACTCTGCATCAGCGGGCCATCTCAGAGCTGGTGCCCAAGTGCCACCCTCTCGGCAGCTTTGAACAAATGGAGGCTGTCAACATCGCCCAGACTCCAGCAGAACTGTACAATGCTATCTTGGTGGATACACCACTCGGTAAGAAAGTCTTCTAGGAAAGTTATAAATTTGCCAAACACATTAATCACATGCACTTTTTCTTTTACAATCAGAGGAAGTCAATACAGAAGTGCACTCATCCCCACATCATATTGAATAGCTATCTATTTTTGTTTCAGCCGCTTTCTTTCAGGACTGCATCTCTGAGCAGGACTTGGATGAGATGAACATTGAAATAATACGCAACACCCTTTACAAGGTCAGACTAAAATCTTAAGTCAAGAGAATTTAAAACATTTGAAATATTCATCTGACAAATATGCATAATCAAAGACACTTGCTGGTTTGATAGGATATGTTTGGATAGCAGGTCTTTGAATGTATACTGTATGTGCTTCTCTTATCAGGATCTGACAATATTTAATATAGAAATAGTATATATTTATTGAGCCATGGCCCAGGAAACATGGCATGGGCAAATCCTCAAAAAGGTAGCCAATTATTTTAAAATTGTCACTATGAAGATTATTTTGACAATGCCAATATAATATATATATCTATATCTGTGACCCTATCTGAGAAAACCCAGCTAAAGTAATTTTTTTTGTGATTCACTGTTTTCTACATAAAATCATCCTACATATTGTAAAGAACTGTGAAAATATAACCTTGATATCTTTAATATTGACTAAGTAAGGCTATGTCAAAGATTTGCTGAATTTCGGCCTCAGAAATTCATGTTTTTGAGAAATTCCAATTTTAAAAACAAGCTTATTTTTTAAACTACAACACATTTGAAACATAATTAATCGGACTATGTGCCATATACCACTTTAAAGTTGAGATTCCTCCATTTTTAGTGATATATGACACATTTTTGGGAAAATTCTTAAAGTTTTGTAAAGCAGGCCTATTTATTATGATGCACATGTCCAAAAAGCATAAAAACATTTAAATGAATGCTTAATTGTAGCTTGATTGTAGCAAAAATTACCAAGTCAATTCAGTGAATGATTTGTATAACTTTATTAGTAAAATGAAATATCAGTATAAAATGTAATTAATATATAAATTAATTAATATAAACAATTTCGGTAGAAAATCTCATTCTCTTACTGGGCTACCGTGTAACATTTGGCGTTTAAAACAAAAAAAATATCACGTTCAAGGGATAGTTCACCCAAAAATTAAAATGTTGTCATCATTTACTCACTCTCAAGTTGTTCCGACTCTTTATTTTCTTTCTGAATTTCTTCTGTTGAACACAAATGAAGATATTTTGAAGAATGTATGTAATCAAACAGTTGAAAGTAGCCATTGACTGCCGTTGTAGGAAAATAAAAATACTATGGAAATCAATGGTTACCGTCAACTCTCTGGTTACCAACATTCTTCAAAATATCATCTTTTGCATTCAACAGAACAAAGAAACTCATACAGGTTTGGAACAACATGAGGGTGAGTAAATTACAGAATTTTCATTTTTGGGTGAACTATCATTTTAACAGGTCAGTCTTTGTATACACAGAACCACACACTCTAAAATTGAAGAGCAAAATATTTGATAATTGCATGGATTCTATCTACAAAAGTATGTCAATTTTGGTATTAAAAAGTCTAAAATTAGTATTCTATAATAATAAAAAAAAATGTTATATCATAATTTGAGGCAATTCCTCTGAGATTAATATCATACAAGCTGTTTAAGCAATCAGCTATTTTCTGTTCCTGCTCGTGCTTCACAGGTGCCATGTCAGATAGTTAATTCCGATGCATCATCATCCAGAAAACAAATTATTTTGACACATATCAGGCCTAAAATGTCCTTAAAATAAGATGATTATTATTGACAGAATGTTGGTCTACAAAACAAATAAACTGTTCTTAAAATATCGGGGATGACATGAAAAATCTCCACAGACATCAGAACCCGGCTTAAGTCGCATTTTTTCCAATCAGTTCACGTGATTGTCGCTCGTGCAGATTGATACTAAGGTCTATTTACACTTTCTAATGGTAGAAAATAAGTTCCTGAACCTAATGATACAAGAATCAGCAGGTGTTTTTGCACCGAAATAAACACAGAGACGATTTAAATCAATGTTGAGGAAGCCCACATCCGGTATTTTTTTGCGCAAAATTATAAAACGTGTCAACAAAAAAATTCATTTCAGTATTTATCATATTCTAAATGAAAATTTTAGTATTGTAACTCAAATCCCTTGGTATAATATATAATTTACAGCCATAAACACACATTACCTATTTTTGTCATTTTTATGGCTATGACTACTTTGACGCTCTTAATCTCATAATTAGATTATGCGACTTTAGCCGAGGTTTCATAAACAGTGTCGTATATACAGTGTCTCACAAAAGTGAGTACACCCCTCACATTTTTGTAAATATTTGATTATATCTTATCATGTGACAACACTGAAGAAATTACACTTTGCTACAATGTAAAATAGTGAGTGTACAGCTTGTATAAGTTTAAATTTGCTGTCCCCTCAAAATAGCTCAACACACAGCCATTAATGTCTAAACCACTGGCAACAAAAGTGAGTACCCCAAAGTGAAAATGTCCAAATTGGGCCTAAAGTGTCAATATTTTGTGTGGCCACCATTATTTTCCAGCACAACTTTAACCCTCTTGGGCATGGAGTTCACCAGAGCTTCACAGGTTGCCACTGATGATCACAGAGCTGGTGGATGTTCGAGACCTTGTGCTCCTCCACCTTCCATTTGAGGATGCCCCACAGATGCTCAATAGGGTTTAGGTCTGGAGACATGCTTGGCCAGTCCATCAACTTCAGCCTCAGCTTCTTTAGCAAGGCAGTGGTCATCTTGGAGGTGTGTTTGGGGTCGTTATCATGCTGGAATACTGCCCTGCGGCCCAGTCTCCGAAAGGAGGGGATCATGCTCTGCTTCAGTATGTCACAATACATGTTGGCATTCGTGGTTCCCTCAATGAACTGTAGCTCCCCAGTGCCGGCAGCACTCATGCAGCCCCAGACCATGACACTCCCACCACCATGCTTGACTGTAGGCAAGACACACTTGTCTTTGTACTCCTCTCCTGGTTTCTGCCACACACGCTTGACACCATCTGAACCAAATAAGTTTATCTTGGTCTCATCAGACCACAGGACATGGTTCCAGTAATCCATGTCCTTAGTCTGCTTGTCTTCAGCAAACTGTTTGCGGGCTTTCTTGTGCATCATCTTTAGAAGAGGCTTCCTTTTGGGCTGACAGCCATGCAGACCAGTTTGATGCAGTGTGTGGCGTATGGTCTGATCACTGACAGGCTGACCCCCCACCCCTTCAACCTCTGCAGCAATGCTGGCAGCATTCATACATCTATTTCCCAAAGACAACCTCTGGATATGACGCTGAGTATGTGCACTCAGCTTCTTTGGTTGACCATGGCGAGGCCTGTTCTGAGTGGAACTTGTCCTGTTAAACTACTGTATGGTCTTGGCCACTGTGCTGCAGCTCAGTGTCAGGGTCTTGGCAATGTTCTTATAGCCTAGGCCATCTTTATGTAGAGCAACAATTCTTTTTTCCAGATCCTCAGAGTTCTTTGCCATGAGGTGCCATGTTGAACTTCCAGTGACCAGTTTGAGGGAGTGTGAGAGCGATGAAACCAAATTTAACACACCTGCTCCCCATTCACACCTGAGACCTTGTAACACTAACGAGTCACATGACATTTCTTTAGTGTTGTCACATGAAAAGATCAAATATTTACAAAAATGTGAGGGGTGTACTCACTTTTGTCAGATACTGTATACGTGTGTATATATATATATATATATATATATATATATATTTTATACACACACATAAATGAGTACACCCCAACAGATTTCTCAGAAAATCATCTGTCTCTTTTTATATAATAATTTTCATGGGATCCTATATTCCAGCAACTCTGGTTTATTGGTTGCAAATGAGATTTGTCTGTACAAAAAAGAAAATGAGAAACATTTTAACCAAAATGTTTTAAGACCATGGTGCAAAAATGAGTTCACCCCAATGAAGGTTTTAGGAATAAAACTTGATAAAATGCAACAACAGATGAGTCTAATCAGTCATCACACAGCTGGCTGCCAGATAATTGACAATTAAGTGTGGTATTTAACCTGTTTAATCCCCTCTCATTCAATACTGACAATAATGGCACCACATGTAAGAGAAATGTCACAAGTCTTGAAAAAGTAATTTCTTTACACAAAAAAGGTCAGGGCTACAATAATATTAATAAAGCATTGCTAATCAGATGGAATACAGTAGGAAAGTGATTCAAATATTAAAACTTAAGACTTGTGGCAAGCTCCCTGAGACGTCCAAGCCGTCCAAGAAAACGAACACCTCGAGATGAGCGTTTTATGCTAAGAATAGTTGAAGAAAATCACCATGCAAGTTCATCACAGTTATGGAGCTTTTCCACTGCACAGTACAACTCGACTCTGCTCACTTTTTGGGGGTTTTCCACTGTGTGTAGTACCTGGTACCTGCTACTTTTTTTTAGTACCACCTCGATCGAGGTTCCAAGTGAGCCGAGCCAATACTAAATGTGACGTCAAAATCCTGCAGATCACTGATTGGTCAGGGAGAACCGTCACTACCAGCGTCACTGTATTTCGACACATGACATCAACCCACTAGTTTTAAAGTTAGCAACAGCGATAGCAGTATCATTTGTTCACACGACTTTTGAATTGTGAAAAAATAAATGGCTGTGCGCAAAACCGCCATGTTCAATAAACGAGGTGCAGACGGTCAACTTGTTAGCTGAGCGAAACTAAACTAAAAAGTCTCTCAGGAAGTTTCTCAGATGTTGGCCACTCTTGGCTACCACTGGACCTACCAACAGAGTAGGGAAAAGTTAATACAATATAAAAGTGACTAAAGAACCATTGGCTGGTTTGAGTAGTTCTGTATCTGCTGATTTCCTGGGATTTTCACACCCAACAGTCTCTAGAATTTACTCCGAATGGTGCCAAAAAAATAAATACATCCATTGAGAGGAAGTTCTGCAGATGGAAATGCCTTGTTGATGAGATAGGTGAACAGAGAAGTCTACGGTAACTCAGATAACCGCTCTGTACAATTGGGGCGAGAAGAATATCATCGATACGGGTTGGCTCTGTTTTGGCAGCACGAAGGAGACCTACACAATATTAGGCAGGTGGTTTTAATGTTTTGGCTGATCTGTGTATGTGTGTGTAATGTGTAAATGTGTATAAATACATATTTATTCATGAGTACTTATGCCCTGCATCCGAAACCGTGTACTGTCACAGTATGTACTGTATTTGATGAGAAACACACTTCCGAGTGTGCAGTTCCGAGTAACATAGCAGTCATGACAGTGACGAGACATAAACCACTTTACAATAAACAACATATTTACACAAAACAATTTACATAACAAATGTACACATACTTACACAACAATTTACATAACAAATGTACACAATACACACAATGTAGAATACACATACACTAGATACGGGTATAAATATATATAAACACTAATTGAATTGGGAGAATATATTGACAGAGTGATGATTAATAAAGTGCAGTGCTGATTGTTGATCGTGAGAGATCATGTGTTCAAAAGTCTTATTGCTTGTGGGAAGAAGCTGTCATGTAGTCGGGTGGTGCGGGTCCTGATGCTGCAATACCGCCTGCTTGATGGAAGCAGTGAAAGCAGCCCATGACTCGGGTGACTGGAGTCTCTGATGATCCTCCGAGCTTTATTCACACACCGTCTGTTATATATATCCTGGAGGGAGGGAAGCTCACCTCCGATGATGTTTCTGGCAGTTCGCACCACCCTTTGCAGGTCTTTGCGGTTGTGGGCGGTGCTATTGCCGTACCAGGCGGTGATGCAGCCAGTCAGGATGCTCTCTACAGTACTGGTGTAGAACCGTGTGAGGATGTGGTGGTTCATTCCGAACTTCCTCAGCCGTCTCAGGAAGAAGAGGCGCTGGTGAGCCTTCTTCACAACGGCCTCAGTGTGGACGGACCATGTGAGTTCCTCAGTAATGTGGACACCGAGGAACTTGAAGCTGCTGACTCTCTCCACCGGTGCTCCATTAATGGTGATGGGGCTGTGTTCTCTATCTTTCTTCCTGAAGTCCACCACAAGCTCCTTGGTTTTACTGACGTTGAGGAAGAGGTTGTGCTCCTGACACCAGCGTGTCAGAGTGTGCACCTCCTCTCTGTAGGCCGTTTCATCATTGTCAGTGATCAGACCTACAACCGTCGTATCGTCAGTAAACTTAATGATGGCATTGGAGCTATGTGTTGCCACACAGTCATGTGTGTAAAGGGAATACAGGAGTGGGCTGAGAACACAGCCCTGCGGGGCTCCAGTGTTGAGGGTCAGTGATGAGGAGATGTTGCTGCCCATTCTAACCACCTGACGTCTGCCTGACAGGAAATCCAGGATCCAGCTGCACAGCGAGCTGTTTAAGCCCAGAGCCCGGAGTTTCTCATCAAGCTTGGAGGGCACTACGGTGTTGAATGCTGAGCTGTAGTCTACAAACAGCATTCTCACATGTGTTCCTTTTTTCCAGGTGGGAAAGAGCAGTGTGTATTGTAGATGCAATGGCATCATCAGTGGAGCGGTTGTTACGGTAGGCAAACTGCAATGGGTCCAAAGAGGTGGGCAGAACAGAGCAGATGTGATCTCTGATCAACCTCTCAAAGCATTTGCTGATGATGGGGGTGAGGGCAACAGGACGCCAGTCATTTAAGCAAGTGATTTTTGATTGCTTCGGTACAGGCACAATGGTTGATGTTTTGAAGCATGTGGGGACTACAGACAGGGATAGGGACAAGTTGAAAATGTCAGTAAAAACACCAGCCAGTTGGTTCGCGCATGCTCTGATGACGCGGCCCGGAATGCCGTCTGGACCCGCGGCTTTACGGAAGATCACCCGTCGAAAGGATCGGGTTACATCCGCAACAGAGACGGAGAGTGAACCATCATCTGTAGTATCGGCCGCGAGTGCTCTCTCTGTGAGGGCGGTGTTGTTGTCCTCGAAACGAGCATAAAATGTATTAAGCTCGTCCGGGAGAGAGGCAGCGGTGTTCATGGCGGAGTTTTTATTCCGTTTATAGTCCGTGATGGTGTTAATTCCCTGCCACATACTTCTGGAGTCAGTGGTGTTAAACTGTTCTTCAATTTTGTTGCCTGTACTGGCGTTTGGCTGTACTGATGGAGTTACGGAGGGCATAACTGGCTTGTTTACGCTCCTCCGCATTCCCGGAATTAAAAGCGGTGGTCCGCGCAGTAAGTGCCGCGCGAACATCGCCGTTAACCCATGGTTTCTGGTTGGGGTAGATCCGTATATTTTTTGTCGGAACAACGTCCTCTACGCACTTTCTGATGAAACACGTTACGCTATCAGCGTAAACCTCGATGTCGTCATCGGAGGCAGACCGGAACATCTCCCAGTCCGCGTGATCAAAACAGTCCTGTAGCGCAGAGTCTGATTGGTCCGACCAGCACTGGATCATTCTGAGGGCGGGTGCTTCCCGTTTCAGAAGCAGAACGGAAGAGTGGTCAGATTTGCCAAATGGTGGGCGGGGGAGGGATTTGTAGCCATCCCGGAAAGGAGAATAGCAATGATCCAAAACCCGGTCCCCTCGTGTGTTGAAGCTGATATGTTGGTGGTATTTTGGTGCTATTGTTTTTAAGTTGGCTTTGTTGAAGTCCCCGGCAACAATGAACGTGGCCTCAGGGTGCGCGGTTTCCTGCTGACTTATACTGCCATACAGTTCCCTAAGTGCCCGGTCTGTGTCGGCTTGTGGGGGGATGTACACAGCAGTGATAATGACCGCTGTGAATTCCCTCGGTAGCCAGAATGGTCGACACAGAAGCATGAGAAATTCCAGATCAGGAGAGCAGAAAGACCTGATAAAATGTATATTCCTCTGATCACACCATGATTTGTTGATCATAAAACATACACCTCCACCTCTGCTTTTACCTGAGAGGTCTTTCGCTCTGTCTGCTCGGTGCACGGAGAAACCCGTGGGTTCGATGGCCGAGTCTGGAATCTCCGCGGACATCCAGGTTTCCGTAAGACAGATAACACAGCATTCTCTCGTCTCTCGTTGGAAAGAGATCCGCGCTCTCAGCTCGCAGAGCTTGTTGTCCAGAGACTGAACATTTGCCAGTAGTATACTGGGTAGCGGGGGGCGATTTGCGCGACGTCTTAATCTGATGAGAACGCCGGCTCTTTTTCCCCTTTTCCATCTGCGTTTCCGCGGCCGGGCAGCCCAAACAAAGGGATCCGCTGGCGTGTTTGTAAACCGCGGGTCGGCATTGAGGAATGTGAAGTCCGGTTTTCGGTGTGTGATTGCCGAACCAATGTCCAAAAGCGTTTGTCTGTCGTACACAATAAGGCAGACAACATCCAAGACAAAAAAAAACACAGAACTGTAAACAAAACAAACAATAAACTGCAGTGTTTTGACAGAGCTCGCGACGCAGCAGCCATACTCGGCGCCATCTTGATTTGGATGTGTGACAATAAAGTGATTTGATTTGATTTGACTTCTCAGCAGATAAAGCAGTATATTTTTGGACATACTAACATCTGGGAATGTACGCATGGTTCCGTGACCAGAATATATGACACGACAACAACAGCAGTGAAAATAGTCCACTCAAGTTTGGTTAAACAAGTGCCATTTAATCACAGTGAGCAACATTCAATGTGAATACAGCACTTACTGTTGAAAACAGCTTTTCGCCCTGTGGTTCTCCATTTAAAATGTTTAAATTCAGTTTTAAATCCAGTGTTTGAATGTGATGTCTCCTCAGCTCGCAATGCATTTTGAGATAGGAAAGTGTTCATCCGATCCACATTTCAGATTCCCACCAGAAGTAGTAGGTCATCCGGGCATTTCTCGCTTATTGTCTTATGAATACTATAGATTCGGACATATTACTCCACTGGCCTACTGTTTGTGGTAAGTATATAGTAATAATAAGTATAATAAGGAAGTATGAAAATTCAGACACGGGGATGGTCTCACACCATCAGCACTCGGTCGCTTCACTGTGTGTATCACTCTACTTTTGTTCGTGCCATTCTAAACTAAAGTGTAAGCAGTGCTTTCTTACGTCTTTTTAATATTAAACTGAAACATTTGAACACCAGATTGAGAACCATATTTATATCAATAACGGTGTCTGCTCACATGTACTCTCACAATAAATGTGTATGTATTAATATTTCAGTTTAATATTTAAGAGAGGAGAGATACCCAGAGGAACGATGCTGAGCCATATGAAGAAGAAGCTCTCTCACATTATTAAACCAATCAGTTCAGAATAAACTGGTCAAGGAAAACCTCATTTGATTGGTTACTAGAAGCAGGTAGACCCTCCTTCCCCCGCATGCTTGCAACACTTTTTTCAGTGAGAAATTCATGCCAAAAGTGTGAGCGCAACAAATGCGGAACAGTGTATATCAGATTATTTCTGGAAAATATTTATGCCGCAAACACAAGTCTTTTACACTTCTGCAGTAGTTTATTTTACACATACACACTTATTCTATACGGTGAATCTGTTTTGCTGTTCTTTAAACCCTTTCTGTGCTTGCATACCACTGATTGCAGGTTTGCATGTTTTTGGCCATGTTTAGGTTCAAAAATATTGCCAAAAGTGTAAGCGTTAAAAAAGGTAGTCAGAAGAATACAGACCACTGAAATTTCAGATTCACAATACATGAATTACACTTATGTAAAGTATTTCTAATAATTTTTTTCTATGTTAATTTACACCTTTACAAAACATGTTGATTTACGCTTTTAGAAATCTCACTCTGCACATGCAAATCATTTGGGCACAATTTTACCTTCATATTGGTCCCTTTACATTTAATTTTGTGACATTACATATTTTAGCCAGCAGGTGGGGGCAAAAGAATATTTTTGCGTGTAAAATGAGCCAGTTGGTGACTTCAAGTTAGGAGTGTAATTCGGATGTTTCATCATGATACGATCTTGTATTGATTCTCTTGGCCTGCGATCTGATATTAGCCGATACTTCAAAGTCTGCAGCTATACGATTCCGATTTGATTCGATTAAGGGCCCTGTGATCGATATTCCGAAATTATGTGCCTATTTTACACAATCAATTAAAACCATTTTGCCCTCAAACGCAACCAGAATATAATTGTAATATTTTTTTCAGCTCTCTGAAAAGTGCAAATTTAATATCCACATTGTGACATCCACAACATATGAAGGTACTTCAGATGTTGAACAAAATTATACCTATAATAATATAAAAAAAGTCACACAATTGGTGATCAATCGGTTGATTGCAGCTAATTTTTCAGTTTAATCCAATTCAAAGTACTTACATACCCATGACTTGTTTCCAACTATCTGTGCTATCCATGGATTTCTTGGCTACTACTACCACAGCTGTAATGAAAAATTCTGTTACAGTTAACTGGGATAAATTTGAGTAAGGGTGTTGATGTGTAAAGTCTTATAACTGATTCTAGTGCTGGGCAGCAGGTGATTTCACTTTCCCTCATTAGTGCTGTTCAGAATGTCGGCGTTGTCAAGATGTTTCACATGATGGTTGAACTGTTCCATGGTACTTTTAAGTAGCAAATGATCATGTTAAATTGAAATGGGTCGCATTCGCAACGATATCGATGGAAGCCCAAATGAATCGTGCATTTGTGCCACTCTGTGTTTGTCATAAGAGTTCACATTGGCTCCCAAACTGAAACATTAAGGAGCCAAATGGGTGTTTTTAGTAGCCAAATCACAGAATTGCTTAAATTAGATTGCTGATCAGAAACCAGATAAAAAGCCAAAGAAAAGGAAGTCAGCTGATAACCATTCATCAAAGGTTTAATAAACAGTATACAGTATATAGTTGAGAAGATAAGTTTGCATTCTCTTTTGTCTCATAAATGTTCACACCCCTTTCATAATTTATTCAAATATAAAAGATAAAATATTTTTTTTTATTTAGTACTGCTCTTCCGAATCTGCATGAAAGATATTTAGGTACACAATGCATATACACTCACCTAAAGGATTATTAGGAACACCATACTAATACTGTGTTTGACCCCCTTTCGCCTTCAGAACTGCCTTAATTCTACGTGGCATTGATTCAACAAGGTGCTGAAAGCATTCTTTAGAAATGTTGGCCCATATTGATAGGATAGCATCTTGCAGTTGATGGAGATTTGTGGGATGCACATCCAGGGCACGAAGCTCCCGTTCCACCACATCCCAAAGATGCCCTATTGGGTTGAGATCTGGTGACTGTGGGGGCCATTTTAGTACAATGAACTCATTGTCATGTTCAAGAAACCAATTTGAAATGATTCGAGCTTTGTGACATGGTGCATTATCCTGCTGGAGTAGCCATCAGAGGATGGGTACATGGTGGCCATAAAGGGATGGACATGGTCAGAAACAAGGTAGGCCGTGGCATTGAAACGATGCCCAATTGGCACTAAGGGGCCTAAAGTGTGCCAAGAAAACATCCCCCGCACCATTACACCACCACCACCAGCCTGCACAGTGGTAACAAGGCATGATGGATCCATGTTCTCATTCTGTTTACGCCAAATTCTGACTCTACCATCTGAATGTCTCAACAGAAATCGAGACTCATCAGACTAGGCAACATTTTTCCAGTCTTCAACTGTCCAATTTTGGTGAGCTCTTGCAAATTGTAGCCTCTTTATCCTATTTGTAGTGGAGATGAGTGGTACCCGGTGGGGTCTTCTGCTGTTGTAGCCCATCCGCCTCAAGGTTGTGCGTGTTGTGGCTTCACAAATGCTTTGCTGCATACCTCGGTTGTAACGAGTGGTTATTTCAGTCAAAGTTGCTCAATCAGCTTGAATCAGTCGGCCCATTCTCCTCTGACCTCTAGCATCAACAAGGCATTTTCGCCCACAGGACTGCCGCATACTGGATGTTTTTCCCTTTTCACACCATTCTTTGTAAACCCTAAAAATGGTTGTGCGTGAAAATCCCAGTAACTGAGCAGATTGTGAAATACTCAGACCGGCCCGTCTGGCACCAACAACTATGCCACGCTCAAAATTGCTTAAATCACCTTTCTTGCCCATTCTGACATTCAGTTTGGAGGTCAGGAGATTGTCTTGACCAGGACCACACCCCTAAATGCATTGAAGCAACTGCCATGTGATTGGTTGATTAGATAATTGCATTAATGAGAAATTGAACAGGTGTTCCTAATAATCCTTTAGGTGAGTGTAAGTGCATTGTCGTCTTGTGCATCAATGAATGTTTGCACCTTGTGTAACAGTTGTGAACAAGTTCCTCAGTTGTCCTAGGTGTCAAAAGCTTGAGTATACATGCATCTCTCTCTCACACACACACACACACACACACACACATTTGTTTCTCCAATAACATGTTAGAAACAGCCCAAACCATGATGCTAATAGTTCTAAAGTGATGTTTTTGATTTTTTGAGAGGCTTGGATGCATCATTTACTTTGAACCAGCAATGGCAGATTCTGATCCGCCACGTAATAAAAGTAGTTCAATGCACAAATGCCTTTTTTATGACCGTACTCAATTTTCCCTATTTTTTTTTTTTACAATTTACTTGTTCATTGAACTGTTGCATATAAGCAATATCACACTCGCAATCGTGCAATATAACCCTAAATCAGCACTGTTGTGATTACCTGTGAGTCACTCGTGTGAAAAACTTCCTTTTCCCTCTTATATCACAGATGTTTTAATTCAAATAAATAGTAAACATATATTTAATATAAAGTGTATTCAAACCCCTTCATTGTTTTTAGTTTTTTTTTATGTTGCAGGCTTATGCAAAAATGCTTTTATTTTATTTTCACATCAATCTTCACTCCATACCCCATAATGACAAAGCAAAAACCAGATTTTTGCAAATGTATTAAAAAGAATAAACTGAAATATCACATTGACATAAGTATTCAGACCCTTTGCTATGACACTTGAAATTTAGCTCAGGTGCATCCCATTTCTCTGGAGCATCTTTGAGATTAATTTTGATTTCCATCTGTGGCAAATTCAATTCATTGGACATGATTTGGAGAGTGCACAAACCTGTCTATATAAGGCCTCACAGCTGAAAATGCATATTAGAGCAAAAACCAAGCCATTAGGTCAAAGGATCTGCCTGCAGAGCTCAGAGACAGGATTGTGTCCAGGCACAGGTCTGGGGAAAGAATCCCCAAATCCAGGTGTGTCACATCATATTCAAAAAGAGCCAAATATGGTTCAACTGAGTTAAGGGTCTGAATACTTAATGGTGCTATAGTAAGATTGACAATAATTTGAAATAGGTACTGCAGTCCAAATTAAAAATATTGGAGAGTTGCCTGCCCCGCCCCAGACTTGAAGCTCATGCGGGTTGCCAGAATGTTGACATGCAAATTAGCCAACTCCGCATCCGTTTTAAAGGATTTCTGGGCTTTAAGCCGTCTCCATCTTCCAAAGGCATCTCCAATATTTATCCTTGTTTTATTACACCTCTGGTCATGGTGGTTTTTAGATGGATGGCGAGGTTTTTAAGCCTGGTGGAATCTGTTATCTCTGATCCAGTTTGTTTGCTGGCTTCCATGGCTGAAGCACGCAGTGTTGTAACACTAACGAGTCACATGACATTTCTGTTGTCACATGAAAAGATCAACTATTTACAAATATGTGAGGGGTGTCAAAATACTATTGGTGAGTGGCAGTGGGCTGGATCACACAGGCCAAAAAATAATCAGAAATTCCGGCCCGCAATGGAAAATTCTAAGTAGAATATACTGGCTGTAGCATTGTTAACGGAGAAGCCAGTATTTCATCTTGTTTCATGGCAGAAGACTTTTCAGGCTCTGAAGATTCGCGGCCGTGGTTGTAGCAGCAGCACAAATTTTAACACACTCTTCGTACTGCAGTTTATGTTTGCTCCTTAACAAATCTCACAATGCACTGTAAAAACCAGGGAGCATCGTTGCTCACAAAGTTCCCTTACCAAAAACGTCTGCGTGTCGTCTGAATTCCCAAGTTGTTAGAGGATGAGCACAAGAGTAAAACTTTGAAGTCCAAGCATTATTTTTTCTTAAAAAGAGATGTTGTTTGTAATGTCTTTCATTCATAATTACCATGAAAGTGTCCCAATGTTCAGTGGATGAAAACCCGTACCAGTGCACGAATACGTGTTCACGATATACTGATTAACAACATAGGGAGTTTGGAAGATAATGGAGACATAATGTGAATTTTCTTCGGCAGTGTGGACCAGCACTGTGTCTCCCATGTTGCAGAAGAACTTGAGTTGGGCCAGGTTTGCACGCAGACGCACACGGATAGCAGGGGCGGGGTTACGCAGAGAGTGTGAGAGTGGAGAGATGCAAACAGTGGCATGGCTTTATTTAAGAAATGGGTCATGTAACACAACATCAAACTATATCTATATAAATGGTGTTGTCTCATCCTATATCTCGTTTGAATATATATATTGACATATCTGTAAAAGTTGATATAACGCCCAGCCCTATTTTGTTACCAGCACAATATATCATGTATATTAAATGTAACTCATTATTATAAAAATTTTGTATTAGGTATTTTAAAGGCCATTAATCAAGAAACCATGAGCTTTTGTTGACCTGCTGCATTTCCTTTCTGTATCTCCAGGCTTATCTTGAAGCTTTCTACAAATTCTGCTCCTCACTGGGTGGAACAACTGCAGATACCATGTGCCCTATTTTGGAGGTGAGCAAACACAAATTCTTGAGTTTTAGTGTTTTGGTAAATAGTGATTATGTGAGTTTTAGTGTTTTAGCAACTAAAGCCAAGGAAAAGATGGCATTTTGATATCACACACTAGTATTTGACTGTTCTCACTCACAACAGGTTAAACAAGATATAATAAAATAAAAGAACATTAATGAAACAATATGAAAAATGTAATTAAAAAAATGTTATTGGCATTGTTAGTGGAAATGTTTCTGGTATTCTGAGAAATTCCCCCTTTGTTTTGTATATCAGTTTGAAGCAGACAGGAGGGCTTTCATTATTACCATTAACTCCTTTGGTACGGAGCTCTCCAAAGAAGACAGAGCCAAACTTTTCCCTCACTGTGGCAAGCTCTACCCTGAGGGTCTGGCACAACTGGCTCGTGCCGATGATTATGAGCAGGTCAAAGCTGTTGCCGACTACTACCCTGTACGTATCTATGTAGACCTGAAGAGGTATACACCAACATTTCATAGATGTTCGTAGATGCTGTCCAATCTAGTATTCTATTCTTAAAGCGGTACTTCGAGCCATTTTTAGGTGAATTTCACATAGCTTTTGCCTTGGGTATTTTTGTCACAACAATTATTGATGTTGAGTTCATGTCGCTTCAGGAATACAAGCTTCTCTTTGAGGGTGCTGGCAGTAACCCAGGAGACAAAACACTTGAGGATCGCTTTTTTGAGCATGAGGTGAGTTTGATCTCAAATGCAATTCAGTGAGATCTTTGGTGGTGGCAAGTATTTGGCTCCATTAACATTCTCTGATGACTTGAAAACATGGGTTATGTGTTTGCAGGTGAAGCTTAATAAACTGGCCTTCCTGAACCAGTTTCACTACAGTGTGTTCTATGCATATGTCAAGTTGAAGGAACAAGAGTGCCGGAACATTGTGTGGATTGCTGAGTGTATCGCCCAAAGGCACCGGGCTAAGATTGACAACTACATCCCAATATTCTAATGGTACATGACATGACTCTTGAATAATGATCCACATGGCATGTGTTAACTGTGCTGTTTAAGGTTTGAAAACATAATGATTCTGTCTCAGACCCTTTCCTTGCACTTCACCACTGTAAACTTTCATTATGATTAACATTTTTCATTAAGCAGTCGTTCATTTTTGTCTGATGAAATGTTACGTCAGAACATAATGCAGTGCTCAAAGTTACCAAATCGTAGCACCCCCTCCCCCCGAGATTTGTTTCAATGTAGAAATGCTTGGTTCCTCCTTGATGTTATGATTTACATTTTCTGAGAAGGTACCTGGTAAACAGTCACATCCCATTGCAAGGGAAAAATGTCTAATTGGGTTGTTAAAACTTGTGAAGGAGAACTATGTTTTTAGTCTAAGATCTTCAGAGATCTTATTTTGATATACTCATTCAGCGTAAGGCTGAGGAAAAAATACATTCCATCATTATTGTTTTGTGCGTTTTACATAAAAAGGGATTTTAATTATTATTTTTTATTAATTTAATGTTCACTTTCAGATTACAAACTCATTAAACTCCTGATTTCAGTCCTTTAGAAGGTCCAGTATCCACATCTGATGAGAGTTCGAGAATCATTGGTAATGTAGACAATGGGATTTACCTTTCAAATGAGAAACACTGGGGCTTTATGTGGAAATTTTTTTTGTGTATAATTCTTTATTCTACCTGTTTGTTAAAATGAGACTTGTGTGCTTCCCATTTGTAAATTAGTGCTCAAATTTGTGCTTACTTAATTTATGGAGTAGATCATATTTTATGATTGACAGCTGAATAAGAGAGGTCAACTTGAGATATAGTATGAAGACCTTGCAACAGCCGTCTTGCAATTGTAAAACTGCTTGTATTGTTGTAACCATGTTGTCGGTGTTTTAAATTATATAAATGAAATATAAAATATACATTATATGTACACACAGTAATTTGTTGCTTTTTTTTTTTTTTTTTAAATAGCTGATTAAATGAATTGTCACCAACAAAATTAAAATGATTTGCTTACTCATGCCATCTCAGATGTGCATAATTTAGAAGATATTTCGAAGAATATTTCATCTCTGTAGGTCCATACAATGCATGTGAATGGTGACCATACTTTTCAAGATCCAAAATCACATAAAGGCAGCATAAAAGTAATCCATAAAACTGAGATTAGTGAAAGATGCCTCTCTTTGTTCCTGGCAGGGTACACCACCTAACAGGCTCCATATGGTTAGGATTAGGGTGGGGTGGGGTTAAAGCATTTACTGCCTCCCTGGTACAAACTGAGGCCCCTTTGTACAATGGGCCCATAAGATTCCAGTGGTAAAATCTATATCTATAGATCTGACTGTAAAGAGATTTCTCACCCAAAGTGAGAGAGATTTTTTTTTTTTTTTTTTTTTAATCTTAAAAGGTTTGATCAGCATTTACTTGAATTAAAAGGACAGACAGAGCTGAAATATTCTTTTAAAAATCTTTGTTTGCGTTCTGCAGAACAAAGAAAGTCATACACATCTGAGATGGCATGAAAGTAAATGATGAGAGAATTTTCATTTTTGGGGGAACTATCCCTATTTTTTGCCTGGGTAAACTGTACAATGCACTCTGTTTGAGTAACTGGTTGCATAAGCCTACCACCAGATGGTGCAACAATGCCAGCCGTCTCTCATCAATGTGTGCTTTTGAAGTTTGACTGCACTTGACTGGTTTAGCATTAATGTCAGACTTATTTGTTCCAGTAAGGACTTTAGAATTTAAATTTACATTTTACTTTTGGCAGGCGCTCAGTTGCACACAGGCTAAAATTGTAATCGCTGTATCTTATTCAGAGTTTTCTTAAAGATGTTTATTAAAACCCCAGTCAACGTTATGGTATGAAATGTGCCATTGTGTTGAGATGACTCCATTTGAGATTGTGCTGTTCTAGTTGGCAGGAGGATTGGTGTCTACCAAAACCCGCTTGAGGGCTAATGATGCTGTTTACTTTAATGCCTTGTTAATATCTCTTCTCTGCCAAAAGTTAAGCTATACCTATTGTAAACACATGTACACTGTTCCAGGGATTTACTGAAAGAGATTTGCCAGTCTTTTGTGAATAGTTGGCTAAGTTTAAACATGTTGAATGGTTGGTTATCTAATGTTTTCAAACACTAGATAAGACATGTGCTCAGGGCTTAGTGGTGTCCTAAAACACCCACGCAGTACACAGAGTTGCATATTTCTGTAAGGGTAAACATTTTGGATCACTCCCGTGTGACCCCCATCTGTGCTCTTTCTACGTGCTAAAACATTAAGAATCAGGCCTCATTAAAAACTCTTAATTGCTATGAACAATTATAGCCATTTTGCTCTGCAGTGTTCTGGACCTATTGCGATAGGAAGATGGAAAATTGCATGCACTGTGCCGACCATATTGCATGCACTGTACCGACCATACTGAATGCACATTATCCCAGCAGTCAGCACTCTGCAGCCTAGAGGAGAGCACAATGAGGTTAAACTGTGTTCAACCTATTATTGCTGCACAGATCAAAACAGCTGTGTACAACGGGGCTAAAGGTGCACCTTAAGGAAAATGTGCTGTTTCTGGTCACAAAGAAATGCATCAAGATTAAAAAAATAAAAGATTTATTTTTATTGAATATTGATGGAGCAACATTATTTGTGTGAAAATTAATAATTAATGAAAGGTTGTTTTGTTAAAAAAAACAAACAAAAAAAAAAACAAAACACCACCCTTGGGGTAAAAGGTCCCCATAGGGAGTTATAGTGATATCTGGACAAAAGTTATAGGACAAATTTTGTCAACTTGTGCAAATACTTTCAAGAAAGCAAGCTTTTTGAGTAAAAAATTAAGATAATGGATATTCACAGTAACCACATCAGAAAAGGGTAAACCATTTTCTGTTCATTTCAATCACATTTGTTATTTCATAACGCCTCAAATACTAAATACTCACCCCCCCCCACCCAGACCCCCCCAAATACAATCCTTTCACTTATTGGACAGTTACAAAACTTTTGATTTAATCACCTTGAACAAACCGAAAACGACATATTTTGTCTAAAAATAAATGTGATAATTTAAGGGATTTTCATCAGCATCCTAAATTTGCAACATTTTAAAAATGATTATATGTTAGATAAAATTACAATGGCAAGAGAAAGTATGTGAACCCTTTGGAATTAACTGGTTTTCTGCATACAGAGTGCTGCTGTGGAAAAAGTAAGTGAACCCTTGAATTTAATATCTGGTCGATCCTTTTTGGCAGCAACAATCTCAAAGCATGCGGATTAGACCTGCACAACATTCAGAATTAATTTTGGACCATTCTTCCTTACGGAACTGCTTCACCTCAGCCATATTCTTAGGGTATCTGGTGTGAACGACTCTCCTGAGTTCATTCCTCAGCATGTCTTTGTTTAAGATCTGACTTGGTCACTCCAAAAGTTGGATTTTCATTTTTTTTTTTTAAGCCATTCTGTAGTGAATTTATTTCGTTTTTTTATGGTCACTGTCCTGCTGCACCACCCAACTTAATTATGTTAGATATATTGATACATTTGGAAATGCATTTTCCTCTCGATGATGGCACTTGGTCAAGGCCCCGTAGTAGCCCCAAATCGTGATGCTCCCTCCACCGTACTTCACCGTTGGGATGATGTTTTCTTGTTGGTATGTGGTGCCCTTTTATGCCATACCAAGTGCTGCGTGTTCTTCCCAAATTATTAAACCTTAGTTTCATCAGTCCACAAAAGGTTTCCCAGTAGCTTTTTGGAGTGTCAAGATGGTCTTTAGCAAACTTCAGGCATGCCAGGGCCGGCCTGTGCTACAGGCAACACAGGAGACCGCCTGGGGCCCCGACGTGTCTGACGTCTGAAGTTATAGATTTTAAAACATCGATTACTTTTAATTTGATACTCTTTGCAGTCCAATGGTTTCCAGAGCGCTTACACATTGAATATCGTGCAATGTGTGTGGTCTTGACGGTGAAAACTAAAAACACTAAGTATAAAATAATCACAAAAAAGACAAATAACTGAAATCAGCAAGAAGTAAAGCTAAATACTACACACTAATCTGCATAATTTATTCATAATGCAAATCATTGCTGGGAATTACTTCTTTTCACCGTATTATTAGACAGGAAGGAATTCAGACACTGCCGAAATAAAGATGCAAAACAACAACAACAACAACAACAAAAAACTCATTTAATAGCAATTAATGTCCAAATCATCCTATCTGCAAAAATGTCTACTCTCTAAGAGATATGCGCTTTTTATTTACAAATATATATTTCGAGGTTTTGTGTTAATTGGCCCTATTTAAAATATGTAATTTTATTTATAAATAATTATATATTACATTGCTGTTTTTACCTTATTTCCCCTGATGTTTTAACTTGTTCACACATTCTTGCCAATTTTTTGTTTTCATTGATTTTGTTGCTCTAAATAAACATTTCAAGCTTTTTCAGCAGAATTTCAAGCATTATCAACCGTGTCCTATACAACTATTTTAAACAGCATTTTCTTAATTATTGTAACTTTAATGGGCAACACTTATGGTTGTATTTGTAAACTACAGTAGTTAACATGAACTAACAATGAACAATACTTCATAATCTAATTTAATGTTAATTTCTACACACTGTATACTAGTCCATTTTTAACATTAATTAATACAATATGAACTAACATGAACAAACAATAAACAATTGTATTTTCATAAATGGAAATAAGCCAAGATTAATAAATGCTGGAAAATTGTATTATACATGGTTAATGATGCCTAATGCAAATATTATTGTAAAATGTTACCCAGTAAATACAGACTTGCAGTTTCCATGCCCTAATTTTAATTGAGACACTGGTTTATTTGTACGTACTTCTAGAAAAAAAAAGTAGAAAGGTGATCAAAATAAGGTGACAAATGTTCTCCATGGTGTTTAATGTTTTCCGTATAGTAGACCCATGAACAGAGATGTCAAACAGCTCAACCAGTCACTCTAGGGTTCTTTTTGATCTCATTGGGCATTCTGCAGTGTGCCCTTTGAGTCATCTTGTCTGGACGGCCACTTCTAGGGAGAGTAGCCACAGTACTAAATTGTCTCCATTTATAGACTATTTGCCTAACTGCAGACAGATGAATATCTAAGCACTTCGACAATTTTGTAACCCTTACCAGCTTTATGCAAAGCAAAATTTTCTTCAGAGATTTCTTTTTTGTGAGTCATGGTCCACATCTGCAGATACTTGTTGTGAACAGCATTCTGTAACAGTTCGTGTGAAGGAGGAAGCTGGGGCCGACTTGACAAACAAGTAGACATTTATTGTTGCACAATATTTTCCAGCATCACAACATACATTCAAAAACACTTCTTTTCAGCAGCACGGAAACATTTGACACACGGATATCTTCACGCATCTATCCCCGTCTGCCGCTATCTCTTCTCCCTAAGTACTCCTGCTGCCCCTCGCTGGACCCGACTCTAACTAGCTTTTGTTTATGTCATTAGCCTAAATGTTCACATTCTTTTTCAAACCTACACTGTAAATTTTTGAATGATATATTCAACATGTACAAGAACATACAATGCAATAATTTGTGTTCTTAGTTAAAACTGATTGTGTTTTTCTTTATTGCAACTTTGATGAAGATCAAACCAGATAAGACTGCTTTGAGACAACTTTATAAATAATAGCAGGTAATTTCAAAGGGTTCACATACTTTCTCTTGCCACTGTACCTCAAAATCAAACTTTAGTCATTGCATGCAATGAACTCATGGATCAGGAATATTTTGCTCTTCATAGTGACAAACAGGTGCTAAGGAAAGTACTGGGGTAGTTTTTGTTGCTATTTAGTCTTTTGGGAGAAAATCCAATCAAAAGTGAATTTTACCCTGGGGGGCCTTTAGACCCTTTGTACTCTACTCCTGCATAAATATTTCAGACTGTCCCAATCTATTCCTCTAATGGATTTATACATATGCAATGCAGTTATCTGACCAATGAAAAGCTTGGAATTGTGCATTGAGTTCAAGCAGATTACTGTTGAATTAATGTTATTATTGTACTGTATGTAGTTACTCATTAATAATTGATGATCAGCTGCAATACAAAACACAACAATGACTGTTGAAAATATTGGTAAAATTTTACTGTACAGTTTTATTAATTAAATTGATAACTACATTAGGGATCGTGAACTAACAATTAACTATTTTTGTACATATTTTTTTATCTTAGTTAATTCATAAAAATACAATTCTTTATTGTTCATGTTGGTTCATAATGTGTCAAGTAATGTTAACATGCAACTTTTAATTATAAAATATACACACTACCGGTCAAAAGTTTTGAAATGCTTGACTGAAATGTTTCTCATGATCTTACAAATCATTTAATCTGAAGGCGTGTGCTTAAATGTTTGAAATTAGTTTTGTAGACCAAAATATAATTGTTCCACCATATTAATTTATTTAATTACAAAACTAAAATATAATAATAAAAAAAAAGTTTTGGAAATTGATATTTGGACCAACCAAGAGCAGCAGCCATAAGTGCCCATCATAAATGGGAACACCTTCAATACTGTTTAAAAAGCATCCCAGGGTGATACCTCAAGAAGTTGGTTGAGGAAATGTCAAGAGTTCATATCTGCAAATTCTAGGCAAAGGGTGACTACTTTGAAGATGCTAAAATATAACACAGTTTTGATTTATTTTGGATTTTGTTTCGTCACAACATAATTCCCATAGTTCCATTTATGTTATTCCAGAGTTTTGAGGACTTTACCATTATTGTAAATGTGAAGAAAAAGTTATAATAAAGAATGTGTTTCAAAATGTTTGACCAGTAGTGTATATTAGTATATGTAGAATTAACATTAACCAAGATCAATTAGTGCTATACAAATATTGTTCATTTTTGTTCATCTAAACAAATGCAGTTAATGTTAACAAATAAAACTTTTTGTAAAGTCTTACCAAGATATTTTTCATAAATTGTCTTCAGATTCCCACAGAGTGAATGCCATTTGGATAAGATTAGTTACACATGTTGCACAGAGTGCACTAACAAAACAAATAAACCACAACAGTGTTCTAAATGTTGTATGGCAATCTTCACTTAAGTATTGTGCATTGCAGGAATGCCACCTATAGAGGTAAGCATGCCAAATGCTCCACATCAGGACATAATTCACAATGTACCTTTAATTATTTGGATAGCATAGGGTACTAAGTTAATGCAATGTAAGTACCAGTAAAGTGTGCAAGAACTGCATCTTATTTCCTCTGGTACTGGACATTACGTTTCTGTCACTGAGCCTTTAAGGATATGGTTACTATTCTCTAATTGGATTCAGAATTCTTGCAATTCAGCGGGATGATGCCTCCTCCACCCCCCTGGAGAACACGTCCCTATAATTAGTGGTGAGAGAAAGATGTTAAGATGTTTTGCTTATTCTGAGAAATGTAGTTCTAGTGTTTCCAATGCCTATGAGCGCTTCCACAGAGTGGAATAATTGGAAGTGGAGGAGGTTTTGGTAATCTCTAATTAGATACTGAAATAAAGAAAATATTTATAAGATGTTGTAAAAGGTGCTTGTGAAGCAGGTAAGAAGTAATGAGGACAAATGTTCACAATGGAGATGCAGATTAAAATGTGCAAAAGTCAAATATGCAAATTTTGTAGGTTATTTGTTTTTCTTTGGGTATTTAGTTTTATTTGGGTTTGCATTTATTATACTGGCCTGTTTTTGCTCACACAATGGTGTTTAAATAATCAAATAAAAAATCATTAAGACAACTGGAGTAAGACCTTTTATTTTTACATGTGCTGGTTGACCTTAGACCAGGGTTGTAACAGTAGACTGTAACAGAACTGTACTTGTTCTGCTTCTGAATGAGAAAACATGTACACTGTGTATGTCCAAATCTACATTAGCCTGTGTGTTCCTTTGCACAAGCAGTAACAGCTGGCTGGAGGGAAATGGCCCACTCCTTGTACAACCTTCATTGACCCCCTGGGATTTGACTGGTATTATTTTGAGAGTACTGGGCAGCTTCATCTCCATGGGCTTTTTCTTTGACAAAAAGATCTCTGTTGGAAACCAGATCAGCAAAAATAGCCTGCTTATAAAATGTTTTCATAGACCTTTTCAAGTAATTAATGAAAGGAATACTTGAGGACTTTGATGTATGCAGCCTTGTCCTCAGTGACCCACTTCCAAACAGACTGAAAAGTCTGCAACAAAAGCAACGTATAGGTGGCCTGAAAAATCTCTGCAAATCGTGTGTCTGAACATGTGCTATAACACCGGCAACTGCTTTACAGTAACTGTACATATACTGGCATCATGCATTATCATGTTAACATCCTTTGGATCTGTTTTAATTAACTGAAAATTGCAAAATTCAAGGTCATGAACTTTCTTCCAGTTAGCCAGTGGGAGAACATACTGCATGGTGAAATGCCAATACAATTATGGTGCAGCAACTGTTAACCTGCTTCATCATGATTTAGCAATTCCCTGCTATTGCCTCTAAATTATTCTTTGTCAGTTGATTAAATTAATGGTGTTGAGCCACAGTTGCCCCAGATCATTCTCTAGTCATTAACACAACCTAAGGATTCATGCCTTCATCAAAATGTCTGTAAAAATGCTACAGAAAAAAGTTAATTAATTAACAAGTAATAACTGTAAAATATACAGTAAAATTGTTAATATATTTAAAAGACAATACAGTAGTTTTACCCCAAAAATTGAAAAAATGTATTTTTTAGATGTAAAAAGTATGATTTACCTGTATAATTAATAGTAAAACTTTACATTATGTTTAAAAAGAGAGTATGTGTAGTTTTTACAGTAAATTATTGTTACATTTACAGTCAAAAACAATAATTGGGCTTTCCCACAATTCCCTGCATGACCCATCACATATCATTATATTTTATGGGATATAAAACATACATTGGGTTGTTCTGATTTATATTTGATGTAGTTTAGTTAGTGTTTACTGCATTATTTTAATTTCACATGTGCTACCTCATGGTGTTTAGTGTTTGTGTGAGTGAAACTGAGCACTGTCTCTATATGTTTATTGGTCATTGCTCCAGGAAGACCTACTATTGGTGAACTTCAAGTCATCATGTACTCTTCTGTGATGTGCTCTTTATGGTGGTTAACATCACCTTATAAAGTCAAAAGCAGATTTTTACAGTTTCAGAAGGTTAATTTAAAATGTATGACATTTTGTTTACTGTAAATTTAACAGATATATAGTTTAATTTGTTTTACAGTGCTAGCGTGGTCATGTAAATTACAACAATTTTAAACTGTAAAATTGAACCGACAAGTGGTGGGAATAAATGTGCCCCTACATATTGTCTACAATGTCTACAGGCACAAAACAAACAAACAGTACACAAAGGCCACAATAGCCTTTAAAACACATGCATATGGGGTGAACTAGGTTAGTGACGCTTTTCATTGAGAAGCCAACTCATTCTCATCATTAGAAGCATTACTAATGGTTTTGTAAACAAAATGTATTGGAAGGAGTGCTTAATTCTTGGTGAATGCCGCTGTCATGCTCGACATAATTACATTACATTAAAGCGCTACAATGTTTCAACTCAATCACAGTAACTTTGCAGTTTGTGTATTACATTTTTATATAATCGAATTGTAGTACTTGCTACTATCACTCAGTTTTGGTGTGTCTTGTATTAAATCACACATTATTAAAGAAAAGTAGTAACCTATGACATTTCTCATTAAAACAAATGTGTTATGCAATAACTATTTTGAAAGGTCACTAACCCTTTATCAAATGAATGTATTAAATACACATCAGAAACACTTTACAAAAAGCTTACATTTGTTAACATTAGCAAATTCATTATATATCATATACTTAAAATAATTTTTTTTCACAGCATTTATTAACTTTGATTTATATTAATTTCTGAAAATAAAATTGTTCATTGTTAGTTCATGTTAGATCATAATGCATGAACTAATGAAAACAATACAACATTTAATGTAAAAAAAATATTTATTATGTAATGTATTAGTATGTTGAAATAAGCATGAACTAAGATTAATAAATGTTGTAAAGGTATTATTCATTGTTAATTAATTTTAACAAATGCAGTACTAATATTGTAAAGTGTTACCAACACTTTAATGTGAATAAGTTCAGTATCCTGAGAATGAGCCAAATGCTATTTTATTGTATGTATTTTTGATTAGATCCAAAGAAAATGTCCCATTAACCACAAGCAAAGAAATGCTACATTTTATGCATAAAGCATTTTATGCATTTAAGTGTTTAAAGACAAACCAATGTTAAAAATAACTAATGGTTCTTGCAAATAGTTTTGTGTTTATAATAAAATATACAGTATATTCTCTTTTTGTCTTGTATTGGTGTTCTTCCAATCTGTAAACTATTTTTTTGTTATTCAACTCTATATTTGTAGTGTCTTTTTTGCCAGGGCATATTAAGTTTTACTGACTTCATTGGGAAAGTTTATCTCACAATTAAAAAGTAGTCTGTATATATTGAATTTAGTTTATTTGCCTGCCACTGCATAGTTATTATTAATTGATTATAACTTTCATGTAATTTTAGCCCTGCAATTTTTGCATTGTAGGTTGGCACATAGATGTTAGCACTTAATGCACAGACAACCTCAGTAATGGTGACACTCAAAAAACATCTATAAGTTAAAGGGCATTTTCCAAACTGAATTGTTGTGCCCTTGAAGGGCACTGTGGGAAGGGGACGCTACCCAAAGGGTCGTTCTAAATGAAAAAAAATTAAATAAATAAATATCCCAGAAGGGACATTCCACAAGACTGTTAGTGAAAGGTACATTCCTACAGTACCACAACACCTGGCAGAAACAACCGAGACTCCCGTCCAGGGCCTGTTTACTTATGTCGAGATTGGCGGCTAAGGCCTACAGTGCCGCTGAACAGGCGACCTCTGCCCTGCACGCTATGACTCTCCTGCAAGTGCACCAAGTCAAGGCGTTGAAAGAACTGCAAGACCCGGGATTGATGACCGGGTTTGATGCAGGAGCTGCGCTCGGTGACCGATCTCGCCCTCTCGGGCAGGCGATGTCCACCTTGGTGGTCCAGGAGTGCCACCTTTGGCTCAACCTGGTCGAGATGAAGGAGGCTGACAAGGTACGATTCCTTGACACCCCATCTCCCAGATTGGCCTATTCGGCGACACCATCGATGACTTTGCCCAGCAGTTCTCAATGGTTAAGAAGCAGACGAAGGCTATCCAGCACATCCTGCCCCGGCGTGGCTAAAGATTCTGCACCCCATCTGCTCGTCGCCAAAGGCATCCCTCTGTGGTGGCAACACCGGCTCCACCACAGCCCACCCCAGTAGGACGGCATGGAGCCACATGCAGGAAGCAGACGCCAGCCGTCTCATGGCCCATCGCTAAGAACCCGGGAAAGGCATCGAAGCAACCATTAGATGGGTGACCCATGGAGACGCGGTGGCTAACCAGGACCATCCAACCTGGCTAGGCGTTCGCTAGACTCAGTCTCTATGATGGTGTGTCTCACGAGCGAGCACACGCAATCGGTGCTGAACTGTCTGAAGGCGTTCAGGAGGAGAATGGCACTCCCACTGAAACAATTTCAGAGGCTCCTGGGGAAAATGGCATCCTCGTCAGTGGTATGCCGCTCGGGTTGATGCATATGAGACCGCTTCAGCACTGGATTCAGACTCGAGTCCCGAGATGGGCATGGCGCCACAGGGCACATCACATGCTCATCACATCTGTCTTGCTGCCGTCTGTTCAGACCTTGGATGGACATGGCATTTCTACGGGCAGGGTTTCCCCTAAAGCAGGTCTCCAGGTGAGTTTTCATCATGACAGATGTCTCCAAGTCAGGCCGGGGTACCGTGTGCAACAGGCACACAGCCGCCAGTTTCTGGACTGGTCTGTGACTGCGATGGCACATCAACTGTCTCGAGTTGCTGGTAGCCTCGGCCCCTGATCCAGGGCAAGCATATGTTGGTCCAGACAAACAACATGGCAACGGCAGTGTACATCAACCGCCAAGGAGGCATGAGCTCTCATCGCGTGTCGCAACTTGCCTGCCATCTCTTCCTCTGGAGTCACCAGTGGCTCAAGTTGTTGCAAGCCACTCACATATCGAGCGACCTCAACAGTGCAGTGGACGTGTTGTCATGGCACGTCATGCTCAGGGGAGAATGAGTGGTTGTGAGCCATCTCCTTTTATATCCGTATGTCCGGGGGAGTGGCATGCAAATTCCACTTGCCAATCCCCATTGGCCTTTTCTCATAGATCAGAGGTGTTTTGGGCTCCCAAGGGCGACCACTAATGTCACTACATTGACACAACGTCTCGTTCCCTTCATCAGGGAATGAGATTACAAAAGTAACCAGGATGTTTGTTTAGACACCTTTGTTAAGCCAGTTGAGATGACAAATATGCTTGTTAATTCAACTTAAGAACAACTTGATGGAATCACATCTTACAGTAACATTTTAAGTGTCATTTCAAAAAAGCACCTTGATTCAACTAAATATATATATATATATATATATATATATATATATATATATATATATATATATATATATATATATATATATATATTTTTTTTTTTTTTTACAGTGCATGATGATGTCTTTTATTGTCCTTTGATAAAAATTACATAAAAATAAATAAAAAAATTATTCATTAATTAAGGGGAGATACTTAGAAACAGCCACATGATTATATTATTTCTATTTATTTGTCTTGGATCTACTATTCTAGTCTAGAGTCTGTCTGGTGCAAAAGTTACTATTTTCCATCGCTCCAAGTGTGGTTAGAGTTAGGAATGTCATTTGTTTGGATATACTTAGTGTTGATGTTGGCAGGATCCTATGCTGAATTTTGAACATCTGCAGTGTTGAGACACTTCTGAATGGAAATGGCAAATGGGACCATGGCCTTAAATATGTGACACACCTTCAAAAGTTTTTAAAAAGATGCACACTCAAAATTTGTTTCCAATCAGTTAGTCACTTGTGTTTTGATCACTTAAAAGTTAATCATAAATTAAGTACTACAAACTGTATAGACCAAGTATTGATGTGTTGGTATATAAAGTGTTAGACTGGAAAATCTGACATATAGTTAATCTATGCCAGAGATTCTATGGTTATTTGACCCAAATATGAGGTAATGCTGGATGAGCCTGTAGTGTTTTATTTTAGTAATATGTAATTATTTCTTTGTTGAGTGCAAAATCTCCGGCCCTGTGTCGTAATACATTCCTCTACACACACACACACACACACACACACACACACACACACACACACACACACACACATGCACCAACACACACATACACACCTCCCAAAGGTTCATGTTGTGCTTCTTTTTTGAGTGGCTTTCATTTTCAGAATTGACAGAACATTTGCCTGAGAACAACACAAGTATTACTAATCTCAACTGTTAGTAAGAATTGACTTTGCTTTTCTCAGTTCAATGCCAAATTTTGCATGGGTTGATAATTTAAATTATCTTAGGCATACTTGGGTCCAGTAAAACTCATTCTCTTTTGATTAGCCAACAGCATCTAGTTTACTTCACAAATGTACATTTTATGAATATATCTCTGATTACATAAGTAACACAAAGTGCCACATTCTTTTGAAAGGTTGCCAAATAAACCATGCACACCTACAGTCCATGCTAACTGTATTGCTATTCAATATCAAAGAGAGCTAATCAGGAGATTACAGACAATTCATTATAGTCTAAGTGAGGAGGGAACATCAGTGTTCAAGTTCAAAGATGCCATGAAATCAAAATAAAGTTTTGTTACTTTTAGCTGCTGTATTTTAGCTTTAAGGTAATTTATTTGCTAGTGTACTTCTTAACGTTGACAGAAATTCGCTTTACAAAGATAAAATCTGCAGTCTTCCCCGATATCAGCTCAGTGCTCATGTCCATGTTTTCAACAGCATAGAATTTGCCGGCACTTGAAGGGAAAGCAATCCATGCTGTAAGGTCGCTCCAAAATTCCAATAATAATACTTTAAAAAGTTATTTTTTATAGTTTCTTGGGATGTACAGCATGAGAAAGTGTTCTTCTTTCTTTGTGATTAGTGTACTGTGATTCAAAACATTTATATTTTGTGATCTTATACTCGCTTGTTTCTCATTCTTCTGCACTGGACTTGCAAAATGACTCTAGCCTCGTGGGAAGAAAAGACTGAGATGTGCTGTGTTTGTTTGTAGGCTGGCTTTGTAGTGAAGTGGTCAGATAGATAATTTCACAGTTCTCAATTCAGTGGAAAAGTGGTCAGACAGTAATTGAGATTGTTTCTTAGTTTCCCCGGCTTAATATGGCTCTGTCTAGCATGGTGAAAAATGTGTGCATGTGGCTTTGCCGGGCTACTATGTAAACTAAAGCCTATTGCCTATATTTTTATGTCCCACCACAAATGTATGTTCCCCTTCTGTCACTCACTCGATGTCTTGTCGATGTATGACACTAGGGGTTGCTCTTGAGAGCCCGAGACACCTTCAGATCTTTGAGAAAAGGCCAACAAGAATTGGCGAGTAGAATTTGCATGGAGAAATTTGCATGGAGCACCGCTCCCTGATGTGGCACTCCCTGCTCCCACCCTGCCACGAGGCCCCACCCCCGGGAATGTCGGATGCGTTCCTTCCGTTAGTGCCCCTTGCCCGGAGTTTGAATGTGTGGATATCGATTTCCAACCCGTCGCGCTGGCTGGCCAGAACCATCCGACTCGGAAGACTCTCACATGATCCTGAGACCCCGACCGGCCTACGTGACCAAGGTTCCCACGACCCCATTTCGAGATCAGGTCGTGAACCTGCAAGGAGGCAGACCCAGCCTTATTGTTGCTATGTCTGGTGCGTGCTTTGCACATCTACTTGGATCACACAGAGCTTTATACGCTCTGAGCAGCTCTTTGTCTGCTTCGCGGACAGCGGAAAGGGAACACTGTCTCCAAACAGAGGCTTGCCCACTGGATTGTGAATGCCACTGCTTTGGCCTACCATATCCAGTCCGTGCCTGCCCCCCTTGTCTCTAGCAGACATATGTAGAGCAGTGGTCTGGGCAGCAACCAATACCATTGCAAGATTTTACAATCTCTGGGTTGATCTGGTTTCATCCTGTGTTCTTTCAGGTACAAAAAGGTAAGTTTAGTTACACGGGGCAGCTGGCCAGGTGTACCGCTTGTGTACAACACCTTTTCCCTCCACAATGTGAAACCGTGCGATCTTCTCTCCCGCGCATATTCAAGATCTTTGAACCCTGGATGTCCAGGGGGAATTCGTAGTTGGACCCCGTAACATGCCCTGTACTGGGGTAAGTGCTCCACAGGTCTCGGTTACCCCAATAACCTCCTGTGATGTATCTTCCATGGTATATTCTCCCTTTTTCAGTAGTCCCGCATCTCCCTTGGCAGAGCACTCTCTGCCCCAGTCACTGCATTTGTAGAGATCCTCCCCTAGGAAGGACAGGACCTATGCCGCGCTTCTTCCATGTGACAGCCCATATGACGTATTCGCCACTTTTTTACCCTCCACTTCAGGGCAGGGTGTGGCCTTTGTGGAGTCTTTTCCCGCCGGAAAAATAGGAATGGAAAAGAACGCCTTCCCATGGTGCATTTTATGAGCATTTAAAGGCCCCAGTCGAATCAAATTTTCTGTGGAGAGAAAAACCTAGAGAGAAAAGGCCGCTGCTGGCACGGCCTGGTCCCATAATAGATATGTCTACATTGACACAATGTCGAGTGAGTGACAGAAGGGGAATACCCTGATGGAGGGAACGAGATGTTGTGTCCCTCTTGCCACAGGCAGAACTACACCGCTGTAATGGACGGGAACTTGTCTCAGCTCCTCAGTGCAAAAACCTGTATCAATCCGCATTCCAGCCTCCCTTTTATACCTGTATGTCGGGGGAGTGGCATGCAAATTCTACACACCAATTCTTATTAACCTTTTCTCAAAGATCTAAAGGTGTCTCGGGCTCTCAAGATCGACTCCTAGTGTCACTACATCGACACAACTTTTCATTCCCTCCATCAGGGACAGTAACTGAGACGTTTTTTTCAGTAGAAAATATGTCAACGCACCAAAGAAAACTGAGCTTTGCAAGGCAGTTCACGGGGACTTTATGAGTACAGTATCTAAGAGGTTATCAGATGGTTATACCATGGTGCTGTATGATTCCCATAATGTATACCATGGTATATAATTGGTACTCCAAGATCTATAGTTTCATAGATTTTGTTTAGTTTTCGATGTATGTGCACTTTCTTAGAGCAGTGGAGTGGAAATGTTTGTAAAACCGACTTTTATTTTTTTTGTATTTGTGCAACACTTTGTGATGAGAGGCTGTGCATACTCTGTTCTCTGTTTGTTACCCAAATGACACTCACGTTTACAGTGTTTACTGGCAGGGACACTTTGCATAGTTTAGGAACAAAGTTCTCATCAATTATGGTCCAAGCACTCTTTGTTTGTCACAAGGCCCCACATAATGTGATGTATGACAATGTTTCCCCTTTATTCCAAATTAGTCTCAGCTTTCAAAGAAACTCCACACAGCTCTTTCTAAAAACAATAAATGCAGTTAATGAGATAAACATACTTAACAATTAATCTCCCAGAATTTTGAACTTATTCCAAAGGCTCTGTTATTCAACTGAATGTGTTTGGGATTTAACGTCCCCCTGCTTCCTGCATTTCCGGAAATTAAATGAAATTAAAGAGCAATTCCAAGAATTAAAGAAATATTCTGTGTCCAATACAAGTTACGCTCCTCTCCTCCTTTGACCAGCCCTAACCAGTAGGTGACGATATGCATGAAAAATGCAAATAGCCCAAAAAAAAAAGAAGAAAAACGTGGAAATGAAAGTGAAAGTGGAGATTAATTAAAAAAAAAAAAAGAAAAAAAAAAAAAGGCTTAAATATTGATCTGTTTCACACCCACATCTATCATTTCACTTCTGAAGATATATATTTAACCACTGGAGTCTTATTGATTACTTTATGCTGCCTTTATATGCTTTTTGGAGTTTGAAAGGTCTGGCCACCATTCACTTGCATTGGATGGACCCACAGAGCTGAGATATTCTTCTAAAAATCTTTTCATTTCAAATTAATGTAGCTGTGGCAGGGTGGGTCCGGGTCATGATTCTATACACCCGGTCCCTTATCAGGCCAATCAAGCCGCCAAGAGGGATAAAGGCTGACTGTGGAAGATGGTGCGGGATAGAGAGATCGTTTACAGGCATGTCCGTCATGTGTGTGTCGTTTGGTTAGGTTTCTCATTAAACTATTATTTATATTGTCAAGCCGGTTCTCACCTCCTCCTTGCCCATCTAAATCCCTTTACACTGGTGCTGAAATACGGGAAGGAGGAGGGATGCCCGTTGCGGAGTCCTCGACACTGCCATCCACCCAGGGGTGCGCCGCTGCCATCTGCTTGGGATGGTGGAGACCGACCGCCCGGACGTGGTGAACGGCCGCCGTCTGCGAGGCGAGTGGGGACTGGACTCCCTGACCGCCTGGAGCGATGGAGCCGCTGCCAGGGGCGGAGGAGAGCCCTGCCATCCCCCAGAAATGCAGAGGGGTCGTAAGTAGACCGCCGTCCGCGAGGGGAGGAGGGAAGTGACTCCCCGACCACCTGGAGCAGTAGGGCCACTGCCAGAGGCGGAGGAGTGTCCCAACGAGTCGCCGGGAATGCGGAGGGATTTGGTCTGTCATGTGTGTGTTTGTGTCTTTTGTTTAAGTTTATCATTAAACTATTATTTATATTGTTAAGCCGGTTCTCACCTCCTTGCCCATCTAAATCCCTTTACAGTAGCCTATCATTCATTTCAACCAAGTACTTTACTGCATTAGTCATTCTATAGAACAGCATGGCAACATGGCTTAAAATGTGTGGGTAAAACCAGAATGCCAGGGTGTACTGACTTCATCATTTTGTGTTCAACAGAAGAACGAAAGCTATACACATCTGTTATGGCACGAGGGTGAGTAAATGATGAGTGAATTGTCATTTTTGTGTTAACTATCACATTATTGTCTCAAAATGCA
Source organism: Moxostoma hubbsi (assembly GCA_032164185.1). Taxonomy (NCBI): domain Eukaryota; kingdom Metazoa; phylum Chordata; class Actinopteri; order Cypriniformes; family Catostomidae; genus Moxostoma; species Moxostoma hubbsi. The sequence continues at coordinate 31,266,121 of JAVLUX010000003.1, read as the reverse complement.
GACAACATGGATCTTATTTTTATTTTCAACTGATTTGCACCCAACCTCAAATTTTTTTGTGAGAATCTATCTTAGTTTTGAGAATTGTGAAGAATTGAAAATCAGCTTAGATAAACTGTAATGCAAGGAGAGGCCAAAGCTCTGTTGGATCTGGCTTTTAAAGCTCTGGCTTCATTAAACAAACTGAAATTTGGAATCAGTATAGTTACGGCCAACTGCTAATTACCACAACATAAGTGGGTATCTGAGTTTCAGTAAAGCGATTAGAGGACGTCAATTAGCATTTACAAAGATCTTTGACTAGCTAAAAAGACCCATTGTTAATTTCCTTTATCAGGAAAAAAAACCTAGGAATCGATTATTTAAAAAGTCAACTTTAATATATTCTAAAGAATGATCAAGTGAACAATTGACATTTTTTTTTTCATGTTTGTATAAAATTCACAGTTTAAGTGATTAAGAACAAAATGCACTAATATGCCAAAAATATATATAATAATTATAATTATACATGGACAAATCATCCACAAAAATAACAAATGCAAAACTATGGAGTAAAATACATTAAAAAACCTGACTTTACAAAACATTTCATTGGTCGCTAAAAAACAAACAACAAAAAGAACATAACCCACTAAATTTAATTGGTGTTGCACTCTGACCCAATCTGACCCTGGCCTGATCATAGTAACATTATAACTAGCCACTCAGTGCAGTAATACAGGAAAGCTTAAAGTGTTTCTGTCAATGATACTACATGCCTTAGTAACAGTGGCTTAGTTACGATTCCTCACTAGACTCATAACAGTATCTCTACAAATCTATGGCATTGGAAGATGACCCATGGTGAATGCCCAGAATTTATGCATTTTGAAAAATACATAAACTAGAGATTGTCTGTTTAATTTGGCCTCACCTGAGAAATTGTTTTGACAATAAATATGGCCTGTGGGCATGATATCTTTCTTATAATAATAATAATGATAATAAAGATAATAATAATAATAATAATAATTGTATTATTATCACTTTTGTTATTATAATTTGTATTAACTTCATGATGCTAAAGAGTGTCAATTGACTTGTAAGACTGAGCTAAACAATGATGATTTGGTGCGATTAGTGATCCCTCGAAATATTACACAATACTTTACAATAAAACAAAGAAATAGAAAAATATATACAATGAAAGCAAAGAACTTTATGCAGATCATAAAGTAGTGGTGCTAAAGTGATTTTTACACTCTGTGCTTTACATTACTGTTATTCATGTTATCATTTATGTTGTTGTTATTGTTGTTGAGGCTAAGGTCTTGTTGTTTCCTCAGGGCACGAGGCACCACTGTCTTCTTTACAAACAGTTTCTGGAGAAACTTGTCACTGAGGCCCAAAGGGAAGTAGCTGCAGATGAAGTACATGAGTGTTAAACCTGGCCCGGCATAATAGCGCACTCGGGGCTCAGGAGACAGGAGTGCATCCACAATGGTGTCGATTACAGGGCTTAGATCCTCATTCGCTGTCTTGGCATGACTCTGGAAGAGTTCCTTGGTCTCCAGTAGATATTCTTCCCCATATTCTTCGAGAAGGCTTGGGGACAAGCTCTGGATCAGGTGCTTGTACTGTTTTTCCCAATATTCTGTGTTACTACTCTGCCCTGTAAGGAAAAGAAAAGGGCAAACATGATGTAACACGTACCAACAAAAGGGAAAGTCAGTTCAGGATAGTTTGGAGACAGAGATGAGAGGTCTGTAAACAGAAGTCTGGGCAAATTTTGTTCAGTTATTTATATTGTAATCCCAGACCTGTATTTAGCTGAACTATTTGTTAAATCAGCACACAAAGTATGGGTTTGTACACCACAAAGTAAGGTCTAACATCTAGACTGCATCAACAATCTATTACTAGATTTATCTATTTACAAGAACAGATCAAACCTGTGGTCATACCGAATAGTCAGACTTGAAGAATATTTTGACTTAAGAAGAATTATATCTGTTATCACCTGTCTTAAAGGCAGATGGTAAGATGGTGGAGACTTTGACACCCCATGGCTCGAGCTCATGACGAAGAGTGTTTATCAAAAGATTCAGAGCAGCTTTTGAAGCCCCGTATGATGCCAGACAAGGGAAGGGATGCTCACCTACAGGATTGCATGGAAAAAGAGACAAAAAGATTAAATTACTGTTCTTAATTAACATCATTGTACATCTGTACATCTCAAAATTCTTCTCCTTGCCTTCTTTTGATTTACTCTCCTCAAACAAGTCTCTCACTATTGCCATCTTACAAAAAAAAAAAAAAAGAACATTTACAGGAGCAAGATGTTATCAAAAAGCCAGTAAAAAATAAATCTAACTGGAGTTGCCACAACACTGTAAAAAGTTGGCAGAATGCCTGGGGAACCAGTTAAGACACAATGATGCTCTTCACTGGACATGTTTCAAAAGTATAATTGTACTGTTGTTTGATAGAGGAAGTGTAATTCATTGTGGGAACAGGATAGACAAGTACTGTGAAAAGGAAGAGATGTGGATTGTAGGCAAGGCAACAATCAGCCCAACAGAGGAATATTCTGACTGTTTATAAAATTTATGTTTTTGCCTCAAGGCTTTGTGGAATAAAAGAGTTTGTGTTCAGAACACTTTGGCTTAGCCACTGAGAGAATGTAAGGTATGTGTTAAGACAACAGACCTCCTGTAAGTAATCTGACAGAACACTGTTCATCTCTTTGTCAGTACCTGGATGGGAGACCTCCTGGGAAAACTAAGGTTGCTGCTGGAACAGGTATTAGGGAGTGTAGAAGGGGGTTCTCACCCTGTGGACTGTGTAGGTCTTAATGCCCCAGTATAGTGAATGGGACACTACTGTAAAAAGGCACCGTCCTTTGGATGAGACATTAAACTGAGGTCCTGACTCACTGCAGGACACTTCTCGAAAAGACTAGGTGTGTAACTCTGGTGTCCTGGCCAAATTCCTTATCAATCATGGCCTCCAAATAATCCCCATCCATTAATTGGATTTATCAATCCACTCTCTCCTCTCCACCAATAGCTGGTGTGTGGTGAGCGTACTGGCGCACTATGGCTTCCGTCACATCATCCAGGTGGATTCTGCACACTGGTCGTGGTTGAGGAGAGTCCCCTGTTCAATGTATAAAGTGCTTTGAGTGTAGTGTCAGAAAAGCGCTATATAAATATATAAACGTAAATGTAATGTGGTAGCATTTAGTATTTATGATACAGTGTGGATTCCCATTAGTGTTCGGATAGGTTCGATTAAGCCAGAGGGAAGGCACACAATAAACATTTGACAAACAAAGATCCATTTATAAGCGCTGACAGCTTTATGTGAATGGCAGATAGAGAGTCCGTTAGAGACAGACAAATGTGATTTTTTTACACAAGTATATGTGACATGAAGGAAGTAGGTTTTGTTAATTTTAATTTCTATAGAGCATTAGCCTTCAAAATATGCGTAGCATGATAGGCTGTCACCTCCCTGTACAAGTGATTTTTGTGATGCTCTAATTTGACTCTGATTGCGGTCAACCAATCAGCACCATGTGTATATTAAGGATCAGAAATGTTACCTTCTGTTACAAAAAAATATTAAATTTGCAGCTCTACACCAGTAAAGGTGAACATGCAGTGAACCTCTGGCAACAATGAACAATTTGCATGTGAAAATGATCAGAGGTAAATTGCAGAACATTTACTCTCGATTTTTGTAAGGGCTTTTACAGCCATGTGGCGGCTCCTTCTGGGGTTGGACAGTGTTATTTAGGAGGCATGTGCTACTAGTGGTTTTGCCTGTTGGTTCTCTTTGTTTACAAACAGATGCTAACATAAGCCAACCTGTTGTAGTGGGATTTTTGAACACGTTTTTCAGCACACTTTACTCCCAGGTATGTCTGATATTTGTTAATTCACTGGCTCTGCTCCAAGGCCATATTGGTGTTGGTACATGTTTTATGTTTTGCATTTCAGTTAACATGCATCCCCTTGTTTGCCAGTCAACTCATAGCTGCGCGAATGTTCCCTACCAATTGTATCAACATGGTTTAATGAATGATCATATCCTGTACCACTTCTCCCTCGACAAGACATTATCTCACATTTTCTTTTTATGACACTATTGTTTAGGTTTAAGGTAGGGAGGTAGGTTTTGTTGAACTTGATAGAGCATTAATCTTAACCTCTTCTGTTTGGGTGAAAATGTACTCCCTTTTAGCACCACACAGTGACATTTCACCTTGGAACTTCTGCTGTAAGTGCAATTAACCATGCAATGTCAATTTTAAAAAAATGTCATAACAATTTTTACAAGATGAGACAGTATAGTTTTCACTTTTATGTGTACCTGAAGGGCTGGATATTGTCACAATTCGGCCTTTGGACTGTCTCAGAAGTGGAAGGAATGTCTTGGTAACACTGAGTGTTCCAAAGAAGTTTACCTCCATGCATCCTCTGTAGTTGGACATGAGGGAGAGCTCAACATCCCCAATATTCACACACCATCCAGCATTATTTACAAGCCCCCACAAATCTAGAGGAACAAAATATGAAGAAGTGTAAAATTCTGTTTCAAATGACATAAGCTCTACAGTGTCATCTATTGGAGAAATACTGGAAAAAAATATTGTCTTACTGTGTTACTCCTTATTCCAAACTGCTGAAACTACAGATATTTTACTCATCACATTTTTGTAATAACACTTGAGACCAGAGAAACAAGCTCTGCATTGCTCTAAAGGCTTGGCTTGGTGAGGCTGTCCTGCAGCCATCAGCACAAATAGAACATATTGTGCAACATGTGCTATTCAGCAGTAATACAGCACATGTACCGAAGTTACACATATAACAAATATTCAACAACCATCTAAATTGACTAAGAGATACATTACAGAGAGGAAGAGAGTAGGATGGGGTGGCTTAGTACACAGGGACAGAGATATCTGTGTTTCTTCAGCAAATATTAGATAGAAGTGTTTGATTGATTTGTAAGCAAATAGCAAGCGATGAACAAACTCTCTCTCATTGTGCTGAAACTCTGTATCTTTCTAAAGTTTCCCCAGCAGAGTTTAAAAGCTGGTTAAATGAGAAGAAAGGGAAGAGAGGACACTTGTGCTTTCATTTTTATTATACTTATCCCAACTTTCACTTTAGTCTGCTCACGAGTTTGGTGGAAACAAGCAGAATAAAGAAACTATAACACAAACACACACAAAAAAACTAAACAAAAAAAACAAAAAAAAAACAGAGGGGAATAGAGAACAATGGAAGCCAAAGAAGCAGCATATGAAAAAATAACTTGATTGAGTTAGTTACAAAATATATAGAACAACTATTTAAGAACAAAAGTGAGTCTGCCAGAAAGGTCATCACATTGTTCCTATATCTCAATGTCAAACTTGAATTCTTGAATTTTTGAGTTTTTTTTTTTTTTTTTCTTCAGATATTAAATGGCTCTTTTTGATTTGTTGTAGATAACACACCTTAAACATTCTTTTTTTTCATCCTACTCAAAGCTCATGTGACCCTGTTTTGGAAAAGCATGGATTGATTGTTGATTAATTCTCTCTCTCTCTCTCTCTCTCTCTTTCTCTCTCTCTCTCTCTCTCTCTCTCTCTCACTCTCTCTCTCTCACTGTCTCTCTCATTTATCTACAAGCCACCTGGTGATGTGATGTGTGATGTTAGAAAATAACTTGTCCCCTTGATGTACTGCCAAACTATACACACAACCCAGTGAGAACACCACCCTTCCACCCCCATCCCATCCTCTTCCCAACATTTTCTCTTAGATTAGATTCTTGGATTAGACCACCAAACTAAAATACACAAACACATACTCACAAACTGTCTCCCAGATCCTGACTAGACTGAATCTTCTGACTCTTGTAAATAAACAACACTCAAAAATCTAGTGAATATTCAAATTGCTTTATTTGACCTACTTTAAAAGTTATTAAGTGTCTCAATGAGTTTTTATAGATGCTTTCAAATCTCAAGCGAGTGAATTTATGAAAGAATATATTTTGAAGAATGTTGTGATCACTGATTTATATATAATAGCAGTTGATGGTGACTCACTTTAAAGCTTAATAAAGCACCCAAAGGTGTCATAAAGTAGTCCATGTGACTCATTCATCATCTCCCAAGTCTTCTGAAGCCAAACAATATATTTGTATTATGAACAGGCCAGAATGTAGGACGTTATTCAATATCAAATCCTAAATCAAATATCGAGACATCATTAAACTTCATTGGTTCTTGCTTGTTTTCTATCCAGACGTTATGACACAAGAACTAATAATGGCTGATGCATCACTAATAATTGCTACTGTATGGAAATCAGTGATTGAGATGTTTTTTTTCTGTTAGTAAATACAGTCTCTACCTTTGGTTACATAAAAAAAAAAAAAAAAAAATGGCTTTTAAAAAAGATATGGGTAAATAAATAATAATAAAATCTTCACGTGAACTACTCTTTAATGAAAAACATAGGCTGGCTAAAGTTAAATCAATGTACCCCAAAAGTTGGTTGGCAGTTCATATACATCAAAGCATAGACATCTACAGGAGGGTTTTATGTCTATAGTGTTCAAACCTGTTTGAGACTGTGTGTGTTTGTTCTGGCATGACGTGAAAGTAAATCCTCACCTCTCATGCCAAGCTTGGTCTTGGTGTCGAGCAGGGCTTGTTGTACCTGTTGAGGCTGGGTGATGTCCACCTGTAGGAGAGTAATTCGGGATGAACAGACCCTTCGCAAGTGCTTGGCTCCCTCACCTTCCAGGTTCAGTACAGTTGCAAAAACTTCAAACCCCATTGCATCCAACCGTTTTGCCGTAGCGTTACCGAACCCTGAATCACAACCTACAGAGGCAGAGAGACAGAGAGATGGGAAACATAGTAATGTAATGCCTTAATTTAGCCAAAATCTAACACTCAGAATCTTCAGAAAACTGATCAGAATAATATTTTATTACAATATTGTATTATAATATACACTGTATATTATAAGATTATGAGATTATTTTCCAGTGATTATGCTTCAAAAGCATGGTATGCAATACCGTATCTAATAATACCACTATAAGACAGTAATAACACTTTCCTGTATGAAATATGTACTGTATAGTAACTAAGAAAGAAGCACTCTCAGCATTGGTGAAATGGGATCTTACTACTTTGACCTCTGAACACCCATAAAGTTCTACAAATCTAGAACACATCAGCAAATACAACAAAAGCACATTTATATAAAGTCTTTTGCCCACATCAGGTTCCATGATATTGTGACCCATCAATCTCTGTAACTCTTATCTTTTTACTAAATTGCACAGCTGACAGACATATGGGTGCTGATACGCATTCTTTATTCTTTGAGGACTCTGTCCTTACCACCCTAGTGGACATTCTGGCTATTAAGCCTCAATAAAATTAACCATGTCAAATATGCAAATTCGGACTAGTGTGTTTAATTTACAACAAAAGCACACAGGATTAATTGCATGCACATGATTTTGATGCATAAGACATACACACATAGACACACACTATTACAGTGATGATGGCAGGAAAATACACATTAATAGGAAATCTAACATCTTTACAAGGGTCATTTGAGCATGGATAATATGTAAGCACATTGGAACTTTCCCCCAATTCACAGACGATTGCTACCAAAAGACAGGGCAAAAAGGAGAATAACAATAGACTCTCTGTTCTTGTTCTGCATCGATGTGCAAGTTGTTCTTAAAAATGAGTATGCACACTGACCCTGAAAACTAAAGAGATATGAATAGAAACACAGACACTAATATTTCTCTCAATGTGTGAGGTCTACAACATAACTGAACTACTGGGCTATGCAATTTAAATTTGTTTGCCTGTGTCAGTTTTATAATTTTTGTTCTTTTAAAAATTATGGTTAAGAATTTTGTTCCCTTTCAAACCAAACTAATATATGTTCCATTCAGTGTCTCTTTTGCTTGGCAAGGAATTCAGAGTTGTATAATATATATATATATATATATATATATATATATATATATATATATATATATATATAGAGAGAGAGAGAGAGAGAGAGAGAGAGAGAGAGAGAGAGAGAGAGAGAGAGAGAGAGAGAGAGGTGGTGAATGATTTAATAGAGTGTCTCCTGCATATCACACACTATCCAGAGGTCAATGTCCTCACTTTTCACCTCCAGGTTGTGAATGTGTGGCAAACAGTGTACACTCTAGTAATGATAACACTCGTTTCTCAGTTGCAGAGAAAGCATACACACAAACACAATCAAACCTCCGCATTTTTGAGCAGCTGTTATCTCAAGGTATTCTGAGGACATGCAGGAATCTCTCTGCACACTGGTTAGGCCCTCTCTTTGACAGTCTTAGGGTAGGCTAACATTATGTAAAGGTTAGGAACAAACATTGTTAAAATAACTTTAATAGAACACCCTCTATATGCACCCAAGCCCCCAATCTGGAGAGGGGGGAGCTGATAGCAATGTGTGCCAGGTGAATCCTCCCTGAGCTCTGGCTGCTCAGTGCTGCTTTTAAACCTACCTTATCTAGTTAACCTCTTAAACTGGCTGGGCCACCAAGGCATGGCAAGAATGCCACAGGTGTCTCTCCCCCCTTCCACCCAAATGCTCACCACGTACTGTTATGTAACATTGATATTGGTATTTGTAGACTCAAGTCTTGCAAATTTCATCCCTCTCTGAACTGGCCTGCACTCTGGAGTGGCTCCAGGGACATTGGGTAAACGATGGGCCTGCCAGAGACCTGATGGGCCAGAGAGGAGCAGAGACACACTTCTGAGTTCTCTCTCAAACAGAGATGCATACACATACTTTTGCCTTCCACACATGTGATCGCAGTGAAGGCCACAGAGCTGAAGCACAGTCAGTATCTGGCTGTGTGTGCTTATCAGTAAAACAGTTACTCTATGTGAAACCACCCTTGCCTCAGTGGGGGAAAAAGTTGAAAGATATAATGGAAATAAAGTGAACAGTGATAATGGAAAATCATGTTTTAAAAAATATGCATGAGCTCACACATGGAGGATCTAGTTGATGAGTTGAGGGGCCAGTGTTTAGACCTCCAAATTGTGTGGGATTAATCGTACTTCCTCCTGCTGTCCTCAGCATGTAAACACAATGATCAGATTTCCCAGTGCCCTTCATAACACATATGGACTAATGCCACATGGTAATTAGTAGCTCATTTAGATTTCCAGATTGACGTCACACATAACAAAGAAATATTGGGCTTCAGCTAGTCTTAGCCTTAGATGATGTCACGCCCACGGACCACTCACATTCTGTTCACTAATCGTCTGATGCATACTGCTCACAAAACCAGAAAAAAAAACATTCAACCTAGTAAGCCCTAAACTAGAGTGCCTTTCCCATACAACTACATAACTCATTGCATAACCACCATAGTTCGATTCTTTGTTGAAGATATTAACTAGCTATGCTTCTAACCACAGGTAAAGAGCTGAAGTTCCAACCTGTCATGACCTCGGTCTGACAGCCCTTCTCCTTTCTGTTGTCTGTTAATATGTTTGTGTCTGTCTTGTGTTTGAGCACATGGCTCTGTTTTGTTTTCTGTCTGCCATGCGCATGCTTAACCTGCCTGCTTTTTTCCTTGTGCCACACCTCCTTGTTTAGTCCTCGTCATGTTGATTGTCTGCACCTGTTCCTAATGTGTCTGGTTTCCTCTTGTGTTTGTTGAATCGTTTTGTAAGATTTGTGAGTTTGTCAGTATGATTGGCTGTTCCAGTCCTGTTCCTGTTTCTAGTCAGTCCTAGTTATTGTATGTTATTCCGGTTTATGTTTTGTTTATTTTTTCTTCCTTGTGAGTTTTGTTTTTCCTGTTTGCTTCTGATGTTTAATAAAATTATTTTATTTTCACTCTTTCCTGCATTTTTTTTAAAATTTATTTTGAGGCTCCGGTTCGCCAAAGAGCTGCTAAAGCCGACAAGCTCTTTGTTCTCCGTCAGGGGGACCAGCCGGTGAGGGAGTATTCACTGGAATTTCTGGTGTTGGCCTCTGGTTTGGGCTTCAACCAGGAATGCCTCATTGATCTCTTTGTGGCAGGCCTGGTTGAGCCCACCAAGTCTTGTTTGGGGTGAAGAGGGGCGTTTTTGCGAGACCATAAATTTGATTATTTTATCTCAGCCTGTGTCTTGGAGGACTCTCTCTCTTCATCCCAGGCCAAGGACAGCGATGCCCCCTCACCGATGGTGAATGCTGTAGCCCTTCTTCTCATCACTCATAGAAGGAGGAGGAAGAGACAGAGCTCATCCCCTGGGTCCGTGGATGCTCTCTAGGAGATTGTGGCCTTTCCCTCTGGCGACTGCCAGGAGGTAGCAGCTGTTCCCGCTGCAGTGCTTCTGACCGCCAAAGGAGGAGGAGAAGGAAGCCGAGTAAGGCGCTCAAGCAGTCTCACAGCCACGGAGGCTGTTCCCCAGTTGCTGACAGCACTCCTGGCCACAGAGGCAGTTCCCCAGTTGCTACCAGAGCTCATGGCCATGGAACCCGTTACCCAGTCACTGCTAGCACTCTCGGTCACAGAGGCCATTTCCCAGATGCTGCCAGCATTCCCGGCCTTGGAGGACGTTCTCCAGTCACTGCCAGCATTCCCTACCATGGAGGCCATTCCCCAGTCGCTGCCAGTACTCCCGACCACAGCGGCCATCCATGAGCCTGTCCGGTTCCCTGTAGTCATTGAGTCCGTCCAGTTCCATGAGGCTGTTGATGAGCCAATTCAGTTCCCTATGTCTGTTGGCAAGTCTGTCCATTCCTCTGTGACAGGATCAACGATCCTGTCCAACCCCCGATGTCCTTCAATGAGCCTGTTCAGTTCCCTGTGACCATCGACTATCCTGTCCAGTCCCTAGCGGCTGTCCACAAGCCCTTTGCTCAGTCCAGTGACCAAAATCCTTCAGACACCAGCTACCAGTCTGTTATACAGTCCAGTAAACAGCACCCATCAGACACCAGCTACCATTGTGTTGCTCAACCCAGTAGACAGCACCCGTCATACACCAACCACCAGTCTGTTGCTCAGCACAGTAGCCAGCACCTGTCAGACACCAATCATCAGTCTGCTCAGTGGCTCTGACTTTGCCTTGGTCTCTATGTTCCCCTCCAGATCGGTCCTTGCCTCCCGATCCATTCAGGCCTCCACGTCCTTCTCTGGCTCCGCCCTGCCCTCCCGGTACATCTTGACTTCCAGTTTCTACTCTGGTTCCACCATGGCCTTCTAGTCCACCTAATAACTGACCTAAACCATCCCCCTGCTCTCCCCCATCCACCCTCTCTGGTCTTTTATCTGTTCCTCTGCCTGGTCTATCTGGTTTGGACGCCAGGAGGTATCCGTTGGTTTGGGTTTGACAACCCTCTCCTTTCTGCTGTCTGTTATTATGTTTGTGTCTGTCTTGTGTTTGAGCGCATGGCTCAATTTTTTTTTTCTGCCTTGCACTTTCCTAACCCTGCCTGCTTGTTTCCTCCTGCCATGCCTCCTCATTTAGTCCTTGTCGTGTTGATTGTCTGCACCTTTTCCTCATGTGTTTGGTTCTATATATTGTGACCTCTTTCCTCTTGTGTTTCATTTTGTGAGATTTGTGTGTGAGATTTGAGGAGTCCTGTTCCTGTTTTCGGTCGGCCCTAGTTATTGTATATTTTTCTGGTTTATGTTTTGTTTGTTTCTTCTCCCTTATGAGATTTGTTTTGCTTGTTTGTTTCTGTTGTTTAATAAAATCATTTTATTTTCACTCATTCCTGTGCTTGGATCCTTCTTCCTGCTTATGTACCATGACACAACCACTCAACTTTGTGATGCTTTTTGCGAATGTTTGTTGGAACTACAGTTTCGGGAAATACTAAATCGTTATGTTGGTAACTATGGAATACTAACAATGCTTTTGGGAAATGCACCCCTGATTGTCTAGTTTGTTGCATCTTTCGCGTGGCATCAGTGGACAGTTCTTTTGTCGTACTATCAAATGTCTGACAACACAAATGTTGTCGTTCTGTCAAAGGTCTGACAACACAAGTGTTCAGCAATGCTTTGGAATACCTAAAGTTATGTAAAATATGTAATTACACACTGACTGAGTCTGACAAACCTCCAAAACTCATGTGCGGAAAGTTAAGTGAATGTGTTAGAAACCCTCTTGGGTGGCACTGATATTTACCTTGTGTTGCAGGTGCCAGGGTATTGAGGACAGATGAAGAGATGAGAGTGTATGTGGGATAAATTTGTGTGAGTGAGAGTGCATGTAACTCTAGAAGTTCACACCTTCTTGCTGCTAGAACCTGGTGTTAATCACAGCTTTGTGCAGTCATCATGGTTTATTGCCAATGTGAAATCAAAAGAGAGTGCGAGAGAGGGAGGGGAAGGAGCAAAGACATGTTTCAGCTATTTAGTATTTTACCAAGCATTATCAAAGATGAAAGGTGAGATTTCCTGAAAAAAAAAAAAAAAAACTATTTAGAGAGAACATGTGTGTGGGGTTCCTTGTATTTATATAAATCATTGATAACAATAAAAACTTTTTTCAAAAAAGACTTCATTACGCAGGAAGGAAAGTGTGCTTTATAGCTCAAAGAAACCGATCCCTCAGATATTCGGCTGCCTGATAGCTATTGATAGCTCAGCCACAGAGAACATAACAGAACTAATTCCAAAAGCTGATGATATGCACAGGCTGTCCTTGTGATCTATGTGCTGATTTACAGTTTGGCTCTTGCCAGACTAATGGTGTGGTTGAGTTTTAGCTGACTTTATGTTTAAGCCAATCCTGTAACCTTAACCCCCTGCCTCAAAGCAATTCAAGCTCTAACTGTGCCTTTCTGTTGGCTTTGCAAGAGGTTTAAAGGTTTTCCACTTTTTTATTTTAGGTTTTGGCCTTAGCGAGATTTCAGAAGGTTAATTTTAGAAAATATGATGTCCAATAGAAATATTTATCAAACGTATGGTACAGTGTATGATGACAGTGAATGCTAGCTTTGTAGTAAAATAAACAAATAATTAATAGTGCTCTGTGCCAACATCAGAAGCTTATGCTGACTCTCTCCCTCTCTCTCTCTCTCTCTCTCTCTCTCTCTCTCTCCCTGTTAAGATATGCAAATAATGGTGGTTGATTGGGTGCTAGTTACCATGCCAATAGACGGCAGACATCTTTGGGGTTTTTCAGGAACCCATATGAGTTACTTCTGAAAAACATTCATAATCTGCCTGATCAAATTTAACCCCTTTATCCTGTTGTGTGAACCAAATGAGGAGAAAAGGACATGCCTGTTGTTAATCATGAAAGCTACTTTAGACCAGAACTTGTATCCCTCACTGTAGTTCAAGGAGAAAAACCTGACATTTATAAAGTCAAAAATTAACTGGCTTAAACATGTAACTTATTAACTTCAACTATCAATGAAAATGTTTGGGGGGAAAAGGTTAATGTCTCAACTTAAAGGCTGTGAAAGAAAAGTCCACACACAGCATAATATTTTCATTCCAAATGCAATGGCCAATAATATGCATTATTGTGTGACTATGGCACATACAAGCATGTGAATCGATCAATCTTTCACACACACACACATGCATATACACATCATTCACTCAAATTACATTTTTAGCAACCAGATAACTCTTTTTAAGAGGGATGTCTCTTAACTGCAATGTTGTGTGTAACTCCACAGGTTTTCAGATACTGCAGGTTTTGCAGTTTGCCTCACAGCTTTAGAAAATGCTTAATAATTAGTATCCAAACATGTTTAGGGCTGCTCTGGGCTTCAGGGTGTAATTCTTTTATAAAGAACAGAACAGAAAAATTAGTGTTCAAATGGCTATGGAAGGAGCTTAGGAACCAGCTTAAACACTGGGCTTCCAAAACTGATTAACAGTCAAATAAATCAGTACATAATTGCCTTTATTCCCCAAGGTCTGAACTAATATGGCCACTGTGTTGTTAGATTATTTTTAAGAGATGCTGATTGAAAATTTGACACACACACACACACACACACACACACACACACACACACACACACACACAAACGATGGTGTGGCTATCATTATGAGGACTCGCCATAGACATAATTATTTTTATACTGTACGAACTATAGATTATATCCCCTAACCATAACCCTAAACCTAACCCTCACAAGATTTGACATTTTTTTTTTACATAGCCAATAAAATATTGTTTAGTATGTTTTTTAAGATATTTGAATTATGGGGACACTAGAAATGTCCTCATAAACCACATTTATAGAATAATACCATTGTAATTACCAGTTTGTAACATAAAAAAGTCCTTGTAAACCACTTAAACCTGCTCACACACACGCACACACACACACACACACACACACACACACACACACACACACACACACACACACACACACACACACACACACACACACACAAGGCCACTAAAAGTAGAGCTGTAATGTGTATAGCCACAAAACAGCAGCCATTTGATTTGATGTCTGGATTACACTGCATGTGTGTTGCATAAAATAAATATATTTATTATCTGATTAGTCTAGCCAATTAAGAAATAGGCAAATCATCTTGTTGCACACATTGCTTCATCCAGCAGGACATAATAAAGATTTATAGACAACAAATTAGAAGGAAAGAGAGTCAAGATAATAAAAATGCATACTCTACAAATGCCCATTAAACTTGTCATTGCCTGAATACAAGAAGGGTAATAACATTTTGTTTGTAATAAAATATGGATAAAAATATGGGTCAGATAAATAATTATTGTAGTAAGACGAACATTAATTTGCTTCATATGGTCTAAAATGATAGTACAGTTCAGGATCAAATTTGTCTGACCCAAAACAGACATAAGATGCATTTTATGGGTAGACGTGTATCTAATTAGTAAAGTCATCATTGTGGAACTTCCTATACAAAATTCAATTAAAACAAAGAGAACAACATGTACTCATGTCACAATACAGGGAGAACAAGTTCTCATTTCACCTTTGAAAGTTACTGAATCACTATCGTTTTAATTATATGATTGTGACAATTTTAGACAAAAAGAAACCCAACCAGCATGACCTAGATTTCTCAGCTGTTTCTACAATCACTGCTTATAAAGTAATGTGCATTTTAGGTCAATACCTGTAATTGTCCTCTGAGTCAGCCACAATATAAAAGAAGAAGCAATGAATATACAACTCATCTATAAGAAGGTGGACGTCTCTCGGCTACAATCTATAAACAAAGTCTAAATTTTCTTCTCTCCTGAAACAATTTAACAATCCTTATTTGTTCTTTGAACTTTCTTTTATATCTTTTCTTACCTGTTATGAAGACTGCCTTGCCCTCCACTGGCAGGGAAGACTTGGGGGTAGCCCATGAAAAGTAGAGCCAACAGGAGACACAGAGTACCAATCTTGCCAGCACAGCAGGCATGCACAGGGCACACAGCCTCTCCAGCAGCAAAGTGGCAGCCAGCCATGCCACCACCGAGGGCATGGCACCCATATGGGATGCCAGAAACTTCTTCACTGCTCCACCAACAAAGATGGACATGACTCCGATGTAAATCCAGAAGGACACTGCACAGTCTTCCATTGTACTGAAGGTGGAAATGCTTTATAGTCTCTCCCTGCCTCTTTTTTCTTTATTTCTTTCTCTTTTGTATTGGTTCTGGAACCTTTCCCTCTTGTCTTGCCCCTCTTTCTTTCTTTCTTTCTTTCTAGCTTGCTTGCTTTCTTTCTTTCTTTCTTTGTCACTGTCTCTTTCAAGTTGGATCTCACTTACAAACGAGCAACCATGTGCCTACTCAACACCCTACAATCTCAGCACACACATACACACACCTCACACGTTGAAAGTCTGAGTAGGAGCCAGGGAACAGATCAGTCTGACTGCGTGTGTGTGTATATATAGTGTACTCTGCCGGAAAGGGGAGGGACTATGCTCAAGCAGATGTAATCAAAGCCCAATAGCCAAAGCTTTGCAGCATTTTCAAGAACCCCCATGAACCCCCAACACCACTGTACATACATTTCCAAGAACACGTGCTTTGCATGTCTTTTTCACTCTTTTACTCCTTTTGTTTGCCAAACAAAGGTAGAGCACCATTTGTGCTTTACCTATGCTGTGCAAACTTGATTGTTGTCCAGTATCATTATAAATAAGAGTTTAAATACAGGTGTCATTGATACCCACTATGACTGTCTCTTTTTGGGTACATATGTTTGTGCATGTGTTTATTCAAGAAGGGGTGCCTTGGGTTATGTGACAGTCTTTGTTCTGTGATTAATCCAAGAGGTGTCGCTCTTATGTGTCTTGGCATCTGTGTGTTTTAAGCCCAGCAGGTATAATTTGCTGCGCCTTCCAAAGTTACACTAAACAAATTTGTATTCATCAGAATGTGCTGTTGCACAGAGAATAAACTGAGCAAAAATTTAAGACAAAGTGTTAGTGGCTGATGAAAAGAAGGCATATGTGTTTGTGTGCATGTCAAATAAAGAGAGACAGAGAGTAAGAGAGAGAAGAAATAGCCAAATAGATCCCAGTGTTTGATTGAAAACACTTGTAATGAACTTGGCCAACAAGTGGATACTTAAAAAATAACAGAAATAACACCCCACTCATAGGTGTCCTTTTAAACTATGAGCGATATAAACTATTATCTGTTACGTATAAACCTAAATCTCCTTTAGATTACATACCTGTAGATTCATGCTCCCCTGCAGTACGTACAGTACAGACATTAATAGCTTGTTTAAAAAACACATAAGCAGTGCCATAAATCCTAGGAACAGAATCTGACCTATAAACTAAGAAAAGATGAAGCATCACAAGGTCCGAAGGAATGAGGAACAGTAGGAGGAAAGGGGCAGATGGGATTAAAGGGAATCCTTCGGACATTGACCTCATTTCCTTATCAGGTGTGTTTTTTCATACTGAATTGATGAACTTCGGCAGCCTATAATTTCTTCATTACCATAGTTTTGCCTTTCTCTCTTTTTCTGTCCTTTTCACCTCTGCCTTACTCCCACACACACACACACACACACACACACACACACACACACACATATATATATATATATATATATATATATATATATATATATATATATATATATATATATATATATATTCACCAGTAAATACATCTAAACATCCGTATAAAACAAATTGCTATTGAGTTACATAATATATTGTGTTTTCAGAGAAATCCAACAAAATTCAGTAAGGTTAATGCTTAAAACAAGAAAAAAAAATTTTGTTCGATTTTTCTGGCAACCAGAAAAAATATCCTATACCCTGCTTCTGTGCTGAACTGTTCTCTGGCCTTAGGAGGAATGACCTATGGAGGCCTCACAACGTGTTGCCATTCATCCATATCGCCATTGTACGTTCCTGGGCCACACATTTCTCTGTGTTTCCATATGGTCATCACATGACCTTATCCTTACTCTGTAAGCCTTTAGCATGAGGACTTACTTTTGTAACTTTAATGGGTTCAATCTTTTAAGAGGCCACTTTTAAAAAACATTTATAGGTACAGCATGACTAATAAAATTACAGAATGACAGTATTATATAATTTTATAATAATACATTACATGTGGGTAATGATGTAGGTTTCATTTGGGGAAATACTGTTAATAGTGAGAAAGGGTAAAAATAATAGGTTTAAACATGCAATGTGCATTTATATGCACATGTTGGGTAAGTTACTATTAATTACTAACTAATAATTGCATCTTCTACAGTGTCATTAGATTATTGTACTAATTAATCTGTCTGAAATGTAATTGCATTACTTATTTCTAATTACTTTCTAAAACCCTTATCAACCTCGACCAGATGAAAAATATAAAGAAAGACATGAATATGTTCAAAGAATTGGCCAAAGAATTTATGGGGGCAGCGTTAAATTAGAGAACATATATTTTAACATTAGACGTTAAATTTCTATTTTTAATGCACAATTTTTTTATATAGGATTGTTCTATAGAGTATACAGTAATTAACGCAATTACATCAGAAGTAACTGTAACTAGATTACTTGTAAATTAAGAGTAATCCCTTACTTTAATTTTTCAATATAAAAGTTATTTAAATAAACTAATTAATAACTTAGTAATGCATTAGACCCAACACTGTATATATATATATATATATATATATATATATATATATATATATATATGAGATTCAAAGTAAAAATTAACGTCTCGGGTTACTTAACTGTAACCCCTGTTCCCTGATAAAAGCAGAACGAGATGCTGTGCTGATTTTAGCGCTTTGGGAACAGCTTTAGGTGTGACCAGCTGTGAATATGTGTGCAACACAACAATGAAATTAGCCACTAATTAGCTTCAGCTGGTGACATCAATTGGATGCACCTGTAGCAGGGCTATAAATAGATGCATCAAAGGTGCCTCGTCAGGTATTTTGTCTGAAGAGCAGTCCTGGGGCATCCCAGTGTGGCAATGAAGCACAGCATCTCGTTCCGCTTTTATCAGGGAACAGGGATTACAGTTAAGTAACTCGAGACGTTCCCTGTCAAAAAGCTACACTTTGATGCTACGCTGATTTTAGCACTTTGGGAATGAGAATACCCACGCTGCTGCACAGTGGATGTCGGACCCCTTATGGTTGTGTAGTTGTGCTCACAAGAGCACGAGAGGTCTCAGACATGAGCTTGTGATGTTGACTCAAGGGCATAAGAGCACGGAGTGGCATGAACATCCAAACTATAAAATCTTATGAATGTGTGCGGAGAGGACCAGCCTGCCGCATCACAATCATGCTGCAGAGGGACACCTCTAGCCAAGAATGAGCCCTGATACCTACTGGCGAAGCTTGACCGTGCACCTCGTAGGCCAGCGCAATAGCGTCCCTCACCCAATGCGACAGTCTGCCCCCCTGTTTCGGCCCCCATGGCAAACGAATAGTTGCCCTGACTTATGCCACTGGCTAGTGTTTTGGACATAAGTCTGAATGGCACAGGCTGGACAAAGTCTGTGATTTCTTTCCTCATCCGGCATTGTAAACGGAGCAGGAACGGGGAGCAGAAGGCTTCGAGAGTGACCGGATGTATAGTCGAGAAAGGAACCTTAGGCAGGTAGTCAGGATGAGGGTGCAAAATTGCTTTAGCCATTCCTGGGGCAAAATCTAAGCAGGCTGGCAAGACAGACAGAGCCTGTAGATCCCCAGTTCTTTTTAGAGAAGTAATTGCCATAAGAAAAAACATCTTGGGAGTCAGAAGTTTATCAGACGCTGACTCTAGAGGTTCGAAGGGGGTCTCAACCAGACCCTCAAGTACTATTGCTAAATCCCATGAAGGGATCCTGGTCCTAGCAGGATATCTCCCCAACGGCACACCATCAATCAAGGCATGGCAAGCCGATAGAGTGGCCACGTAAACCCTGAGAGTGGTGGGGCATGTGCCTGCTGATAATTTTTCCTGCAGAAATTCCAGAACTGATGCAATCTGGCAGTTAACTGGATCTGCATTATGTGCAATGCACCATCATTTCAAAGACACCCCATTTATTAGCTTAACTTCTAGTAGAGGGAGCCCTTGCACTTAGAATTGTCTCGATTACTTCAGGTGAAAGCCCAGTGTCCCTCAGTTCGTACCCTTCAGGGGCCAAACATGAAGGTTCCACAGCTTGGGCCGGGGATGCAATATTGTCCCCTGCGCCTGAGACAGAAGGTCCCTCCTTTCTGGAATCACCCAAGGCGAGCCATTGAGGAGAGACATATTCTTGTTGGCCAGCACGGCGCTATCAGTAAGAGGCAGGAACCTTGCTGGCAAACTCTGGCCAAGACTCCCTGGAGCAGAGAAACCAGGGGCAAAGCATACAGGCGCATTATGGGCCATGTATGTGCCATCGCGTGCAGACCCAGGGGGGGCTGGGTGACTCAGAGAGAAGTAGAGGGGACATTGCGCTGTCTGTTGGGTGGCGAAGAGGTCCACTTCTTCTCTTGTAAAATCTCAACCAGATTTGTTCCACTACCTTGGGGTGGAGTTTCCACTCCCCCGTCAGTATTTTCTGTCTGGACAGTAAATCTGCTCCCATTCAGGCATCCAGGGATATATGCTGCTCTGATTAACAGGAGCTTGCCCTGGGCCCAAAGGAGAATCTGCCGTGCCAGTCTGTTCAGCTGGTGTGAACGTAGACCTCCTTGATTGTTTATGTAAGAGACTACCGCTGTGTTATCCACCCGCACCAAGACATGGCAGCCTCTGGAGGAAGTATTTCAGGGCCAGAAATACAGCCATCGAGACCCAACTCGAGACAGTTAATGTGACTGTCGAGCTGACGACCCTTCCATTCCCCTTGAGCTGGACGAACACTCTTAAGACCGCTACCCAGCCCGTCAGAGAGGCGTCTGTCGTTAGCAACCTGCGACGGCAAGACACAGCTAGAGTGGGACCCAAAGTGAGGAACCGGGATCTGAACCACATAGAAAGTGTATGTAGCACACGGCGTGTAACCCTTATCAGCGTAGGGGATTGGCCCTTGGATGAAATCCCCTGGCTTTGAGCCACAACTGAAACTGTCTCATGTGCAAAAAGGCCCAAATGGATCACAGAGGATGCAGTTGCCATGAGACCTAGTAATCATTGATACTGACAAACAGTGCAACCTCAGGGTGTTCTGAATGGACTCGATTCGAGCGGGAGACAATTGTGCCTGCATTGTGATCGAATTCCATAAGATCCCTGGTAGTTTTCTGAGTGGGAGAGAGGATGCTTTTCTTGGCGTTGAGCCTCAACCCCAGAGAAACCAGATGAGCTAAGATTATACCCCTGTGCTGTAATGCCAGTTCTTGTGACTATGCTAGTATCAGCCAGTCCTCTATGTAATTCAGAATGCGGATGCCCCGGAGTCACAAAGGAGCCAATGCTGCATCCATGCATTCTGTTGTAAGCCCATTTATCGCTCCAATGGCGGTCTCCAATAATACGGGTGAAGGTCTCTGCGCGTTACTGTCTTTCTTTTTACGCAACACAACAAGATTAAATAAAATAAATTTTCTCTTATGTATTACCTCGTTATTTTATCTGACTTCATAAATGAAAAAGGTTTTAATGATATCTGAGCATCATTAAAAGTGAGCGAAGGTTTGATTATTCTTTTTAACTCCTTTAATTATATTTTAACCATTCAGTTTAAGACACTATGTCGCTTTGAGGTCCTCGCGTGTTTTTCTCTACACTGCGGGTCTCACGATCACAAGCAGCCAGTATTGGTTCATCAAACAGAGGTAATTGCTATATACCTAAGATCGGTCACATTCACGTATACACAATCAAAGATACATCAGTATAGCCCCCATGGAATTGCATACACTTGAATTTAACTTAAAGTTTTCTTCAGTAGAGATCACGGCCATTATTACAGATGTAAGTTGACCAACATAACTTCTCTTGTAATAGCTTTGGATTCAGACTTGCGGTAACATACGAACTGTTTAATCTGCTTGGGAAAAACAATTTCAGAGTCAGTCAGAATAAAATCTGTCTTCTAGTTTGGAGCGTTTGGGGGTCTCTTATTCACGTGGCCAGTCTAATTGTAGCCTGGTCACAGCACGAGTAACCACCTCAAGTAATTCCTCAGCCGCTTTATTATTGTGCGTGGAATGTTCAGAGGTGGGTGCTCAAAGTCTGCAGACTAAAGAGATTCAGCGTCCCCCTCATGAACCGAAGAGGCGCCGAAGTGCGCTTCAGGCTCACAAGAAGGATCAGCTGGATCTGGGAGAGAGCGAGCAATAGGGACAGACACGTCTGCCCCAACACAACAGCAGCATGCTCTTCAACCAAACACACAAAACAAAATTGGTGCATGTCCATTTCAACCATATAGAATAAACACAGGAACACACACTGCTTGCTTTGCTTCACACTCATTCTTGGAAAGGAGAAAAGGTTTTCTGTGCACTGCCTAACAAATTCTAACTCCTAACAGAGGAAAGAAAGTTCTGACAGCTTGAGAAGCATAACACACACAGAGTGATCTGAAGACAAAAGATCTGACGATGCACCCGTGACGCATCTATTTATAGCTCTGCTACAGTTGCATCCAATTGATGTCACCAGCAGAGGCTATAAATTCTAGTCAATTTCATTGACGTGTTGCACACATATTCACAGTTGGTCACACCTAAAGCTGTTCCCAAAGCGCTAAAATCAGCGCAGCATCAAAGTGTAGCTTTTTGACAGGGAACAGTGATGTTCCTACTTTAGTCAAATCATTCATTGTTTGTCCATGGGGGGCAATATTGAGCTGTCCAACAATAACTAGGAAGATAAACAGATGATATTCTGGCCTGAGGACACTCCAAATTATATTGCTTGCTTCACAAAAAGAGCAAATATTTCAGAGAGAACTGTAAATTGAATAATAAATGGAAGTGTTTATGTTTTGCTTATCATAGCCTAATGAGAATAAAGTGTAGATTTTTAGTTAGATTGTTAAAAGACAAGATAAATGTGTTTGAGGTTATTGGTATGTTTGAGTGTACAAGGGGCTGGAAAAAATAACGGAAACACATAATATCAATAACCTTTGCATTCAAAGTAGCTGCAATTATTTTGAGGGGATTTCTGTCATACAAGTCCTGTGTTGTGGGATGTTGTGCCACTATTCAAGAAGGATGAAAGAGGTGAAAATCTTCATTGCACTCCCGAAAGGTTTAATGATATTTACAATAGATCTGGTGACTGGGGAGCCCGTGAAAGACATTTGACTTTATCATTGTGTTCATGAAATACATTTGAATATGATTAGTAGTTTGTATGTGGGCATCATTATCCAGGAATGTATAAACATCATGATGGTGCAATAGGATGCACCTGGTCAGGACACCAAGGATGGAATCGTTTGCAATTTTGCGGCTTTATAGTCCTTGTGTTAGCTTTGATGCTATCTATATAGTTAACTCCTAAAAGTTGACAAAATTAACTTTCAGTGGATGCAGTACACAATTTTAAAATGTTCAGGGAAAATGGACCAAAAATATTGATGACTCATCTCGGACTCAAAGGTGTATCTAAGGGGGCTTTCACACTGGACACGTTTGCTGCGGTCCGATTCCGAGTGCGACTGTTCCTGGTGCCCCCCGCAGCATTGGTCTGGTTTCACACTCACTTCATTCTATCGATCCCTGGTCCGTTTGCATTCATCTTATGTCATCAAAAATACGCATGGTGAACGCAACGTGACTCATCATACTTTTAGTTTTTTTGGTGCCATTATGCACAGCAGAGTGAATGACAACTGTGTATATGTGCGCTTCATGACGTAACTCATCAGATGTCCAGGGGAAGGTAGCTTGCTGCTGCTCACAAACGGCATTTTTTGAGGAGACAGCTGATTGCAACTAACTAATTTGCATCTTTATTTACACTGCACACTTACACACGCTCGTGTCCAAGGTGAAGTTATCGCCACTGTCATCTCCTATTATACTCTATATTTATAAACTTAAATAGTATTTATATATAGTATTTATAAGGTGTATAGATAGACAGACAGTATTTATAGTGTTGATTGTACTTGTGTGTCATTGTGGTGTCATTACTTCTGGGACATTCAGGAATGTGTGGATCCTTGTGTGTTGTTGAAACTAACAGTGTCGTCATCGGCTAAAACACATGCGCAGGTTACTTTACTTCCTGAACATAAACCACCTCCTACAGGTAGTCTCGGTTTGGTACAATGGTGCGCACCCTGGTCCGCATGACTTTCACATTACCAATTTTTCATGTGAACTGTGCTCTGTTTCGAAATAAACTGCCAGAGTGAAAGCATCCTAAGTATTTTTCAAAAACTTTGCTCTATAGAAAGAAAACTTCCCCTCCCCCTAATGCCACTAATTCTAACAAGCAGTAGTAAATTGCAAATCATGATCAATGGCTGTGATGTAAACCTTTGGGGTATTTAAAACAAGAAACAGGCTCTTTAATGGAATCTTAATATGGCATTATACTCCTTGTACATTATACAACCATGCAGAGCAATCCTTGAACTGAAAGACCCATGTGAGATGGCTGCCCATAGAATTATGCCCCCCCCCAAAGTGATAATAATGCTTTATAGCTGACACATAATCCTAAGTAATCACGTTTACAAGCACAATCTTTTGTTTGCACCAACACCAATTATGTTTATTAAGCCGCACAGAGAGATTTTACCCTGATTTCACTCTGCATGTAAACAATACACTTTATTTCTACATGAATTTGTCCTTAGAAGTCTGTGGACACATGGTCCATAGAGCCCCATTGAAGCAGTGCTTCAATAGACCTAAACTTTGGCAAGCCTACGTCACAGTCGGAAGAGGTGGCAAAATGACCGACTTGCACAGTAAACCAAACCTGTAGTTAGCTGACCCAACAGTCTTAAAAAGTTATTTGTTACCTTTAAATCATCAGGTTAAGCTAAATGAAATGTTGTGCTGTGCTGTTGGTTGTCAAAAATCCCAATGGCAAAAATCGTGGGCTTTACTTTTCGGATTCTGTCAACAAAGCTGGACCGAGGAGATCATATACAACTCACAGCGTTGTGGCAGACATTTATTTACAGGTATGTTATTAACTCATAAATCATTATAATAATAGTATATGTAACACAGATAAAGCATCTGGATTCAATGTATTTGGTTTCATATATTTTGTGTGTGTGTGTGGGGGGGGGGGGGGGGTGGGGTTAGCTTTAAGTGGTTTACGAGGACTTATCTTTAGGTTACAATCTAGTAATTACAAGGGTATTATGCTATAAATGTGGTTTATGAGGACATTTCTAGTGGCCCCATAATTCAAATCGCTTAAAAAACATACTAAATTATGTTTTATTGAAAATGTAAAATTGCAGAATGTTGTTTGTGAGGGTTAGGTTTAGAGGTAGGGTTAGGGGATAGAATCTATAGTTCAAACAGTATGAAAATCATTATGCAAAGAGGTTACTGTCTAAGCTCCGCACCCTAGTTGCATTAGTTCGGTTGAACAATCACTGCAGTCAGTCATTTTCTTTTGGGGAAGAAAGACCAAAAATTTGTCAACAGAAGTAAGATTTTCAAGGGAAATGTTTAAATTCAGTTGTATAGTGTCATGTCCCTGGGCTGATCTGTCCGCTCTCCTCAGTCTCTGTGGTGTGTTTGTGTCTGTTTGGAGCATGTGGGTTCGTTTTGACAGTTCACCATGTGCTCACTGTCATTGCAGTGTTTCACCCCGCCCCCCTTGTTATCCCATTCATTACCTCGTTATTGTTTCACTCACCTCACCTGATCTGTATCTGTGCTCGTTCCATCTCCTATTTCTTCTCCTCATGTGTGTTGTCTTGTGCCAGATCGTTGTTTGAGTTAAGTGTGAGCTAGAGCTCCAGTTGCCCTGTCTTGTGTGATACCTTGTCGTATTGATTGTTTGACAGATTTTGTTTCTATTTTTTAGTTTTGTTTTCCCTACCTCCTCCTGGTGTTCGCAGGCAGTTCTGCTACTCTCAGCCTTGGTCTCTCTCTCGGTCTCCGTTCATGGTTCATCTCTTCAGCCCTGCTACCAGCCCTTCTCAGCCTTGTTTGGGTTCTGATGATATTGAGACTGTCAACTGAGGATGCTACCCTTGGAGTTCCTCTGTATTTAAGTTTGATTTAAGCTTCTGTCTGGACTTTCGACAGAGTTTCTGTTTCCTTTTGAAGAGTCAATAAATCCTTTCGTTGCCTGCAGTTTGAGTCTGTGTCCTGACCTGACATAACGATCTGGCCAATTATGGACTCAGCAGGCGCAGATCCCCTCAGATCAGCGGTCACTCAGCAGGGCATCCTCTTGGGTCAGCATGCCTCCCAGCCTACGACCACATCCCAGGAGGTCGGGTACAGTGTCCAGCTTCAGGAACTACGCAGAGAGACTTCAGCTAGTAGAACGGACGCCACCGCTGGTCTATCCACTCTCCGCCAAGAGCAGGAACCTCATGCTAACAACCCGCCGCCCTATGATGGTAACCCTAACTCCTGTCGAGCGTTTTTGTCACAATGCTCTTTGGTCTTTGCCCTTCAGCCTCGTCGGTACGCCATGGAACAAACCAAGGTTGCGTACGTCCTAACTCTACTGACAGGAAAAGCCCGTGACTGGGGTACGTCTGTATGGGAGGCTCAAGCTCCTTTTTGCACTTCCTTTGAGGAGCTCCGTCAGGAGATGGTCAAGTTATTCGACCGGTCTTCCCAGGGTGAGGAGGCAGCGGCTCAGTTGGTACGGCTACGTCAAGGAGGTCGGTCAGTGACAGAATTTGCCATAGAATTTAAGATGTTAGCAACTTCCTGTGGCTGGGACGATGCGCCATGCAGAACTTTGTTCAGGGCTGGATTGGTTGAAGAGATCCAGGATGAGATTGCCACCCACGAGCTCCCATGTGGCTTTGATGAATTGGTCAGTCTGGCACTTCGTGTGGAAGGTCGCCTTCACCTACGGCGCCAGCGTCGGGCTGTGAGCTCTCCCTGGAGGGTGGGAGAGCTTACTAGTGACTCCACTTCTGTTTTAACCTTCCCTTCTCCAGATGATTCCGAGCCCATGCAGTTGGGACGCCTGCGTCTCACCCTTCAACAGAAACAAGAACGATTTACCCGGGGCTTGTGCCTCTACTGTGGAATGGCTGGGCACTTCGCCAATAAATGTCCACTAAAAGCCAGGGCCCACCAGTAGCCAGGGGGATCCTGGTGGGCACTTCTTCTGTTATTTCCTCCCCCTCATCACGCACCCTCCTTCCTGTAACGGTCCAGTTCAGGGGGTCTAATTTCCCCTGCTCAGCCTTGGTGGATTCTGGGGCCGGTGGTAGCTTCATGGACAGTGGTATGGCAGAACGGTGGGGCATTCTGGCCAATCCCCTTCCTAGCCCCATCCCCGTTCTGTCCCTTGACGATTCCCTGATCACTACTATTACTCATGTCACTCCCCCTGTAAGTCTTGTTGTCTCTGGCAATCACCGTGAGATCACCGAACTGTACCTCTTGAATTCCCCGGGTGCGCCAGTGGTCCTGGGGCACCCGTGGCTGGTGCAGCATGGCCCTCACGTGGATTGGTCCAGGAATTCTGTCTTGTCATGGAACCAGTCCTGTCTTGCGTCTTGTATGGGTGCGGCCTCTTCTGACTCTGTGTTTTCTGTTTTGCAGGTGGAGGCGGCTGATCTGTCCGGGGTCCCGGAGAGATACCACGATCTTCAACCGGTTTTCAGCAAGTCCCGGGCCATGTCCTTGCCTCCTCACCGGCCCTATGATTGTGCCATCAATCTCCTCCCGGGCACTTCTCCACCTAAGGGTCACCTGTATTCCCTGTCTGGTCCAGAAAGAGAGGCTATGGACAAGTATATTCAAGAGTCTCTAGATGCCGGCCTCATCCGTCCCTCCTCGTCTCCGGCTGGTGCAGGGTTCTTCTTCGTAAAGAAGAAGGATGGCTCCTTACGTCCTTGTATTGATTACAGAGGTCTGAATGACATTACTGTTAAGAATAGGTATCCCCTACCCTTAATGTCATCTGCCTTTGAACTCTTGCAGGGAGCCAAGGTCTTCAGTAAGTTGGACCTCCGCAACGCTTATCATCTGGTTCGGATACGAGAGGGGGATGAGTGGAAGACAGCATTTATTACTCCCTCGGGACACTTTGAATACCGGGTCTTACCGTTCGGCCTGACCAACGCCCCAGCTGTCTTCCAGGCCCTGGTCAATGACGTGCTGAGAGACATGGTTAACAAATTTGTCTTTGTGTACCTTGACGACATTCTTATTTTTTCTCCCTCTGCTCAGGTGCACACTCAGCACGTACGTCAGGTGCTACAACGGCTGTTAGAGAACCAACTGTATGTAAAAGCGGAGAAGTGTGTCTTCCACGCAGAGTCAGTTTCGTTCCTGGGCTACATTATTGCGGCAGAGGGGATCAGAGCTGATCCCGCTAAGGTAAGGGCCGTAGCTGAGTGGCCAACTCCAGACTCGCGCAAGGCACTGCAGAGGTTTCTGGGATTCGCCAACTTCTATCGGCGTTTCATCCGGAACTTTGGTCAGGTTGCTACACCCTTGACGGCACTCACCTCTACTAAGCTACCGTTTGGGTGGAATTTGAAAGCACAGGGGGCCTTTGATGTCCTCAAGTCCCGGTTCATCTCTGCTCCTGTTCTTTCTTTTCCAGACCCCGAACGGCAATTTATTGTGGAGGTGGATGCCTCTGAGGTCGGAGTAGGCGCTGTCCTTTCTCAGCGGTCACCTAGAGATGGGAGGGTGCATCCCTGTGCCTACTTCTCTCACCGCCTGAGCCCAGCTGAACGGAATTATGACATAGGGAATCGGGAGCTGTTGGCGGTTAGACTGGCTCTGGGTGAGTGGTGTCACTGGTTGGAGGGGTCTACGCAGCCTTTCTTGGTCTGGACGGATCACAAGAACCTGGAGTATATCCGTTCGGCCAAGAGGTTGAGCTCACGCCAGGCCTGATGGGCTCTCTTCTTTGGCCAGTTCAACTTCACCCTCTCGTACCGCCCAGGCTCTAAGAATGTCAAACCTGATGCCCTCTCTCGTCTTTTTGGGATTCCGGAGGGGGGTGCGCCGGCCGATGCCATCTTACCCACAGAGATGGTGGTAGGGTCCCTCTCCTGGGATGTCGAGAGGCGAGTAGAGGAGGCCATACGAGAGAAAGAAGTGCCAAGGAGGTGTCCAGAGGGTAGGCTTTTTGTGCCGGCTGTGTTGCGCTCTGAAGTCCTCCAGTGGGGTCATTCATCCAAGCTTGTCTGCCATCCAGGAGTTCGGAGATCGCTGGCCGCCGTCCGCCAGCGATTCTGGTGGCCATCCATGGCCCAGGACGTCAGGCAGTTCGTGTTAGCCTGCTCGGTTTGTGCCCAGAACAAGAGTTCTAATCTGCCGCCTGTTGGTCTGCTTCAACCCCTGTCCATCCCCTCTCGTCCTGGTCACACATAGCCCTTGACTTTGTCACTGGCCTCCCACCGTCAAGGGGAAACACCGTAGTTTTAACGGTGGTGGACCGCTTTTCCAAGGCAGCCCATTCCATTCCCCTTCCCAAATTGCCCTCAGCCAAGGAGACTGCTCAAGTGGTGGTTGATCACGTCTTCCGGATTCATGGTCTTCCGTCAGACGTGGTCTCCGATAGGGGACCACAGTTTGTCTCCTGGTTCTGGAAGGAGTTCTGTCGGCAGATCGGGGCCTCTACGAGTCTGTCATCAGGTTTTCATCCTCAGACCAATGGGCAGTCCGAGCGGGCAAACCAGGATCTGGAACAAGCTCTCCGCTGCCTGACGTCCCAGAATCCGAGCTCTTGGAGTCAACAGTTATCCTGGATTGAGTACGCCCACAACTCCTTGCCGATGGCTTCCAAAGGTACGTCCCCATTCCAATGTTCCATTGGGTTTCAACCTCCTTTGTTCCCCTCACAGGAGCCCAATGCCGCTGTTCCGTCTGCCTCAGCCTTTGTCCGTCAGTGTCGTCACACCTGGAAGATGGCTGAGGAAGCTTTGGTCCGGGCTTCCAGACGAACCAAGGCGGCGGCCGACCGTCACCGAACTCCTGCTCCCCACTACGTATGTGGTCAAAAGGTATGGTTGTCTACCAAGGACCTTCCTCTCCGGGTGGCCTCTCGGAAGTTAGCCCCCAGGTTCATTGGGCCATATCAGATCACCAAGGTGTTGAGTCCGGTGGCGGTGAGGATCAAGCTACCTCCTACACTTAGTCGGGTACACCCAGTCTTCCATGTTTCTCGGGTCAAGCCTGTGTTTCGTTCCCACCTTAACCCAGCTGTTTCGGTCCCACCCCCTCCCCCTCCCCGTCTAGTGGATGGTTCCCCAGTCTTCACTGTCAGACAGTTGCTGGATGTCAGACGTCGAGGTCGGGGCTTCCAGTATCTTGTGGACTGGGAGGGTTATGGCCCGGAGGAGAGGGCTTGGATTCCGGCACGGGATATTCTGGATCGGTCGCTGATCGAGGACTTCTACTGGAAGCGTGATAGGCCTCTCCCTGGGGCGCCAGGGGGCGCTCCTAGGAGGGGGGGTAATTTCATGTCCCTGGGCTGATCTGTCCGCTCTCCTCAGTCTCTGTGGTGTGTTTGTGTCTGTTTGGAGCATGTGGGTTCGTTTTGACAGTTCACCATGTGCTCACTGTCATTGCAGTGTTTCACCCCGCCCCCCTTGTTATCCCATTCATTACCTCGTTATTGTTTCACACACCTCACCTGATCTGTATCTGTGCTCGTTCCATCTCCTATTTCTTCTCCTCATGTGTGTTGTCTTGTGCCAGATCGTTGTTTGAGTTAAGTGTGAGCTAGAGCTCCAGTTGCCCTGTCTTGTGTGATACCTTGTCGTATTGATTGTTTGACAGATTTTGTTTCTATTTTTTAGTTTTGTTTTCCCTACCTCCTCCTGGTGTTCGCAGGCAGTTCTGCTACTCTCAGCCTTGGTCTCTCTCTCGGTCTCCGTTTGTGGTTCATCTCTTCAGCCCTGCTACCAGCCCTTCTCAGCCTTGTTTGGGTTCTGATGATATTGAGACTGTCAACTGAGGATGCTACCCTTGGAGTTCCTCTGTATTTAAGTTTGATTTAAGCTTCTGTCTGGACTTTCGACAGTGTTTCTGTTTCCTTTTGAAGAGTCAATAAATCCTTTCGTTGCCTGCAGTTTGAGTCTGTGTCCTGACCTGACAGTATAGAGGTAATAAAAGTAAGTTTTGTCCCTTTATTTCATCTTTGGTCTTTGATTTTTCATAACCAACCAATGTGGTAGGATTATTCTTGAATTGGTTAACTGATTGAGGATGAACATTCTTCAGAAAAGGAGGAAAATACTTTTAAAGATTTAACAAAGAATTTTCACATACGGACTGAAGTGACGACAAGAGACTGTTTTATTTCTATTATTGAAATGGTGATAAATATGTACAATATATATATTGTTCTATATTTCTTTCATTTTTAGTAAATAAATATTCTCTAAACAGTAGTCTGAGTGGTATCAGACACTCCACCTCCTTAAACGAACCTAGTTGCACGGGCCCATTGGTGTTGAGAATTTCATTAAAATTGCCAAGTGATTTATATATTAACTTGATATAATTGTTACAAATAGCTAAGAATATTTCTGTATTTACGATGGCTTTGTGCCATACTTTCGTTTAATCTATGATTATAAATAGATGTGTTACATTTACATTACATTGATGCATTTGGCAAATGCTTTTATCCAAAGTGACAACTTCTACATTTTATCAGTTTTTTTTGTTCCCTGGTAATCAAATCCCTGACTACACCATTGCTAGCACCATCTTCTACCAGTTGAGCCCCTTGTCAGGTTCCTGACACTCCAGTTAAGTGTTTTCATCTGTGTCTGGATCTGGCACCTGTGTTTGAGTTTGTTCTGTCTTGTGTATCTAGTGTCAGGATCCTGCCACTTCGGTTGGACTTGTTTATAGTTTTGTGGCTGTATCCTGACACTAGTGTTGTGTGAGTGCGCTTGACTTTGTTGTGTTTTCTCATTGCCATGCGCACTGGTGTCAGTTCAGTCTTTAGTGATACCCCCTCCCCTCCTTTGCATAGCTACCTTGTAATCTGTTCCACCTGATCTCCCTCGTTACTCTCCTCATTTCCTTCCCCTCCCTGTGTTCTCTATTCTGTGCTAGTTTGTTGTGTTTTTTTACTGTCAGTCGGTTTCAGTCCAGCCGGTCTGCACATCACCTGCCCTGAACTGTGGAGTTTCCCCTATGGTGTAGTTTATGTGATGTCCAATAAGTTTTCTTTAGTCTTTTTATTATATAAAATACATTAGAATAATATAATATATACTGTATTTATTTTTTCTTTCATATGTTTTGTCTCTGTTGGTTCTTAATTTAATCCTAAACTTGGAATATATTTAATGCAAACTTACTGAAGAATCTTGATTTCTGCATGAAAACGTTCATAAAGATTTACATGATTAGTGAATAAGACCCAATGTGAAGGAAAAGAAACCCTTTCACAGCATGTTCTCATGGTTCATGTATATTGGCCAGAGAAGATCCTCTGTATGTGAACAAATCAACACCATCTCCCCCAGAGCATTAGATCCTTCAGAATGGTTTCAAGACATCATACTCCAGGTTGTACGCCTTCTACAATAGTTAATATTTTTTTTTCTTTCTTTTCATTTGCATATTGTTTTCCCAAAGAGATAGAGAATTCCCAGCACACTCAGTTCCGTTCGCGTCTCTACTTTCTTCGAAGGCTGAGGAAAGCACATTTCCCACCCCCCATCCTCACTACGTTCTATAGAGGGACTATTGAGAGCATCCTGAGCAGCTGCATCACTGCCTGGTTTGGGACTTGCACTGTTTCAGACTGCAAAGCCCTGCAGAGGATAGTGAGGACAGCTGAGAAGATCATCGGGGTCTCTCTTCCCTCCATCAAAGACATTTACATAAAACACTGTATCAGCAAATCAACCAGCATAGTGGACGACCCCGCACACCCCTCACACAAACTCTTTACCCTCCTGCTGTCTGGCAAGAGGTACCGAAGCATTCGGGCCCTCACGACCAGACTGTGTAACAGCTTCTTCCCCCAAGCCATCAGACTCCTCAATACTCAGAGACTGGTTTGACACACACACACACACATGTGTCCTGAGTTGCACTTTAATAACTGCCACTTTATAACTGTCTGCTACCTCAATAACTGCTATGTGCATAGAACACTATATCATAGTATGTTATGTTTACATTTGGCATTTTTAGTAACTGTCATCTTTTTGCACTACTGTGTACTGGTCAGCACTGCACTGTCTATCACTGTGCCTATTGTAATGTTCATTGTTAGAAATGTATTGTACTGTCCCGTACTTTTGCACACGTTTTTGCACGTGCACTTTATATAGGTATTATATAGGTATTTTATATAGGTATTTTTATTTAGTGTGTGTAGTCTCATGTGGTTCTGTGTTTGTCCTATGTTGTTTTATGTAGCACCATGGTCCTGGAGGAACGTTGTCTCGTTTCACTGTGTACTGTACTAACTGTATATGGTTGAAACGACAATAAAAACCACTTGACTTGACTTGACTTATGAACCTTTTGGAAGTCAACAGGTAGTGGAGATCCTTCAGTACATTAGCTCACAGAGAGAAGGCAGAGAAAACAAAGGAAAAAGGAAGACGACAACGATTGTGAGCAACTAATTTCCATATTCCTGAAATTACAAAACAGCTGTTAAGCAAGCCCACATTTTGTGGGGTCTGAATGGGAAAGCAGAGCCTAGAGGCAATACATTCCTGACCAGAATCACACTCCTCACTACCACTATACTCGAGATAATGTTGTCATAAGTTTGTGATGTTGTCAGCAGGTGTAGCACACACACACACACACACACACACACACACACACACACAGTTAAGAGGGATTAAAAATCATACAGTCAAAAGGACTATGTGAATGAATACGATTTGTTTAATTTAGTTTGCAATGGTTATGAAAATGACAAGATGTGGATGGCCAATATATGTAATTTTGCTTATTGTACTGAAGGATTACTTATTGTATCCAATACTATCTATTTGAGACTCAATAAAATGGCTTTAAAAATAACAACATGAATGGGTCACATTTTAAAAGATCTGCAATTGCAGTATTTAATTTTAAGTTATTTTTACTTTTAATTAAATAGTATTTTAATGGATGACATTTACTTTTGCTTAAGTAATAAATCGGTGTGGTATCTGCACTTTTACTCAAGTATAGAAATTGAGTAATTTTCCTACCATTGCTCAATACTGTGATCCAGAAACCTGAATAATATTTTACATGCTGTAAGTGCACTTGACTATATGCCAGGTTATAATGTTTTTCTCCATAATTTTGATCAATTAATGCTGATTTGATCAATAGAAAATGTACACAAATGTGTGTAGCGATGTGCAATCACCTATAATTGATAAATAGAATCTTAATTTTGTATGATTTATCTAATTTTACTATGAATGATAACTATAAGATTTAACTTGATAAAATGCAATGATGTGTAAAACCAATATGATTTTGTAATTTTCATGTTTTAGTACCTACACGTATAACATCCATAAAAACATGTCATGTTTAGTATGTAAACATTTGTTTGTGTATGAAGAAAACTCTTATGACAATGTATATCATGTATCTTGTACTATTCTCAAGATAGAACAGCTCATGATTAAATATGTACTATTTTTGAGCGGGACATTTTTAAGAGTCTGAAACAAAGGACCATAACTCAACTGTCAGAAAAGACAGCCCAGTTGACCATGTGACTCTGAAAAGTCACTTCTGATTGGCACAGGACACCTTTGGGGGATGCGGCCAATCTCAGTTCAAATAGTCAGTTCTTATTGCTTCATCCTCTTGCTTCTTCATCTTGTCTCTTCGATCTTCAAATCAAATCAAATCAAATCAAATCACTTTATTGTCACACTACTGTGTACACGAGTGCAACAGTAGGTGAAATTCTTGTGTGCAGTTCCGAGTAACATAGCAGTCATGACAGTGACGAGACATAAACCACTTTACAATAAACAACATTTTTACACAAAACAATTTACATAACAAATGTACACATACTTACACAACAATTTACATAACAAATGTACACAATACACACAATGTAGAATACACATACACTAGATACGGGTATAAATATATATAAACACTAATTGAATTGGGAGAATATATTGACAGAGTGATGATTAATAAAGTGCAGTGTTGATTGTTGATCGTGAGAGATCATGTGTTCAAAAGTCTGATTGCTTGTGGGAAGAAGCTGTCATGTAGTCGGGTGGTGCGGGTCCTGATGCTGCAATACCGCCTGCCTGATGGAAGCAGTGAAAGCAGCCCATGACTCGGGTGACTGGAGTCTCTGATGATCCTCCGAGCTTTATTCACACACCGTCTGTTATATATATCCTGGAGGGAGGGAAGCTCACCTCCGATGATGTTTCTGGCCGTTCGCACCACCCTTTGCAGGTCTTTGCGGTTGTGGGCGGTGCTATTGCCGTACCAGGCGGTGATGCAGCCAGTCAGGATGCTCTCTACAGTACTGGTGTAGAACCGTGTGAGGATGTGGTGGTTCATTCCGAACTTCCTCAGCCGTCTCAGGAAGAAGAGGCGCTGGTGAGCCTTCTTCACAACGGCCTCAGTGTGGACGGTCCATGTGAGTTCCTCAGTAATGTGGACACCGAGGAACTTGAAGCTGCTGACTCTCTCCACCGGTGCTCCATTAATGGTGATGGGGCTCTGTCTTTCTTCCTGAAGTCCACCACAAGCTCCTTGGTTTTACTGACGTTGAGGAAGAGGTTGTGCTCCTGACACCAGCGTGTCAGAGTGTGCACCTCCTCTCTGTAGGCCGTTTCATCATTGTCAGTGATCAGACCTACAACCGTCGTATCGTCAGCAAACTTAATGATGGCATTGGAGCTATGTGTTGCCACACAGTCATGTGTGTAAAGGGAATACAGGAGTGGGCTGAGAACACAGCCCTGCGGGGCTCCAGTGTTGAGGGTCAGTGATGAGGAGATGTTGCTGCCCATTCTAACCACCTGACGTCTGCCTGACAGGAAATCCAGGATCCAGCTGCACAGCGAGCTGTTTAAGCCCAGAGCCCGGAGTTTCTCATCAAGCTTGGAGGGGACTATGGTGTTGAATGCTGAGCTGTAGTCTACAAACAGCATTCTCACATATGTGTTCCTTTTTTCCAGGTGGGAAAGAGCAGTGTGTATTGTAGATGCAATGGCATCATCAGTGGAGCGGTTGTTACGGTAGGCAAACTGCAATGGGTCCAAAGAGGTGGGCAGAACAGAGCAGATGTGATCTCTGATCAACCTCTCAAAGCATTTGCTGATGATGGGGGTGAGGGCAACAGGACGCCAGTCATTTAAGCAAGTGATTTTTGATTGCTTCGGTACAGGCACAATGGTTGATGTTTTGAAGCATGTGGGGACTACAGACAGGGATAGGGACAAGTTGAAAATGTCAGTAAAAACACCAGCCAGTTGGTTCGCGCATGCTCTGATGACGCGGCCCGGAATGCCGTCTGGACCCGCGGCTTTACGGATGTTCACCCGTCGAAAGGATCGGGTTACATCCGCAACAGAGACAGAGAGTGAACCAGCCTCTGTAGTATCGGCCGCGAGTGCTCTCTCCGCGAGGGCGGTGTTGTTGTTGTCCTCGAAACGAGCATAAAAAGTATTAAGCTCGTCCGGGAGAGAGGCAGCGGTGTTCATGGCGGAGTTTTTATTCCGTTTATAGTCCGTGATGGTGTTAATTCCCTGCCACATACTTCTGGAGTCAGTGGTGTTAAACTGTTCTTCAATTTTGTGCCTGTACTGGCGTTTGGCTGCACGGATGGAGTTACGGAGGGCATAACTGGCTTGTTTACGCTCCTCCGCGTTCCTGGAATTAAAAGCGGTGGTCCACGCAGTAAGTGCCACGCGAACATCGCCGTTAACCCATGGTTTCTGGTTGGGGTAGATCCGTATATTTTTTGTCGGAACAACGTCCTCTACGCACTTTCTGATGAAACACGTTACGCTATCAGCGTAAACCTCGATGTCGTCATCGGAGGCAGACCGGAACATCTCCCAGTCCGCGTGATCAAAACAGTCCTGTAGCGCAGAGTCTGATTGGTCCGACCAGCACTGGATCATTCTGAGGGCGGGTGCTTCCCGTTTCAGTTTCTGCCTGTAAGCGGGCAGAAGCAGAACGGAAGAGTGGTCAGATTTGCCAAATGGTGGGCGGGGGAGGGATTTGTAGCCATCCCGGAAAGGAGAATAGCAATGATCCAAAACCCGGTCCCCTCGTGTGTTAAAGCTGATGTGTTGGTGGTATTTTGGTGCTATTGTTTTGAAGTTGGCTTTGTTGAAGTCCCCGGCAACAATGAACGCGGCCTCAGGGTGCGCGGTTTCCTGCTGACCTATACTGCCATACAGTTCCCTAAGTGCCCGGTCTGTGTCGGCTTGTGGGGGGATGTACACAGCAGTGATAATGACCGCTGTGAATTCACTCGGTAGCCAGAATGGTCGACACAGAAGCATGAGAAATTCCAGATCAGGAGAGCAGAAAGACCTGATAAAATGTATATTCCTCTGATCACACCATGATTTGTTGATCATAAAACATACACCTCCACCTCTGCTTTTACCTGAGAGGTCTTTCGCTCTGTCCGCTCGGTGCACGGAGAAACCCGTGGGTTCGATGGCCGAGTCTGGAATCTCCGCGGACATCCAGGTTTCCGATCTTCTAGATGCACGCACAATGTGAGATCCACGGGAGCTCGGGACTCGGCATCCCAAGAAGGAGTGAGAAGGCCTCGCTTCACAGCTAACTTCACCATTAATACAGACAATAAATTAGGTCACAAAGAGATCAATATATTGACGGAATGAACTTTCGACCAAGAACCGAGCAACATAAAGGGTGCCAGGATATGCAAGTAACACCTCCAGTATTGTGCTCAAAGTGCTGGTGAATTGATTATTATTTTGGGTAATCTGATAGCAAATCGCTGTAGACTCAAAGAAGGATGAAATGGTTCTTAAGGTATTGTCATCAGACTCCATAGAGTTCCTCTTCACTGTACTGATCAGTTATTTCACATTCTGTCACTACTCACCAACCTGTCTCATGTATGTTTGTGTTAGATTAGATTTATATGTAGAATAGTAATAAAGTCTGTCTGTGTTCAAAGATGACTTGACTGTGGTATATTTGATAAATAATCTCATCCCTGTTTCTGAAAGATTTAGCTTCAAAGCTGTACCTAAATACATGTGATATTATTTTCAATAAGCCATGAGAATAATATCACTAAAAAAGTGAATTAATCATAATTCACTTTTTAAAACGAATTCCTTACAGTAGAAATTGGGAGCTGATAGAATTAGACGTTGTATTATTTTTTCAATGATGGAGAATCTGTTAAGACAAATAATCTAGTTATTTGTCATTTATCTAATTTATAATGATTGTCGAATGCGACTAATCCGTTATACATTTCCTTACCTACTAAGGACAGTTTAATTTAGTTCATAGCTAACACATTTCGAGACCCTAAATTCCCTCTTAAATTTTAGCATGCGTGCAAATTACCCTACATATTATGATGGCAAAATGCATGCAAAATGCCCATTTTAACTGACTGAGTCCACATCTCTAAATTATATATGTAATGACCCTAAATTAATTGTATCATTATTTACAGTGATGATTGGCAGCATTACATGCAGCATCTGGGGGCCTTTCTTAGGTCGCTGCGATGAGCAGGATGGCAAACCGAAAAACTTGTGCAACTGGTTGGGTGGAAGTATGGTATCTGGGGTCCTACTTTGGACATAGGCAGGTGTGACCCCAAATTGCTAAAACTGCAGCGATTGCAACCTGCCCGAGTCCTAAGACCAAAAATTAGGTGAGACAGTTCTTGGTGCTTGCTGGCTATTATCGAAGGTTTGTGCCTAATTATTTGGACGTCACCAGCCTGCTCACTGAATTCACAGACCAAGTTCAGTGGCCGGAGCAGTGCCAAGGGGCTTTCACACAGGTAAAAGCTGAACTTTGTTGCTGGCTGCTTCTGCATTTCCCTGATTTCTCTCTCCCTTTTTAAAAAAAAAAAAAACACGGATGCATCGGACAGGAGCCTGGGTGCTGTTCTGTCCCAGGTGATGGAGGGGGAGGAGCGCCCAATGTAATTGCTGTACATTAGTCGAAATCTCTCTATGAGAGAGAAGAATTACATGGTATGTAGAGGTGAGGTCGTGGTCGAGTGCCCTTCTGGGAAGAGAGAAAGCATTAAGGACATCCAGGACATCCTTGATGAACTGCTAGTAATGTTCTATGTTCTAAGTGAGAGATGGGGGAGAGAAAAGGCGACCCAGTCTACAGAGAGAGCAGAGGGAGTTGCACACCAGAGACTGTGTTTCTGTATTATAGAGTGCTGTGCTGAAAAGCTGATCTGTCTTACCCTTTTATGCTGCAAAGCAGACTTTTGTTTTGAGTGTGAGCTGTAAAGTAATTTCTGTTTTTTTGTTAATAATACCTGAATCACGTGGAAGGTTTCCACCTCGGCTCCCGCTTCCTCTTTATCTGCCCCACAAATGAACCTTTATTACACACTGTATTCTGTTCAAGCTGAGAAGGCCTCTCACTGTCCTAAGTCATCTCTCCGTTCATCCTAACAGCACTCACACACATAAATAACACATCTCTACTTACAGGCACGTTTCCCACTACATTTAAGCAGGCTTGAGTAACTCTAATGCTCAAGAAACCTAAGCTTAACCTGAAACAAGAAAATGACAGACTGGTTTCTCTTCTACCATACACGGTGAAAACACTAGAAAGTTCACAAAGAACCACTGATATTTCCTGTGCCGTGGGGGAGGGGAAAACATAATTCTCACGAGGACATTGATAGATCACCCAACATAGTGG
Organism: Moxostoma hubbsi; assembly: GCA_032164185.1. Classification (NCBI taxonomy): domain Eukaryota; kingdom Metazoa; phylum Chordata; class Actinopteri; order Cypriniformes; family Catostomidae; genus Moxostoma; species Moxostoma hubbsi. The sequence continues at coordinate 31,226,639 of JAVLUX010000003.1, read as the reverse complement.
AGGAGCAAACATATAAAAGCTTGCACAGCAGCCTTCTAAATAATTTCCCTGGGTGCTCTGTGGGCTCTCTCTTTATGCTCTCTCTCAATTGAAAATTACCTCTAAACAAAGGTTTTTTGTCAATGAGGAGTTGTCACAGTTCTTTGACATTGAAAGTGACAGAGAAGAATGTGTCTGAGACAGAGGATAATGTTGAGGAGGACCCTGATTATGAGGCATCCTCCTATGATGAGAATGAGACTCTTAGTATTGACTCTCCTGTTGTGCCCAGCAGGCACATTACCTTCCAAAAATGGAAAGTTGGTCCCTCACCACACTTGAATGACAGGGTAGACTTAGTGCATAGTTAATGCTGCTAATGCCATCAAAATGGTTCCAGGCCACACCTGATATACTTTTGACCATGTCCAAGTCATAAAATCAGCACTTGAGCTCTTCATAACACCATCAATCGAAAAGGATATACTTGAGATGACAAACTTAGAGGGGAGGCACGTGTTTGATGACAGTTGGAAAGACTTGGATGTGATCGAATTGCAAGCCTACATTGGGTTGCTCATTTTGGCATGAGTGTACAAGTCAAAAAGAGAAGCAACAGCAAGCCTTTGGAATGCTGACACTGGAAGGGCAATATTTCCAGCCACCATGTCTCTAAAGACATGTTTTCTCCCATGTCATACGCTTTGATGACAAGCCATGGCCGACTAGAGCATGACAAACTCACAGCAATATGGGATGTATGGGGAAATATGGGATGTATGGGACAAGTGGGTCCAGCATTACCCTTTCTTTACAATCTAGGCCCCCAAGTCACTGTGGATGAATGTCTGGTTACATTGTGTGGGCTCTGTCCCTTCAGACAATACATACCAAGACAAATACAGTATCAAAATATGGGCAGAATATGATACACAGTCCAGCTATGCCTGGAATATGCAGGTGTACACTAGTAAATTCCCTTGGGAAGAACCTGAAAAAGGAGACATGACTGAAGGACTGAATGGTCATGATAATGATATTTTTTTTCACATTGTACACCCTGGGTGAGGAACTGATAAAAAAGGAAGATTACCATGTTGGGGACAGTGAGAAAAAACAAGCTGGTGCTTCCCTCTGAGCTTCTTGCAATGAAGAAGATGAAGGTAACATCTTCAGTGTTTGCCTGCATTGGCAGAGCCACTTTCGTCTCCTATTGCCACAAGAAAGAGCAAAATGTCCTGCTGATGAGCACCATGCACAAATATGCTGTCCTGAGCACAAGAGAAGACAGAAAACCACAGATGGTCTTAGACTACAATGAGACTAATGGAGGGGTTGATAATCTGGACAAGGTCACAGCCACCTACAGCTACCAACGCATGACTGCCTGTTGGCTTATTGTCATTTTCTTCAACATCATTGATGTGATCACCTACAATGCCTTTGTATTATGGACTGGAACATACAAAAACTGAGTCAAAGGAGGATTTTCCTGGAGCAGCTGTGTTGTGGTCTGGCGAAACCTCATATCGAGAGAAGATATGCCTTCCAAGAGCATCAACAACTGTTGCAACTATTGTGAAGGACATCCAAATGGAGACACACCACAGTGGTTCAAACTGCAGATAAGAAATGTGGCAGGTGTCAGGTCTGTCAAAGCAGAAATTATTCCAAGACCAGCATTGCCTGTGTGAAATGTAAGAAATACGTCTGCAAGGAGCGTGGACACACTGTCTGCACATCATGTGCACAGTAGTGCAGACCAAAGACTGGACTGTATCGTCTGGTGGGCTATAGGAAAAATAATATGCCGTTCATATTCTGTCCATGCTGTTCGTATTCTTTCAAACTCATTTTGATGAATAAGTAACTTCTCACACATACATATTCGCATACATAGCACTTACAGTAGCATAGAACAATCCCTGATACAATGCTCAAATTTACGTTTTGTAGGTGTTGTTTGTAAATAAAGAACTGTTATGTGTTACTTACTGATGTTTTGATGATGATATTCTGTTTTGCAAATAAAATCCTTCTAAATGTTTGAAATTGTGTTTGTTTTCCCTGGAGTCAAATTGACCCCGAACATAATACATGTTACTATCCTTGAATTGTTCTTATTTCCAACTGTTATAAATAACAAAAATCTCTTAGAAATAATATAAAGTCATTAAAACACCAAAAAGATCTTTCTTTCCTATTTTAGGTCAATCAGTGAGATTTTATGGTGATTTTCATATTTTTCCATAGTCGCGCAATAGGTATTCTGGATGTACAAGGTAGTCAACAATTTAGGTTGTCAAAGAAACATAAAGTACTTGATACATAAACTTGAGTAAAAATCATATTCTGGAGGTTTAAATAGCTGGGGTCAAATTGACCCCAAGGATAAAAGATGTTACTAAATTTGAGCATAACAGGAGGGCTATATATACAATATCACTGGGACCCATTATTCAAGCACACAGGTTTTCGTACCACTGCTACTCTGATGACACACTGCTTTACTTTTATTTACAGCCAGATGACCCCACTGTGACTGCTAAGATCTTGACCTGCCTTAAAGACATCTCGGCCTGGATAAAAGAACTCCACGTTCAACTCAACCTAGTGAAGAGAGAGCTCCTTGTCTTTCCAGCCAACCTTGCTGTTGAGCAGAAAATCAGCATACTGCTGGGTTAATCTACCATAGCACCATCTAAAATGGTTAGAAAGCTAGGGGTAACCATCTACTTCCAACAGTTTCACTGACCACATCTCAAAAACAACCAGATACTGTGGATTTGCACACTACAACATTAGAAAGATAAGACCCTTCCTCTCTGAACAACTCCTTGTTCAGTTTATTGTCATATCAAGACTGGATTATTGAAATGCTCTTTTAGCTGGCCTTCCTGAATTAACATTTAGGCCTCTGCAAATGATCCATAATGCAGCAGCACCTCTTCTATATACCAAAGAGAGCATGTTACACCCTTCCTTGTCTCTCTACACTGTCTGCTGGTTGCTGCACGTATCACATTCAAAGTTATGATGCTGATGGTGCACTGCCGGCACATCAACTGATCAGAGAGAGGGGAGAAATAGAGGGAAGCCCGAGGCACCAGTTCGAGAGAGAGAGACACACAGCCGCACTCTATGTGTGTCTGTGTTTGTTTATGTTTTATGTTAATTTATATCATTAACCTTTGTTGACTGTTCAGCCAATTCCCACCTCCTCCTTGCCCACATTTACCTGTTACAATGGCTTCAACAGTGAAGCTACATCAAAAATAGTTAATGTAATAATTACTGTGAAAGCTTCAACTAAGCTTTCCTGCTACTCACTTACCTGGAGAGGACAAAGAACAACACTCAGGAGAACTCTCAGAAGGAAAGGTTCTCACTCTCAGTGAGTTTCCCTCTCTGTTTTTAAGCTTCCTCCCTCCTGATTGAGCAGGCTCATCTCGGAGCAATCAGCTACCTGCCAGAGAGAGTGTGGGAGCAGCACACCACAGTAGCTCAAAACACATTTCTTAGACAATATCCACAACTAGTGACAGTGACAACTACACACAATAACAATAAAAATAAATACGTCCCTGGATGCAACACCCCACCAATAAGTTACAAACATTAACCCCTAAAAATGTTTGTGAACTCAAAAATAGCCGTTAAATGACTTACCACACTGTATGTTAACATATTTACTAACCAGCACACTACACTCTAGAAAATGCATTAGCCACAACATTCTCAGTACCTTTGTGATGTTGAATGTCAAGAGTGTAACCTTGCAGGATCAAAGACCAGCGCACAAGACACTGATTTGAGTTACACATCCTCGGCAAGAATACCAACATTTTATGATCCATGTACGCCACCACCGGACTACAGTTACCTCCTAGGTAAACCTCAAAGTGTTGCAAGGCTAGAAGTAAGGCTAAGGCCTCCTTCTCTATGGTACTATAGCATTTCTGGCACTTTGTGAACTTCTTTGAGAAGTAACACACAGGATGCTCTACCCTATCTGCTTCTTCCTGAGTAGTACAGCTAATGCACCTGAAGAACTTGGGTCCACCTGCAACTTGAATGGCAGAGTAAAATTTGGAGCAGAACAGGAGCATTGCACAACAGGTCTTTTGTCTTAATGAATGCACAGACACAATCAGGATTCCACACAAACTTCCTGGAAGTGCTGAGGAGATCTGTTAACAAGGTAACTACAGAAGCAACATTTTTCAAACACTCCTGTTGTAACCTACCACACCTAGAAAACTTCACAGTCCTCTTTTTTTATTAGGAGTAGGTAAAAGGTGTATGGCAGCAACTTTTTCCTTCCACAGATCTCACTTGCCCCTAGCCCACTTTCTTACCAAGGTAAGTAACGACAGCTTTTGCGAACTCGCACGTCACTAAGTGTAATGTCAATGAAGCATCAGGTTGTCTGCTAAAGACATGCTCAAGACTATTCAAGTGATCTTCCCAACTAGCTGAAAAGATCACAACATCATCCAAGTAGGCCTCACAGTTGGTCACTCCTGACAATACCCTCTGCATTAGCCGCTGGAAAGTGGGAGGCACATTTTGCATACCGAAGGCCATAATGAAATACTGTAGGAAACTGTCGGGGGTGACAAAGGGAGAAATGTCGGAGGCACGAGGTGTCAGTGGTATTTGCCAATATCCCTTGAGAAGGACTAAATTAGTAGCGTAGCGAGCTGAACCGAGATGAAAACAGTCCTCCATACAAGGCAGAGGAAAGGAGTCTGGCTTGGTGACACTATTTACCTTACGATAATCTGTATAAAAATGAAAGTATGAGTTAGGTTTGGGAATGAGCAAACAGGGTGAGCTCCAAGGACTTTGACTGGGAATGACAAAAAAATGTTGCAACATATCCTCAAACTTTGACCTCATCACTTCTCGTTTTTGAGGGTTGACATGGTCGGGAGGCTGTTTGATAGGTAGGCATTCAGCTACATCAGTGTTGTGTGAGAGAACTGCTGGGAATGCCAGGAAACAGAGTGGGATACTTAGTTCAACGACAGCTACAAGCTGATGTATGGGCAAATGAGCGAGATAAGCATCTAAACTACACAACACTGCAGAGTCTTTAAGACGCATACAAGACATTTAGTCTTCACTTACTCCATCTCCAGAGGAGAATATAAGAGGGCAATACTGCAATGGCAACAGCAGGAACAACATTGAAGGTAAGACATGTTTGTAACATAAGACTTCAACATGTTCACATGGCACAATCTACTTTTTCTCCTACAATCTGGGGTCGTGGTTACATAATCTGTTTCACTAACCCTTTCCTCAACACTGTAAGGGCCAGCACACTTAGCCTGTAAGGCAGAACCAGGAACAGGGAGCAAAACCAGAACCAAGTCACCGGGCTGAAAATTAAGTTTCACACTTTTCCTGTCATAAATCGATTTAATTTTGATCTGTTTGGTTGCCAAATGAGCTTTAGCCACATCACAGTCTTTGTGTAGGCGCTAACGGAAAGTTCTCATGTAATCTAGCACAGTGACTGTTAATGGGGGTTTGGACATTAACTGTTCACTCAATAATTTTAATGGCTCGTGAACTGTGTGACCAAACACTAGCTCCGCAAGACTGAATCCCAATGATACCTGCACAGTTTCTCGAACTGAAAACATTAACAACAGCAAACCCTCGACCCAGTCTCTGCAAGTAGTAATACAATACACATGCAGTATTGATGTCAGGGTTTGGTGAAAACGTTTCAGCACACCCTGAGACTCTAGGTGGTACATACTGGACAGTTGATTACTAAGTCCTAATAACTTCAAAATCTGAGCAAGAATCTTGGAAGTGAAGTTAGTACCCTGGTCCGTTTGGATAACTTTGGGCAATCCAAACATAGAGCAGAATTTAACTACCTCTTTCACTATCACCTTGGCTTTATCAGTACGCAACGGGATAGCTTCTGGGAATCGACTGGCAGCACACAGGGTCAAAATAAACTGATGTCCTGATTAAGATTTTGTTAAGGGCCTAACACAATCCAAAATCAACCACTCAAATGGTTGTCCACTCACTGAAATTTAATTGAGTGGATTGAACGTTTTGACTGAATTTCATAATGCTAAACTTCAGTTCAAGCCAAAAGAAATATCTGGAGATGCGCTTGTATGTTTTGTTAACCCTTAGGTGAACATAGAGAGGATCCAGCTTCACTTCCTGAGGGTGATAATCAGAAGGTAGAATCTGATAAATTGCGAAGGCATCACCAGCATCATATGGTTTCCAGCGACGCATTAGAACATCATTGTCCCAATACAAAGCTATGTGTGCTTTGTGAGATTGTCTAACTGAACAGCAGCTTTAACACAGGATGTCAGAGATGGATCAGATCTCTGAGCAGCAGCTAACTTCTCTTTGCCAATTTTCAGAGACTCTTCTACCTGATATGAATCAGCAGATTCAGAAGTGACTAACTCAGGTTCAACAGAGAGAGAGTATATTCAATATAATCTGTTGTAGGATTCAAGAACGAGTCAGCAAGATTCATAACCTCTTCCCATTTATGTGCCAGTGCACGAGTTACTGCGCAAGCAGGAAAAGAGTAAGGGAAACAAGTAGCCACATCCGAGTCCTCAGACATGTCAGGCTTACTTACAAAAATAGAACAGGGAAAAACCTTACCACCTGCTGAGTCATTCCCTAAGATAAGGTTTACACCAACCACTGGCAGCGCAGCTCGTATTCCAAGAACTGTACCGTTACCAGATCAGACTCAAGGTAAGCCATATGCAGTGACACCCTCACACACCCTTGCTTAATTCTGTGGACTAACACATCAGTACCAGTGTAAGTTTCAGGGGAGAATGGTAAAATGTCAGAAAATAAACGATTGTGCTGCACCAGTGTCTCTTAAAATTGAAATAGACTTACCAGGAGAGTCAGCACTAAGAGAAACAGAACCCTCTAAGAGAAATGGTTAATACCCAGAACTTTAAGACGGCATGGACGAGCATTCAGGGAGCAAAACAGCCTGAGCAAAAGCCATGCTTTTTAATTTTGCTGCATCGTTTTTCGGTTTCCAAGCTTTGCAATTGGAAATCAGATGGCCTGAATTAAAGCAGTAGAAACAAACACGCTTGCTGTCAGAGCATTTGCAACAGACTTACGACCCTTCTCTGTTCTCTCAGACCAAACATGCGGAAGCTCTCATTCAGTGTGCTCAACAGGTAAGGACTGATATTTAGACTGATGCGAAGTTGTCACTGTAACATTAAAGACGTCTGCGACAACAGATCCTTTTTTCTGCACTGATTAATAACTTCAGTTGATGGAGCAAGCGTAAAGTAAAGTAGAATAAATACTTTAGTAGAATAAATACTTTTTTAATAAATAAAGTAGAATAAATCAAATTCCATTCTACATAGTGCACATTTCCTTACATTTCCTTACTTGTTTTAAAAAAAGAACAAGTCACCATTTACTGTACACAGTTTCTTAGATGATGCTAATACTTAACCTCCAATCAAATAAATTTGTAAAGGACAAGCTCCCAAAAACCTGTTATGTCCTCAGCATGCTATATAGGGTTTTAGAGGAGTAACAGGATTGTGGTTTTAAGAGCGATGATTAGTGCCCTGCCCCAGCACCACAGACAACAGTTATTTATAAACATTTATTTGGCTCAGAAAACAGAAGTATTAAATAATAACTTAAAGGAAGTATCAGCTTCAGGAGGGGGAAAAGCATAAACAAACATAGGTCTGGCTAGCGGGAGTAAAACCATAACTAAACTTTTCAAAGAAAAACAACTTAACAGAAATGTACCTCCCTACAGCTTCCATAAAAAAGTTAAACAATAAAAACTGAACAGTGTTTAAGCTGTGCAACAGGTTTAAATATTGGAAGAAATTAGGCTACAGCAAGCTTAAATGTTGGAGTCACCATCAACAGTAGTTAAAGTAATAATAACTGTGAAAGCTTCAAATAAGCTTTCCAGCTACTCAAGCAACAGAGTACTAAGCAGTACAATATAACGCTCTATAAAGTACAAAGCAGTACAGCACAACTCACTGAGTTGGGACAGGACAAAGAACACTTCTCTAGAGAACACTACTCTAGAAAACACTCTGAAGGAAGGGTTCTCACCAGGGCTGGACTGGGAAGAGAAATTGGCCTGGGATATCACATAGCAACTGGTCCAAAAATTGTCCTTTTATGCATATCATGGCGCTGTTTTGTGGTTCGTTTTGCATAACACCGTGGCTCATTTTAACTTATCGCGGCCCACTCGCTCGGTTGGCCAGTCCGCCCCTGATCAGCCCCAAGGTGCGTCGGCCCACTGGGAAAATGTCCAGTATACCAGATTACCAGTCCAGCCCTGGTTCTCACTCTCTGTGAGTTCCCTTCTGATTTTAAGCTGCCTCCCTCCTGATTATTTAGCAGGCTCTGCTGGGAGCAATCAGCTACCTGCTGGAGAGAGTATGGGAGGAGCAAAATAGGAAAAAAATGGAGAAAACACAGGGAAAATACACACCACAGTAACTCTAAAAAATTCTTATACAATATCCACAACTTGTGGCAGTGACAACTATACACAATAACAACAAAAACTAGATAGGTACATTTCCTGAAGAAAATGTGAGTGGTGCTTGCCGTGGCAAAATTTCTTACCACAATGTCCCACCTACTGCCCAAAGTTGAAAGGGGCCATCCCCATGACAGTAGGATGTTCTGGTGCAGAGATATAGGTGTTGTTCCATGGTTGCTAGGGAAACCCATCTGGTTGATATGCAGTTACTAAGGTTACAGCCACTAACGCTACTTGCCATCCTGAGTAAAATAAGTCAACCCGGAAGTCTCTACGATTTTCTAGTACAGAGATATGTGATTTGTTACTTGGTTGCTAGGGTAAACCCTTCTGGTTGCTAGGAAGTTACCAAGGGGCAAGCCAACAATGCTCCTTGCCATCCTGAGTGAAATAAGTCAACCCGGAAGTCTCTGTGATTTTCTTGTGCAGAGATATGTGATTTGTTTCTTGGTTGCTAGGGTAACCCCATCTGGTTGCTAGGCAGTTACCAAGGTGACAGGCAACAATGCTCCTTGCCATCCTGAATGAAATAAGTCAACCCGGAAGTCTCTGTGATTTTCTTGTGCAGAGATATGTGATTTGTTTCTTGGTTGCTAGGGTAACCCCATCTGGTTGCTAGGCAGTTACCAAGGGGCAAGACAACAATGCTCCTTGCCATCCTAAATGAAATAAGTCAACACGGAATCACTACAATTTTCTGGTTCAGAGATATATGATTAGTTACTTGGTTGCTAGGGTAACCCCATCTGGTTGCTAGGCAGTTACCAAGGTGACAGCCAACAATGCTCCTTGCCATCCTGAGTGAAATAAGTCAACCCGGAAGTCTCTGTGATTTTCTTGTGCAGAGATATGTGATTTGTTTCTTGGTTGCTAGGGTAACCCCATCTGGTTGCTAGGCAGTTACCAAGGTGGCAGGCAACAATGCTCCTTGCCATCCTGAGTGAAATAAGTCAACCTGGAAGTCTCTGTGATTTTCTTGTGCAGAGATATGTGATTTGTTTCTTGGTTGCTAGGGTAACCCCATCTGGTTGCTAGGCAGTTACCAAGGTGACAGCCAACAATGCTCCTTGCCATCCTGAGTGAAATAATTCAACCCGGAAGTCTCTGTGATTTTCTCGTGCAGAGATATGTGATTTGTTTCTTGGTTGCTAGGGTAACCCCATCTGGTTGCTAGGCAGTTACCAAGGTGACAGCCAACAATGCTCCTTGCCATCCTGAGTGAAATAATTCAACCCGGAAGTCTCTGTGATTTTCTTGTGCAGAGATATGTGATTTGTTTCTTGGTTGCTAGGGTAACCCCATCTGGTTGCTAGGCAGTTACCAAAGTAACATCCAACAATGCTCCTTGCCATCTTGAGTGAAATAAGTCAACTCGGAAGTCTCTACGATTTTGTAGTGCAAAGATATGAGATTTGTTACTTGGTTGCTATGGTAAACCCATCTGGTTGCTAGGCAGTTACCAGGGTGATATTTATCAAGTCTACTTTCCATCCTGAGTGAAATAAGTCAACCCGGAAGTCTCTACGACATTCTGATCCTAAGATACACATCTTAGTGATTTTGAATGGATGTCAATGGTGTTTTGTTGCTAGGGTGCTTTAAATGGTTGCTAGGGCATGGCTAAGTAGTTCATTTGATGAAAGCTGAAGACTGGTTAATCACCCAATGAAAACAAAGCAACTATCATGTCTCTAGGACATTCTGATCTGAAGATATCTTACTGTAATTGAAATCAATAAATGTGGTTGCTAGGGTGCTCTAAATTGTTGCTAGGGAGTGGCTTGGCAGCTGGCAATGATGAATCACCAAAGGCTGCTTGTCAGTATGAATGATATAAACGAACTCCCATGCTTCTGTGACATTCAGAATGGAAGATATCTCTCTTTGGATTTTGGTTGCTAAGGTGCTCGAAAATGGTTGCTAGGGAGAGGCTAGGAAGTGTTGAGGGGATTCATGATTGGCTGTTTTACTGCCCCAAGTCAAATGAGACCACCCTCGTGTTTCTATGATAATTCAGTCCGGAGAAATCCCTTTGATCTCTTTCAATGGAAGTCTATGGGACTTGTTGCTAAGGTACTGTAAATGGTTGCTAGGGCGTGGCTTGATAGCTTCATAATGATCTTGAGAGACTGATTGGTCGTCTGAGTAAAATGAGCCCGCCCCCTTGTCTCTAAGACACTGTGATCCAGAGTTATGTTCAATACACAATTTACCATTGACTTAACATTGGGGCAAATTTGGGCAGCTCCTGCCCCCAAGGGGTGCAACTTTTACCCCATTGTGAGGTATGTTCTCACAGAGCCTGTCAGCCTCTTCAAATGTGGTAAATCACACGTCTGTGTGATATCCTCGCTCTGAGCTATGACTCGTCAAAGTTCGGCGCAATGTTAAGTCAATGGGATTTTTTGCCCAATTTTTTGCCCCTGGGGCAAATACCATACCCCCGATCGCTTATAAAAGTCATAGCACACCATTCCCAAATAATCTGCACGATTTGATGCCTCATTCGTGGGTCTGTGACCAAAAAATTTTGCAAAAAATTCCATTGACTTACATTGGGGCAACTTTGGGCAGCTCCTGCCCCCCAGGGGTAAAAGTTTTACCCCATTGTGAGGTATGTTCTCACAGAGCCTGTCAGCCTCTTCAAATCTCATAAATCACACGTCTCTGCGAAATCCTCGCTCTGAGCTATGACTCGTCAAAGTTCGGCTCAATGTTAAGTCAATGGGATTTTTTGCCCATTTTTTTGCCCCTGGGGCAAACACCGTACCCCCGATCGCTTATAAAAGTCATAGCACACCTCTCCTCAATGAGCCGCACGATTTGACACCTCATTCATGGGTCTACGCCAAAAGGTGCGGGACGAGTTAGGTGCCGAAGTTTTGTACGGAAGAAGAAGAAGAAGAAGAAGAAGAAGAAAAACTAGAATGTACATTTCCTGAAGAAAATGTGAGTGGTGCTTGCCGTGGCAAAATTTCTTACCATAATGTCCCACCTACTGCCCAAAGTTTAAAGAGGCCACCCCCATGACAGTAGGATGTTCTGGTGCAAAGATATTGGTGTTGTTCCATGGTTGCTAGGGAAACCCATCTGGTTGATATGCAGTTACTAAGGTGACAGCCACCAATGCTACTTGCCATCCTGAGTAAAATAAGTCAACCCGGAAGTCTCTGTGATTTTCTAGTAGAGAGATATGTGATTTGTTACTTGGTTGCTAGGGTAACCCCATCTGGTTGCTATGCAGTTACCAAGGTGACAGGCAACAATGCTCCTTGCCATCCTGAGTGAAATAAGTCAACCCAGAAGTCTCTGTGATTTTCTTGTGCAGAGATATGTGATTTGTTTCTTGGTTGCTAGGGTAACCCCATCTGGTTGCTAGGCAGTTACCAAGGTGACAGGCAACAATGCTCCTTGCCATCCTGAGTGAAATAAGTCAACCCGGAAGTCTCTGTGATTTTCTTGTGCAGAGATATGTGATTTGTTTCTTGGTTGCTAGGGTAACCCCATCTGGTTGCTAGGCAGTTACCAAGGGGCAAGACAACAATGCTCCTTGCCATCCTAAATGAAATAAGTCAACACGGAATCACTACAATTTTCTGGTTCAGAGATATATGATTAGTTACTTGGTTGCTAGGGTAACCCCATCTGGTTGCTAGGCAGTTACCAAGGTGACAGCCAACAATGCTCCTTGCCATCCTGAGTGAAATAAGTCACCCCGGAAGTCTCTGTGATTTTCGTGTGCAGAGATATGTGATTTGTTTCTTGGTTGCTAGGGTAACCCCATCTGGTTGCTAGGCAGTTACCAAGGTGGCAGGCAACAATGCTCCTTGCCATCCTGAGTGAAATAAGTCAACCTGGAAATCTCTGTGATTTTCTTGTGCAGAGATATGTGATTTGTTTCTTGGTTGCTAGGGTAACCCCATTTGGTTGCTAGGCAGTTACCAAAGTAACATCCAACAATGCTCCTTGCCATCTTGAGTGAAATAAGTCAACTCGGAAGTCTCTACGATTTTGTAGTGCAAAGATATGAGATTTGTTACTTGGTTGCTATGGTAAACCCATCTGGTTGCTAGGCAGTTACCAGGGTGATATTTATCAAGTCTACTTTCCATCCTGAGTGAAATAAGTCAACTCGGAAGTCTCTATGACATTCTGATCCTAAGATACACATCTTAGTGATTTTGAATGGATGTCAATGGTGTTTTGTTGCTAGGGTACTTTAAATGGTTGCTAGGGCATGGCTAAGTAGTTCATATGATGAAAGCTGAAGACTGGTTACTCACCCAATGAAAACAAAGCAACTATCATGTCTCTAGGACATTCTGATCTGAAGATATCTTACTGTAATTGAAATCAATAAATGTGGTTGCTAGGGTGCTCTAAATTGTTGCTAGGGAGTGGCTTGGCAGCTGCCAATGATGAATCACCAAAGGCTGCTTGTCAGTATGAATGATATAAACCAACTCCCATGCTTCTGTGACATTCAGAATGGAAGATATCTCTCTTTGGATTTTGGTTGCTAAGGTGCTCGAAAATGGTTGCTAGGGAGGGGCTAGGAAGTTTTGAGGGGATTCATGATTGGCTGTTTTACTGCCCCAAGTCAAATGAGACCACCCTCGTGTTTCTATGATAATTCAGTCCGGAGAAATCCCTTTGATCTCTTTCAATGGAAGTCTATGGGACTTGTTGCTAAGGTACTGTAAATGGTTGCTAGGGCGTGGCTTGATAGCTTCACAATGATCCTGAGAGACTGATTGGTCGTCTGAGTAAAATGAGCCCGCCCCCTTGTCTCTAAGACACTGTGATCCAGAGTTATGTTCAATACACAATTTACCATAGACTTAACATTGTGGCAAATTTGGGCAGGTCCTGCCCCCAAGGGGTGCAACTTTTACCCCATTGTGAGGTATGTTCTCACAGAGCCTGTCAGCCTCTTCAAATGTGGTAAATCACACGTCTGTGTGATATCCTCGCTCTGAGCTATGACTCGTCAAAGTTCGGCGCAATGTTAAGTCAATGGGATTTTTTGCCCAATTTTTTGCCCCTGGGGCAAATACCATACCCCCGATCGCTTATAAAAGTCATAGAACACCATTCCCAAATAATCCGCACGATTTGACGCCTCATTCGTGGGTCTGTGACCAAAAAATTTTGCAAAAAATTCCATTGACTTACATTGGGGCAACTTTGGGCAGCTCCTGCCCCCCAGGGGTAAAAGTTTTACCCCATTGTGAGGTATGTTCTCACAGAGCCTGTCAGCCTCTTCAAATCTCGTAAATCACACGTCTCTGCGAAATCCTCGCTCTGAGCTATGACTCGTCAAAGTTCGGCTCAATGTTAAGTCAATGGGATTTTTTGCCCAGTTTTTTGCCCCTGGGGCAAACACCGTACCCCCGATCGCTTATAAAAGTCATAGCACACCTCTCCTCAATGAGCCGCATGATTTGACACCTCATTCATGGGTCTACGCCAAAAGGTGCGGGACGAGTTAGGTGCCGAAGTTTTGTACGGAAGAAGAAGAAGAAGAAGAAGAAGAAGAAAAATAAGTATGTGAGATTACAATAGTGTTGCTTTGCAAGCACCACTAATAAATATGTCCCTGGACATAACACAAAAGTCTTTACAAACATTTTGAGTTAATAAACGTATTATTGTCAATCAAAGAGCCAGCATTTAAAATGGATTGCACACCTTAATCTGCTGTCTGGCTCAGTTTAATTAACAACTTTAATAAATGTTGTAAACCAAGGTTATTATCGTAAACTAAAACGAAAACTAAATGTAAATTAAAAAAAACATTCGTAAAATTAGATAAAAATAAAGATCAACATAGTTGGAAAAACATTTTCATGGCTCTATAAAAACTAAAATAAAATAAAATTATCGTAAAACATATTTAGATTTTGTTTTTGTTGTGATAGGTTTTTAAACCTTTAAACCTACTATCACCTTAACATGAAAATAGCGATAGCACTAGCAGATGGCCTATTGGCCCCATTACATTAGGGAAGACAGAGCAGGAGGGAATCACTGCAGTAAATCATGGAGAGAAGCAAAGCAGGTAGAAAACTTGGGTGACCAGAAGTTGGTCCCGGTTTTATGAGGTGTGTCCCGGTGTCCCATCATTTCTCTAAAAAAACTGAAAAATGCCCCTGTTAGGCTCACTGATTTTTAACAATCTATCTGGTTACTGTGACAACAACTCAAGCACTTGGTACTCTCTGCTGCTCTCTGTCATCATTCAGTGCAAATTAGAATGCCCAAATGAAAATGCATGTTCAACAAGCTGAAAGAAGCCGAACTATTTCTTTGCACATGTGAAAATGGAATTTATATCTTTTGCTTTCACTGTAAATGCTCACTTTCCCATAGCCACAGTGTTAAATAAGAGATCGAAGGTCGTATTCATACATTTTAATTTCCAATGTTGCAAATTTTGTGTAAAAATGGGTAGCTGACAAGAAATTTAAAGCACTAACAAATTATTATCATGCAATATGCAATATGACATCATATGAATAGAATAGGCTATATGGAATTTGTACATTTTACAAATATGTAAAATGTGGTTAAAATCGTATCAATCAACATAAAATAAATGTTTTAATACAATATTATTGTAAATTGAATTGCATATACGTATATATCCATATGTATATATCCATGTATCGCAAACCTCCCAGTTGTCCCAGTTTGAGACGCTCAAAATCTTGTCACCCTATAGAAAACGCAATATATATATATATATATATATATATATATATATATACATACTGCGAAGCATACTACGAAAGCAACCAAAGAGTTTTTAAGGGAAAGAAGTGGAATGTTATGCAATGGCCAAGTCAATCACCTGACCTGAATCCGATTGAGCATGCATTTCACTTGCTGAAGACAAAACTGAAGGGAAAATGCCCCAAGAACAAGCAGGAACTGAAGACAGTTGCAGTAGAGGCCTGGCAGAGCATTACCAGGGATGAAACCCAGCGCCTGGTGATGTCTATGCGTTCCAGACTTCAGGCTGTAATTGACTGCAAAGGATTTGCAACCAAGTATTAAAAAGTGAAAGTTTGATTTATGATTGTTAATCTGTCCCATTACTTTTGGTCCCTTAAAAGTGGGAGGCACATATACAAACTGTTGTAATTCCTACAACGTTCACCTGATTTGGATGTAAACACCCTCAAATTAAAGCTGAAAGTCTGCAGTTAAAGCACATCTTGTTCATTTCATTTCAACTCCATTGTGGTGGTGTATAGAGCCAAAAAGATTAGAATTGTGTCGATGTCCCAATATTTATGGACCTGACTGTATATTATGGCTGTTGATTTAATGCAATAATTCACTGCGATTAATTTTATTAAAAATAACACATTAAAAAAATGTACGCAATTAATCGCAATGCCACCGGATTGTAATAAGGAAGATTCCTGAGAAATGCAAGCTTGTAGTACCACCTGTTTACTCCAGAGGGCAGTAATTGAAATTTCAGCTATGTGGCAACGCACAGTTTATACAGTGAAGAAAACAACCTGACAGCCCAAAACAGACATTCGTTACGTTCTTGCGTTCAAAAGACTTGAAGGAGCGCAAATGCTAAACAAGGGATCTCAAGATGTGTTCAAAGATTGAGTATTAAACTATATTTAACTTGACACAGTGACTTAACATTTTATATTTATGACGGAACGCACCCGAGACACTACACAAGCATGTTTGATGATTGTTGAAATTGACGGGTCCTTAAACAAGACCTCATAATGAATCTCGAACTGATTGACAAATTCACTAGCGAAATGGATTGCTGTGAACTGTATCCCAATGCTTGGCTTATGTTCAATAATATGGTAGTAAACAATATA
Organism: Moxostoma hubbsi; assembly: GCA_032164185.1. NCBI lineage: Eukaryota > Metazoa > Chordata > Actinopteri > Cypriniformes > Catostomidae > Moxostoma > Moxostoma hubbsi. The sequence continues at coordinate 31,210,229 of JAVLUX010000003.1, read as the reverse complement.
TTGTATTCTAAAGCCATTTTTTTTTGTATTGTCTTATCAATGATCAACTTTTCTGCTGCAAGAATGTAATGCATTTTAATTATCTGAATATATACACACATATATATATATATATATATATTTACAGTGCATCCAGAAAGTATTCACAGCGCTTCACTTTTTCCACATTTTGTTATGTTACAGCCTTATTCCAAAATGGATTAAATTCATTATTTCCCTCAAAATTCTACAAACAATATCCCATAATGACAACCTGAAAGATGTTTGTTTGAAATATTTGCATAAATAAATAAATAAAAATCACATGTACATAATTCACAGCCTTTGCCATGACACTCAAAATTGAGCTCAGGTGCATCCTGTTTCCACTGATCATCCTTGAGATGTTTCTACAACTTGATTGGACATGATTTGAAAAGGCACATACCTGTCTATATAAGGTCCCACAGTTAACAGTGCATGCCAGAGCACAAACCAAGCCATGAAGTCCAAGGAATTGTCTGTAGACCTTTGAGACAGGATTGTATCGAGGCACAGATCTGGGGAAGGGTACAGAAACATTTCTGCAGCATTGAAGGTCCCAATGAGCAAAGTGGCCTCCATCATCTGTAAATGGAAGAAGTTTGGAACCACCAGGACTCTTCCTAGAGCTGGCTGCCCGGCCAATCTGAGTGATCGAGGGAGAAGGGCCTTAGTCAGGGAGGTGACCAAGAACCCAATGGTCACTCTGACAGAGCTCCAGCGTTTCTCTGTGGAGAGAGGAGAACCTTCCAGAAGAACAACCATCTCTGCAGTACTCCACCAATCAGGCCTGCATGGTAGAGTGGCCAGACGGAAGCCACTCCTCTGTAAAAGGCACATGACAGCCCGTCTGGAGTTTGTCAAAAGGCACCTGAAGGACAGACCATGAGAAACAAAATTCTCTGGTCTGATGAAACACTCTTTGGCCTAAATGGCAAGCGTCATGTCTGGAGGAAACCAGGCACTGCTCATCACCTGGCCAATACCATCCCTACAGTAAAGCATGGTGGTGGCAGCATCATGCTGTGGGGATGTTTTTCAGCGGCAGGAACTGGGAGACTAGTCAGGATCGAGGGAAAGAGGAATGCAGCAACGTACAGAGACATCCTAGATGAAAACCTGCTCCAGATCTTCCAACAGGACAATGGCCCTAAGCACACAGCCAAGATAACAAAGGAGTAGCTAAGGGGCAGCTCTGTGAATGTCCTCGAGTGGCCCAGCCAGAGTCCATACTTGAACCCAACTGAACATCTCTGGAGAGATCTGAAAATGGCTGTGCCGTTTGTGTACCGACGCTCCCCATTCAACCTGATGGAGCTTGAGTGGTCCTGCAAAGGAGAATGGGAGAAACTGCCCAAAAATAGGTGTGCCAAGCTTGTAGCATCATACAAAATAAAAATGGTGCCAAAGGTATTTCAACAAAGTACTGAGCAAAGGCTGTGAATACTTATGTAAATGTGATTTCGTTCGTTTTTTATTTTTAATACATTTGCAAAGATTTTAAACAAACTTCTTTCATGTTGTCATTATGGGGTATTGTTTGTAGAATTTTGAGGAAAATAATGAATATAATCCATTTTGGAATAAGGCTGTAACATAACAAAATGTGGAAAAAGTGAAGCACTGTGAATAATTTCCGGATGCACTGTATGTTTGATGATGTTAAGGTTTCAGAGTTCTGCAGAGTTCTCAGCAAATATTTGTATATTCAATTAAATGCGATTAATCACGGTTAATTAATTGTGACCTCGTAACTAATTCGATAATTTTTTTTTACGATTGACAGCCCTAATATATATATATATATATATATATATATATATATATATATATATATATATATATATATATATATATATATATATATATATATATATATATAGTGGCTTTCACTTCCCAACCCATCACGCTGGTTGGCCAGGACCATCCTGACCAAACTCCCGTTCAAAGTGCTCAAGCAAAGACACATCTTAGCTTGCGTCCGGCATCAAGATTGGTTTGCAGCGGTAGACCTGAAGGTCACGTACTTCCATGTCTCTATCTTGCCTCGACACATTGAGCACACTCAATGAGAAGTGTGGCATCCTCGTGGGGACTGGCCAACAGCACATCCCTAGTAGATATATGCAGAGCAGCGGGTTGGGCAACACATTTACAACATTTTACAATCTCAGGGTTGAGTTGGTTTCATCCCATGTTCTCTCAGGTTCGAGCCAGAAGAACTTCGTAACAAGGAAACAACTGAACGGGTGTACAGCTTGCATCTAGCACCTTTCCCCTCCACTGTGGTTATCTTGTGGCTCCCTGGATGACTCCTCCCTAGCCCTCTGGTCCACGAATTCAGCAAAGGAATTCCCCGACCAGACCCACTACAGGTACTGAAACTACTCTATACTGGAATAGGTGCTCCACAGGACAGGCCCCTGTGTGGATTAAATGCCCTGTGTGTATTTTCTGCTGTACAGTCCCCTTACGAGCGGACCCGCATCTCCCTTGCGCAGTCACCGCTGCCACCCTGTCGTAGCAACTCCTCCCTCTCAGGTTGTAGGATCTACCACTGCGCCATTTTCCACATGTGGCCTGAAAACCCATGTGATGTATTTCACCACTCTTTTACCTCCCATAGCCTGGGCAGGTGTGGTCTCTGCAGGGTCTTTTCCCCCTGAAAGAATAGGAGTTGGAAAAGAATACCTTCCCCGATGCGTGTGATAGTATTAAGATGGCCCCAGCCACTTTAACTCTATGTGAGATTCAAAGAGTGAGAAAAGGCACGGCTGACGCGGCTTGCTCCCATGCTTGGCATGTCGCCTTGTCCCCCGGACCAGTTGCCGGACCAGAAGGTTATGATGATTTTATGGGGCGTTGTTGAAGGGTAGGTGCCTACATCTCTGAACTTGAGAAAAGGCCAATGAGAAATTGGCAGAGAGAATTTGCATGTCCTGCCCCTGGACATACTGGTAAGGGAGGGATATTAGTCACATAACAGTGGCTTGGTTCAGCGTAGTGGCCGGGAGGACACAATGTCTCGTTACCTCCATCAGGGAATGGAGGTTACAATAGTAACCTAGATGTTTTGTTTGATGATATTCTGGTTTCAGAGTTACAAAAAGACTTACTTTCTCATATCAAATGCACAAAAGAGGACTTTGCGGTTAAAGTTCAATAAATAAGAAGCATTCTTAAATCAGAATGATATGTTTCCTTCCACTGTAATATCAGTAATGAAGATATTTATGTTATAAATATTATTTACAAACTGAACATTTGGGTGTCCAGCTATAGGGAATATAAGACCCACATTGCACAAATGCCTGTTCCCTATCTGTCACTCACTCAACGTTGTGTCGATGTAGTGACACTAGGGGTCACCCTTTCGAGCCCCAAACACATCTAATGTTTGAGAAAAGGCCAATGAAAATTGGCAAGTGGAATTTGCATACCACTCCCCCGGACATACGGGTATAAAAGGAGCTGGTGTGCAACCACTCTTTTCTTCAGAGCTGAGCGGTGTTGATGTATTCCTCTGCCAATCCAGTCGCCTCTGTAGAAAGCAAGCGACCTTCACGACCGTTGTATTTCACGTTGCATCGCAGCGGTTTCTCCCCCCTCACGCACAGATAAGTGCTCTCAGGCAGATAATATCCACATTGGTGGTCCAGGAGCACCACCTTTAGCTCAAACTGGTTGAGATGAGGACTGCCAAGGTTTGCTTCATTGATGGCCCCATTTCCCAGGCTGGCTTGTTCGGCAACACCATCAAAGAGTTTGTGCAGCAGTTTTCAACGGTAAAGCAGCAGACCGGGGCCATTCAGCACATCTTGCCCCTGCATTGTACACCTTGTCTGCCTGTCGCTGCGGTGATCCTCCTGCGGTGGCAACATCGGTTCCACCACTGCCTGGGCCAACGTTTTGGCCCCGGCGTAGTGCTCCCAGAAGGAAGCTGATGCCTCCCGTCTAACAGTCTGCAACCAAGAACCCTAAGAAGGCTTCTAAGTGCCCCAGAGACGGATGACCTGGAGGAGAGATAATTTTCCTTCCCTTCTGTCTGTCCCTGTCACCTCAAATCTTTACGAAGGTTGCAGAGGCAGCCCTTGTCCCCCAAAGGGAAGTGAGCATCCGCATCCTCAACTATCTCAATGACTGGCTTTTCCTAGCTCACTCTTGGGACCTGTTGTGTGTGCACAGAGACCTGGTGCTCATCCTCATTAGCTGATTTGGGCTTCAGGTCAACTGGGAAAAGAGCAAGCTCGCCCCGGTACAGAGCATCTCTTTTCTCGGCATGGAGTTGGACTTGGTCGCTATGACCGCTCATCTCACGAACGAGTGCCCTCAGTATGTGCTGAATTGCCTGAAGGCATTCAGGGGGAGAACAGAGGTCCCACTGAAACAATATCAGAGGCTCCTGGGGCATGTGGTATCCTTGGCGGCAGTCATGCTCCTCTGGTTGATGTATATGAGACAGCTTTAGCACTTGCTTTAGAGATGGGCATGGCACTGTGGGACACATCACGTGGCTATCACGCTGATCTGCCACCACTTGTTCAGCCCTTGGATGGTCTTGCCATTTCTACGGGCAGGAGTTCCCCTAGAGCAGGTCTCCGGGCAAGTCTTCATCACGACAGTCACCTTCAACTCGGGCTGGGGCACCGTTTGCAATTGGCATGCAGCTGCAGGTTCCTGGATAGGCCCTCGTCCGCGTTGGCACATCAACTGCCTCGAGTTGGTCGCGGTACTGTCATGGCAGGTGATGCTCAGCGGAGATTGGAGGCTTCTCCCCCAGGTTGTCTGGCTGATTTGGAGTCGATTCGGTGAGGCACAGGTAGACCTGTTTGTTTCCTGGGAAATCTCTCATTGCCCGCTGTGGTATTCCCTGACCAAGGCCCCCTCGGCACGGACGCACTGGCACACAGATGCACAGACGTTGTGCAAGGTAAGGGAGGACAAGGAAAAGGTCCTGTTGGTAGCACCCTACTGGCCCACCCAGGCTTGGTTCTCGGAACTGACCTTGAAGGTGTACACCACAATGCAGTGGACGGTAAGTATTTAGGGAAGCGTGACCTGATCATCAGGTTCCTTAGAGGTGCCAGGAGGTTGTATCATCCTAGGCCGCACCTCTATGTGGTCCTGCTGGGCCTACAGAGAGCCCCTTTCGAGCCCTTAGATTCAGTTGAGCTGAAAGGCCCCTCTTTGAAGATGGCCCTCCTGACTGCACTCACATCCATCAGGAGGGTTGGGGACCTGCAAGCATTCTCTGTCAGCAATACGTGTCTAGAGTTCGGCCCGGCATACTCTGACATGATCTTGACACCCCGGCCGGGCTATGTGCCCAAGGTTCCCATTAACTCTTTTAATGATCATGTGGCAAACCTGCAAGTGCTGCCCCGGGAGGAGGCAGGCCAAGCCATGTCATTGCTGTGTCCGGTACGTGCTTTGCGTATCTATTTGGACCACACGGAGAGCTTTAGATGCTCCGAGCAGCTCTTTGTCTGTTTTTGGGTACAGCAGAAGGGGAATGCTGTCTCCAAACAGAGGATTTCCCACTGGATTGTGGATGCCATCGTGTTGGCATACCAGGCCCAGGGTGCACTGTCCCCTTTTGGACTATGAGCGCATTCTACCAGGAGCCTCAATCTGGGAACAGGAGCTACAACAGTAACCTAGACGTTTTCTCCATTCTATATGTATTACTTGATATACTAAAACAAATAAAAATAAAAACAAAATGTAATGGAAAATAAACTAAAACTAACAAACAAAATGTAAACTAAACTAAATTGAACCAAAAAATTTAAAACTATATAGAAATCTAGGAGGAATCTAAGCTCTAAGATGGCCGCTGAGGACAGGTGTGGTTTTTTAGGCTCCACACTCATCCTTTTATTTAGCATTTTATATCAGATTGTAACAGTTTTAGCCGATGCTTTTCAACAAAAATACCTCAACTCAAAGAAATGCATGCATCAAAGATGAGAATTAACCAAAAGGTACTGAGAAAATTGATGTATTTGGACAATGCTGCTTTGTTTGTGGTTCCTGCTTGTTCCACCAGCTCAAGGCCTTTCTTTGGCTAGAAACCAACTAGTTGCTCCTGCACATCCTGCACTTTTTAATGATATGCCAAGACCAAAATTTTTTTTTTTTAGACATGGACACTATATTGTTTATTCTATTTTCTGGCAGAAAGATCCTTATACTGGAATTGCTACTAAAGACAGAAGACAATACACAAAGAGAATCAAATGGCATGTTTATAGAATTCTAGTGTTTTTGCTGCTACTAAGTGGGGATATACAATTAAACCCAGGCCCATCTGTAAATCTTAACCCAGATCTAAACAGTGATTTGTCCAAACACTGTCTTCGGAAAGCAGTGTTGGTTTGGCATGATTCTACTGGAAAGAAGGAACCAACAGATATATTCCCTCTGGGACTGATGGCTACTAAACAGCAAAAGTGTATTAGTGGTCCTACTCTTTACCAACATGAACATGAACTAGTGGATGAAAGAAGCAAACTGTCTGCAACCATCAGGCCAGGCCTAGGTCTCAGCAGCGGCAGTCTAGCAACCACCAGGCCAGGCTCAGGCCTCAATGGCAGCAGTAGCAGCAGCCCAGCTACCATCAAGATAGGCTCAGGCCTTAGCATTATCAGCGGCAGCCAAGCTACCACTGGGCCAGGCCTCCGCAGCAGCAGTAGCAATAACTTAGCTACCACCAGGCCAGGCTTAGGCCTCAGCAGCGGCAGGCCAGACTCAGGCCTCAGCAGCGGCAGTCCAGTTACCAACAGGACAGGCTCAGGCCTCAGCAGCAGCAGTCCAGCTGCCAACAGACCAGGCCCAGGCCTTAGCAGCGGCAGTCCAGCTACTAACAGGCTAGGCTCAGGCCTCAGCAGTGGCAGTAGAAACAGCCCAGCAACCACTAGGCCAGGCCCAGGCCTCAGCAGCGGCAGTCTAGCCACCAACAGACCAGGCTCAGGCATCAGCAGCGGCAGTCCAGCTACCAACAGGCCAGGCTCAGGCCTCAGCAGCGGCAGTAGAAACAGTCCAGCAACCACCAGGCCAGGCTCAGGCCTCAGCAGCGGCATTCCAGCAACCACAAGGCCAGGCTCAGGACTCAGTGGCAGCAGTAGCAGCAGCCCAGCTACCATCAAGCCAGGCTTAGGCCTTAGCATCAGCAGCAGCAGCCAAGCTACCACTGGGCCAGGCCTCAGCAGTAGCAATAGCCCAGCTACCACCAGGCCAGGCTTAGGCCTCAGCAGCAGCAGCAGTTTAGCTACCACCGGGACAGACTCCAGGCCCAATTCCGGGCCCAGCAACTGCAGCAGTGTAGTTACCATCAGGTCTACTGGTCATGCGGTAGGTAAACAAAGACAATTTAGATTCTTTCAGACTGTGAATCATGCGAAGGTTATATGGGATCCGAAGACTAAACCAAAGGGCATTGTCGGAGGGCATTTGAATATTCGAAGTATTACTTCAAAAATAGATCAGATTCAATATTTACTGACAGACAACCTGTGTCTAAGTGAGTCCTGGCTAAGCAGCAATACTCCAACAATACTCCAACAATACTCCAACACACATGATTGATGCACCTGGTTATATTTTTTTTAGAAAAGACAGACTAACTGGCAGGGGTGGTGGTGTGTTGATCTATATCAAAGAAACATTTAAATGTGTCCAAATTAATCTGGACACACCTTTAGAATGTGTGGCCATCACTGTAGTGTTGTTGAAAAAAATGAAGTTTAATATTGTCACTTTATATAATCCCCCCTCACATGGTGTTTCATTTTACAATGATTTAGATGACTTACTTAAACAGTTAAATTGTCGCTGTGAGACTATCTTCCAAGGAGATTTTAACATAAATTGGTTAAGTAACAGTAATAAGCAAAAGTTAAAAATGATCTACTCAAAACATAATTTCCACCAAATAATCAAAGAACTGACAAGATTAACAAAAAGCAGTAAAACCCTTATTGACTTGATCTTCACAAATAAAACTGAGCGAGTGAGTAAAACGTACAACTTAATCACAGGTCTTTCCGATCACAATATGATTTTAATTGTTAGAAAGCTATCCAAAAACCGTTTACAATCCTTCTGCAATATTCCGCATAAATTAGAATTTACAGGCATTCCCAAGAATAAAATAACTAAACTTGAAGATGAACTGCAGAATATAAATTGGAATAATGTTAAGCAAACTCATGATTTAGATACCTGCTGTACTACAATGATGAAAACACTCACAGATGTGATTCAGAAATATACTCAGTTATTGAAGTATCCACAACGTAGAAGGGCTTTACCATGGCTGAATAAGGATATTCTCCAGCTGATGAAAAAAAGAGACCTTGCGCTCAAACATTCATTATTAACAAAAACTAACACAGATATACTTGTTTTTAAAGGATTAAGAAATAAAGTAGTCAGGGAGTTACGCAAAGCAAAAACAATCTACTTTATGAAACTGATGGCAGAATCAGGAGGAAAAAGTTCCGAATTTTGGAAACACCTAAATATTTTAACTAATCGAGTGCATAAACAACAAACATTTATAGTGGAATTAAATATAGATGGAATCGTCAGTAATGAAAGGACTGAAATTGCAAACCAATTTAATAGATTCTTTATCCAATCAGCTGAGGAATTGGCTGCCAATTTCCAACCAGCACAATTAAAACACACTGAGAGACCAATCAACAACTTTTTGTATAAAAGAGGTAGACCAAAGTGAAACTGCTGAAGTTCTTAGACAGTTACGGCAATCTAAGGCCAAGGATAACTTTGGCTTGGATACCGCTTTTATAAAAAAAACACAGTTCTCTCCTCTTAATGCCAGTTACACATATAGTTGTAATGTTCCATGTTGTCTCTTGTTTATGTATTTTCACTCTTAAGTTTCTGGCACTTGTCTCACTCCATATTGTCTAAGTTTCTGGCACTTGTCTAACTCCATATTGCACTCTTATTTTGAAACCAGTCTTGTCATGTCCTGTTTTCCCTCCTTGTTCATGTGTCTGTTTTTCATTGGTTCATTGTTTGATTGCTTGTTTATCAGTTCTAGTTTTGTCATTGGCTTTAGTTAATCACCTTATTAAGTCCTGTTTGTCCATTGGCTGTTGTTTCCCCTGTTCATGTATTTAAGTCCTCATGTTTCCCTTGTACTTGGTCAAGTATTGTATTGTTGTAACCCTAATCCCTGCCTTATGTTACCCTGATGTTCTTGAGTCCAAGCCAGTCTATCTATGTTCCAAGTTCCTGTCTTGTTCCTGTATCACCACTATCTTCAATAAAGCTGCACTTGGGTCCTACTCCTCGCTTTCATCCTTGCCTTGACTGCCTCCCGATCGTTACAATAGTAAACTTATCCATTAGAGCAAATGAATTTCCTCAGCAATGGAAAACGTCTATTATAACTCCAGTCTTTAAGTCTGGAGCATCTGTCCAGGTTTCGAATTATAGACCAATTTCAATTCTACCTGCACTCTCAACGGTTCTTGAAAAAACAGTTGCCAAACAACTTGTTGACTACCTTGAAAGTAATCATCTCCTACACGCCAAACAATTTGGGTTTAGACCACGGTACTCAACAGAGTTGGCAAACTGTTACCTCACTGAAATGATAAAACAGTCATTAGATGAAGGTAATGTAGTGGGGGCAGTATTTCTGGACCTGAAAAAAGCCTTTGATACTGTGAACCACGAAATTCTTTTAAATAAATTGCAAAATTGTAACTTGTCACATGATAATAACATGGTTTAGATCATATCTCGAACACAGGCAGCAGTGTGTTAAAATAAATTCCACCCAGTCATCTCTCCAAACTTGTCGAATCGGAATTCCACAAGGTTCAATTTTAGGCCCTTTACTTTTTAGTTTATATATAAATGATCTTCCTGACAGTTGCAAAATGGTTAAATGCCAAATGTATGCAGATGATACAATTATATATGTCTCAGCAAAAACCCCTCAGATTGCAGCTGAGATGCTTTCAAAAGAACTGGACGGTGTTTCACAGTGGCTCCGAAATAATCATCTGACCCTGAATTACGATAAGACAGTCTCTATGTGCTTTTCTATAAAAAGAAAGGTCAATGAAAATTTCAGAATAAAGATTGATGATAAGGAGATAGATGAGGTACATGAATTAAAGTTTTTAGGGGTTATTTTAGATTCTCATCTTAAGTTTGATAGACATGTAAAGAGACTGTGCAGAACTGTCAGGACAAATTTAAACTGCTTCCGATTAATAAGACAATATATACCCCTTAAGGTAGCACAGCAGTTTATGCATTCTATGATATTTTTTTCATTTATCGTATTGCAGAACTGTTTGGGGTCAGGCCAACCAAACAACAATTACACCTATTAGGTCATTATATAAACATGCACTGAAAGTAATGGACCAGAAATCTGTAAGATGGCACCACTGCCTCATTCTACAGAAGCATAATATATTGAGTTTTGACAGTTTTGTAAATTTTTCATTTCTAAAACTAGTTTTAGTTTTAACAACCTTGCACCAGAAATATTCTGTCAACTAGTAGAGAAACAAAAGAGCGGAATAAGAACTAGAGGCACAATAAGTGGAAAAAGTATAGCCACAAAACGTAGAACAACATTTAGTCAGACATAATTTTCAGTAAGAGGCATACATTTGTGGAACGCTTTACCATCCGAAATTAAAACATTGACAGAACTCTAGGTTTTTAATACACATTTAAAGCAATGGCTGAAACTGAAACAATTTTGTGAACACTGACTGTACAGGATACAACACAATGCATACAAACATAATGTTGCATATGTTGCATATATATGACATATGCACACTTTTGTAATCTTGTATTGTTAAATGTGTCTAGACTTTGTTTTATAGTGACTTCTACATCTACTTAAGCCCCTATCTTATTTCATGTATGGGATGTATTTATTTTATGTATTTTAATAGTAATAAATCTTAAACTCAATATTCTGTAATTTCTGTTCTAATTTTATAAGCCTAACCAGGGACAGGGGTTGCAAATTAGTCATGGCTAGAAACCTGTATGCGTGGCATCTACTTTGTATTCTTTATAAAGCAATGTTCTATGCATTTGTCCCTGTCAAATAAACATAAAAAAAAAAAACTAATTAAAACTAATATAACCTTGGTGTAAACTATGTGAAATGAAATTGCATAGATAAATGGATTTTATTAAATGAAAAGTATAGAATATTTCTAGCTTGAAATCTAATTTTAAATACTAAAAACATTTACAAATATTTGTTCACTAATTTTTGCATTGCTAAAGTATGAGTTCAGTACATTATTAAATAAGAAACCTTTGTACATTAGCAAGAAATAATAGAACTCCAAAACAGAATACATTATTGTAGTTGTGCATGACATGCAGGGGTGTGTGTGTGTGTGTGTGTGTGTTTGTGTGTGTCTCTGCGTACATATTCCTTGTTGTCAAAGAATTATGGATATTTTTGGCACTTATATTAAGTAACTTTGGATACATTTTTGTGCCAAATGGGAAAAAAGCTAATTTTGATGTACCTAAATGATCAAGCATGAGAAGATTTGGGTACAGAGTTTTTTTTTCCCCCTGGTTATTATTTGAAGGAGAGATTGGATTTGATTTTACTCAGCAGAAGTTGGAAAAGTAGCTGTTTACCTCCCTCTGGTTGTAGAAGCTTTGATTATGCTTTGCTACTATGAAACATGTACAATGGAATCACCTCCTTCATATAGATAATCCTCTTCAGTGTCATGGAATTAGAACAAAGACTTGGTTTATTTACGTCCCTGCTCTCAAACATCTCAAAAACAGAGAATAAGAATTACAGAGTGAGAGAGATGAGTGTGGAAAGAGCTTTCCCAGGACATTATGTTCTTAGAATCTGTCAGACATATACTGCAGAGTAAATAATGGATATCTGCCAAACTCAGCACAATCCGTTAAATCTGCAACCCCCTTCCCACGCACACACTAACTCACACATGCTCATACATATTGATACACACAAACAAATGAGTTAAAACAAAAGAACACAAAAGTCATGCCAATCCACAATGTGACATAATCTCCTAAGAAATGCGTTCTGTACTAAATTTGCCTAACATTTGCCTAAAGCTGCTGAATTTCTCTCTTACGTACACATTCTCACAACTTTGTTGTATTCCTCTTCCCCATTTTCCTGGCTCTTACTTCCATTCTCTTACTTATATTCCCACTTTCTTCATTTCATATTTTTAAGTTTCACTCAAATTTCTCAATGCATGCTTTCCAACCACCATTCAAATTTCTCTCCATTTATCCATTTCATTATCCCTCACTTGACAATTATAGTGTTAAAAAAAGAAGCCATTATCGCATAAAACATTTATATAAGAGCAAATATACTGCAGTGTGACATTACAATAATGAGTTAATGAAATTACACACATTTTTTCCAATCATTAAAAAATGCAATTCAAAAAGGAAAACAAACTGGATTCACTTATTTATGTATTTATTTCTACATTCAAAGCCATTTCTTGGTCTTAAAATGTCTAGATGGTGTAACAGTCCAGAGTCAGACACAGTTAAAACAGAAAAGTATCTTTAAAAGGCTGAACATTCGTGGAGGGAAAAAAGAAAATAAAAAAGAAGAAATGTTGGCAAAAGAAAAAAATAAGTAGTTTAGAATAATCTTTATATTATTTCTAAAAAGTTTTTAAAAATATTAATACTCTGCTAAATCTAATCATGTAAGTCCAGACTGACATCACAGGAAAATCAGTGACATAAGGTTGATTGTTTCATCAGCTGAAATCAATCTATGCTTTTCGAATTTCCGAACTGCAATCCAGTGGCCAAAGCTGGAACTACAATCATTGCGTACTGAGACCAAAGCAGAATTCTTTTACTTGTGCTGTTTTCATGTGATATCAGAATGATCCTTCTTCCCACTTCTGAAGTGGCAATTACGATTATGTTGCATTTGTTGTCGTAAAAAAAAGGTCCATTCATATATATTTCTTGATGAACTTTTATTTTGACACCATAAAAAATATTACTTTGCTTGCTGACGATAATGGAATTTTGGTCAAAAATACAAACTATTTTTACAGTGTCAAAATTTACAACATGCATCAAATGGTTGCTGATATACATACATTAATATTACCAAAACGGTAAGCGCTAACAATACGCTGTATTTAGAAACATTAATAAAACCTGTCATGTACTACGGAAACATTACTCTCCTCTACCAAACTGAAAGTTAAGCACTCCTCCCATCTAAGAATCTCAGGTATCAAAATCATCTCAGAGTTTCCCAGTCGTAATTACGACCTGAGGGGTCGTTCATGAGCAACTTACGAGTGGGAAACTCATATTTACGATAATTCCAATAGCACATGGAGGCAGCATTAGTTCTTTACATAGGTGCAACAATAAAGGCACAGTGCGTCTAATTTTCGGAAACGTTTGTGTATTAATTCTATTAATATAGCCTACTACTAACACAAACCTTAAATCTAACTCTAATAGTACTGAGACCAAAACAGCATTCAAATGTAGTATCTTGCTAGTTGGAGATAAAAAAAAAGTGATGTTACGGCACAGTGAGGGCAATTTTCAGGGCATGGAGATTTCCGGAACCCTTTTCTGGAATACTGCCCATCAGATCTGAATTTTATTTTTGTCTTTTTTTTGGAACACTCCGGTTTCCTGTGTGATTGATTAAATATTGTGTAAAAAGCATGCAGGTAGCCATTTTGATGTCAAGATTTCTGGAGCCTTTAGACCCTAATGACTTTGTGGCAAGTTATATATAATTTTAGTTTTGTGGCATCGTATCTTTTTAAGATATTTAACAAATTCTGAGGCTGATAGTATGAGGTCTTTGACACAGAGAAGGAATCAAATGCAGGCAGATTGTTATTAAGAAAAACAAAAGTCACACAATGACAACAAAAACAGGTAGACAAGACAGACATGATAACAACAAGACTGGAAGCTATAATGGCTAGCAACATAGTAAAACAATGTAGCAAAAACCAACTGAACATAGTCAGGTATACACATCGAAAGAAAATGACACCAATTAATAAATGAGAGGGCAAACGAGGAGGGCATGTGGAGCAAATTAATTAATAACAAGACAAAGTAAAATAAGATGAAGTCAAGACAATGCATATGGGGCAGAAAATACACAAAAGCCAAGAGAAAACTGATGAAAGTATCCCGACACTAAATAAAAACTGAACATAAGTGTCAGGAACCTGACAGATCATTGTAAGTAAACAAGATATCACTGCATATTTAACAAACTACTTATTATGCACACCGATATTATACACACCCCAAAACATTATGTAAGAAACCAAGTGTGATTGGTTTTATGTCAGACAGACATTTAATTTCATAATGAATGGTTCTTAGCCTGAATAAGACGATGAAATATGCAGAAGATTACAGCATTACAGTTTTTCAACCAAAAGCGTATTAGTGTGGACGTGGCCTCCATGTCAAACATTCTAATGTTGGCTGTTGGGATAAAGCCCATTTCACACCACTAGCAAAACGCAGTGTCAAAGAGACCCGATCTCATTTATTTTCAATGGCAATATGAGTGACAGTGACCACTGATGACAAGATGTGGTGATGGCAGGCGACAAAATAAAGTTTGGAAAATTTTAACTAGTACCCCTCAACCAAAGGGGTACAGAGACAGGGAAGTCACATGTAACAGGAATAAATCTGCTTCAGTGTGCTGAATAAACTGCTTTAGTGAACAAACAGCTCATCACTTTATGAATGGGTAGTTGCCATGTTTGATTTCTGGTTTAGCGAATGTGGTCAAAGTGACTTCCGGTTTCGGCAGACGCCAGTCCAGAGACCACAGAAACTGACCATTACACTGTAGTGCAAAAAGATGACAGAATCTAAAAATGCCAAATGTAAACATAACTTACTATGAGGTAGTGTTCTATGGACATAGCAGTTATTGAGGTAGCAGCCAGGTTTAAAGTGACAGTAATTAAAGTGCAACTCAGGACACGTGTGTGTGTGTGTGTGTGTGTGTGTGTGTGTGTGTGTGTGTGTGTGTGTGTGTCAAACCAGCCTCTGAGTATTGAGGAGTCTGATGGCTTGGGGGAAGAAGCTGTTACACAGTCTGGCCGTGAGGGCCCAAATGCTTTGGTACCTCTTGCCAGATGGCAAGAGTTTGTGTGAGGGGTGTGTGGGGTCGTCCACAATGCTGGTTGCTTTGCGGATGCAGTGTTTTTTTGTAAATGTCTTTGATGGAGGGAAGAGAGACCCCGATGATCTCAGCTGTTCTCACTATCCTCTGCAGGGCTTTGCGATCCGAAACGGTGCAAGTCCTAAACCAGGCAGTGATGCAGCTGCACAGGATGCTCTCAATAGTCCCTCTATAGAATGTAGTGAGGTTGGGGGGTGGGAAATGTGCTTTCCTCAGCCTTTGAAGAAGGTAGAGACACTGCTAGGCTTTCTTGGTAATAGAGCTGGTGTTGAGGGACCAGGTGAGGTTCTCCACCAGGTGACCACAAAGGAGTTTGGTGCTCTTGACGATCTCCACAGAGGAGCCGTCAATGTTCAGCGGAGAGCGTTCACCTTGTACTCTCCTAAAGTTGTTGTTCTTGCTGATGAGACCCACCACGGTTGTGTCATCGGCAAACTTGATGATGTGATTCGAGCTGTGCATTGCTACACAGTCGTGAGTCAGCAGAGTGGTACTGACTGAGGTCTCCCAGTCAGGAAGTCCAGGATCCAATTGCAGAGGGATGTGTCCAGGCCCAGCAGGTTCAGCTTTCCAATCAGGTGCTGGGGAATGATTGTGTTGAATGCTTAGCTGAAGTCTATGAACAGCATTCGAACGTATGAGTCCTTTTTATCTAGGTGGGTGAGGGCCAGATGGAGGGTGGTGGAACTATTTACAGAAAAGGGATTTAAAATGTATTATAACGTTATAATGAAGGCACATGAGGCCAGTCTCTTAATAAGCATGTTTATTTAAGACTATTGTCGGCCACAGCCATTCCGTACACTCTGTATCACACATAGGGCCGTAGCTAATGGGGTGAAGGGTGGTAATGATTCTAGGGGTCCACAGGTCCAGGGGGGCCCACAACAAATTTTAGACTGTATTTTTTAATATGAAAGGGGCCCAGAAAAATATAGTAAGGGGGACCAAAATTCCCTGCTATGACCCTGCACACACACACACACACACACACACACACACACACACACACACACACACACACACACACACACACACACATACTGTAGTCGAAACATTCAGGAACAGCTCTCAATGCAAGACATTACAAGTCAGTCAAATGCATGATACAACAAATTTCTCTTAACAGGTTGTTTATAGCAATAAATAACTATAAACACGTATGCAGTTAAAACTATGCCCATGAAGGTAAGGAACGATAACTATAGAAATAAACATCAGAAAAGCTCATCTAAGTTTCTGTAAACATGAATAGCCTAAATAATGCTAGATTTGGATACAGATTTGGTAAGATATGTAATTTATCAAGGTTAAAGTTTCATTTAAATATGCTATTGTTCGTTACTGTTCGTTCAAAATATTTTGTTTTACGTTAATATATACATGGAAATGAACTTTAATAAAGATTAATAAATGCTGCAAAAGTATTGTTAGTTGTAATTTCACGTTGGCTATTGCATAAACTAATGTTCATGTTGAGAGCCTTGATGTTATGTGTTACATTTTTTTACACTATTTACTTTAAAAAAATATATATATAAAAAATATATATATATTTCGAGAAGTTTCATTTTCATGATATGCCTTTAATTTAATTTGTTTAATCTATCACAATCTCACAAACCCCCTGCAGTTCAATCACCAACCTCAAGTTGGGAAGCCCTGCTCTACAAGGCACGTAGTCACTTGAACACTACTGTTTATGGTTACAGTGTAATGTGTGCTAGTCATTGAGAACATTGTGCTGTGTGGTGAGTTGTAATCCGCTCTTCATCCAATCCAACAGCAAAACTGTTTAGCTCCCGTAAATCCCATTACTTCACACACACACACACACACACACACACACACACCATCATCATCATCATCATCATCATCATCATCTATAGAATAATCCTTAAGAAATTTTTGTTTAGTTTTATAAACAAATAGTTTGTTCTCTGATAGTTGTTAAATTACAATAAGATCAAAGGAACCAGGTCAGTGAGTCAGTCCACATATATCTCCTCCTTCTCTTGCATCTTGATCCCAGGAAGTCCTAATGCACATCCAATGTCTACAGACACTCACATCACATGCTTGGTCCCAATCACATTGTATCTCAGTGTAAACTTCAAACCACTTGTGGACAGTGATTCAGAATGCAAATGCCTAAGGCATAAACAAGGTGTTTTTTTTTCTGTAACCACATTTACATTTATGTGTGTGCATTACTAAACACTGGTCATCACGGATGAAAGTTTCTCTTGATAAAAATGTTCGCTACATATTGTGGATTTAACTAAATAATAAATCAACTAAACTGTGCTGTGCATGTTTCTGTTGAAATTATACTTTACACAAATCTACAAAGCAGCTGATGGACTCTAATTGGCAATTTCTAATTTGAAAGAGTGAGGGTAAGCCCTCTGTGTACCTGTTAGAGTCAAACCTGTGCAATTATTCACAATACAATACACAAAAAAAAAAAGAGCTGAATAATTGCCAACACTTGCCTCTAATAAGACATCTGTTTTCTATAAAATTCCCACATAATGTGACTCACTCATAGTCCTATTTAGTGTGCCATGCCCATGTAATAATTGTTTTCTGGTTAATTGACACTTAATGTACATAGTAAGAGTTGCATTCTTTAATTACCAATGCCACTGAAGAACTTTTCACAGTCAACCATGATTTATTTCTTTAATGAGTTAAATTGTCCATTAACTGGGTGGTTTTCTAAGATTAAAAGAGTAGTATTCGGTTGGTCATGAGCTTCTAAATTGGCTGCCCCAATGAGGGGACCCTTTCCATACAGAATAAAACAGCTTTTATAAGGTTACTGATATGACTGGAGTCTTAATCACATGTGAGTGGTCATGATTTTATACATGTTTCAAAATACTAGTAATTTTTGCAGTTTTTGTCATTTTCAACTTTTTAGAATCAGTAAAAAATTATTGAGTGCACCATTAAAGGTCTACTTAATATGTTAGTATTATGTTAAAACAGTATATAGTTCAACTGTTTTTTTTTGTTTTAACAGGCAATTCACTCAAAAATGAAAATACTGTCATCTTCTACTTACTACTTATTATTTACTACCTACTTTTTTTAGTGTAACATAAAAGGAGTAATTTCACAGAATGTCAAATCATTCTTTTTCACACAACACAATTCCATGGTGGCCAGAGGCTGCCAAGCTTAAAAAAGAACAAAATGCTCCATAAAAATCCACATGAATCTTACAGTATATTATAAGTCTTCTAAAGCAACAAGTTTAAATGTAAATGTTATTCACTGAATATTTTGTCTTCCCCCCTAGCTATCAGAGATGGCAAGAAAAGAGTAACAGTCAACCTGGATCATGTGTGTCTTATCAGCCAGTCACACAGCATTAAAACTGTGATGTCATTGAAACACTTTCAGAATTTATGACCGATTTAAGTATCCATACGCTGAAAATATTACCCTCTGCCATAGCGCTCAAATCTCATTCACATGTTTTCAAATATGCTGTTCCATGTCATTGAAGGTTTGACATCAATGATAGGAGTGTGAATGACTTGAAATATGCCATATTAATTACAGATTACGAAGCATGTTGAGTGATTGAGTTCTGATGTTCAGTCAATCCCATGAGAATCTCATGGTCAGATTCAAGCACTGCAAAAAATAAATATAGTGGAAATGTGGTAAGATTATTCTATGATTTCTATCAAATTAAGTATGACAAATAACAATATTTACTCTAGACCCTCATATAGTGTGATTTTCTTTTATCTCACTGTTATTTTATTGCACTAACATTTTGTTGGACAGTTCTGTGCACTTCCCAGGGTGTGGTAAATTATATATATTTTCTCAAACACAGCTTCATAGAGAACACAAGAGACATATTTCTAAATTTGCCTGAGCAAAGCTATTACACTGTAATATTTTTTCCCCCTTATTGATTAATGCACAACTGATAAACAGGGTTGGGGAGTAACAGAAAACATGTAATGGGATTACGTATTTAAAATACAACATTTAAGTAACTGTATTCCACTACAGTTACAATTTAAATAATTGTAATTAGAGTACAGTTACATTCAAAAAGTATTTTGATTACTGAAGAGATTACTTTGCATTTTATTGTCATTTGTTTCATTTAATATTTAGTCCTTTCAGATGTAAAACATTTAACATATGAATTATGAGATCCAAAGTGCATTTGAACAGTGGTGAAACACTTTCTTAAGATGTTACATTCATATGAGCAGACAGAGAAGTAAATTTAAAGTAAGTTTGAAGCAGAAGAAATAGAAATAAACCTTGTGTAAATTGTCAACTTTATGTTAAGCTAAAATGCTATTTCTAGCCATTTTACATGCACGTTACCAGATGTAGCCAGTCGATTTAGACACTTGAGTTTAATTTTATATTATTAATTTTGCGAAAAGAGATGTTGTATAATCTGTTAACTTCAGCAAAACTTGTATTCAATGTTCTATTTTCAATGGTACGATCGGGAGTTCCTATCAATTGTTGTATGTGGGGCCTTAATTAGTGGGACACCGAAGGAAGAGATATCGCTTCTCCTTTAAGCGTTGGCGCCAGTGTTGCCAGATGTACGATAATTATCGTATTTGTACGATAATTTTGACCTCTGTACGATGTACGATCAATAATGAAAAAAATCCCATAATGTACGATAATTTCAGAATTTTCAGTCGTTCGTCCAAACACACATCCTACCGCTTCTCTCTCGGACCCCGAATCATTTCGCAGGCTCGGCTGCCTGCAAGCAAGCGCGTACACACACACACACACACACACACACACACACACAGAGCACAGCACAAGTGGATTTGGCATCCAATGATGACAGCGACTTAGAGATCGAATTTGAATCTTTTTTGTGTTAATTGTGCACTTTTTTTCTTTTTTGTGCACTTTTTTTCGGCATATCATTTGCGCTTTGGTAAAAAAAAGTTATTCAGACTTCCTCCAGTTAATGTGAGCGTATTATACAGCTTGTTCAAATTGGCTGTAAAATTATTTGGAAAATAAAATAGTTGGAAAATAACTATATTTTATGCGTTTGGTTTGTGTACGATAATTTTTAGAAAAAAATGATAATTTTGAGGTTTTGGTACGATACTTCGACATTTCTAATCTGGCAACACTGGTTCGCGCTCAGACGCATGGTGTATGCAGAAGGGGAAGCAGAGGAATGAGAGAGTAGGCCTTCCGATGTCTATAAGCTAATTTTGCCTCACTACTCTGTTAAAGGGAAATGAAGTCCGCTGTGTCCATCATCCCATTCCTTGTGTGGTCTCGCTTCTGCGATGTCCGGAGGTGACCATTTGAAGTCTGCTACACAGACACGATCATATTTTTATCAAGAAAATTCACGGTGGATCATAATTTCTTTTTCTCTAGTAAGACTTGATATTAGTGGAAAAATTATATTCTTGATAATAATTTTTGTATTGTTTTCCTTTAAAAATATCTAAAAATCCTTAAAACAAGATCAATTTGATTTATGGTGTTTTAGAAACAACACTGCATAAGATATTTAGGTTATTCAGGGAATGTATTTTTAACATGTGTAGTTTGTCTTACTGTACTGGCAGTATTTTAGTCAAAGCAAGTGAAAAAATCTTCCATCGCTGAAGAAATAATCCAAAGTATTTAGAATACATTACTGACCTTGAGTAATCTAATGGAATATGTTGCAAATTACATTTTACAGCATGTATTCTGAATACATTTCAAAAGTAACCCTCCCAACTGTGCTGATAAATATAAACCAATGACAGTCATGAATTATAAACTTGCCTAATGGAGAACATAAAGCTATGGAAGAAGCATTAAATTGAATTATGAATAGGCAGTGTAGGACTGAAGTGGGGTGAGGTTAGCGTATCATACAAACAAAGTTTCAACATACATTTTTTTTTAACAATCCATGTGGCGGAATAAGACACACAGACTTTCCCTAAAATTACTGGATTACTTAAATGTATGCAGTTGGCAGATGCGTTTATCCAAAGCAATTTACAGTTAATTTAAGCTATACATTTTTTTTGTACTGTATGTTCATTCTCTGTGAATTGAACCAATGACCTTGGTTTTGCTAGTATCATGCTCTGTCAATTGAGCTGCAGTAACACTTAATCAAATAGCACTGCAGCTGGAGAAAACCTATGTCATTCCCTAGTGAAATCTTCACTCATAATTCTGTGACAACATTGTGAAATTAGCTGTGATGTCTTTTTAAAAACTGGAACTTTTCCAGGAAGTTCAGTTGTGTTTGACTGCAGAAAGTATTGCTGGTTTTTGATATGGTAGGATTGAATGTGATGCCATGTTAACTGTAGCAAAACCACCAGTCATTTGTTTTGGCAAAGATCCACTTGGACTTTGGTTAGTTGTGATATAATGCGGTTGTTGTGTTCTACTTTTGAAAATGCAAGACATACTGTGTAGCTAAAAGCTGGCATGAAATAGTAGATCTGATAAGCTGATGGGGATAATAAGTGCACACAACAGGTCTCTTACCTAATCATATTGTAAAACTAGGCCTATACCTCAGACAAATAAACATGTTTGCACAGAATACTTACTTAAAGTCAGGAGCGGTGCCAGGATTTTTTCACAGGGGGGGCCGGGCAGGTACCATGATCAGTCTGTGGTGGCTCTGAAATTCTGTCTGGCCAAGGGGGTGGGTGGTTTGTGGGGGGTGGGGGGGGGGGTATATATCGTCCGACCGGAGGGGTTGTGTGGGGGGGGTCATGCTTTGGTCTCTAGAACCAAGCCTGCTCACTATCCCACTACCGGTCTATTACAAATAAAAGTTGAGTTAGTAAATGCATCAGTCTCAGAAAATTATGTTATTTGTGAACTATTGGTACAGTACAAGAGTAATTTGAAATATGTTGCAAGAGTGAAGTCTTGGTCCATCAGGATAAAATTTTCTAAAGTGACGTTTTCTTTTGAGAGTGTGTTGCATGAGTGATATTGAACTGGATGTTTTTGTGGCATTTGGGAAAACACTGCTGGCTTAAAATAATGGCTAACATCATGATAGTGCTCCGAGAGGCCAAACATGTATTTTTTTTTAATTAAAAGGGTGGATTTAGATTATAAAATGAACATTATTTATATGACATTATATGAGTACAGTGCTTTTATTAAGCACAAAAGGATGGTGGTTAAGGCCAGTCAGACTGGTAGGCTTGACTAAAACTTAAACCCACTGGCTGAATGATTATGTCAAATTAGATTAACAGTAAAACCAGGGTTATTTCTGGTTTGAAAGTTGGTAAGGACATATTACAAAGAGAATAATATAATAAATGTTAGCTTTAAGAAAATGTCAGTCTGGTAATATAGGCAAAATAACATTATTTCCTCATATTTCTAATTTCCCATTTCTCTGGCCCACCACTTTAAATATTAGCCTGATTTGTATTTATTTATTTATTTTAAAGTATAAACAGGTTTAGAACTGACCACTAGGGCTGTGTGAAATGTGTTGGATAATATGACGATGATAAGCAGTGCAATACACCTAAGATTAATGTGTCACAATCCTTTTCAATTGTTTTTTAGTAGATCTACATTAAGAAAACAATGATATCCAAGGACTTATAAAATGGATTATACAGCATTAAACAAATGGAAAACTAAACAAAAGTTAACAGCTAAATTAACAAGTTTCATATGCAAAATGACATCTCAAGATAGACAAATGATGTGGAGAATTTACATTCTCCCTCACTTTCTACTTTCCAAATTAATAATTCCCCCTTTACTTGGCACAGTCTTTCAAATGTAAAGGTGTCGTGCCTTCCTTTAGACAGCGGTTCCCAGCCGAAAAAAACAGAATCGTCCATTGGGCCGCATACAAAACTCAGGACATATTTTTTATTATTATTATGCTGTTCACGGAAATTATGCTTGTTTAAATAATTGATTAGTGCATTCTGAACAGCGCTGAGAATAGTAACAGGTGCCATGTTACAACACTGCTTATGCGCTGCTCCAGAACAGGTGGGGCAATCATTTAAATATGAATTATGATACCGTGGTATTTTAATAGTCATTAAAATAAAAAACAGAAATATATAAAGTTAAATTATTTTCTATGTGGTAACATTGCCCAAATGTTGTTGGGGACATTTCTGATTTTCTAGAAGTTGGTCCATATCATGAGGGAAACAATGAACACAATTTTGAATCTCATTATAAACGCAGATGTAAAACTTTGATGAACAGTAGAGAAAAAGTTTATTTCAAGAACATTAGATTTTCGGAACAGATTTTTCAATGATCATGCACAATGGAAATTAGATATTTTGTGTGTACATTTTAAAGTAGCTGACTCATAATTTTGAGAACATTATTAACTGATTGTTCTTGAGTTTCTTTTTCTTTTATATTTCAAAATTTTGGATTATAAATGTATTATGTTCTTTGTCACAACTACAAAGAAATTGGCAACCTCGATCTTTATTCATACATTATTGTTGGATTTGGATATAAGTGGGGCATTTTTTCAGTGTCATCCCGAAGGGTATCTGCATTCTGGCTGATCTGGCTGACCCACTGAATTTCTGGGAATGAGTTTGAATTACCGAAATGGTGATGATTAGTCTTTAGCTTCCTTTTGATTTCAGTCACATGCATCTAATAGCATTAGCTGGACATGGATTATATGGTAAATGCCCTAACCTTAAAGCTATGGTGTGTAATCCAGAGAGACTAGCAGTTAGCAAGCTAGCTTTGAAAGCATATAGCCCGTCCTGGCTTCAGAGGTGTCTCCAAAGCCACACCTCATCTATCACACATGAACACACACACACACACACACACATACATACATACACAGAGCAGAGTCTAAGCACCAGGAGGAGAGACGTGTTGGTGGAATCGATCGCAGTGGTTTCAGATTACCTCATGTCTCATTCATAGGTTAGACATTACAAATAATATCGAACGTAATTCTCGTGCTCACTCTGCACATCGCCAAGGAACCCGTGCTGATGACGTGATTTTCTGCTTAAACAAGATGCGCGGTCTTATGTAAATATAGATTGACAGACAGGAAGGACATCCTATCATTACATTTGGACCGAATGCAATGATTGGTCGATAATTTTTTTTTATATACAGTATATATATTTAGACCACTTAAATTATTGATTGCTATCAGGATGTGAAAATGTTTTTCAAAAAGATTGAACACCCTAGCTTTAACACACATACACAAACACACATGTCTGGAAGAGAGAATGGACTGAAAACAGCATTTCCACAAGCAGAGTGATTATTTATGTGTCGCAAGGTGCAGAATGATCCCTACATAGAGTATGATTTTATAATCCACTTTGTTTACTAATTGACCTAATATTAACCTCAACAACATTTCTCTATAATCTGTAGCCTATATCTTGTTAACCTCCTTAGCGAACACTCCTGTTTGTGATAACACAGTGATGACAGACAAACCTGGCTCCTCTTTCAACTGTAACTTGTGATAGTTTTGGTAATTCAGATTTGAAGATAATTTTTTCTTCTTGAGAATGTTTTATTTACAAAACTTCTCAGAGATAAATAGCCTTTCTGGCCTAGTCAAGACCTGCCAGTTATGTGATAAAACAAATCATCTATTTTTGGCCAACTCCCACCAAACTGGTTAACTATACACCCTTATCTGTAACAAATCTGGAAAAATCCATTCAGTTCTCAAGTGTCTGATATTTCTAGTCTTGGCACAGATATACTTGTGTCCCTTTATAGCCTTCACCAGTCCTGCCAAGATGGGGAGTTTAAAAGGAGTGTGAAAACACCCGTGAACCTTTGGATGAGTGATTAGATTTTTGTACTTTTTAAGCAGAACACTGCATCCCCCTTTCACCCCAAGACAAAAGCAAAGGATGGTATTATGGAAAGTGTTTAGATGAAACTTAGATGCACTGTGTTCATTTTTTGAGTGGATATATGATTAGATTGGTTGATTCTCCAAGTAGCAACTTGTTCAGCCAAGAATGTGTATAATTCAGCATGCTAAACTTAGAAATTGGTTACATTTTTAGTAGTTAAGATACCTTAGTGGAAATGAAGCTATAATATGTTCTGTACATCTAATAAATAATAACCTGTACAGCTGAAAAGCTTTCATGAGAGAGAAATTGATTTATATGGATCATGCAGAGTGAGAGCCTGTTGCCAAATGTAAGGTCTTCTCTGTGAACACTCCTGAGTTTAGAGTCCTTGGACGGCTGGGTGGTGACTGTCAACTGGGTGGTTCCGGAAACAATGTCTACATGTATAAACAATGTTTTTTTTAAAAATAGTTTATTGTATAAAAACTGTAGTTTTTACAGTATAAAAATCATTATGTCTATGCAAGGTCCTCATAATGATAGGTAGACCAACATATGTGTGTGTGAGTGAGTGTATGCGTTTGTGTGTGTATGGTTTATGAGGACATTTCTAGTGCCCCCATAATTCAAATGGCCTAAAAATCATACTAAACAATGTTTTTTTTTTAAATGTAAAAATGCAGAACGTTTTTCTGTGAGGGTTAGTCTATAGTTCATACAGTATAAACACTAGACACTAGAAATGTCCTCATAAACCACATTTATTGCATAATACCCTTGTAATTACCAGTTTGTAACCTATAAAAAGTCCTCGTAAACCACCCAAACCACACACACACACACACACACATACACACACACACACACACACACACATATCCAATAACATGTTAGAAACAGCCCAAGCTCTGATACTAGTAGTTCTGAAGTGATGTTTTTGAGAGGCTTGGATGCATCATTTGGTTTGAACCAGCAACGGCAGATTCTGATCAGTCACTTAAGAAAGTAGTTCCATGCACAAATGCATTTTCTGACCCTACTCTTTACTAATTTAATTTTTCATTGAACAGTTGTATATAAGCAATATCACACTTGTGCTATATGGCCCTAAATCAACACTGCTGTGATTACCTACGGCACTTGGCCTGCGGCCGTATCAAAGCAGTGCTGCTGTAGGGCCATATAGCACTCTTGCTCGTGATATTGGTCTTGATCTTAAAAATCGTAAAAAAAAAAAAAAAAAAAAAGGCGTACGCTTAAATGTTTGAAATTAGTTTTGTGGACAAAAATATAATTGTGCCACCATATTAATTTATTTCATTATAAAACTAAAATGTTATTAATAAAAAAAAAGTTTTTGAAATTGATGAATTGGACCAAATAATAAAGAAGAGCAGCCATTAAGTGCCCAACATAGATGTGAACTCCTTCAATACTGAAAGCATCCCAGGGTGAAGGGTGACTACTTTGAAGATGCTAAAATATATCACAGTTTTTATTTATTTTGGATTTTGTTTGGTCACAACGTTATTCCCATAGTTCATTTTATGTTATTCCATATTTTTGATGACTTTACTATTTTTCTAAAATGTGAAAAAAAAAAAAAAAAAAATTGGAATAAAGAATGAGTAAGTGTTTCAAAAACTTTGACTGGTAGTGTATATATATATATATATATATATATATATATATATTACAACTCAGTTCTGATTGGTCAATGGCACTATATGGTGGTCAGATATTTCTCAATATCAACCACACATTCGGGGATTAAGTCGTATCAAACCGGACATCCGTGTATTGTGAGTCATCTTTCCAACTTCATGGATCACTGTGCAGTCTCCACAATTAAGCTAATAATTTCAACACAAATATTTCATGTCCATTTTTTGGTTAGTAGCCATGTAATATTCAGGATAATGTACAGACAAGGTGATCAGGACCTTGAGGCAAAGCGGAAGATACCCGTGTATTTTGCAATAATAACCAGCTGACTACAATATCCCTTACTGAGTCGTATGAATTACCATAATGCTGCCTCTATTGTGGAGCTTGGAAGTGTTGGGCCCCATTGACTTACATTATATGGACATACACACATCGTACATCTATGGAAATATCTTTGTTTGTGTTCCACAAAATTAAGACAAATGATTTTGAGATGGCATAAGGGTGAATCAATTTTAATATTTGTTCACCTTCTGTCTCTGAACTTGAGAAAAGGCCAATGAGAAATTGGCAGACAGAATTTGCATGTCCCACCCACCAGACATACGGGTATAAAGTGAAGCGGGCGTGTGTCTGTCAATCAAGGAGTGCTGCGTCCTCATGGGCACTGGCTAGGGGCGCCACTCTGGCAGACATATGCAGAGCTGCGGGTTGGGAAACACCCAATACCTTTGTGAGGTTTTACAACCTCAGGGTTGAGTCAGTCTCGTCCCGTATTTTGCAGGTCCGAGCCGGTAGAACTCGGTACACGCTGATGGTCTGATCAGGTGAATCGCTTGCATCCAGTGCCCTTTCCCTCAGCCGAGGTAAAACAGTGCGCTTTTCCCTCCCAGGAGATCCCACTCACTCGGCTCCCTGAATGACCTCCCTAGCCCTGTGGGTCCGCAATTCAGCAGAGGAATTCGCCGACCCAAGCCACTGCAGGTATCTCAAATCTACCCTGCACTGGGAAAGGTGCTCCACAGATCAGGACTCCTACGCGGACTCCTCCTGTGTGTATTTTCCGTGGTACGGTCACCTTACGAGCAGACCCGCGTCTCCCTTTTTCAGTTCCCGCTGCCCTCCGGTCGCCGTGTTGTAGCAACTCCCCCCTCTTCGAGGCTGGATCTACCACTGCGCCATTCTTTACCACATGTGACCGAAGAGGCCATGTGATGTATTTTGCCACGGTACCTCCCCCTTCCTGGGCAGGTGTGGTCTCCGCAGGGTCTTTTCCCCCTGAAAGAATAGGAAAATGGGTAAGACCCCCTTCCCACGATGCGGTAAGGGCTCCAGCCATTTGGCTCTATGAGAGAAACATAGAGTGAAAAGAGGCCCGGCTAGGCTCGGCCCATCCCAGGTTGGCAAGCGTCGCCTTGTTCCCCTGCTTGGGTAACTAGAAGGATTCCGACATCTTTTATGGATGAAGGGTACGTGCCAGGATGACCAGCTGTGTCAGACTGCACGTACCCTTCATCCACCCTTCATACCTGCCCACTCCTGTGTCAAAAGTACACGTTCACGGCTCAGCGTATGGCGTGATTTGAAGTGTACCCCTAGTGTCGCTTCTTCGACACGACGTCAAAGTGAGGGACAGACGGGGAACATCTAGGTTACATATGTAACCTCCGTTCCCTGACGGAGGGAACGAGACGTCGTGTCGTCCCGGCCACGTCGCTGAGCCGAGCCACTGAGGTGGCCGGACACTCCCGGCTCCTGAGAAAAATCCTGAATGAACTCATAGTATTTCCTCGCCTTTATACCCTGTATGTCTGGGGGCGGGGTATGCAAATACTGTCTGCCAACTTCTCATTGGCCTTTTTTCATGCATCAGAGGCATATTCGGCGCTTAGTGTCGCTTCTTCGACATGACATCTCGTTCCATCCATCAGAGAACAGAGGTTACATATGTAACATAGTCGTTTCCTATCATGCATTGGAAAAACAACTTGATAAAGGTGAAGCATAATTCAAAATTATTATATGATCTCTACTTTCCTGGTTATTTATTTTACAAATTAACACACTCTCTACATCAGGGGTCAGTATTATAAAAAAAAACTAACAATATTATTAAAAAATACCACAGTTTTATTCTATTACATTAATACTTTTGAAGCTTTTTATTCGGCCAAAAGTAGTGAGTGGTTTTCTCGTTTCCTTGTTATTGTTGTTTGATTAATATCCTTTATATGACATAGCCTACTAGACAGTGCTCAATTCGTTTACATGTACACTTCAAGTCCAACATTTTGATACAAATACTCTTTTTGTCCTACTGTTTACATTCACTTTAGACATGAACGACTGCGTTTACATTAATGCTTCATCAAGACAGGCATTGACAGAATTATAATTTGTATTTGATCATTTAGGCACAAACTGCTTTAGCGCACAAACATTAGCTGCCTGTCAATCAAACAGTGCGCAGCTAAAGACATCAGGAAATAAAAAGTTAAGCTTTTATATTTTATCTAGATCAACCAACCAGTGCTGCTCTTGCTATCGTGATCATGTAGTGAACACCCCTGTTATAGATGTAGATCATAGGCTAAATATAGAAAATTACTCAAAAGTTTATCATCAATATTGATCTCTCTTTTTTTATTTTTCAGATAAACATCAAGATTGTTTTATTGCCCAGCCCTATTGATAACATTGCATTAATCTCTCACAACAGCCCAATAAACTTTATAGACACACAGAATCTAGTAAGCAGAAAAATGAAATATACCTCGAAATTTTTCTTCAAATTAGAGGCTGATATCTGGCTTGAGAAAGTTAAACTCACATGACACAATCATACAATTGGCCTTTTTCACTGTGAAAATCCCTTTCAGATGTTGAAATGTGTTTGAGGCATTCTCCACAGTTGGTGCCCAATCTACAGATGCTGTTCAAGTTTTTACACGTGGTTTGATTTGATGGGAGTCAGGAGATTCTCCCTAGCCAATCATGTTGATAGATAAAAATTAAATAAGGACAGGGAAGTAGGAAACACAGACAGTGGGAAAATAGCGCAGTAAAAGTACAGTTACAGCACTTAAAATGAACTCCAGTAAAAGTAAAAATGTTAAATTTTTAAACTGCTTAAAGTAAAATTCCTGGGAAAAACTACTTTACTAATTACAGTAATGTGAGAATTAAGATACAACTGGATGAGTGTCATTATGCAGTCACTTGATTTTTACTGGCTTTAAATTTCACATAAAGGAGACATCTGTAAATGCTGAAAAAACACCATTATGAACCATATGTTTTTAACCTGTGAATGGAAATGCCAGTTGAGCTTATAGGTACATAATCACTGTTTGTTTATTACAGTTATTTATTGTTGTAGTACTGCAAAATGCCTGTCAGCTGCAGCAGTCACAGATGGCCACTTTTAATTAAGTTTACAAGAGACAATTATCTAAACCTCTGAATTCTTAATCAAACATTTTCTGTAAAGAAATGTTCATTATAGATGTCCAGATTCCTTTTTTACGAGCATAAAAAACAATAATTGCTATGTTAACATAGCCAGTTAAAGGTAATATCATCCTTGCCAGCACACTGTTGTGAAAAAACATGTGTTGATAAATGATGAGGAGGCCATCTGTTATCTGGAATCCTGGAAAACTGGAATATTACAAACAAGGTTGAGAAACGTTGTTGAAAGAACCCAACTGTAGGTTTATTGGGAAAGAGAATGGTTGATTAGTGACCACAGACCCACCACAAAAAGTTGATGTGCTCAGCGAATAGACTACTTGCACTGAGCCTCATGATGTACTTCCACTTTGAAATAAAGCATCTCACTAGTTTCCAGTTAAATGTATTGTCACTAACTACATTCCATCCAAGGGTTTTGTGCGAAAAATGTTTATCACATCAAAATAAAGCTGATGAAACGCAAATTGTCGCTAAAATGTCAAAAGTGACGATATAATATTTTTTCGTTTAACTCTAGCGCATAAACTCTATGTCGATACTTCAAATGTCACGAAAAATTGGTTTGGAAACACTTTTTGTCAATAAAATTGGCATTAACGCAAAATTTCAGTGTCACATGACAGAATTTACCCCAATCCTTGGTGTTAATCATGAGGACAGGGTATACATCTGTAACGCGGGGTTAGGATGGGCAAGGAGGAGGAGAGAACCGGCTTGTCAATATAAATAATATTTTAATGAAGAACTTATAACATAAGACAACGGACATGTCCGTGATTGAGCTCTCTCTCTCGAACCGTCGTCACCGGCCGCCTTTATCCCTCGCGCGCCCCATCAGGCCGATTGGGGACCGGGCGTGCAACATTCCAGCCCGGCCCCGCCCCCCTCCACATCATCCTTGAAAGCTAATTTATTGTACGTGATTATGGATTGATTTTACAGCATATAGATCCAATTCTGCAAACATGACACTTCCAGGAGTGCCAACACAAATATCTTGTATTATGCACAGCGACAGTTGCACGGACAACAAATGAATGGCCACTGTTTGTGATTAATTTACTCACGGTAGCCATCCATTTATTTATTAAAGTTTCATTTCTACACCATTAAAAATAATAGAGGGCAGTCATGGAATTAGCCCACAAAACATAAAACATAATTCTGCATAATTAAAACATAAATTAAAAACATAAACATAATTAAAACAAAAAGATCTTTTAAATTAAAAATAAATACACAATACTAGGAGAAAAGCATCAGTCTGCTTGTTGGAACACTTACATATAGCCCGATTCTATAAAATTATTGTTTATCTTTTGAAAAAATAAATCTCATATATCAGAAATTTATCATAAACCCTGATATTACACCGCAACAATTTTTCTTTAATAGCTGTGTGATGGATGATCCTTATATTAAGACTGAAAATTTCCCCCGCTACTTGGTGCAGGTTGCCAGCTTGAACAGGGCCATCATGATTCGCTTTCGGGTCGGAACCGGTGGCAACCTGTGATAGGCGCCACATCAGGGCCAATATTACAGTCCTATCAGAAGGTCAACTGTTCCTTTTTATATCAATTTCTCCTCTTCTGATTGCATTTATTTGTGAAATTAAAACGAGAGTAAGCTGGCTAATTTTAATGAATTTTCTCAGTACTCCCCATTTTACCAAAACTTCAGAGGAAAAACAATTAGTGACATCTGGGAGGCGAATTAGCTATAAACACACATTCCTGTATGGAAACGCCTTAAGGGCAGATTTCTTTTGCGATAAACCACATATTTTGCGACAAAGTGTTTTTTAGGCATGACGTCATCACACACAACATTTTTATCGCTAAAAGTCCATTTGAATTGAAACAGGCAGAAGACGACCACTTTAGCAAAAATGTTTTTGCGCATTTTCACTTTGTCGATAACAAAATTGCGCGGAAAGTGGATGGTAACTAGGCTACTGTGCCACGGTTGCCTAGTTCCTGAAACTCAACTTAAAATGAGTGTTCAGAAGAAGATTTTAAACTATGGACATTTTCAGCGACAGGGCAAGAAATATTCTGATGTAGTGTCAGAGCTTTGAGTGAAAAACTACATCCTTCAAACTCTGTTCCATGTGTGAGGGAGGCGAGAGAGACCTGATGAGCGCGTGCATCTCCTGGTTTTATTAAATATATGTTTTAATCTGTGTTTTGTGTGATTGTTTCATTTATAAGTATGTTGCTATATGTTGAAATGTAAATGTATGAGTAGAATATCTACCAAAAATTATTACTTACTACATTTGTGACTGATTATACATGTATATATTTTTCATTAAATGTTTTAGTGCAGTTAATGTATGGCTGTAAAAGAATGGCTGATGTTTTTATAAATCTGTTAGTTGGGACAAATAAACAGCAGTAATCCTGTCCTGGACATAGGTAGAGACTGTCTGGGAGAAAACAGTTGCAGTGAATGGCTTTACCTCACTGATTGCTGGGCGCAGGCAGACAATGTGAGTGTTACAAAAACTACCAATAAAACTATTAGGTTAAACAACACATTAGCTGTCCCTATATTGACCACAGGGACATAGACAGTATGGGGGGCGTGGTCATGTGTCGGTCTGTGGGAGAGAGAGATCGGTAAGACTCGTCACCTGGTTCACAGTTATCCCTAACACCTGTCTCTATTTATAGTGATGCAGAGGGAGGTTACCGTCGATTGCGTGCTTAAACAATTAAAAGAATCTGACCTTGAACCTGCTTTGTTGTCTCCTGACTCCTCCATTGCTAACAAACTAAGATCCCATTACAATCACCCTGGTGGCACTGTTGTAAGGCCTGTATAACTAGACCAGGTGCTTGGAACAGAGAGGGTGAATCAAACAGGGCAGGGCCTTTTTGGCCAAATAGCTCTCGTTAGCATTTACTTATAATATGCATGCCCAACACACCTGGTACCTGAGACAGCAAGCCAGCTGGAGAGTCCTTAACAACTAGCACTTCACATTGTGCCATGGTTTTTGAAGAAGAGAAAATCTTTGGGTGGGCTGATTTTTGCGCATGTTCATTTTTCAACAGCTCCTTCAATTCACTGAACTCTGACCTGGAAGTAACATTACAGAACACAGCACAAGAACCCCTTGCACCCCGGACTGAATACCATGGGCAGAGGAAGAGAATAACTATGGCCTCTTGCACTTCCTGGAATGAAGTTCCCACATAAAGGCCTCCCCTTGAACCTCTAGCAATGTGGTGGTTGGCTCACGGCATATTAGAGGATTCAATTCCCTGCACAAAGCACAATCATTAATGTCTTCAACAAATTGATCATGCATTAATACCTGTGCATTAGGAATGGCATGTGGGCTAAAAAAAAAAAAAAAACTTCCTGCAATGACACAACATTGAGAGCATCCATACAACTCCTGCAAAATAGCAATTATTATATCTGTGTCTCCCCTCTTTGCACTGGGATTATACTCATATCCTCCCTAGCCTCGCCTTCCAAATATTTAAAAAAGCTTTATCTGCAGAAGACAAATGAACCTCCTCTACCTATTCATTTATACCTATACCAGCACTCAGGTTGTACATTTTCTCTCCTTAGGAACAAAAACAAATAGTTCTGTTAGGAGAGCACTGGAAGCAGCAGTTTGGATAACCAGAGTGTCAACAGTAGTTGCACTTGAGATGGCTTCGTTAGAGACGGGAGGGGCTTCAGCAACCCGTTCTTGCAGCAGGCGCTCATTGTCTGCTTTTAATTGTGCTACAAAATCATTTAGCTTCTCAATTTTGTCCTCAATCATAAACAAAAGACAAATTGGAGAAATACAAAATAGAGAAGTGAAAAAGAGGTTATCACAAGGGCATTGGTTTTGCAGGTTGTCTCAATCTCACTGCATTTGCTGCTCTTTAGTCTCTGAAAAAAAGAGACACATTTGCTCAAACATAAAACTAGGCCAACTAGTATATGAACTCGAGAAAGAGAGAAATTGAAAACCAATTTCAGTAGAAGCACAGACCCTGGCGATTATGCCAGAACGTGACGAGATGCTTTCACACTTAAGTGTTAATCTCTAAGAATTAGCAGTTTATACCACCCTAGGAATTACACCCAGGGAATGATGTCAATTAACTCTTTTTAGCAAGACACACAGGTTCACGGGACACAATAAATTGAAGGCAAATACAGGATTTCAATAAAGAATAAACTTTATTAAAGTTCAAAATTAGTGTGGGGTAATGGCCAGGCAACTGTTGGAGAGAAACCAAATCAGGTTAAACACTCAATATTAAAAACTTAATCAGTAGTTCATTAAGAAATCAGAGGGTATTAGTTACAGTTGCACTGCTCAACTAATCAAAAGTTAAATTAATCTGAATAGAAAACATCAAAACAGAAACAGGGGCTGAGGCTCATCATGGGGAGGCAGACTATACAGGGGCGTGTTCCCAAACCAAGACCCACTTGTGCAAACACAGCAAGCAAAAGTGCAAGTCATCTTAAAAACACAGTGAAGAGGAAATAGCATGCAATAGGGGAAACCCACCACTAGGTGTCTAGCCTCCCCAAATAGGGCACCTGCTCCAGATTGGAAAACAAAGGGAAAAAGGTCAATAATAAATCACAATAGCAACTAAAACTAATTGCAAAAAGGATACCTTGGCACCAAAAATCAAAGCAAAAATCAACTTGAATAAAAACACAAACCAGTAAACCACAAATCACTAAAAAAGGCATGCAGTCAATACCACATAATGCTTTGGAAATCAAACTGTTGAATTGTAAACAAATATGGAAATTAAATCAAGAAATAAGATTACAACAAATGGCCCAGGTTAAGAACAGAGACACAAACATATAAACAGAAACTGAGGAGATCAAGTTAAAGACAAGAACCA
Source organism: Moxostoma hubbsi (assembly GCA_032164185.1). Classification (NCBI taxonomy): domain Eukaryota; kingdom Metazoa; phylum Chordata; class Actinopteri; order Cypriniformes; family Catostomidae; genus Moxostoma; species Moxostoma hubbsi. The sequence continues at coordinate 31,175,076 of JAVLUX010000003.1, read as the reverse complement.
CAAAAAAAACAAAACAAAAAACAGGAAAAACAATAACACAAATAAATAAAGACAAAAAAGCACCTTGAGGTGTTGCGTAGAGCTCTGGTGACTACAGCAGGCTACCAGGTGCATCTCAAACTACCCACAAGGAAGTTTTTTTTTTTTTTTGTGAACAGAAAGCCCTCATAGAACCATCATAAGCAGTCTGCAGTGGCACACATTTACTCCATCACACTTAGCTCGCAATTTCCAAAAACTAGGACACACTTACATACCAGTTGATTCCAAATGATTGCAATTTACAATATGCAGCTATAAAGCAATTATGTGACACTGTGTTAAAGTAACCTGTGAAGGACAGAGATTATTATTTCACATAAAATATGATATAGCCTATAGAGTCTCAGCACTGGATTTTGCGAGTGCAGAATCTTTTGCAGTGTTCTCAAGGTTTATATCATCCTGGCATGAACCTTTAAAACATAAAAAAAAAGAATTCACAGTGCACATCTTAGATGGAGTTTTACTCTTTCACAGTCTGGGGCATATCAATCTCACCCATATAATTTAGCTCTCATGTTATGCATCAACAGCAGTCTTCAAACATCCTCTTTAATGTTGAAGGTAAATTTCAAGACCCAAACGGCAGGATTGGGTCCTGAATTCCCATAAGCATTTTCCTCAGGACAGGCTCTCACACTATCAGATATAAATCCACAGCTGGTTGGTCATGCTGTTGAGAATTCTGAAAGACAAAGGAATGCTTCGCTAGCAAGGGAAACTCAAGTTTCCCAAAAAGTGCACTGACCACAGTGAGAGAGAAAAAAAAACCCCAATTGCTTAAATAACACTTTAAAAACAGAAAAGAAAATCTGTTGCATGTTGTTTCTGAAGATCCTTTTTGAAGATCAATTTTTTCAGACCACAAATTCAGAGAATGATAAAGTAATTCACATCCTATGAACTTAAAACACATTTTTAAACAAAAGCAAATGTAATCTTTGAAAGAAGGATCTAAATAAAGAATTATGGTATTAGTCATAAAAGATCCATTGCATACTGTATGGCCTTTTTGAACCACAGTCATACAGTAAATTACTTTTACCAGCCCATTGTTAATGTTTGCCTCATTATACTGTACATACAGTATATACCTCTTTATGTTCTTTGAAAAACATAATTCTGAGATTTCCAAGTGCTTCCCTTTGTCCGTACGCCTCTTTGTACTCTTTGTGTCCCTGAACATACCACTGAATTAATTTCCACCCAGGCCTTAAAATGTATTGTGCACATTAATTTCACACACTAATGTACAAGTCTATGTTTGATTGTCTGTTAGAGAAACTAAGTGTGAAAAATATTAGGTGAAGAGACATGAAGATTAGGGTTAAAAAAGACCAGAATTGACCAGAAAGAACAAGAATCACTGCCATTATTTTGCTGCTAAATTTAGTGGAACTCATGACAGTGTGCTCATAATGCACCCAGCAGGACACGAAGGCAGTCTCGCACTGATAATCTCCCAGGAACATTCACAAAACCACCATTGTTCCTGTGTCTGGCTGAACTTTGTCAGCTTGACCCCTTTTTTCCTGGTTTTGAAGTACAGGAGGGACAAAGATTTTATGACTATACACATATACATATGAGTGATGACAAAAAAAAGAGAGATAAACAACAAAAATAGAAAAGGAAAGACTAGAAGATTGTGTGTGTGAATAAACAACACCTATAGCATGTCCTGGTCTCTGTTTCTTTTTTGGAAAAATTCTTGTTTTGAGAATTTGAGGTCTTGCACAACTTTGTGGTCCCACTAGTGACTAGTGTCCCTGAGAGCAGATATATTAGTATGGCTTGATGTCTTAAAGTGATAGTTCACCCAAAAATGTAAATTCTGTCATCATATACTCACCATCATGTTATTTCAAACCGATACAACTTTCTTCTGTGGAACACAAAATTAGATGTTAGGCAGAATGTTGACCTCAGTGACCATTCACTTAGAGTACATGGTGTAAATGTACACCAAGTAAATGGTGACTGAGACTAATATTCTGCAAAACATCTCCTTTTGTCTTCAGTAGAAGAAAGAAAGGCATGCAGGTTTGTAATGACATGAAACCTACTAAGTAAGTCATTACATAATTTTTCTTTTTTGGGGGAAATGTTTATGTCACTGTCATGCCATGCTGGTGGGTAACAGGATTAAGTTCATCCTGCAGTCCTGCTTTGTTGTGACTTCAGCAAACACAGTGTTTTTTTTTTTACCAGTAAATAAATTCTAACTAAATGCTTACATAGTTATCAGGTAATCTGCTGAATACTTACACATATGTACAGTAGATGCTTTAATGATTTACAACAAAACATTGTGCTAACATTGTCCAGACTGATTTACCCTAGCTTGCCATACTTTTCTGTACAAAACAATTCTTCCCAGGCTTTAGTAATATTATGAAAACAGGCCTGCTGTTATACTTGATGTCCTGTCAACACACATGCACAAATTCATACTTTTTTCCCAATGGACTTTCCTAGTAAATCATTCAGCCTCAAAGAAACATTAAAAAGACCATAGCTTTCAGGTGTGATCTAAAATCTACATAAGTCATACAGAATTTACCAACAAGGAAGATACAAACACTATTATTTAAAGGCATTACTGAATTTGTAGAGTATAGAGTTGTCAAAATTGATATGTCAATATTTTTCTACTATACCTTCGTAGAAACCAATATTTATCAGACCAGGCTATTTTAACAGTCTTTAACTGTCCAGTTTTGGCGAGCATGTGCCCACTGTAGCCTCAGATGTTCTTGGCTGGCAGAAGTGGATTTCTACTGTTGTAGCCCATCCTCCTCAAGGTTGGACATGTTGTGCATTTTGAGATGCTATTCTGTGCACTACAATTGTACAGAGTGGTTATCTGAGTTACAGTAGCCTTTTTGTCAGCTCGAACCAGTCTAGCCATTCTCAGTTGACCTCTCTCATCAATAAGGTGTTTCCGTCTCCAGAAGTGCCGCTCACTGGATGTTTTTTGATTTTGGCAGCATTCTGAGTAAACTCTAGAGACTGCTGTGCATGAAAATCCCAGGAGATCATCAGTTACAGAAATACTCAAACCAGATGGTCTGGCACCAAAAATCACGTCTAGGTCAAAATCACTGAGATCACATTTTTTTCAGAGAATACCATTGCCATGAAGGGGTGTACCTGGTCTGCAACAATGTTTAGGTTGGTGGAACATGTCACATTGACATGCACATGAATGGCCAGATCCACGGCTTCCCAACAGAAAATTGCCAAGAGCATCACACTCCCTCCACCACCTTGACTTCCTCCCACAGTGTATCCTGGTGACATCACTTCCCCGGGTAAACGGCATACACGGACATCCACATGATGTAAAAGAAAACGGGACTCACTGGATCAGGCAAGCTTCTTCCACTGCTTTATGGTCTAGCTCACGTTCACTTCACCTATGAGTGGTCATAATGTTTTGCCCATCTGTGTATCTTTTATGGCTAAATTGGAATGTGGAAGGTGTCAGAATTTTAAGAAGCTTCACACATGGTCCAGTTTCAGGATGATTAAAAGGGAGTTGCTAGCACCTCCCAGACTCTCCGTGCTTTATTCAATCCACTGGTGGTGAATCCACAATCAGCACAACTTCACACAGCCAATATGCAAGGATTTAGAAATACTGAGCCGTGTCACCTAGTGGCTAAGGCCAATAACTTTGTGAGAAGTTTTTTTATGATAAAACATTATAAAAAAAAAAGAGAAAACCGCAGATTTTGTAGCATTTCCCATGTATTGAACTGTTAGAACTTGTTCAGAAAAGCATTAAAGTTAACAGCATTGTTGAAATATTGTTCTGAGGAGTGCTTTTGTAAGCACTGATTCAATCCAGATTGAGTCTGGTCCAATCCTCCCATTTCTTGGAAGCTTCGCTGAGATTTTAGAGACTTTTGCTTCTACATCTGGACCCCACTTGTAAAGCAAAGCAGAAACCAGATGACTTATACTGAACTGTTAATTAAAATCAAGTAAGGACATTACAACTATGTACAGAAAATCATGCTGATTCTTATCTCCTGACCTTAAAGACACAACTCTCTAACATTTAGAAAAACTTTCAGTTAAAAACAGATGTCACAAACCAGAGAATATATATATATATGTATATATATATATGTATATGTGTGTGTATTCATATAATTCCTGTAGCAGAAGAGTTAATCATTGATAAGGCCATACAAAAAGCGGCTTTAGAATACAATATATTGTTTACTACCATATTATTGTTCATAAGTCAATCATTGGCATACAGTTCACAGCAATCCATTTCACAAGTGAATTTTTCAGTCAGTTGGAGATTTATTATGAGGGCTTGTTTAAGGGCCCGTCAATTTACACCTACGTCAGGGTGTGTTGCGTCATAAACATAAAATTTTTAGGTCACTGTGTCAAGTTAAATATAGTTTAATACTCAATTGTTAAAAACATCTTGAGATCCCTCAGAACGCATTTGCGTTCCTTCGAGTGTTTTGAACGCAAAAATGTTTGCTGTTCTGCCTACTGAAGTGTCTTCTTCACTTTATAAACTGTGTGTTGCTCATACAGCTGATATTCCACTTACTGCCCTCTGGAGTAAACAGGTGGTATTACAAGCTTACATTTCTCAGGAATCTTCCTTATTATGATCTGTGGGCATGCAATTAATTGTGTAAATTTTTGTAAAATGTATCACTCTGAATTAACGCGTTAAATCGACAGCCCTGATAATTAGATATTATATTTTCTAAGAGTAAGTCAATCTTATAAACAGAGCACAAGCATCATGTGCTTCAGTGATATGAAGAAGTCTGTATCCATGTGTTTTATAAATTTACACTTGGCTGAATGGATCGTTTTCAAGAGGTAAACATTGCCATAATCTGTACCCCTTTAAATGGTTCCTAATATATGTAATACAGAAAAAAAAATATATATATACAGGGGAATAACCTTGCTGATGCTTTTTAAAAAATATTTTATCCATCCATCCATCTTCAACTGCTTATCCGAAGTCAGGTCGCGGGACAGCAGCTCCAGCAGGGGGCCCCAAAGTTCGCTATCCCGAGCCAAATTAACCAGCTCTGACTGGGGGACCCCGAGGCGTTCCCAGGCCAGTGTGGAGATGTAATCTCTCCACCTAGTCCTGGGTCTTCCCCGAAGCCCCCTCCCAGCTGGACGTGCCTGAAACATCTCCCTAGTGAGGTGCCCAGGGGGCATCCTTACCAGATGCCCAAACCACCTCAACTGGCTCCTTTCGATGCAAAGGAGCAGCGGCTCTACTCTGAGCTCCTCACGGATGACTGAGCTCCTCACCCTATCTCTAAGGGAGAAGCTCACCACCCTTCTGAGGAAACCCATTTCAGCCGCTTGTACTTGTGATCTAGTTCTTTTGATCATGACCCAGCCTTCATGACCATAGGTGAGGGTAGGAACAAAAATAGACTGGTAGATCGAGAGCTTTGCCTTCTGGTTCAGCTCTCTTTTTCGTGACAATGGTGCAATAGAGTGAGTGCAATACTGCCCCCGCTTCCCCGATTCTCCAGCCATCCTCCCGCTCCATTGTCCCCTCACTCGTGAACAAGACCCCGAGGTACTTGAACTCCTTCACTTGGGGCAATACCTCCTTCACTACCCGGAGTACGCACTCCATCAGTTTCCTGCTGAGAACCATGGCCTCAGATTTAGAGGTGCTAATCCTCATCCCAGCCGCTTCACACTCGACTGCCAAGCGTGAGATCCCCAGCCCACCGAACTGCACACCTTCCCCACCCCGACTATTCCTCGATATCCTGTCCATGAATATCACAAACAGGATTGGTGACAAAATGCAGCCCTGGCGGAAACCAACCCCCACATGGAACGAACTTGACTTCGTGCCGAGGACCCGGACACAGCTCTCGCTTTGAACGTACAAGGATTGGATTGCCCTAAGAAGGGACCCCCCAACCCTGTACTCCTGCAGCACCTCCCACAGTCTCTTCCGGGGTACCCGGATATAAAACTTCTCCAGATCCACAAAACACATGTAGATGGCAATACTCCCAGGCCCCCTCCAGGATCATTGCGAGAGCCAGGACGGAACCCGCATTGTTCCTCTTCAATCCAAGGTTCGACAATCGGCCGAACCCTCCTCTCCAGCACCTTGGAGTAAACTTTACCAGGGAGGCTGAGAAGTGTGATAGCCCTGTAGTTGGCACACACTCTCTGATCTCCCATTTTGAAGAGGGGAACAACCACCCCGTTATGACACTCCTTAGGCACTGTCCCAGACTTCCACGCAATGTTGAAGAGGCATGTCATCCATCACCCATCAGCCTCTGGCTCTTCCTCTAGCATAGAGGGAGTGTTGGGATTTAGGAGTTCTTCAAAGTGTTCCTTCCACTGCCAAAAATCTCCTCGGTTGAGGACAATAGCGTCCCATCTTTGCTGTATACAGCTTGGATTGTTCCTCGTTTCCCCCCCTAAGGTGGCGGATGTTTTTCCAGAAGCACTTTGGTGTGGACCGAAAGTCCTTCTCCATGGCTTCTCCGAATGTTTCCCACACCCACTACTTTGCCTCCCTCAAGGCAGAGGCCGCAGCCCTTCGGGCCTGTCGGTACCTTGCAACTGCCTCTGGAGACCTCCAGGACAACAAATTCCGGAAGGACTCTTTTTTCAGTTGGACCACTTCCCTGACCACAAGTGTCCAAGACGATGTTCGAGGGTTACCGCCTCTTGAGGCGTCTAAAACCTTGAGGACGCAGCTCTCCACCGTGGCTTCAGTAATGGAAGCTTTGAACATTGTCCACTCCGGTTCAATGTCCCCAACCTCCGCAGGGATGCCTGAAAAGCTCCGCCGGAAGTGTGAGTTGAAGATCTCGCAGACAGGGGCCTCCTCCAAATGTTCCCAGTTCACCCTCACTACTGTCTTGGGCTTCCCAGGTCTGTCCAGAGTCTTTCCCCACCCCCTGACCCAACTCACCACCAGATGGTGATCGGTTGACAGCTCCGTCCCTCTCCTCACCCGAGTGTCCAAAACATATGGCCTCAGATTCGACAACACGATTACAAAATCGATCATCGACCTTCGGCCTAGGGTGCTCTGGTAACACGTACACTTATGAGCATCCTTATGTTCGAACATGGTGTTTGTTATAGATAATCCATGACTAGCACAGAAGTCTAATAACAAACATCCACTCGGGTTCAGATCCCAATTCCCAGATCCTCCCAATTACGCCTTTCCAGGTGTCCCTGTCATTTCGCACATGCACGTTGAAGTCACAAAGCATCATTATGGAGTGACTCTGGGACTCGTGAGTATCCCCACACCCGCCTGTCGCCTCACACCCTGGGAATCTCCAGAGAAGAATAGAGTCCATCCCTATCCAGGAGTATGGATCCAGAGCCAAGACTGTGCACCGAAGTAAGCCCCACCAGATCCAACTGGTAGCGCTCCACCTCCCTCTCCAGATCCGGCTCCTTCCCCTCCAGCGGGGTGACGTTCCACGTCCCTAGAGCTAGCCTTTGCTGCCCGGGTCTGGTCCATCGAGACCTCTGGCTTTCACTGCCACCCATATGGCAGCGCACCGGACTCCTGCGGTTTCTCCAATGGGTGGTGGGCCCAAGGGATGTAGAGGGGGGTGTCACGTTGCTTCTTCGGGCTGTGCCCGGCTGGGCTCTGTGACAAGCCCGGCCACCAGGCACTCACCGTCGAGCCCTCCATCTGGGCCTGGCTCCAGACGGGGGCCCTGGGCTTCCTCCGAGCAGGGTAACTCCTCCTCTTGCCGTTTATTCCATGGAGTCTTTCTGAACCATTCATAACTAAAAAATATTTTAGTTTGTATAAATTAGTCCTAATCAGCAATTTCGAGGGGTTTAAAAAAACTTTAAAGAAGCTTTCAAGAATGACCTTGAGAATAAAATTCAATTTATTGTGTAATATATTACACTAGGGAACAACTTAACTAAACATCTAAATAAATGCCTCACATTCTGCACTGCACATACTTAGGATAATGTGTGGATCATATTTCTTTTGACATTGTTCTATTGTCAAGAAAATGTGACATAATGACCAGTCACAAAAATTACGTGACTGTCCCTGTTTTGCTTGTGCAGGGACAAGCAGCCAATCACGTATTCTGTGTCTGGAGTTTGCTTAATGGTTTCCTTCCTTCCTTCCATGTCATGTTTTTCCAGCAAAAACATATTGCAGAGTATCTGAGATTACGAGATCAACTTGATCCTCAGCTCCATTTTGGAATGATGTTGTAATATGGATTGCTCATTTTTACATAATCACCACCACAACAATTTCAAAGACACAGATCGTGTGTGTGTGTAGTGCTGACTGTGCTCAGTGTGAAGGAGCAAACTTCACTGCCTTCCTCTGTAAAACAAATTGATGTTTTCATTCTGGTTGTTCGTCTTTTTGACCATGACTTTGAAGATGATCTTGTTTCGAGGCTGACATTTATGTCAGTTATGATTTAATTTGTTTAATTTCTTAACCACTCGTATTTTTTTGTCCTTGGCAAGTTTAATGATGAAGGTTGAAATTAATTACTGCAATCAAATATTGATTTAACTTTTCGCCTTTCCTTTTTTAAGTTCTATTTTATTTATTTTTTGTACTCATGAAGAAACATAGTAGGCAAATAGTACACTGGTAAATGAAGAGGAAGGATTGTACATACATAGCTGGGAGTAAGATTCAACCCACTTATAAACTATGTAATGGTGAAACCTCAGCTTAAACAATGAGCTGAGAGGCAGACCGCCGAGACCATGGCTGGCAGCTTGTGCTGGAGTTCACTTCCCTGTGTCACACTGCCATAAAATGTGGATCCAAGTATTCTGCATGGTTTCTGTGTCCTCTATTTGAGAGTAGACAGCGGCAAATATGGACTGCCTTTAAAGTGGTGACTACTCAGACTTTCTCAATCTGTAAAGTTTCCCTCAGGACATATGCCCTAATTTCTACACTTTCATTTTTTGATTTCACCCCACTCTGAACTGTCCTTCACACCTTGTTTTGTAATTAAATACACTACTCACTGGTATTGTGTGCTTATTTGCTTCAGAAAAACATGCTGCAGATATTTTTATGTTATGCTACTCAAAGTGCTGTCTACTTTGAAGAAACGGTCTGTTGCAATGTTGTAGTCCTGGGTGGGCAAGCACACACAATGCTACAAACAAGGAAGTTTCAGCAAGCATTAAAATAATTTTTGTGATGCTATTGTTTCTGTGCTCTAGATTCTTTTTCTCTGGTGTGCAACCTCCCTCTGAGTCCACTTCCCTAAACACAGTAAGGGCCAAATCTCCCTTTGTGGAAGAGAGGAAGAGCGTGCTACACCAACAGCAATCCCAGGAGACTCCTGTTGAGGACCTGGCAACAGAAGTGAAGGATTTCCCTGACTGTCCTCATGTACCCCCAAAACAGCTCCACTGTACACAGCCCTTGCTGCCATAATCATTCTTACTGGCGTGGGAGGTAAAGAGGGAGTTGGGAAATGGTTTGAGGTGGCATAATTCCTCTTTCTGTATGGTCATTGCAACAGGAAGGTGTGTCCCAAAATTAATTATTGTGAGAAGGTGATAAGAATTGATTGTCAAAGCACAGACAGAGAAGATTCCAAGGTCAGATTCCCAGAGAGCATGCCTCTGACCTTTTTTAATCCCTTTAACCCTGCAAAGCTGTTGATTATGTACGCTCCATTTTCAAAATGAGCCCAGTGCAGATGATGCCAGGAACTCCCAGTCTCTCTCTCTGTGAAAGGCCACAATTGGAGAAACTAGAGCAAATTCACAAAAAAAAAAAAAAAAGAAAAAAAAAAAGAAAAAGACCTGGAAGAGGGATGAATCAATCTAAAGGAAAAGAAAATGAGAGCGTGACTCATTCTGTTTGATAATAATAGTCAAGTGAACACAATAAGTTAATAAGAATAAGTAAGAGTCAAATCAATTCATTTTTATTTGTATAGTGCTTTTAACCAGACACAAGCAGTTAAACTCTTTTAAGCAGTTTAACAAAAAATGATGCTGTAATGTCTGTAATGTCCAAATTGGGCCCAATGTGTCAGTATTTTGTGTGGCCACCATTCCAGCACTGCTTTAACCCTCTCGGGCATGGAGTTCACCAGAGCTTCACTGGTTGCCACTGGAGTCCTCTTCCACTCCTCCATGATGACATCACGGAGCTGCTGGATGTTAGAGACCTTGTGCTCATCCACCTTCCGTTTGAGGATGCCCCACAGATGCTCAATAGGGTTTAGGTCTGGAGACATGCTTGGCCAGTCCATCACCTTCACCCTCAGCTTCTTTAGCAAGGCAGTGGTCATCTTTTCCAGTATTATAGATGTAATTGGTTGATTTGAGATCCATCTATAAATAGCTAAATCTGCCAGCTTGAAAGTTCCCCAGAACTTTAATGCTACCATAACATGCCCTACATATAGTGAGGACTTAATAATAATAATATTGAGAAGAGATTCTGAGATTTCAGGAAACATCTCTTTCAATAGTTTAGGGGGTATAAGATCTAGAATACTTTTAATGCTTTAATACATTTTGTTAGCTCTTCCTGTCTTATAACAGCAAAGGACTGAAGTTGCTCTTAGGGAATACTATGAGCCACTGTCTTCTGAAGTGCTGTGGCATACGATTGCATAATTCCAATTTTCTTTCTGATGGTCTGAATTTTATTAGTAAAGAAATTCATAAGGTTGGCACTACTGTGCTACAAGGGAATATCTGTTTCAATCAAAGCTTTGTTGCTTGACATTTTAGCCCCGGCACAGAATAAATGCTTAGCATTGTTGTGGTTATTTGCTTTTAGAGCCTGACTGTACATCGAGACACTACCTTTCCATGCACTGCAAAACACAACATTTTTGTATACTTCTACTTGCATCCTATTTTATGTGCTGCTCTATTAAGAGCATGAGTATGATCATTTTACCAAGGTGTGGGCCTTTCTCTTTAACTTTCATTAATCGAAGGGGGGCAACACTATCTAGAGTGCTAGAGAAGACTGTATCCATATTTTCTGTGACAACCTCAAGTTTTTACCATACTGAGTAGCTGAGAGCAGTTAAGTCTATAATCTGAATTATTTGACATAATTAAAGGAAAAATACACCAGCATTATTTCTAAATTTGAACATCATATATAATAATTTTTTTGTCCGTCACTTTTATTGATTTTAGGATCAGATGTTATTTTATATAGCTATTTAGCTATATCCTTTTTGACTGATGGGTCCTGTGGCTAATGAAAAGATGAAAACAACGATATGAGGGTTGTATATATCCTTGATGCCGATTTGCAAAGTTTCGGAGTGGAAACTGGACTGTGTTTGTGTGGGTTTTGCGCCTTTACCCACGGTGTGCAGTTATAGTGTGTTATGGTCGTACTGTCGACAAAGAACTCTGCTTTTGGGCCCGCGATCTGATCCACCCTCCTCGGCCTCAGTCACCATCTTTGGAGAACACATGCTACTGAATGCATTTTCTCATCAAACCCCCTGTTCAGCTGTAGATCCAGGTGGCTCAGACATGTCATTCAAGCTGAGATGAGCCACCCTCACTGGCTTTGCTCACCATGAGTTAGGTGTAGCACACGTTCTCCCAAATGCATTGACTTTGAAAAATTTGCATTGGGAGCAGGTGTGGTCCAGGCTAATTTTTTCACTGCTTTTGCTTTGCCGTTCACCCAGAGCCTTTAGGCTCTGCCTCAAGCTGAGAGGCACCACCCTCCCCAGTTTCACTCACTGTGAGTTTGACCCCGGAGCACACGTGCTCCCAATGCATTGACTTATTCATTTTTTTCCACTGCTTTTCATTCAATTGGCATTGGGGGCAGGTGTGCAGATGGTGATCGAAGCCGGGGAGAGCAAGGCTTGAGGCAGTAGCTAAAGACCCTGGGTGAACTGTGGAGCAAAACTCTGTAAAATGCAAGAGTCCATTTGCATTTGTATGGAAAAAATGAACAGAAGCATCTTTATTGTATGTAAAAGTTTATTTCCATTGCAACATTTCAAATTGCAATGTTCTTTTCACATTGTTTATAAAATGCTTAAATATATATGGACTGCATTGTAATATATTCCCAAATAATACAAAAAATTATATCTTCATGTATATTTTGGTTTGTGTGGTCTTTTTTTACATTGAAATATAAACAAATTGTGTATTTTAAACCACTTTGTTAATTGTTATACAGAGTTACTACAAGTGGTCTTTTGGTGCCTCCAATTGGCCTTTTTTTGGAAGTACACATAAATCATTATGGAACAAAGAGTTTTGGTCATATCGACTTCAAAATTGTGTCAGACCTTCATCAGACAAGTGGCTTTGCATTAGATGAGTATTTTGGGGCACTGCGCATAGTCTTGCATATTTAAAAAAAAAAAAAAATAATAATAGATTATATTTGTGGTTACTATTCCAAAAATTTGAAAAGCTCTAAAAAAAAATGTACATACATTTTTACTCTTGAATAACTAATTACTAAGTGTCTACATTCAAACAAGCACAAGTTTGTGTTTGTAGTCCTAAGTGTTCACAAACTGGAAGAGTTTTAATTTGGGTATGTCGTTTTCAAGCTCATGCACAAAAAGAGGCCGGATGTTGTGGGCCAAATCATACTTTATCACTTTGAAAAAAATTAAAATAGAATACTAAAAAATAAGTTAATTTAGGTTTCATTAACAGATTGTTTTGGAAAACAGAGATTAAAATATTAATATTAAAGTTGGAAATTTCTGTACTTTTTTTTTTTGTACATTCCCTCTAGTCATTACATAATGTTGTTTACATTATTATGATGTAATTTATACTCAAGAACAGCATCATGTAAAGGGACAAAAAAGTTGCAATTACACAAACCATTATGTAGACTGAAAGAGACCATGTCTCTGCCCCTCTGGGCTGTAAAATTAACTAAATGCTTAAAAAGACCAAGCCATTCTGTCTGTAAGCACAGTAAATTCACGTGAAAGTGAATACAGTTTCAGAACAGATACAGTTGGGGTCCCCTTTTCTTTTGATTAACAAGACCATAAGCCTGTCTGTCACATTCAATTTCTGAGAAACTGAGCATTTCACGTTTTGCTTCCTGCTTCTAATTTTATCAGGCCAGAGATGCAGTATGCCAAGGCCTGAGCATGAGATTTGTGTGTGTGTGTGTGTGTGTGTGTGTGTGTGTGTGTGTGTGTGTGTTTCTGACAGATTCTCTACAACAGGCTCCCTCCACTCTTCATTTTCACAATAGCCTGGGGCTCTTTGGTCCATACAGTTCTTGTCAGGACAAATCTCAACTTAAGCCAAGAAATAAAGTAATGGCGTCAGCGCCAAGGCATAATAAACCTTGTTCAGAACTATAGAAGGATAGGTCAGTGACACCAGACATTCATCTTTGTATCCCATAACAATCTTAATTTAGGGCTGTTCTACACAACCAATGATAAGTGAACAAAGGGTCTTTGTGGCTGTTTTACACTGATTTTACACATGTGCAAGTCTTTGCAGAGACAGTATGGCTTATTAGGTACTTGAGAGAGATGGACTGAGGTAAAACCAACCCTAAAATATTTAATAAACTGTTGCTTTGGACTGAGGGAACTCCAGTCTATTTTGTATTATGTGTGTGAAAGCGTGTGAGAGTGTCATCCCCAACCCAAACAAACTAATTTGCCCCATCTTACTCTCTATTCCTGACACACACTCCTGTCAAGGAAAAATCAAATAAGCTCATTTGTGAGACAGTCCAAACTTTCTTTTCAATAGAAGAAGGCTCTGTAATTAAATCCTGCATATTCTTTTCAGCTTTTACCGCTTGGGCCACATCAGCCCCATGCTCAGCCACACAATTTTAGCTACACCTTGTGAGGCCCACTTCCACTAGAACATCAAACAGGGGTAGAAATTGAGCTCTTTGAAATATCAGCAGATCATTTTAGGTAGTTAAAGTTAGTATGGAGCGTGCAACATGCTTTTCGCAGCATCCAATTATTACTAAACAATTTGCAGAATATGTCTATTCTGTAGATGTGCTAAATTCTCCAATCTTAACTCATTTGACCTCATCTGGTGGATCATGACTCACCCAGCTATCTGTCCAAACTTTCTAGTTCTGAGAACTCTTATGTTTGGCATTTGTTTGGGAGGGGGGAGGGGGGGGGGGTATCGGAACAGGTGCATTCATAATTATAATTATGCGGAAAACCCATTGTTTTTTACACAAGCTTGTCCAAATAAATTCCTTATGGAATTAAATTGCTGAGACAGAGTGTTCCAGAGCTCCAGATGTGCTTATTCCCTGACAGGAGCTATCCCACCATAGGACAAGCTGGACATCATTGTTGCCATAGCCAATTAAGTGTTGCATTACTTAAAGCACCTCTCCCTCCCACTCACTCACTGACTCTTTTTCTCAAAGTGGGGAACAGACAACGGTTCAGCTCTTTCCTGAATTACAACCCTTGAGGGGCCCACTTGGATGCCATTAGCTGGAGTTTATTGGTCAGTCTTTGCACAGAGTATGGTATTTCACTCTATGGACAGGGTTGGGAGGGTTACTTTTGAAATGTATTCCACTACAGATTACAGAAAACATGCTGTAATATATCATTTGTAACAGATTCCGTTAGATTACTCAAGGTCAGTAACATATTCTAAATACTTTGGATTACTTCTTCAGCACTGAAAGATTGTTTAACTTGTTTTGAATATGAAAACTCAGTACAGAAAGACAAAATACACATGCTAAAACATTTTCTCTGAAAAACTAAATATCTTATGCAGTGTTGTTTCTAAAGGATTCTTAATGATTTTTAGATATTTTTACATGAAAACAATACAAAATGTATTATCAAGAATATAATTTTTGTCCTAATATCAAAGGTCTTACTAGAGAAAAAGAAATTATGATCTAATGGGAATTTTCTTGATAAAAAAATATGATCGTGCCTATCTGTCTGTCTGTCTGTCTACCTACCTACTTACCTACCTATCGTCTGTCTGTCTGTCTGCCTGCCTGCCTGCCTGCCTGCCTGCCTACCTACCTACCAGTGGGGATTTCTTTTAGACTGCAAGGGAAGCTTGGCTTCCCCTATAATGTCAAAAAAATAATGGTCAAATATGTACTATTGTGTAAACAATTTATTGACTAAAAATACATTAGAACATGTTCATCTCGAAAACGAGTTCGTTCAGAATCAGCTACATATCAGGTCGGCTGAATCGATTTCATTCTCATACATTCCTGTAGCGTCACAGTGCATTTCCCTGTTGAAGCCGAGCGTCCATTGACTTCAATGGGGCTGCTTTGAACAGTTTTTTTCAGTGCTCCGAAACTAGACGGTCATTGGATAAATGCTGCGATTATGTCCTGCCCACGGACGCTCAACCTCCGCGGAATGACTGTAGGATCTGTCGAAAGACTGCATCTCCTTTTGACTGACAGCGAATCTGTACTATAAGAAGTCGCTGAAGCTATTCGCGCTCAGTCCCATCGCGGATTTCTCAAGTGTAGTCGAAAGGCAAACTGCTGCAACCTATTTCTTGATATCATTGCAATCATTTTCTTGAAAAGGAACGTAGGACAGAATTTACTTTTAAATAAATGGACAAGTTTATAATGTAGGCCGAAAATGAGCTTCCCCTCTTTGAAAGACCAGCAGCCGCCACTGCTACCAACCTACCTATCTATCTATCTATCTATCTATCTATCTATCTATCTATCTATCTATCTATCTATCTATCTATCTATCTATCTATCTATCCTGCCCAAAACTCTGATTTCATTACTGGACACACAAGCATGCAGTAGTTCTCAGAGTCATGCTGTTCTCTTTGGTGAATGAGAAACAAAGACATAATGCTTTGTTTAGTTCACACATTCCACCACAACAATCCTTACCACTTCAAATAGTGCATAATAATAATGTGTATCTGTTCTCGGAAAAACTCTCTCTCTCTCTCTCTCTCTCTCTCTCTCTCTCTCTCTCTCTCTCTCTCTCTCTCTCTTCCCTTTAATGTAATCTGATTGTAAGATTTATGTTACAGTTTTTCTCAGTCGCTTTGGTACATTTATCAGATCAGAATTGAAATTCTCAAAACTACCTGTTCAATCTTCACATCATTGTGTCACTTGTGCACATCAAAAAAGCAGTTTCTCATTACTTTGAACAAGCTGCAAATGCTTGTGCAATGATTATGTACAATTCTCTGCTGTTTCCTACATTATCAATTGCTTATGTCATGTTGATCAAAATGTATTATAATGGGTCTCTGTTGAATAGTCTCATCCCCCACAACATTTAGGCATTAGTTCATAGCATAAGTCTTTACCATGCAAAATGGTTGAACAAGTTGTCATAATATGTCAAGCATATTTTTATACATTTATACATTCATGACTAAGTCCTGAATTGGTAAATTGCTCCCAGGTGAATCTTGACTTGCTCTAACGAAGGTGCATCTCATGAACCATCAACTGGCAAGTATATATATATAGCCGGAGCACAACACAATGTTACAATGTTTGACAATGGAAGGACAAGGAATTGAACGGGGTCGACAGACAGACAGACAGACAGACAGACAGACAGACAGACAGACAGACAGACAGAGAGAGAAGAGGAAGAGGAAGAGAAAGAGGAGTGAGGCTGCGTGGCAGAGGAGTTGGGAGGCAAAACAGAGGAAGAGAAAGAAGAGGCCGAGGACATATGCACGTTCCTGATGAGATAAGAGCCACACTTGTAGACCACGTTCTCAATCATGGCTTACAATGGCAGAGGCTGGTTGAAGGGTGCAGCCAAATGTTGGGAGAACAACTGTGTCCTCAATCATTCAGACTTTTCGTCGACAGAACAGGTATGTAATCTAACAATAGGCACTGTACTGTAATACTGTATACTTTATGTAATGCTTCATACAATATTACAGTATTCCACTTGCATTTTACAATATACAGTAAGTATACTTTACATGTAAACCGTGGCATTTTATCTTACTCAATTTTGTGTTTTGCATTACTGTATTTTTTTCCACATAGGACTGCAAGACAACTTCACAGGGGTGGCAGAGGGCCCCTTTTCACACCTGAACAGGAGGAGGCTATTTGCACCATGGTTGTAGAATACAATGCCATAAGACTATGGGAGATAAAGAGTGCCATTATAGAGGACAACAACATCTTTGAAAACATCCAAACAGTCAGCATCTCATCCATTGACAGGGGGCTGAATGAATATGAAGCAGCTGTACACTGTTCCATTTGAAAGAAATGGTGAAAGAGTGAAGGAGCTTCACTACCAGTATGTACAGGTAAAACACGTATGAGCATGCAGCAAATGTACCTCACAGTAAACAGTACAACATCGTATAGTGATATACAGTACAATAAGTGTGACCTTTACACATTTGCTATGGCTGTAGAAAAGATGCAATATGTGCTATATACATTTGATGTAACCGTATCTTGCCCAAAATGAAAATGCATGTAATTCAAACTCATTTTGTGTCTTCTGGATATAGCGTATAATGGAACAGGAAGCAAGTAAACCACCGCACAGCTTCATCTACATGGATGAGGCTGGCTTCAACCTAACGAAACAGAAATTTTTCTCAGCATGGAGATGAAAAGTGTATGATCGCCAGCCACATACACAGATGACCCTTCTGGCTGCCATGGATGCAGCGTGTGATGACATCACAGCAGATGCCTGCAGAGGTTCGATAAGACACTCTAAAAGATTCTTTCCATTCTGCATCGCAAGAGAAGATATTCATTGTGATGTGGATGAGAATTTGTGGCCCAACAGACAGGAACGTCAGGAGGTGTAGGAAGACTGCTCTGTAATTCCTACAGCACTGGATGTACAGTTTTCCCTAAGGAGATTGTCCTATGTTCACATTTCAACTTTTTTTTTTTCTTTGTGCTATGCAGTGCTGTCTTTTCCTTTCTGTATCGCAATGACATGGTCTGTCAACAAATTACAGTAAAGGCGTAAATGTGAATCTTGTCCAGTCTCTTGCAATCAAACTCCCATATACAATAAGGTGTAACCTACAATTTACAATAATTGTCATCAAAACTTTAGCCATAGTTTACATCAGAACATCCCTCCAGAGTACACTGCTATGTTGACAACATGACTAAGCAATTTGACTGTCTTATCCGTACACAAGGACTTGTCATTCTGATGGCACTGACCTGTTCATTGACACAGATATTTACTTTTGAGAGATGTACTAAGGATTTTGAGCAAGATACTGGCTTTTGCAGGTAATCCATGGTGTTTTGCTATTTGTAGGAATTGTTTTGAGAAATGCACTTACTGTTTTGAAACTGTCGACTGCGGGAAAAACTGTAAAAAGAAAAAGGAGGCAGATTCTCATCACATTGTATTTATTATTTAAGATAATTCAATATCCAATGAAATGATGCTGAGATTGACCTTATTTTACTTGAAACTCAATTAAATAAACATAATCAGTAACACACTGGAATGAGAAGTTCTTCAGCCATGTATTTCACAGTAATGCTTATAAAAACTAATAAAATCTACAAATGTTTCATTTTCAAATATTACATAAGTTGTAATGAGAACTTTAGTAATTTGCTACATCTAAAAAAAAAAAAAAACCGTGACCTGATACAAACAAACTTTTCAATATTCTCCTTGCACACTATTGGGCTTCGTTTTCATGCAGGTTCTCGTGGTCGGAATGGAGGATAATGCTGCTGTCTACTGGATATCTGCCTACAGTGCAGCAATGCATCCTCCGTTTTCATTTTTATACAAAGTCTGAAATGACGAATAAAAAAAACGCAATTAATTTCATCTCTCAGCGGTCATTTTATAAACGAATCATTTAATCAACACTTTGTGTTATTCAGTGCGTAATAATAATTAACATCCATATTTATTTTACCTTTTTATTTAATGCTTTGACTTTTAATTTGAAATAAATCGTATGAATAACGTTTTCCCGGATGTAGGTTCGTCGGTCAACTATTTGTAATTGTGACTATATGCCGAAAATGCTGGATGCGATGTCGTCGTCTCATTATCGTAAAACCTTTATTAGTTGCTTTCTGTATAGTTGTTTACGCAGTCAGGATTAATTTCATGGATCAGTCGCCTTTAATACTGAGCGACCGAGGATCAGATATGCGCGTTTGGTTCATGATGTGATTTGTTTGCAGAATGATTAGTTAACGGGACAGTCAGTCAGTCAGTCAGTCAGTCAGTCGTACTCGCTACGGATATCATAGCGACTATGACTGCTTTCGGTCAGTGCAAGTCTTTTATTGGTTTGGTGCATGATAGCAGGTTAATTACCATATCTATGCGAGATTAGCTCACCCACTGTCGAGAGTGATCGGGTCGCGTACTCCGATCTCAGGTTACTGCCAGTTAACAAATGTTATTTTTATTGGATGGATGGATGAATGAATGAATGAATGAATGAATGAATGAATGAGTGAGAATAGAGCTAGCCGCCGCACAGTGGTGTTTGTTGGTGCAATGGATGAGTAAGTCTCAAAGATGTATCAGGTTAGTAGCAGTTTTCCAGGTGTCGGCAGCGCATGTTATGCTGGCTGATAAAAATTCAATGTGGACCAAGATGATGTTGAACAGACCAAAGCACTGCCATTAATAACTGAGAAGGTGAGTTTTATAGTATACCTTATTTTTTACCAAATTTTACATAATAATAATAAAAAACTATTATTTTTAATAACAATATCAGAGCGTTTCTTCATCTTGGGGCAATTTTAAGTCTTATTTAAATTTATTTCATATAGCCTACATATTTGACTGTTTTAGCCTTGTCCCAGACCCAAACTCTTAATTGTAAAATATGAAAATCCATTATAAAAATATAAATAATTACATGTTTAAAACTCTTGATAGTCTAAATCAAAAAGTGTAGCTAACAAACAATTTAATTATTTAAGTTTTTCAAAATAAATAAATAAATAAATGGTCATATTTTAAAAAAGACAGATTGCTATTTTCACCCTAAATGTAGATGTCATTTACACTCCAGTGCAAATAGTGGCAGATATTATTTGCTTACCAACTCTGGTACAAATAATGGAAGGTTCTGTTTGCACCCCTAATTAAATACTAACAGTACGGGGGGATCACTTGCGGCATGTTTAGAATCCCACAGACACAACTAACCTTCATTTACAAAAAAATAACCATGTTTTACTACATTAACCATAGTATCACCATGGAATTTTGCAGTAAAATCATAGTTACCACAAAATTAAATGGGGCTACTATAGATGAAATTACTCTGACATCACAGTGCAGGCAATCACTTCAGGGTTCTTTTAAGCAGCAGATTTCAATGCTGGAAATTGGCAGTGCTGCCATTTAAATAAAGTAATTTTTGTTTATATTAATTAAGTTACTCTAAAGGGATAGCTATGGTTTACAGTGTCTAAGTTATGTAGGTTCTTTCTGAATGATTGTAAAAACAAGTTTAAATGCCTGTATTGTTATGTTGGACATGTAACAGGCTGATGAATACACAACCTTACCTCACATGTTTAACACATTTCTTAAGCCTGAGAAATGTGGCTTGAAAAGTTATTGTACTTGCTAACCAAGTTGAATTTTTTTTTATTAAAGAGCATGGTTGAAATGAAATATGAGATAAGACAAGATATGTTAAAAACAAATCATAGAAAAATCAAGTTTTTGTCTGTTTTTTTATATTACAGAATAATTTTATTGAACGTCATTCAAGCTGTAATTTTGCCAAACTATGTGAAGTGTGGAAATATACTTAATTTTGTGTATTTAGGATACATTAAATATTAATTTTGAAATTAGCTAAAAGCACTGTTTAATTTCAAAAATCACAGTCATTTCCACCACAGAAATCTTTTAAACACAGTACAGAATTTGAAATGAGGTGGGAATTATGACTAAATATCTAATAATAATAAAAAGAAATATCCATCCATCCATCTATCTAATATATATATATATATATATATATATATATATATATATATATATATATATATATATATAATATTAGCAAAAATGATCTAATTCTCCCATGATGCATGTACACTGCTGGACATTGTTAGTACACAAATAAATTAAAAATAGTGTGAACTTTTTTCAAACAAAACTTTACTTTCAAGTCTACAGTGCTAAATGTGCCTGAAATTGAAGAAACATACACCCACCAGTGTTAACACTTTCATTAAAAATAGTAAAGTCTAAACAATCATCAATTATTGTGTTTCTCTTTTTATGTTTTTATCAGGCAGTAGCATGACATGAAATCTGTGTGTGTATAGTCTCATTAAACCTGTGATATGTTTTGACGGCAGCAGTGCCAGCAGAAGGTCTCCCTCTCATGGATTTTTGCAGTAAGAACTCAAATCGCACAGCCCCGGTGAGAGAGGGGGGACCCAGGCGAGCTGATGTGCCACTGTGCTCTCGGACCAATGGTTGGAGTTGGCCCCCTCATCCCTTCCAACTGCTGGCCTGGCTGCTTTACCTGTACTTCGCTGTCACTGGTTTTGGTGTGTTAGTTCCTCTGCTCCCCACACACTGGATCCCAGCTGGATATATTGTATCCTTATTATGTGACCAAAGAGAAACTATTCCTGCAGACAGATCTTCTTCATCTGCATGTTGTTATTATTATACATGTCGTAACCTGTGGTTAAGCTGCCTTTGGAAGTTGAGAAATTGTGTAGCTAGTCTGACTTAAATTTGTTTGAGAAGTAATTTATTAAAAGAGCTGTATTTGATATGTTTTAGGATGTTTGGTCTGAGTTTCTCTCTATTTGTTTTCCTTGTTCTCATTTTAGCCCCTAAAGGTTCACTTACTGTATTATATGAGCATTATTCAATCTTTAACTCAGAGCTCAGTGTACAGGGATCACATTTGTCTGTCACCTGTTTATGCATCTGATGGCAGTCTCCATTGACCCTGCAGATTATAATGTCAGAGCTAAAAGTTATAGGGGACCCATGCCACTTTTTGACCACACCAAACATGCACATGTCATCGAGAACTGTCACTGCTACCTCTGTGAAGTGGATGTGTAAGTACAGACAAATGCTTCTGTCAGTCTGTCTATGGTTGTGTGGGTATGCATGTGTAGTGAGATGCAAATAAATTTCTAGGGATGTTATCAGTGCCATATGGAGTGAGCAGAGAGGACAACATCTTTGCCGCCTTCATAAATGTTGTACTAACGCAAGAATTCACAAGAGGTTGTGCATTACAGTGATTACCATGGTTTATTGGTGTTGTTAGGATTACACAATGCTGTTTTACCCCCTAAACCACGGGTATTCAATTAAAGTTCCAAGAGGTCCAGTCTCTACTTTTCTTTCCCAGCAAAGGTCCGGACAATAACCTGCATGGTGTCAGTAGCCATGAAATGACATAAGGAATACTTAATCAGTTTCATGAAATAGTTATTATAAATTATAAAGTCAAAACAGTCTCTTCAAAACTGGGCAAGGATTGGGACATTGGGGCCTTTAATACAAAGCCAAAGTAGTGTGGTTTGGGGGATTTCCTACCAAAATATTAAAATATTTCAATGAGTTCATCAGTCAAGATCACTTTGATATGAATATTAAAAAATAAAATCAACTGTTTGTTTTGAAGCTGAATGACAGCAGTCCAGTATTTGTGTTTGCATATTTTTAGATACTCAAGGGGCTTAGGAGGGCTTGTGACTAAGGAAAGATACTGTATAAATGCAGAAAATGTAATAGTCTGAATGGATTGTTTTTATATTTTCCTTACTGATAATCTACCAACAAAAAACAATGTACTGCACAATAGTGAAGCTTTAAAATACTGTTAAATAAAGTTAAGTAGGCCTGTAAATGGAATATAAATATCAAACAATGGAAACATTCTTACGAGAACTCCACTATGCTACTAGAAAAATCACATTTTTGGTTGTTTTTCCTTGCCATCTTTGCCAGAAATTATGACATCTTTGATTAATTAAAAACAAATATATAATCTGTTTGTGAAAGACTTGAAACATGCCGATCACAACAAAGCTAATTTTAGATGGGGAAAAAAAACAGTAATTTCAAGGTGCTCTGGAAGCGCGTTGTCCTGTCACGAACCTGGTTTAGCTGAACTGTCGGATTCATTTTAGACACATGAAGTTGAATTCACTTTGCTTCATTCTTGTTTTCTACGGTTTTTAAGCGAAAGATTCCAGTATCTAAATTGCTGCTCACTGTATTTTTCTGCAAATCTGCTCACAGCACCACGTTTAGCAATCCGCAGGGAGTGCGAAAGGGAATAAATGTTCTAAAGCGTGTTCTGTAATAGAGAAAAGTATTAGAGGATACAGCGGAGAAAGGTCAATTCTATCTACGCCCGAGGGCTTGTGCTGTACACAGCTCTGTTGTTTTGTCGCACTGATCACTTGAAGTATTGAAACAGTGAGATGGTGCAGCCGATGTCATGATGTCTCGTGGTCTGGATGGAACCAAGTCAGGACCGCAGACTGCTAATTGTGACCGGTGCCATAAACCAAGGCATAATCACTAATTGAGGGCCTCAAGTGGATTTTTGCTGGACTTAAATGGTGGCATCTGCAATATGCTAGAACCAGCGTTCCATAAATGTAGCTTGTATATGTTAATAATAAACAATTTATGAAGTATAATTCATATGTTTGTTGGCACGTTAATGTAGATTTCAGATTATGTGCTAGCATAGTCCTCCAAACGTTCTTGTTTTTCTTCTTTCCAGGGGCCCAAAATCAAAACACTGTAGTGCGTGTAATAAGTGTGTGGCAAGCTTTGACCATCACTGTAGATGGCTGAACAATTGTGTGGGCAGCAGAAACTACTGGTGAGTCATTTTCACTTCCTCTGTACTTTGAGTAGGTTCCTTCACCTTCTGTTGTTTCCATGTACAGCAGTTAGTAGCTAGCTATACAAACATTATGGGTCTCTTTCAGGACCTATTCTGTGTGAAAGACTAATATACATGTATAACATTTTACACTGGAAAAAAAAAATGTGTTGGATATATATGAAATATATATGTAGCATTTTGCATCACGCTTTTTAAGTATTCAACTTATGTTCAATGTATGTCAGCATAACTAGAAATGCTTTGTCAGATATTCACAAATGTATCGGTTTACTTAAAAAGGTATTTCACACGAATAAGATTTAACAACTAATAGCACGTTTAACTTTTATATTATTGTTTCTACCTAATTAATTGGCTCAAAAGAAAATAATGATCGTGGTCAGTCATTAAACAATTGATTTCCTCGAAGTGCTGATAAACCTACACTTCAGTTACACACATTCAACTGTTCAAGGAAAAATTACATCAATTGAACAGGATCCAATTTCATCAAAGGGAACACTAACACGACTGTTAACATGAAACGACTAATTACAGTGAAACAACCTCAATAATACTAAAAAGAGCTAAAATATCTATGAATTCTATATAACGGCTTATTAAATGCCCCAATAAGTTACTTTTTGACCAAACAAACATGCTTAAAATATTCAAGTGCAAGGGCTTATGTGTCTTCACCTCAACCAGTTCTATATGTGATCATTTGAGTTAGTAGTACTTAAAATCAAAAAATTTTGGATTTCTAATCCAAAGATGTTCAAGGAACTCACAATTATTATTTTACTGTATGTATCTGTCCAAGTTCACCTTATATTTAATATTTCGTGTTGTTCATATTAATGCAAATTAAGTAAAGCTGAAAATGTTATAAATATGTAAGAGTAGAAGCTTTTTGTTTTCTATGGTTGTTATGTTGACTAATATTTCATGATTATATGGCATTGATTGATTGGCATTTTCACGAGTGGTAGTCATAAAACAGATATGAGGTCAAGTGGCGTTGCTTGGAATTACATGCAAACAGACACATGTAACTAAGTTTTATCTACATTAGAACACCTTTGGGACGCTAAATAGTTAATTTTAGGAATGTATTTAAAAAAAAATGTGTCAGAATATGCACTCACTGAGCACTTTATTAGATACACCTGAACACCAACCTATTCATGCAATTATCTAATCAGCAATCATATGGCGACATTGTAATGCATAAAATCATGCAGATACCGGTCAGTCAGATAATGATATCAGATAATAAAATCATCAGATAATGTTCACATCAACCATCAGAATGGGGAAAAAACATGATCTCAGTGATTTCAACCGTGGCATGATTGTTGGTGCCCGACGGGCTAGTTTAAGTATTTCTGAAACTGCTGATCTCTTGGGATTTTCCACACACGACAGTTTCTAGAGTTTACTCAGAATGGTGTCAAAATCAAAACAACTTACAGTAGGTGGCAGTTCTGCTGATGGAAACCCCTTGTTGATGAGAGAGGTCAACGGAGAATGGCCAGACTGTTTCAAGCTGACAGAAAGGTTACGATAACTCAGATAAACACTCTGTACAATTGTGGTGAGCCGAATAAAATGTCATGATGTACAACACGTCAATTCTTGAGGTGGATGGGCTACAACAGCAGAAGAACATGTTGGGCACTTTATTAGGACCATAGTGTTCTTAATAAAGTGTTAAGTGAGTGTATGTTTGTATTTATATTAAACATGACAATTTTTTGCTATGAATAATTTATCAGTTGTAATACCAAAACATTGACAGAAATAAATTCAAAATGACATCGGCAGCCAGTTTAGCCAGCATACAGTCTATGATATGATGACTATGTTATGTTATATGTATCATTATATGTTATGAGCTTTTAGGGCTTAAATACTCTATTTGTTGGCACATAACCAACAGTGTACAAAGGTTTTCCTTTATTGATTTCA
The DNA here is from genome assembly GCA_032164185.1 of Moxostoma hubbsi. Taxonomy (NCBI): domain Eukaryota; kingdom Metazoa; phylum Chordata; class Actinopteri; order Cypriniformes; family Catostomidae; genus Moxostoma; species Moxostoma hubbsi. The sequence goes on along the minus strand of JAVLUX010000003.1, from coordinate 31,149,186 downwards.
GTCCATTCAAATTGATGCTTTCAAGACTCTAGGATGAGATTGAGGCGTTTTATTTGCACTGATTTCTCTCTTTGAAGCCTGAGCTTAATCTTATTGAATATGTTCCTCTCTCTTTCTATTTCTGGCAGGCTTTTTCTCAATAGTGTGATCTCTGCTCTGCTGGGAATTGTTTTGGTTGTAGTTATTGCCAGTTATGTTTTTATAGAGTTCTTTCTCGACCCATCAAAACTCAGATCTGACAAGCACTTTTTACAGGGTAAGAGGCACAATCTATCGGTTTGAATGTACGTAAATGTGATCACAATAATATATAATTTTTCAAAGATAATGTGATACTACTGTCCATGTCTCACTTCTCTCAACCTCTGTATTTCTCTATCTGTGTCTTTCTTCCTGCAGTGAAGAATGAGTCTGTGGTTTGGTTTGTGTTTCTGCCAGTGGCTCCAGTTACCACATCAGGTCCAGCAATCCCTGCCCTGGCAGGAGTCACCATTGCTCTAGGCGTACTGTCTGCACTTTTGCTGGGCCACTTACTCTGCTTCCACATATACCTCAGTGAGTACACTCTTCTGAACACTCTTTTTGAAAGAGCACTTCCAAAAGTGTACACCTCTGTTTTCAAAATATTAGCTCCAAATATAAAACTCTCAGCTGTAAACTATGGCTCCAGTAATGTACCCTTAATACTATCTCATAGGATGCTCTCATTCTCTCAAGAGTTACATGCCATTAAATTTTCACTTGTAAACTGCTCCTGTGGGAAAGCTGCAAAAGCATTTTTGTTTATAAAGTAATTTTCCTTCTTTCAAAAAGTAATTTGACACTTAGGCCACACTTAAAAATGTATGAATGTCATTGCATTAGATAATAAAATATTAAACAAAGTGCCATTTATTGTAAAAAAAATAAAAATAAAATAAAAATAAGATGGCAAAGTCATACTTTTCAAGCGAAACATTTTGCTAAAATTATTTATACCTGTCTTTGATGTGGTATTTACTGTAGTAAACTACCTGCACCTCTTGAACTTTGACAGTACAGTTTTTGTGAGTTGGGTTGTGTCAGAGATCAGTTTCAAAGCCCTCATTATGTTAATTAAGGTGATGTATTCCTCTGATACCTGGAATCAGCAGTCTGAAATCAGCCCCATTTCAGCTCTGGTATAGTCTTTGTTCCACTGCATAAGAGACACTGCAGTATGATTACTATATTGGACATCAAACGGCTGGGATCACACACCATAGTTTGCAGTCAACAGGCCCATAAAGCTGGGGCAGATCTGTGTTGCATAGTGCTAGCCCTGGTAACCATGGCAACAGGACATCACAGACAGGAACACTTAATTTTCTAAAGCTATGCCGACAAAGACTGTCATCTTATGATCTGTTATTTGATTTTCTGTTACTGTGAATGTTATTCCAATTAAACAGTTTCCTGTGTGGGTTTAAAGTTTGTCAGCTTACAGAATGATACATGCCCTACAGTTATCAGTTCATTGCCAGAAAATCATAATTTTAACTGTGCATGTCATCAAGTCTTTCTTAGGTTAATGCAAATAGATTAGGCAAGCTCAGTTGGTGCCACCTTAGCTTGGTGATTCTCCTGCTCCATATTTAGACCACTTTGGGGTTGATCATGCACTAATTTGCTTGCTTACTCTTGTGTGCACCATCCAAATAGACTCCAGGAGAGACTAACAGAGGGAAAGCTAGAAGCCTCTGACTTGATAGAATTATATAAACAAAAAGCTTAAAGGAATATTCCAGGTTCAATACAAGTTAAGCTCAATCAACAGCATAATAATTAATTTTGACTTGCCCCTCCTTTTCTTTAACCAATTCGTAAAAGGTTATTTCAAAAGTATAGACACAAGACAACAATATGGGTGTAAACATGATTTTAGTGTGATAAAATCACTTACTAACCTTTTCTGTGTATAGTTTTATCCAGTTTTACAACTTTGTTGTCATGATGATGTCATGCCAACAACCCTTAAAATGACTGTAAAAATGCAGATTTAAACACCTTTACAGCTCATATAATATGAGTTTTAAAAGAAGAATGAATGTAAGTGCTTTTATAAAACTATAAGCTTCACATTTCTGCCTTTAAAATTGGCCCTCATTCACTTCCATTGTAAGTGCCTCACTGTAACCTCCATATGTTGCTTTTTTTTAAGACAAGGAGGGTATGAGTTGAAAATGTGTGTGATGGTAATCAACATTATGCCACAAATGCTGTCGATTGAGATCAACTTGTATTGAACCTTAAATATTATTTTAACGTAAAAAAAGATTGGCATTAAATTAATGGATATTATATTCATCCATGATATAATGAACAGTCCTCACTGTGTGCCACAAGGGGGCATTCAAAGGTAATGCACAGGCAGTAGAATAGAAGTCGACTCAGAAATAAAACATATCACTTAAGTATTTTGAGGTTTTCAGCATTTTTGCAAAGGATATGTGAATAATATGTAGATATGACTCATATTCTTAATATTTGTTCTCTCCCTCAGTGTGGAACAGACTTAGTACATATGAGTATATTGTGCGACAGCGACATCGGCAAGAGGCCATAGATTCCAGAAAGGCCCCTCCAGAGAATGGATCTGCTGTTTCAAATTTGAATCTTATCAAGGTACAACTAAGGCAAATACACATATGTTTAGCACAGTCAAATTTGATTATATGCAACAACAAAAAATTCACTCAACATCCATGTAACTTCCAAATGTACTGTACCTATTTGCTAGTGTATTTAGTGGATGATTAATGATCAGAGGTGTGTCCAGTTTGTTGATGCAGGCATAGTTATCGCAACGGATAATTACAGTGTATCATAAATGTATCTCCACATAAGATAGACCCCTGTTGACACCTATTATTTTCATGTGTTTGTATATTAATATTATATGACCATAAATCAAATGCACAGGTTTAGGGAAACAGGTATACTGAAGTTTATGCATGAATACTTAAGCATTTTGTGGGAATGCATGTTTTAATTTGTTGTAGTTACGATTACGTGAAACATAATGTTATTATTTTTGTGATTTAGATATGTATATCTAAATCATTCACACAAAAGTTGTCATTATATTTCATGTAATTATAATTGAGATTATAATTAACCATTCTTACTTTATAGTGCTTTTATTTGTTGTACTATTGCTCGTGGAAGCCTTTTTAGTAAGACGTTTATGTATTCATAAATCTGTCAGTTCACTACAAACGCTTGAGCATTGAATTGAAATATTGAAACGTAGGAAGTATTGCCCACATACATATTCACCAGGGTGGCTAGCCCATGGCAACCTAGTTGTTTTAACAAACTGGTTGTATAAACAACCTAGTGTGGGGATGAAATCGCCTGCACAGTTGCTTCCCAGAGCAATTAACGCATTCCCAAGAAAACATCTCCACCAGTTTGCTGCCAAATCCCCACAGGGGCGGCACATTGAGCTCACACTGAACTATGGGAAATGAGCGCACACCATGAGTTCACTTCCTGCCACAGAACATATGATGTGTGTTTTGAGGACAGTGTAACTCTCAAGATGGACTATTAGCACTGGTTTAAATATAATGCAAAACTATACAATAACATTTTTTAGTACAACCCTATAGCCGAGTGGATTGCTTTGTAATGTAACATATGCAGATGTTTCCTTTAGTTTAAATTGTTGAAAAGAATATATAAATATATTATATATATTTTGAAACATTTCATTATTTTATATATATATATATATATATATATATATATATATATATATATATATATTTCACATTTTAGAATAATAGTAAAGTCATCACAACTATGGAAAAATAGAAATGGGGAAAAAATGGGAATTATGTTGTGACTAAACAAAATCCCAAATAAATCAAAACTGTGTTATATTTTAGCATCTTCAAAGTAGTCACCCTTTGCCTAGAATTTGCAGATATGAACTCTTGACATTTTCTCAACCAACTTCTTGAGGTATCACCCTGGGATGCTTTCAGTATTGAAGGAGTTCACATCTATGTTGGGCACTTATTGGCTGCTCTTCTTTATTATTTGGTCCAATTCATCAATTTAAAAAAAAAAAAAATTATTATTAAATTTTAGTTTTGTAATTAAATTAATATGGTGGCACAATTATATTTTTGTCTACAAAACTAATTTCAAACATTTAAGCATATGCCTTCAGATTAAAAGATTTGTAAGATCATAAGAAACATTTCAATCAAGTGTTTCAAAACTTTTGACCGTTAGTGTATATATAGATTTGCAGAAGAATTCTTTAAGTTCATCTCAGTCCTAACTCAGTAGTACAGCTCATGAAAGCACTTGTAAAGAAGCCCTGAAGCGCACTGTGAAAAAGGTGATTACTCACTAGGTGATTTTTTGGTGACTAGGTCTTATTGCCTTCCTGAACCCATTTCCTTCAAAAATATTTTTCTCTCTGAACTTTTTTTTTTTGTCTGTGAATTTATTTTTTTTCTATCTAAATTTGTTTTCAGTAAGCATGAAATCTTATGCTAACAAGGTAATAGAATGTCTGTGGCTTTTATCTGTTGATTTATAGTTATAATATAATACAATTACAAGAATGTTTAGCAAATCTTAATAAAGATGTATAATGTATAATATATATATATATATATATAATATAATGTTAGATAGTCCTCTAATACTGTTGTTACGGCACACCTTCGTTTAGGGGTATGGGAAGGTGGGTATCAAATGTTTTGGAGAGAGTGCAAAAATGATCCTGTCTCCAGCTCCCAGAGTAACCACAAAATCACAACAACACATGATATAGTATAATATAACAAATTTATTAAAGAATTTAGTGGGCTAAATGGGAAAATTCAGGAGTGGAACCAGCCAAAATAACAAACAAAATTCATTATTCTTAAAGGGGTTTAAAAGGTGACTTGCCTATCAAAAAGGAAAAGAAAAGAAAAGAAAACACAAATCACTTCCCTAACTCCCTCTCTATAAATAACCAAGGGAAAACCGAATGCTTCGAAGTAAATGGCGTCCACCTCCCTACTAAATAATCCCACAACACAAACAACTTAAATAGATTCAAATTAAAGTAAAACAAAGGATTTCCTGTCAGGCAGACGTCAGGTGGTTAGAATGGGCAGCAACATCTCCTCATCACTGTCCCTCAACACTGGAGCCCCGCAGGGCTGTGTTCTCAGCCCACTCCTGTATTCCCTTTACACACATGACTGTGTGGCGACACATAGCTCCAATGCCATCATTAAGTTTGCTGACGATACGACGGTTGTAGGTCTGATCACTGACAATGATGAAACAGCCTACAGAGAGGAGGTGCACACTCTGACACGCTGGTGTCAGGAGCACAACCTCTTCCTCAACGTCAGTAAAACCAAGGAGCTTGTGGTGGACTTCAGGAAGAAAGACAGAGAGCACAGCCCCATCACCATTAATGGAGCACCGGTGGAGAGAGTCAGCAGCTTCAAGTTCCTCGGTGTCCACATTACTGAGGAACTCACATGGTCCGTCCACACTGAGGCCGTTGTGAAGAAGGCTCACCAGCGCCTCTTCTTCCTGAGATGGCTGAGGAAGTTCGGAATGAACCACCACATCCTCACACGGTTCTACACCAGTACTGTAGAGAGCATCCTGACTGGCTGCATCACCACCTGGTACGGCAATAGCACCGCCCACAACCGCAAAGACCTGCAAAGGGTGGTGCGAACTGCCAGAAACATCATCGGAGGTGAGCTTCCCTCCCTCCAGGATATTTATAACAGACGGTGTGTGAATAAAGCTCGGAGGATCATCAGAGACTCCAGTCACCCGAGTCATGGGCTGCTTTCACTGCTTCCATCAGGCAGGCGGTATCGCAGCATCAGGACCCGCACCACCCGACTACATGACAGCTTCTTCCCACAAGCAATAAGACTTTTGAACACATGATCTCTCACGATCAACAATCAGCACTGCACTTTATTAATCATCACTCTGTCAATATATTCTCCCAATTCAATTAGTGTTTATATATATTTATACCCGTATCTAGTGTATGTGTATTCTACATTGTGTGTATTGTGTACATTTGTTATGTAAATTGTTGTGTAAGTATGTGTACATTTGTTATGTAAATTGTTTTGTGTAAATATGTTGTTTATTGTAAAGTGGTTTATGTCTCGTCACTGTCATTACTGCTATGTTGCTCGGAACTGCACACAAGAATTTCACCTGCTGTTGCACTCGTGTACACAGTAGTGTGACAATAAAGTGATTTGATTTGATTTGAACTGGGGTAATAAACTTGTAGAAGTTGCACATTCAACTGTAAGGCATTACCAAAGGAATATAAGCAGTAAACAACAGCAAATGACAATTCTGTTAATCAACTCAAAACTTAAAGACAACTGACAAGAAATGAATATACCTCAGGTTCCACATGTTTCATATTGCATTCATTGTCAAACGTGTCAACAGGAGTTATTTGTGATTGTTTGATGACCTCACCACTGGGAATGTCGATGTTGCTATTTATATTGCGCTTTTTAAAAATTGTTGGTCTGTGTGCACTAGATGCACTTAAAACATGGCTCTAAAAACTGAAAAAAGCAGCGAGAGGCATCACAATGAGCAGAAACATCCATTTAGCACATGTTTACAAAACATGTTCAGAGAAAAAAAAATTCTGAGGAAAACATATTTAGGGCCTAGGTTGAAGAAGGCACTAAGATGCCAAAAAAAAAATCACCTTGTGAATTTTTTTTTTTTTTGTTTGCTGTGCGTTTCTGGGCTTCTGTACACTGTGCATGTGACTTCACTGTTTCTTAACATCTGTTTGCTTTGGCAACCTATGCAGATTGTTGTGTTATGCAGGGCTGCCATCTGATTAATCATACACAAGCACATCAGTAACCCACACCCACAAAACACATAAACTTCAAAAAATATAAAAAATAGATCCTCATATACACTTATGCAAAAACATCACTTGTTGTGGGCAAAGTATAACATGACTTTATTGAATGACAGGTTTTGTTGCTGTAATACCTAGACTTGGCATAGATGGAGGCTTGAATCTCATACCCTTTGACTGGGTTCAGCAACCTATAGCATGTGTCCTATTATTTGCTCTTGATGGGGTAATCAATGGGACATGACAGCACGAGAGAGAACCTAGCAGTTTATTTATATAAAGTCTCACACCTGCATGGCAATCTAAAGTATCACTTGATGTAATTCTTCATACTAATCATGCAGCATGTTTTATGTGGATATAGACTGAATGGGAAGCTAAACACCTGATTCGTCTGCACAGTGATAACAAGGAAATTTAAACAATGGCACTTCATGTAAAAAAGGTTGCTAAATATCGAACCCTGCCCTGTAATTAAAGCTCTGTTAAAATGAATGGAAACCATAGTGAATGTTTCAATTGTCGAACAACTCTATATTTCACACGTTAGTCTGGCCAAGACCTGTGTTAATAAACTTAGTCCATACCCAAATCGTTTAGCAGAAATTGTGTTATTTTAGATCACTGGAGACTTTAAAAATTGTTTAATAAACAATGATTTTAGAAGCTGTAGTCCATTTGGAAATGTAGATTCCAAAATGCTGTGTCCAGTGAAGTCCTACGTGAGTTGTTGAAATTTCCAGACAGTTATCCAAGAAGCTCTACAATTCTCTATAATTTTAGTGTCTGTATGTCACCACTATTATATCTCCATCATTGTTTTGCTGCAGCAGCAAGTCAGTTATACTGGAACGCTTGGCTACACGAACCCTGAGATGGAGGTAGAGGATCCATCTGCCATGAGCTCCAAAGGAGGTTCATTGTAAGTTTTGCTAGACCAATAACATCGTTATTGGTTGATTTCATGGAGTGCCTAATAAATCCACGGACTGCATATTTAAAAATACCGTGTTTACCATGTTGTTTTCAGTTTTTATTTGGCTATGTGCCAAAATCTGGTCATACTAACCTGAACCTAAAATAACTTGATTGAAAAAATGTCTGTACATTACTTACTTTTAATTGTATGCTCAAATAAAACTAATCACATGGTGCTGTTGCTTATCTTAGGGGCTGAAAGTTAGTATTTCACAGACTTGTCTTGTTTGCAATGTGAAGAGTTGCTCAGATTAGGTGTAAAGCGCTGCCACTTAACTCTCACATTTACACAAGACTTTGTTTTCTTTTATCTCTTTAGTTTACTTATGTCTACAGTCCAGCCAAATCAAGCTTGCTCTTCAGATTTTGTTCAAATAAAGGCTAAAGTAGATGATTGATTCATTTAACAGTGACTCAAATAATACCAATAATCTCATTTATTTTATTGAGCAAGTATGGTGTGGTGTCTGAGTCAGTCCTGTGAGAGCTCAGCTGGAAGTGAAGGAGAGGTATTAAAGCTTTTATGGGGCTGTTAAAATGTGAGCAAGAGGATCAGTTGCAGACTAAAGAACTTTTATTTATTTATTTGTTCTTTACACTGTATGTGTAGGAACACATCCATTAGTTCATAATCCAAGAGTATGCATTTAAAATCCTTCTTTTGTGAAGCTTTTTGTTTAATTGAGAAAGCACTGTGAATTAAGTGTAAGGTGTTTTTTTAAGGTACTGAACTTCTCAGGCTCCTAACTTGGCCAGTTCTTCAGAAGCAGTTACTGGAGTCTGGTTTGTTCATGTGTCCTATTGCATAAGTATCAGTCAGCATTAACAGTAATTTTTATAATGCCAATTACAAAACAGGCTTTCACAAAGTTGTCATAGTGAATGTTTTCTAAACAGAATATGCAGGATTATTTCCCATGACTTCAGTGATACAGAACCGTTTTCAGTGCTAGCGTTTAAATTTCCACGGTATAAAACACAAAAGACCTCACTGTTAAACTGTTGTAATCCCCATTCAGTGACAATTTTAATTGTTGGACATGTTGATGATTTTAAGAGCTTGTAATAGTAAAGCTTAATATTATAGTATTGGGCATTTCACAGTGCCCCTTATCCACATGTTTGTGCAAAATATTGTGATAGCTGGAAGTGTGCTTTAAACAGGTTTGAGTAATATATGCAACAGAAACGGAGGAAAGACATTTGTCTGTCATTGGTGTTGGACCTAAAGAAGCGTATGCATGTGTATCTGATTGAATTTGAATGTCAGGACCATTGTTGGGTGTATCTGATTACAAAGTAATTTGTTGCTGTAATCAAATTACTTTTTAGTTTTTTTAAAAAAAAATAGTGTAATGCAATACATTTTAATTCCTTGTAATCAGATTACAGGTTCTTACATTCAATTAATTACTTATAAGTATATATTACTTGTGCTTAAGAAGAATGTATAATACATTAAAACTGAATTCATATGTGCGTCTGTTTCTGTGACATCTGAAGGGTGTGTGCGACAGTTTATGAAGGATCAGAAAAACAAAAACTTTTCTAGGAAAAGTGTTTTAGAAAGTAATTTAAAAGTAAAATAAGTAGTGATTACTTTTTAGATTAAGTAATTGGTAAAGTAATCTGATTACATTTTAGAGAAGTCATTTGCAGTGGATTGCTTATTTTGAGTAACTTACACAACATTGGTCAGGATAGATCCACAGTGGCTTGAATTACACAGTCATTTGCCTTTTTTGTTTTCTTCTTTTTTGACATAGCTGGAGTAAACAGCCAAGTGCGTTTAGCAATCATAACAAATGACCATGACAGTGCACTATTTCTTTTGTCAAATTGATCAATGGCATACATGTAATATCTAAAGTAAATACAAATTGTGAATGTGAAAATATTGTGTGTCCTCTTAGCAAGCGTTATGGCAACGGCAGGGTCAGAGGTCTGTCCGAGCAAACGGGTGAAGCAGAGCTCCTCCCTGCTGTCTCAACAGAGCACAAAGCATCACCTCGCCCTCACAAACACACGCAGGTGTGACAGTAGTACAGACAAAATCACACATACCACAACAACTAGACACACAAAACAGATTTTATATCAGTGCCATTTTTAAGGATCTAAATTTGCAACCAATTGCCTGTTCACCCTACTGTGTTCTTTGACTGAAGTTAGCTGTAGGCCTCTGTATGTGATACAACTTTCTTGAATGTTTGCTTAGAAAAAAAAGAAGAAAGTGTGCAAACTTGCAGCTGAGATGAGCAGTGACAGGTCCACTGACACCAGCAACACCAGAGGCATGCCAAAGACTTCTGTTGAGCGGGGTGAGACACACAAACACACAGCAGCTGATTACTATAATATCTTATTGCTTATTGTTTTCTTATTGAAACAAAAAATCTAGAAATAACCTAGATTTCTATAGCTTCTAATTTCGAGCTGCCGGTTAATCCTAAAAGGGCGTCACTTGTTTAGGAGATTAGCATGATATGAAAGGTGTTGCTATGTTATGATATTTAACAGTGCTGGCAAATTTGCATCACAGCTCACCCTGTTTGATTTCATCTTTGTGTGGAATATAGCACTTAAGTATATTTAAGTGTAATTATATAAAATGTTGGTGAAGTTTTCTTGATTTATAACTTTGTTTTGGCTCCCAGGCATTTTGTTTATTGAGTTTTGGTTACAATGTTTAAACCGTTATATGCTCTAGAGTTATGTGGGTCTAGTTCAAATGTTTGATCTTCAGTTTATATCTCTGCTCGAGCTGTTCTTAGCTGCAATTAAAGCTGTTCTTCTGTGTAGCAAGTAGTTTCCCCATTAATCGATTTTTGGTGTTAAAGTAGCCTCATATGATGACTACTTTTTTTCTTATCTTTAATACATTAGGTAATAATTATACCCAACACAGAGTGAGTAACAAATAACAAATTGTTGTTTGATTTCCTGTTTACTAATGTTTAATGAATGGAGTCCAAGTTGGTATATTATACACTTAAAATTATATTTAACCAAAACATGCAGTAAATTATACAAAAGTAATCAGATTAGATTACCTAAATATGTAATATAAAAAATAACGTTCCTGATTACAATTTTTGTTGCATTGTTTTTTTAATCGGGACGGATTAGCTAAACATTCTTTAGAATAAACCACTTAAAGGTAAAGTATGTAATTTCTGCACTACTAGTGGCACCAAACTAAATTATAAAAATAAATAATGATTTCAAAAAACCTTTGCCAACAGCCCATAGACTCATCATGCCCTTTTTCAATCTCTGATTCCCTATGAACAAATAGGCCATACTAAATAAATGGCGATAAACATTTAATGTTGTAATGAACAATAACACTATAACATACACATCGGACAGAAAGCGTGAATCGGGTCGTCCAAGAACATAGCCAGATTGAATGGCAGCTGGGTGTGCGGGGGATCCAGCACATGAGGTAGGAGGGTTCTTCTGGTAACTAGTAAGTGTAACAATACATATTACGAATAGTATATTACAAATTTATCTGGACCTCGACAGTAATGAGCTAACTTGTTTGGCAATACCTTGAGTGTAACTGTCGAGAAGCCACTCTGCATGTTTGGCATCTTCATTGAACCCCAAAGATTCCCTCAGAGTCATCCACCTTGTAAATGCAATGTCAATGGTTCATTCCAATTTTACTCCATTCTCTGTCTTTGTGTCTTTTAGCAAGTCTTCGAATTTTGCAGAAGCTAAATTTCTTTCCCTCTGTACACGTCTGCCATGGATGTTCATATTCCCCCAGTTGAACAGCTTATTACAAGTAGCCATCCCCCAATCTCACACTATAGGTTGATCTAGAAAGGAATGGGTGGAGCTGAGTGGGCTGCTCAAAATGTAAACATCAATGTTTCGATAGTGCCTGGGAGGCTCAGTGTTTATACTTTAGGGTAAGGTAAACCCACAAATGGCTTACTTATAGTTGTCAATGAACTGGGATAGTAGGATGTATTTTGACTTAAAAATTTGCATACTTCACCTTTAACTATTATATTCTTCTTAATATCTAAAGCCATATTCAGACAGTTGAGTTTGAGTCACAATTATTATCACCCGACGTCTGTGATTTCATGTACCAATTCGGATTAAGATCTCTGTGTGGTGGGAGTTATATAGATGTGAGCGTTACAGAAGGTCATGTGCTCTGGATGCATAAAAATAACATTGAACACGTTTACTTAATTTAGGTGATAAAATTCATTTTGAAAAATGTAATTTTAATTTATTGATTTAATTTATTAAAATTGCTAATTATAAAAGCCTTATTAAAATGTATTTCAGCTTATAATAAACCCACTAAAATAAACAAGACTTATCTTTGATTAATTATATAATTGTAACATTACATAACTGAGCGGATAAATTAAGGCAAGTAAATGACGCTGATATCACAGTGGCCTAGGGTGACCAGATTCCTGCTTGTGGAAAAACGGACAGCCCCCTCCCAGCAAAAATGAAATGGACATATCCTTACCTAGGTGCAGATCAATGTGAAGTCGAAGGTACATCCGCATCTGTAATTGTTTTTCGCTGGCAGCAATTTTCTCAGTGTGCACTCTTTCAAGAGTTTGTTGTTAAATGCAGAGCTGTCCAATCCAAAATTAAGATGCACGTAAAGCATTGCCTTCATGACTGTTACACTGAGTCAAGATTTATCCGGTGTCCACGTTGCATTCATTAATGAGAACACACGCTCCACAGATGCAGATGTCCCATGCAGGCATGAAACAAACTCCATGACCTTGTCCAAATCACTCTGAAAAATTTCAGATCATACAGTTTCTTCATCAATTTCGCAGTGCAGTCAGCCAACCAAAAACTATGTCCGTGCATAACCGAATGATGAGCAAAATATCCTTCACTTGCATGCACCTTCGGAACTTTTGCTTCACAAAGAAATCGCTAACACTTGGTGTGGCACACTTACTTTTAGCAGCGAAAAGTGAGCTCTACAAATCTCACACCTCACTTTACTAGGCTCTCTCTGTGACTCCTTTTTTAGAAATGTAAAATCTATTCAATGATCCTCATTAAATGTACATGCATGTATATAGATAGGGGGTTGTGATTGGATAGTTTAACCCAATCATGTATTTCAAATAGCACGGTGTGATTGTTTTTTTTTTTTTTTTTGATTTTACAAATGATATCCTTGGCTACCTTTTGATTTAGAATACTCACGTGAAAGCTGCATAGGCGATACAGAAATTTAGGAGAAGGGAAATATGGGACAAAACACGATTTTTTTCAGAATTAGTCGGAACACTTGAAAAAGTGCTTGAATACGGGACTGTCCTGGGAAAAACGAGACATCTGTCCACCCTACAGTGGCCAGTCTTCCAGTTTCCGTGATTTGGCCCTCCATGTTGATTTTACTTTCTTAGTTTTTTATTGAATAGCAAAATAGTCTACAAACATTATCCATATTGGAAAGGTGCACAGCAGGCAGATGACTGGCGCTTAAGTATGATCTTAATGGTAGTTAACTTAAGGTCAAAATACATGAGAGCAGAAGCATTCGCTTATGTTTTTCCTCTTTTGTAAGTCTGCCAAATGAATAATTGGAAATGTAAATGCATTGTGAAAATACAGTATCAGCAATCACAGACATTCGCATTCGGACCAGATTAGATTTCTCAGAGGACCCTTGTGTCAAAAACAGTTGGTAATTTGTGAGAGAAAAACACAGACATGTTGGATTCGGATGGGATTAAAATCACGAAGTACGTCTATAGCCCTATTGGGACGGGATTCGTTTTCTAAACAACATTTGAGTTACAGTTAGTATTGCAACAATGTCTGAGATTTACTGTACTGATTCAGATGGGACTAAAGATCTCCATGTTAATTACAGAGGTGGGAGTGTCTTTTCTATATGTGGGCGATACAAAAGGTTGAACACGTCTTTTAGGTGATAAAATGAATGCATCTTTTAAACTTTATCAGTTTAAATTTAAAATTGCTTGTCATTTACATTTTTTTTATATATATATAATTTATTGATTTAATTGTACTTTATTAATTATACAGTACATTATAAATTACTTATTTTTATAAGCCTATTAAAATAAAACTTGCACAAGTTTATTGAAGTGGCTGCTTACAATAAACCCACTGAAATAAACAACACTTATTACACTTAATTAAGATGAGTATCTCACCTGATATTACAGTGGCCAGTTTTAGCAGTGGCTCTCCTCAATAATTGTTTCTTACTTTATCGTCGAATGGCAAAAAATATACATCCAGATTGAAAGGCATGCAGCAGGCAGATGATTAGTGCACATAAGTACGATCTTAACGGTAGTTCATGTAGGTCAAAATACATGAGGAGAAGCATTGTGTAAATTTAATATCATCAGTAACAGTTCAAAACAATATTTTCAGTGGTCTTGATAGTGCCATTACAGTGTGTTGAGTAGTCACCTTTGTGATCTGTGTCTGTGTACGTGTCTATGCTTTACACAAATAGATTCCTCTGTAGCTGCCGCCACTGTGTCCTCCACATTTGGTCAACGCTTACCCTTTCCAGCATTTCCCCTGCGGGCCTACCTCCCCCCTCTTGCACCTGTACAGGCCGCTGGCCCCCCTGCTGAGTATCATTCTGACTCTGCAGAATCTCTGGAGGAGATCCCTGTAGCAATGGCACGGCTTGGCAGCGCTGCCCTGGCAGGGGCTTCGACCCCCATCTGCAATACTTCTGCTGCTGCTGCTAGTTCCTCTTCTCTCCATTGTGCTTTGCCTCCCTTATCAACTGGACAGCCTCTACCCTCCCCTCAGCCCAGGACCAAGAGTAAAGCAGCTGCTCGTAAAGCTTCAGAGCAGAGGACTGAGCTGGTGTCTCATAATTCATGTATGTTTGTGAGTCGAGAGAACGGAGAGCCTGCCCTGCCCCGAGAAGGCATTAGTGCTGAGGAAAGTCCCTGTGTGGCAAAACGCAAACAGACATGTAAAAAGAGAAGCGTGGAGGATCCTAAGCTCAGCTCCAGAGGAGAAACCCTACTGTCATAGCAAAACACTACACCACAGAGATGCAACACTCCTGGTCAGGACACAAATACCTTGTTAATTTATAAAAAATACATTTAGTTGCTTTTGAAAAGATGAGGATCACATAAAGACTGATGCAGCACAGAGGACCTAATGCATCCTATGCAAATACCATCTAAATGTCAGCAATGAAGCTGGAGAGCAATTACGAATTAAGAGGGCCCACAGTTATCTCAGAGTGAAGACAAGGCTGTATTTTGTCATCTGATCTTTTGCTGGTCTAAACCACTAATGCCTGGTAGTCATCAGTCAATGACATTTAGTCTCAACTCCTATTTCTGAAAGCTGAAATAGACATGTTTAACAGAGGTCTGATCTCGGAATAGTATCATTTATAGAAATATTCCGGAGGTTGTGAGACGCAAAAGCTGATTGTGGATCTTAAGCCTTGGACTTCTATGCATAATCACTTAATTAATCTATTGAGGAATCCTAGCCACTATGTACATTACAAACTAACTTATTTATTAGTCTTTAAGTAATTCCAATACATTTCGCTTCAATTTTACTGTAGCATTGCAAAAATATGTTTAATGCCAAAGTTAATTTATGAAGACAGGTTTTCTAAGATGAAACATGCTTGTCAAATTATTTTAATTTTCATTGTTGTTGTTTTTTTGACAGTATTTGTACTTTTTTGAATAAAGTTACCTTATATTTTTTTAATTATTATTAATATTATTATCATTAATTTTATATTTATTTTTTGTCTTGTTTTTATAAGCTTTTATATGTCTGGCTGTTTGAATCAGATCAACATTTTTGTTTGGGTGAACTTGCGTCTACACTATGTACTATGGAGTGTACTTGTGATCATGATTATCTTTTGTTATTTTACCCTTTTGAAACTGCTAGGTGTGAGACAGTGAAATAATGAGTAAGAGAATGTTTGTCTGATGGGGAAGCAATACAAAAATATGAAGGATCGTTAGGATATTTAAAATAATTATTCCACCAATTTCTTTTTAAGGAATATTCTGGGTTCAATAGAATTTAAGTTCAATCAACAGCATTTGTGGCACAATGTTGGTTACCACAAAAATAATTATGACTTGTCCCTCCTTTTCTTTAAAAAAAAACAAAACAAAAATTGAGGTTCCAGTTAGGCACTTACAATGGAAGTGAATGGGTGCCAATTTTTAGAGGGGAAATATGATGCTTACAATTTTTTAATAGCACTTACATTAATTGTTCTGCTAAAACTATTTAACTGTAAAATGTATAAATTATCATTTTGACTGTCGAATTAGGTTTTGTTGACATTACATTGTCATGAAAACAATGTTGTAAAATTGGATAGAAGTTTACACATACAAGGTTACTAAGTGATTTTATCACACTAAAATCATGTTAACACACAGTGTTTGTCTTGTGTCTATACTTTGAAAAAGTGAGTATTTTAACAAGTATTTTAATTGTCCCCATTCACTTCCGTTGTAAGTGCCTCACAGTAACCCAGAATTTTGCCTTTTTTAAAGAAAAGGAGGGACAAGTCAGTAAATGTTTGTGTTAATCAATATTATGCTACAAATGCTGTCGATTGAGCTTAACTTGAATTGAACCCGAAATATTCCTTTAACTACATTTTCTGCTCCGTCATCAATGAAAATGGTTTCAGTAGTTCACTGTTTTTTTTTTTTGTTGTTGTTGTTTTTTTTATATATATATATATATATATATATAAAGCATTATGATATAAAATCTGAAGAATGAGTAATGTATTTTTGTAAAATGTGCCTCAAAACCATCTTTTAATAAATGTTTGCACTGTGGAAGACGTCTGATATATTAGGAATTTTTAAGGGATGGACTATCTAAAATGTGGGGACACTCTTTCTTTAATGAATACAGTAAACAGGACATGTCTCGCAGTCAGAGACCAGAGCAATTTTTGCGTTGACTAAAACAGCATTGTTTATTTCTGTGTTGTCTAATTTACATACATTTGTTGTAAATGTATGTGAAAGAGTATGCAGTGTGCAACAAATATTTCAGTAGTGTGCTAGTGTTGTCACAAGGCATGATTAATTTAGTGTGCAATGATCATCTAAGGAAATTTACTTTTTTATTTATTGGTGTAGAATAAATATTAAGTTTGGCCATCCAATCTAAAGATGTTATTGCTTCTGATTCATTCCTCACTATGGAATGGAATGAAATGCACAGAAATACAGGAGTTATCATTATTACTTCCCATATTTTAACCTTTTTTTTTTTTTAACTCTGATTTCTACTCCCCAATAAAATCAGCACCTGCTGTAGCATTGCCCCATTGTTGCCCTGTTTTATGTATTGTGAATGAATAAACAATTTAGTTAAGAATAATAGAGAATAAAGGACTTTGATTTTATGGTTCTACATTCCTACCAAACATTCAGGAAAATCCAGAGCAGTAAAGTTAGAGTCACAGGACCTTTCTTTCATACTCCTCTTTGGAGTGTCAGAGTGTCTATAGCAACACTTCCATAAAACAAACACATTACAACATGACTGGAGCCCTAGTTGAAAAATGATCCAAACATCAAGTATTCACACCTCTGCAGTGCAAAAGAGAATACATCCTAACTGACAGAATACTTTAAAATGTGTAATTGTGCAAAACTGTCACCCAAACACCTGCTTTAGTTTGTATACTTTAATACAACATATTTGTGGGTTTATCATTTGAGAATGCTACTGTTCTATGCCAGGCCAGAATGTTGGCTTTATTTGGGTCTGTAGTCAAGGCCATAGCACAGCGGGTGAAAACAGGATGAGGTAATGGTCAAACATGTTGTAGGGAGAAGGAGAGTCTGTCCAAAAAAACAACAAAAAAGTGCAATCTAGAGACTTGTCCAACAACATGATCTTTCTTGATTTACGCTCTGTCCTCTAAATTATTTACCAGCAGCTATAGTATGATAATATCATTGGCAGTTATGCTTGTGATTTCCTTGCCTAGAATGGGGCTATTGTCTTGCTTGTGAAAATAGAACAGGCAAGATAGATCCTGTTCCCTGTCCAGCTGTAAAACACCTTTCAGACTCTCCTTCCTCTCCTGCTTGTAAAGCCCAATCCATTCAATTCCAACTGCTAAAAACCTTGCTGCCTGTTCTGCTTCTAAAATCATTTAAATAGTTTTGGCTATATTAACCATTTGTATGATGTTTATAAGACTTTAAAAATCTTTATAATACCATATTATTTTTCTCAAAGGCAAATTATAGACTCTTTGTTTTTGTTTGGCACTGTCCTTTCTGGAACTCAGGTGTCCCATTTTGCAGTACCAAGTATGCCCAGTGTAACCATGGCATCAGGACACTACAACATAGTAACATTGACTGGTGGGGAGAGGCATGCAGTCGAACTTGCGTCTGTGACGCATTAGCATTACTGACAACCTTTTGGCTGGATCCTAAGGCATCCTGCATGCTATTGTTTCAATCAATATATCAACTAGAGCTCATTTTTCAAAATCCACCTGCAATTGTCTGATGTGGTCAGATCATTGTCACAAGTGCAGGTTTATAGACAGTGCTGATCATTATAGTTAAGCAAAGGCCTTATCATGACTTTATGGCATTATGACTAAATAAAGGGATTTTTTGCATTAACAAATACTTCACACCTCAAGATAGTGAGGTCAACTGGTTTCATGTAGGCTTTAAATGAATCGTGTTTTTTAGTTTTTGTAAAAACACAATTCCCTCAATGTTTTTCTTTTCTTTTTAAAGCTAAAGTGTGAAATGTCTGCACCACCGAACGGAATTGCAAAAATAAAAATTGTACTGCCTTCCAAATACGCAGATATGATGTTTGAGTCAATATTGTTGTGTTGGGCTGACCAGGTCACTCAGAAAAAACTGAGGAATTTCATAGTGCCACAGAGACACAGTGTCTATATATTTATAGTTGTCTCTGCATAGTAAGCAGAGAGAGGAGAAAGTATTTTAACACAGAAAAAGTTACACACATTATCTTCAAAGTTTACATTTTGTTTATCGTAAAGTAAAAAAAAATCTCATCATAAAAGAATATCTCAGATCAGCAATATTTTTTTATTATTTGTTTTTCAAGTTTTTATTATGATACACATATTACTATCGCAATTTAATAATAGTCATTATTCAGAAAAACTAATTCCCAAATTGGTTGTTATCCATCTCTAATGCCTTTTTAAACCAAGATGTACTCTCATGTAGCACTTTATTAGGAACACCTGTACACCTACTTATTTATGTGATTATCTAATCAGCCAGTCATGCTTATATGAGTCAGGAGATTTAGTTAGTTTTCACATCAACCATCAGAATGGTGAAAAATGGGATCTCAGTGATTTAGACCACTGCATGATTGTTGGTGCCAGACGGGCTGGTTTGAGTATTTCTGTAACTGCTGATCTCCTGGGATTTTCATGCACAAGAGTCTCTAGAGTTTACTCGGAATAGTGCCAAAAACAAAAAATGTCGAGTGAGCGGCAGTTCTGCAGACAGAAACACCTTGTTGATGAAAGAGTTTAATGGTCAATGAATGGCCAGATTCGTTTGAGCTGACAGAAATGCTATGGTAACTCAGATAACCCCTCTGTAGTGAGCAGAATAGAATATTAGAATGCACAACATGTCGAACCTTAAGGCGAATGGGCTACAAAAGCAGAAGACCATGTGCAGCTCTTTATTAGGACCATAGTGTCCTAATAAAGTGCTCAATGAGTGTATAAGTCAGGAGATCTAAACCATACAGTATGTCTGCCATATATTGTTGCAAACTGTGGCAGGGCAGGGCCGGGCCATGATTCTGCACACCCGGCACCTAATCAGAGGGATAAAGGTAACCGGAGATGGCGGTTCAAGAGAGAGAGAGAGAGAGTGAGTTACGGGCAGCTGTCTGGCACCTGTGTGTATTTGTCTTTTGTTTAAGTTTATTATTAAAATATTATGTATGTTGCTAGGCCAGTTCTTGCCTCCTCCTTTCCATTGAACTGTGTTACACACACCTTTCATGGCCCCAGGCCAAGAACATCTTTACTTTTATGTAGTCCATATGAGCAAATAAATAATAAACAATAATTCACCTTCTCTTCATGCAGCTGAGGTAGGCAGAAAAAGTGGTTAAACAATCATGTGTGTCCTAAAAGGGTCTGTTCACTTATCATGTCTCTCAGTCTGTTTCATTTATTTCCAATCATGACCTCATAATCTATATTTCTCAAGAAAAAAGGAAAGAAAATAAGCAATGCTAGCAGCAGCAATGGTATCTATGACAACAGTTAAAACAAAGGATGAAATATGAAGTGATTGCTTGAAACCATTTGCTTGACCCTCAAGCAGCTCCCATCTCTCTAATTCTCCCCCTGCCTGGCTCATTATATCAAAGCATTGTTGCGGACACCAGTAGTCATTGTTGGACAACTTTAGACACAATACTTTATTTTCCAATTGTCAGAAGTCTGCACACTCACACATACAGTAGACACATGTACACATACATGAAGGCTTTGAAAACACATTACACACTTAATATTCTTTGACATGCAAAAGAGAGCACCCTTAATGTCTTGTGCACCAGTGGTTGGTGGAATAAGAGTGGATTCTTTCCATCATTCATCAAACAAGCAAAGACACATGTAGAAAAACACACCCTTTACACATCTCTAAACCTTTTGTTCTTATGTGCACATCTGTTTCCTGTTGGCTATTGGCTTTTCTTTCCTTTCAAAAAGCTCTAAGTGAGCTGAAAATGAAGAGCCTTTAGTTTACTTTGAAAAGCGGGGAGGTAAATGAAGCAAATGGGATGAAAAAAAGGGAGAAGGAGGAGTAGGTTATATGATATTTTGGGTTGGAGCAGCCCAATAATCCTACATCTGCTGACCACTTCCTCACATGGACATTGAAGTGATGAAAGCGTAATGATGAAATATTGAAAACAAGATGATGGCAAACCTCATTGCAACCACCCTTGATTCAGAAAGCCTCCTAGAAGATACTGCACTGTTCACCTCCTGCAAGTCAGTTTGCAGTGTGAAGTTTGATATAACAACATAGGGTTTCCATGACAACACATACACCTACTAAATGTGTCAATCATCTAAAGGTCATACAGATTTACAGTGTGTGTCTTAGCTGCATGCTTTGTGCACCATGTGTAACAGACATCACTCAACATTTTATTGAATCTTGAAAAGTTTGGTTAATGGGGCTATGAGTGTGTGCAGTGTATCACACATTGTTAAATTCAAGTCATCCAATCCAGTATGTTCGCATATAATATGTCTAACAGAGCATGTGTCTAAGAACTGCTATTATTTATTTTTTTTGTAATTACAATTCAGTATCCTTACAAAAAAATATAAACTAGACGCAAATTTGCCACTTGTTATTTTCACATGAGCTTTTGTTTGCACAAATGTTTGCCAGAAGTTTGCAGCTCTTCGCCGGATGTGGTGAACCTCCGGCAAACGTTTGGCAACAATGGACAATTTGCCACAAGTTTACCGCAAAACTCATTTGCATGTACAAATAATCTGTGGCAAATTTGCCATGAACTCCCGATTTTCTTAAGGGAGGAATTTTCAAAGTTAAAGCATAGGATGGATGAGCATTTATTGGCAAAGCACTGCAAGTCCAAGTTGTGGACAAACTCTTGCTTCCAAACAGAGAAAAAGAAGTGACAGGCCTCCATATTTATATGTCCATATGCCTAGAGCTAATCCACTGAGTACATAGCCATGTGTGTGGCTAATGACAAACATGAAGTTCGCTGTTTGTAGCATCTTAAAGGAATATTCTGGGTTCAGTACAAGTTAAGCTTAATCGACAGCATTTGTGGAATAATGTTAATTAGAAAAAAAAAAACTATTAGACTACATCCTTTTATTAAAAAAACAAAAAAACAAAAACAAATCAATTTTATAGTGAGGCACGGAAGTGAATGGGGCCAATTTTTGTAGGGTTTTGTAGGGTTTGAAGGCAGAAATGTGATGCTTTTAATTTGATAAAAGCTCTTACATTAATTCTTCTGTTAAAACTCATGTATTATTTGAGGTGTAACGTTTTTTCAGTTGTATTAGGGTTTGTTGATATTACGTCATCATGGTAACGAAGTTATAAAACTGGCTATAACTGAAATCATGTTAACACATATTGTTTGTCTTCTAGCTATACTTTCGAAACAGTGATTATTTTAGCATTTACGGATTGGCCCCATTTACTTTCATTGTAAGTGCCTCACTGGAACCCAGATTTTTTTATTTATTTGTTTTTTGTTTTTTTTTAAAGAGGGAAATTAAAAATTTCCCTCTTTAATTTGTGGTAATCAATATTGTCGATTAAGCGTAACTTGTATTGAACATGGAATATTCCTTTAACATAAGTAAGGCTGAAGAGGGCTGGAAATCATGTCTAATATGAAGCGAGTCATGAGCCGCCACCTCCAATGATCCCTTGAGCAAGACACTGAAAGTAAAAAAGAAAAATTCTAGTGTGATTTACTCACCCTCATGTTGTTCCAGTGACAATGGTCTTCCATGAAACACGAAAGGAGTCAGAATGTTAGCCTCAGTCACCATTCACTTTCATTGTAAAGTATGTAATTTAGTAGGCAATGTAATTTAATCATGACTGAGAAAGTCAGTCCCTAAAATTCTGCCTAATATCACTTTTAGTGTTTCAAGGGAGTCATGGTTTTGGAACAACATGAGAGTGAATAAATAATTAATTAATTTTCATTTTGAACTATCCTTTTAACCCCAGGTTGCTTTAGTTGAACTGCCCCTGTAATATGTGTACGTATTACAGTTACTTTGGACAATCTAATCTATGCTTCAGTATTCTAACACAGAGAAAATATTGAGTTTCTAATAGCTTCCATACAAGTAATATGAATAGAAAGCCTTGCTCTCTTTCTCTTAAATAAATAAACACCACACACCAATGCATTGCTATGGTATGTGGCATCATAGCATGCCTTTGTGTGTTTCTGGTATAGAGGAAGTTGTAATATTAACTAATCAAATGAGGGATGAAAGATTGTTTCATTAGATCACTACTTGGAATTGTAACAAAATAAACAAATCTGCTTGAGATATCTAATCTATATAGGGTGGGACTCCAAAAGCACTCCAAATACTTGCATAGTCTTGTACACAAACACAACTTAATTGTAGTGTCTGGGAAACCACGCCACCTAACTGGACAAATGAGAAGAGGTTGAATGTGATGGATCTCTTCATCGCTTTAAATCATAAAATTTCCTGACACTTTCTCTGTAGTTACATCAATTTCACAATGTCATCAAAAACAAACAGGGTAATATTCACAAAACCTGTCAAGAAAATGCCCAGTCATAATTTACCTTAAAATCAAAGAAACTAAAATAAATAATATTTTTGCATATAGAAAATGAAGTCTATTTTTAGAGCCATTGGGCTTTTTTATGTTGTGACATTATTTTCATGACAGTTATGCACATTTTACCCCCAATACTCATTACAGCAAAGAGAAAAAATATAATGTTTCAGAAAATATGTTGTAAAATATTTATATACTGGCAGCCAAAAGTTTGGAATAATTTACAGATTTTGCTCTTATGGAAAGATCTTGGTACTTTTATTCACCAAAGTGGCATTCAACTGATCGCAATGTATCAGTCTGGACATTAATAATGTGAAAAATTACTATTACAATTTGAATTGTTTTTTAAGGTACTTAAGGTACTTCAAACTGTTCTCATCAAAAAATCCTCCACGTGCAGCAATGACAGCTTTGCAGATCCTTCACATTCTAGCAGTCAGTTTGTCCAGATACTCAGGTGACATTTCACCCCACACTTCCTGTAGCACTTGCCATAGATGCGACTGTCTTGTCGGGCACTTCTCACGCACCTTACAGTCTAGCTGATCCCACAAAAGCTCAATGGGTTTAAGATCCATAACACTCTTTTCCAATTATCTGTTGTCCAATGTCTGTTTCTTTGCCCACTCTAACCTTTTCTTTTTGATTTTCTGTTTCAAATGTGTCTTTTTTTTTTTGCAATTCTTTCCATAAGAACTGCACCCCTGCGTCTTCTCTTTACTGTTGTACATGAAAATGGTGTTGAGCAGGTAGAATTCAGTGAAGCTGTCAGCTGAGGACATGTAATGCATTTTCTCAATCTATTTCTCAAACAAGAGACTCTGATGTACTTATCCTCTTGTTTACATCTGACCTTCCATATCTCTTTCTGTCCTTGTTAGAGCAGATTGTCCTTTGTCTTTGAAGACCATAGTGTACACTTTTTAATAAAATCTTCAGTTTTTTGGCAATTTCAAGAATTGTATAGACTTCATGTCACATTCACACCTATTCCCATTCCACACTCCCGTTTCTCTCCCCTGATAAATAATTGCCCACACCTGTTCCCAATCCATGGCTCATAACTCACGACTATAAATATTCACTCCACCGCTTCTTCACTGTCATGTCTCCACAAGGAAACCTACATTCACTTGCTCTCCCGGTTCTAAACTTGAATCTGAATTCGGAAGCTGAACTCCTCTCTGCTAACCTTCTAAGTCCTTCTAAAGCTCCTTTGTCTCCCACAGATTTCCTGTGCTCACCCTTTATCAACCTTTCTGTGATCTCCAACTCCGTTGTCTATCAGCTAAGTTTGCCTCCTTACTTACTGTAACTGACTGCTTTCTGATCACTGTGTTCAATAAAGCTCTCACATCTGGGTTTACCAACTATCTGTGTCTGTGTTCTACATTAAACTTCATTCCTCAAAACAACGATTGACTGGTGAGTTTCTAGAGGAATTTTTTTCTTTTTTGCCATTTTTGACCTAATATTAACTTTAAGACATGTCAGTCTTTTGCATACTCTGGCAACAAAAACAAACACAAAGACGATGTTAAGCTTCATTTAACGAACCAAATAGCTTTCAGCTGTGTTTGATATAATGGTGATATCTAGAAAAGTGATTTCTAGTACCAAATTATCAAATTATCATCTTTACTCAAGGATAAGGTGTTGGGGTGATGGCTGCTGGAAAGGTGTCTGTCTAGATTTGATAAAAAATGACTTTTTTCAAATAGTGATGGTGCAGTTTTTTACATCAGTAATGTCCTGACTATACTTTGTGATCAGTTGAATGCTACTTTGGTGAATTAAAGTACCAATTTCCTCACGAAATGGCAAAATCTGTACATTATTCCAAACTTTTGGCCACTAGTGTACATCATACTAGTACTCCCTTGGTACTGCCATACATTTTTGCTGATTTTAAATACAAATAATTTTACACTAGCATCTATTTTCCATTAATACAATAAAAATATGTCTGTTCAGATAATGAGAATCACCACTGAAAACAATGTGAATAGTGAGTCTTACTAAATGCAGGCTTTATTTTAGATGTGTGTTGATTTGGAGTTAAATATAAACAGGACCAGATTTTGTGAGGATCTCCCAATTACACTCATAAATCCTACATCAAGCATAACCATTGAGACATCTGAGTTATAGGATTAAGACAGTTGCAATTCTTAGAAAACTACTACGAGTGTAACCATGATTCTAAACAACTTTTGGTAATAAACAAATGGCTGCAGCATGATGCCACAGTTTCAAAAACTGCTGAAACTTAAACAAAAAAAAAACTCTGTGTATGAATCCAAATGTAAAGCTAATCATATAATGAAAGGGTAAATCTTTAAGAAACATGATTCAACATATGAACAAAAGAGCTCTTTGTGTGAGCAGCTAAAGTGACCATTTGGCAAACTTGTTTGTATGAAATGCAATTTGAACACTCAATTGTACAGTCTTAAATGTATGATATGTATGAACATTCATACATATCACTTATATGTATGAATTATTCACTTCATTATTGTGTTATTGGTTGTGATATTTAATACGTTCCACTCATTTGTCATGCATTTGGAGTAAACTGATGCTACAAATAAGTACAAACTGGCTTAAAGGTGTGAATACATTATAGCCTTGCATTTGTGAAACTTATAAAGTTGTAAAAGATGATGTGATAGAAAAATGATAGAACACAGGAGATTATTAAGAAATGTAGAAATAAGAGTGATATCCTTTTTTTAACTTATTGGCAAAGATAAACATAAGTATAAAAAAAACTCCAGCCCTCTCGACAGACATAAATATAAAATATATACTCTGTGATATCAAGTTCTACACAGACACTGTTGCTGTCTCGTGATTCTGGTCTTTTTGTATCCTGTTCTGTGGACCAAAAGAGGAAAGACACAGAAGAAGGAATATAGTTATAGTAAGCTGGAATATAGTTATTCAGTGGCTGAAGGAGGGGTGCCGGGACAGAAAGAAAGAGAAAAAGATGGGAAGAGAGCATTAGCGAGCAAGAGGCCATCCTCAGCAAGATCCAGACTTTTCTTTAATCTGACAGAAAGTGTACATGCTGGGACAACAGCACCATAAAATGTCTAGGTTACTAATGAAACCCCCGTTCCCTGATGGAGGGAACAAGATGTTGTGTCGATTGTAGTGACACAAGGGGCTTCTTTCAGGAGCCTTGGATACCTCTGAATATGAAAAAGGCCAATAAAAAATTGCCGAACAGAATTTGCATGTCCCGCCCCCCAGACATTCAGGTATAAAAGGCGGGGATTGTGCATCTGTTCAGTCAGGTTCTGTACTGAGGAGTCAAGAATAAGGTTCGGCCATTACAGCGACTTTGTACAGTGATGTGGCAAGGGGGACACAACGTCTCGTTCCCTCCATCAGGCTTTGACCCCCTGACCCGAGGAACCAATCGTCTAGCCGTGAGGCCTGAGGGGAGGACGGAGGGTTCCAGTCCAGCCCCACGCTCACGGCGGCCAGGGCAAGCATGCCAGACATCATGTCGCAAATCCGAAGGCGGCAGCTCAGCTGAGTCCTCCGCGTCAAATGCCGCAACACTCTCTGATGCAGGGGTGATGTCATCATTCTGCTCCATGGCGCCAACGGAGACATCAGACTGGCAGTCAGAAGCGGACAGATATCTGCCGCATTCAGGAACAACGCAAAGGCGGAAGGGCATCTTTAGAAAGACGCGTCTTAAAAAGATGTTCAACGGCAATGCGTTAACAATTTTAGAGAAAATTATTGCTATTTTAGTGGAGTTGTTACTCTTTTAGAAAGCTGTTGAAGCGCCCTGGGGCGTGTACTGCACTGGCGTGCAGAGGAGGAAGAAAGCCGCTGGCAATGCGCCATAGATCCAACAGCAAAAGCTCTCTAGAGGTGAGTGGAACAGTAGTGAGTTTCTCAGCTTGATGATCACACAAATGCTCGGCTCTGAAGAAAGTATCTGACTGAACAGATTCACTATCTGCCTTTTATACCCGTATGTTTGGGGGCGGAACATGCAAATTCTGTTCGACAATTTTTTTTTGGCCTTTTCGATATTCAGAGCGGGGCTGGACCGGTCTGGCACACCAGGCACTTTCCCGGTGGGCTGTCACACTTTGGGGCCGATCAGGGGCCGACTGTCCATTGTGAGAACCGGTGCGGGCCAGTGGGTTGGCCGCGAAACGTGCCGAATGGGCCGTGCTAAGCAAAACTGACCCACCGCTTTATGCAGAAAGGACCACAGAATGGTGCCACGATATGCAGAAAAGGACAGCAAACCTCCCCGCTCAACAACTATTGGCTCCCCCCTCAACAGTTGGGCAAGTTGCCATGTAAAATCCCAGGCCAATTTCTCTTCCCAGTCCAACCCTGATTCAGAGGTATCCAAGGCTCTCGAAAGAAGCCCCTTGTCGACAATCGACAAAACGTTGAGTGAGTGACAGAAGGGGAACACTCCAGATGCTCAGTCACAACCGATCAAGATTTAAGAGTTACAAATGAGCAAAAATTATTTATGTGAAAAAGACTCATAATATGCATTTTTCTCTGTACTTTATTGAAGTGTTCTAGAACAGCAAATTAATTTAAAGAACTTCTATAAAGCTACTACAATGCTTTCCTCACAAGTGCACGTGCTGTATGTAAAATGCAACACTGTAATATACTTTGAAGCATTTTTGTTAGTTTCAGAGGGCATACTATCTCAATTAAGAAAAAAAAATATCAATTACTTCAAAAACACATTAACAGTCATACATTAGCACATAATTTATTCTGTCGTATGTCATCTGGCTTTCCAAGGGGAGCAACTATGCACACTGTAAAAGCTATTTCAACCTGATCTAACCCTTAAAATTTAGTTGGTGTAACCTAATGTATTCAGATTGATTGTAGTTGATTGTCAAATAAAACCAGTTAATTTATATGTTACCACATAAAGCACATTTTTTTGACTAACATTTTTTTCAGTGTACACGGACTACAAACAAAACATGCACATTCACACATACACAAAATATGTCATCAGTGCGAGGGACAGCAACACAGTTGGAGTAGTATTCTGTTTCTCTTGCTCTCTCGCTCTCTAGCTCTCTCTCTCTCTCTCTCTCTCTCTCTCTCTCTCTCTCTCTCTCTCACACACACACACACACACACACACACACACACATGCACACAGGCAGTATTGGATGCATTGGAGTATTGAAATATTCTCACACATGCACACAAACACATACAGTACATGCACACTTGGAGGAGTAGCATTCTTTACTGTTCCTCTTGAACACCCACAAACTTGAATGAGTAGATTTTTCATACAAACGCAACACAGAAAAATAAAAAAATAAACACAAATAAAATAGTATTGCCACACCCTGGACAGTGTTAAAATGCCTCTAGTTCACCCCGATTGATAAATGACCTTGGTCACTACAGCCCGAGAAGTCTCTCTCTCTTACTTTCTCTCTCTCTCCTTTATTACCATCCCTTGATGTAAAATAGGACGTCTCCATGGATACAGAAATAAACAGATGATAACAAGCCCTCTGCCTTTTAAAGCACATTTCAGAAGGGAGTAACATGAGAGAGAGAGAGAGAGAGAGAGAGAGAGAGAGAGAGAGAGAGCGCGAGCAGGAGGGGATAGAAGTTGTCCAGACTGTGTGTGTGCATGTGTGTGTGTAATTTGGCAGGAGCTGGGACACAGCAGCACAGGTAAGAGTGATTTCACTCATACTCTTACTGCATGTATTAGAATTTTCTTTCTATGCAGATTCACTCCACACCTGTATGCATGCATCCATAAACATATATGTGAAAATTGGAAACTAGTACCAGTGCCTGTGTCTTCATTATATACTGTAGAAGACCCAAATAGACCCATAATATTCTTGCCATTCACTTTGGATCATTGAAACTACCACTGTTTTTTTCTTCTCTGCAGACTCACATAATATTACAATATTCTTGGCATGCATTGATACACAGCAGCTAGCAGTCATGGTTTACATATTAATGTTGTTAATAATGTTGTGCCTTGTGAGTTCAGTGCATATAAGTGCACAAATGTACAAACACAAAGCGGGGGTATTTTACGATTACATTTTTTCTATATCAATTTAAAGTACTTTATTAGCATGATTGTGTTTACATACAATATTGCCAAAGCATTAATACACAAAACAGATAATGACAAGAAAAATTATAATAATAAAACAGTAACAAATAACAATAAAAATAATGAATAAAATAAAATAAAAACTATACACTATACAATATCAAATACAATAAGCATTTAACAAGACATTATGAACATATCTCTTACGTTGGCTGTGCTAATATCCTGCACTGATTTTGCCTCTGATCAAACACAAATCTGAATGTTAAATGAATATTCTTTGTCTTTAATGCTGCTAGGTTTTTTTTTTCTACTTCTACTATCATAAATGTAACAGATAGCAATAAAAACTAACAAAACAGTATCCAGTTGTCCTGTACATGGTTCTTTTAATTTAATAGATTAAAAAAAAAACTCTTTCTGCTACTTTTACTCTAACATCTGCAGTGTGGCTAAGGTTCATCAAGTGCCAATGTATGAAATCATATTCATTTTGGATTATTATAACTGCCACTACCTAAAATGATTTAGATTGCAATTATGTACAGTGTATAATAAGCATGCTGTTTTCCCAATGGCAAATTGGCACATATACTATTCACATTATCATTGCTGTACAAAACATAGCAGACATCATAGGTAATATTAATTTAGATTTGCTGTCTGTCTCAGTAGTTTACTGAGTCATTATAACATAAACTCAATCATGTTTCATGATGACTCAGTCTTGATACTTAAATCCACTGTACTGCAGTGTGAATAAATATATTAGAATTTGATGCGTAATATAGCGTGTGTGTACAAATATGTTGTATGTAATACATTCTGGAGAATACTGGTATCTTACTAGCAGGATCACAGACAAGGGTTAGCCATAAAGCACTACAACCGGAACTGGGAAAGATTATGCTACATCTGCTCATAAAGGACAGGAAAAAGATTAAAAGGTTTTTGGGCCACCCCTTTGTTACTTTGATGTGTTTATGTTTGAGTATGTTCTGTCTGCATGGGTGGGTAAGTGTCTTTGAGTATCACCTTTTATACAATGGTCTTCAGGGACACTTTCACAAGGTCTTGTCCAGAGTGAGGGGATCTCTAGGGTATTGGGCAGTGTGTGCTGACTTATGTGGATGGGTGTCTTTGTATGTTTGTGTGTGAGAGAGTATATGTGTGTTATAGAAGGGTATAGAAGGGAAGAGGTTCATACTCACAATGATGTCTTTATTTTACTGCTTTTCATCATGGGGCAGGGCTGCACACTATGGGCAAACCTCAAAAGCAGACTGCATACCATCCGTCATACACACAACATTTGGGTAAATGCACAGGACACACGTGCAACATGTTAAACATGACGTAACAAGATCTTATGTAAAATTTTATGACCCAGTGATGATTACAACATGGTGCAACAATTCTGGAATAATTATCCTTACAAAATATAAAAACAACTTGTCTGTTTAAATATTGCTAGTCAATTAAGCATAACCCCAAGCTCTAAGAACACACACAGACAGCAAAACACATGGATTAACAACAATTAACTCTGTCAGTGGTGTTCTGTGTGCATGTGTATGCTGAGAGGAGACTGGTTGAAGGGGTTGGAGTTGAAGCCAGGGCAGGCCCACCCACTGCTGCTGTGCTCTCATCGCCTCTCTATGAAGCAGTCGGCTGCCAAACCTCTGAAAGTCATCTGAAACATTCCACAATCATTTCAAGACAAATCAAATCATACATTCATCTACTCTCACCTCCATCACAGAGAAAGTCTAGAATCAACCTCACTGGTCACATTCAGAATGTGAAAGTGGAGTTTATATTTAAAAAAGGACTTAAAAATGTATCTGTTTCTCACCCAAACCTATCATAAACTGTAGCTTCTAAAGAAATTGATTAAACCACTGGAGTCATATGGATTACTTTTTTGTGGCCTTTATGTGATTCAAGTGAATTAAAACTATCCCTTTAAGGAAACTGCACAGGAATGAGAAAACAAGAAAACAAAATAGAGAAATTTAGAAAAGGAAAGCAACAGTCAACTGGAAATTTTAGCATTAGTCTGTCTTTTGTGTTGTAGGGCAGTTGATCATCAACTTATTGGCTTACTTGTTACAGGTCTTAAATCTTTACATCAGTCTCTTCTGCTCCACACACACCTAAAGTGTGACTTTTGGCTGGTGCTTTAATTGGACTTTCTTATTCTGGCCATTCAAACCCCAAATGAAAAACAGGTCAAAGACAAATATAAGATGGTGGACCATTTAAGATCTTGGCTGAGCACATTCCTTGAGAGGCAGAAACAAGAAAATCAGTCGCTAAATATCTCAAATAAAAAATAACAAAACAAGTTAGATCATTCAGATTATCTGGATCATTAAGAATTACTAAATCAGAAAATAAGGTTTGTTGTTTGGGGTTAACCTTGTCTGTACAGCTCGAGACTTCAGAAGTTCTTTGCGTATAATACAAATTTGATATTGCCATGAGATGATGATACCTGGGTTTGTTTATTTGTTTGTTTTTATGCCTCATTTTATGCCTTATTAAGCTCCTCTTGCAGATGACCTATTCGATCAGTTAATACACACCTCTTTTACTAGATAAATCTTAATATACATTCATAATCTTACTATTTGTTTTGCAGAATACCCAACATGGCAGAAAGCACAGACATGGACCAGCTTCTGAACTCCTTTAAGAAGTTTGCCATCCATGGTGACACCAAAGCCACTGGGAAGGAGATGAATGGGAAAAACTGGGCTAAACTATGCAAAGACTGCAAAGTCATTGATGGCAAAAACGTGACCAGCACTGATGTTGATATTGTCTTCACCAAAGTCAAGTGAGTTTGTAATCATTTTGTTCGGGAGACAATTTAAATTTATACCCATTTTAAAACACTTGTATTATCATTCATGCATTAGAACCACATCATTTTAATCATTTAGTTATTGTAGACATTTATTATGTTTCATAGATTTAGAGGAAGAACATATATAAGAGATGTTCTTAAGAAGACAATTAATTCAATTAGCTACTTGTATCTTATGATTCAGAGCAAAGACATCTCGGGTCATAACATATGAGGAGTTCCAGAAAGCGCTGGAAGACTTGGCTCCAAAGAGGTTCAAAGGTCAAAGCAAAGAGGAGGCACTGCAGTCTATATATCAGTTAATTGAGGGCAAAGAACCTACCAACATTGGTGTAACGGTAAGCCAGTCATTTGAAAACAATCATCTGAGGGATTTTGGTTTATCCACTTTGAAATTTATGTTGATATGAATATGTTACTATAATATACTATGACTGCATCAAACACAAAGGCATCAAATTAAAACTTGTAAAGATCTGAATGTTTGTTGTAACCAGTGTCGGGGAAGCTACTTTGAATCTGTAGTTTGACAAGCTACAATATACTCATAATTTAAAGTAGTTAAGCTACAGTCAAGCGACCCCCTTGAAGAAGTAGTTAGCTACTCTACATGTTACTTTCAAAAAGTAGTTAGCTACATTGAAGCTACTTAATGAGCAATTTCTTTACATTTTACTATTAAACCAATAATAACAATAACACAATTTCCACTAATAACATGTATAAATTAACACAATTAAATACATTTAATATATATAATTAAATACATTTGATGTATTATATTTAATAAATAGTAACATTGATTCATTTATACATTTAATAATGGCCATAAAATAAAATCATATAAAATAAAAACAGAAAAGATCAATGCCATTTTTTTATATACTTCACACTTTTCAGTCCTCCTGCTGTGCCCAGGTGTAGCCTGCTTCCCTAATCTGACTTTTTTGCCACTGAAGTGCCAGCTTTACAAGTCACATAAAGTTGTGCTACAAATATCTGACAGACTGAGTTGTAAAATTTCTATAATGGACTATTTGTATCCATCATATTAGTTTAAATATCTCTGATACGTAATATATTTGGTGTTGTGTCAATATTGTCAACCTTTACAGTTAAATTGACTACACTGTAGCAGTGTTATTATAGTTTGGGATTTTTTATTTAGTTTTCATTTCATCTATTTTATATTCAATTTGTCATTCCAAATTAGTTTTCATTAGTTTGCACAGTTATTCTGTTAGTTTTAGTTTAGTGTTATATTTTTCAGTTTCAGTTTCATTAGCTTTTATTATAGTTTTAGTTGTAGTATTTTTCATGGCTGCCAAAACTGTACGTTTACTGGTAAAATTTAAAAAATCTAATATAATTTCAATTCTCAGAGCAGTTACCTCTATCTAGTTGTATTATCATGTTTAATTTGGATTGTACATGTTGCAAATGTTATAACACGGGTTGAATATGGGTAAAGTGACAATAGACATTTAAACTTGATCCCTATTGTATCCATATGAATTTCCCTAAATCATTTAACTAATCTTTGCGAGGTAAGCATTTAAAGGGATAGTTCACCCCAAAATGAAAATTATCTCATTATTTTGCCATGTAAAATGCAAGTGAATGGTGGCCAGAACTTCGAAGCTCCAAAAACACATAAAACAGCATACAAATAATGCATAAGACCCCAGTGGTTAAATCCATGTCTTCAGAAATAATATGATAGGTGTGGGTGAGAAATAGATAAATTTTTAAGTCCTTTTTAACTGTAAATCTTGACATTAGCAGTCCCCTTGGCGATCAGAATCATTCTTGTAGAATGCAATTGCAAGATGTACAGTGAACAAGGAGTTACATTTTGGTCTGTTCTCAGTCAAAACCAATAAGATTACTTCAGAAGACATTAATTAAACCACTTACTACTTACTTTATGCTGCCGTTATGTGTTTTTTGGAGCTTTAAAGCTTTGGACCCTGTTGACTTGTGTTGTATGGAGCTGAAATATTCTTCTATAAATCTTTGTTTGTGTTCGATGAAAGAAAGAAAGTCAAACACATTTGGAAAGGCATGAGGGTCAGTAAATGATGAGAGAAATTTCAGTTTTTGTGTAAACTATCTCTTTAAATTTTTGAGTTTTTTTCCCTGACATTTCCAGTCTCACACACCGCAGATTTGCATTCAGAAGTGAGCATGGTAAATACCAGTAAAATTAATCTTAAAATAAAATATACAGTAAACCTATAGACTATTAATATAATGTTAATATAATATGAATGTTAATACTTATAATGAAGTTCAATGCAAACAAATAAAAATGGCCAACCTATTAAACATTAATGAAGGCTAGAGAGGTCTAAAATTAATGTTGAATTAAGCTTTTACATGCACAGTAAAACTTTAGTTTTATTCATTAAAAAATTCACAAAATGCTCTGTAACAGTCTTGTAGAGATTATATGAAATAACAATGTTAATAGTTTGTTGGAACACATTCACCTTTTAAGGTTGAATTTCTATTTTGTTCCAGTCATTTAATGAGCACTGTCATTATATCAGTTTTTTTATTGAGTAGTGTAGGCCTATTCTGTCATGTCCATGGCTTTTTTGCCAACTTTGGTCTTTAACTTTTATTAATTTACTTTCTTTTTGTCTTTCTCTCTCCATTGTAGAAAGTGGCAAAGACTGCCGCAGTTGACAGATTAACCGACACTACAAAATATACCGGCTCTCACAAGGAACGTTTCACTGAGAGTGGAAAAGGCAAAGGAAAAAGTGGACGGGAGGAGATTGTAGAGCACACAGGCTACGTAGGGGCCTATAAGAATGCTGGAACTTACGACGAGAAGACGAAGGCCAAGTAAGGCCCCATGATGTCCATTTCAACACATTCTAAGCTCTGAGCTCAATTTTCATCAGCACCTAGATCTGGACCAAAGCCAAACTTGAACTTTGACCTGTAAATCACTCAGACACAAAGCAGTGTATTAACACTGTGATTCACAGGAAGTGTTATTAATGTTTGTCTTTAAAGCATACGGATACAGAACATGTTATTATGGTCGGTTTTCGTTAGAAAGTTGACATCATGGTCAGAGAGGAACTTGTCTTACTCCTAAGAATTCATCATAAAGGTGGGGAACCAGATACAAAGTATATCCATTTCAGTTTTTGTGTTGCTGTGTACTGACTCTAACAAAATATTCATCTAAACATCACTGTTCCAGGGAAGGAGAGAGGATAGAGAGCCCTTTAAGAGTTTTTTCTTCCAACATGTGTAAGGCTGCTTTAAATTATTGCTATCATTAAATTCTCACACAAATTCCTTGCTAAAAATTGAATAACAGCAAAGTGATTCTTCAAAATTCCTAAATGGTGAACAGATTTATATGTGTATAATGTATATCCTTTTGTTGTTCTGATTTCTGTCATTCTGTATCTTTCTTTTGGTTAGTTATTCTACTGTTTTACTGAAACTGGAAGTTGCATCACAATGTTGTTTAAACTGTTACTTAATATTATGTTACTACATCTGTTGGTTTGTATTTTGTTCTAATCTAGATAACAAATAAACTATATAAACAACATTTATAGGCTAATTTTTTCAGCTAATCCCTTCATGTGAGGCACAAGAGTGAGCCTTAGGAGAAAGGCAAAATTTGTCAGAAATAGTTTATTCAAGAGCAGAAATGTTGATCTATCACGTGAATGCTTTATGTTTACTGCTAGCAAGTTGTGTCCTCGTCGTTGGAAGCACGAAGGAATGGGTCTCGTAATAACGCCGGTCCTCGAGAGACTGACAGGACGCCGGTCCTTCTGTTGTCATGGCTACGGCAACACACACACACACACACACACAAAACAACAGCCTGACAACTGGCTCCGGCAGCCCTCCCCTGCCCTCTGTGTGTTTGTAACCAAACACACTCGTTCATGGCAACGTTTGTTTGGTTCATCTCCTTGGAAGCCTTTAATCAAAAACATCTCGCCCCGTTCCAGCTCAAGCTTTTGTTACTCCTGTCACAGACTGATGGATGGCATCGCACAGCTGTGTCGCAATCGCATTTCACTCCTTCAGTCAACTTCTGTGCTTGCCGCGCGTTGTAATCAATCTGCTGATTAATTCAGTGGCGTGCACAGACCTCAGTAGGGACAGTGGCGAAAGGATAAAAAGGGCACTGATTATTTTTTGTTTTATATAAAGAGTATCACTTATATATAGCCTACTTATTCTTTGCTTTTTGAGTATTTAAGATTTTTTTTTTATTATAAACATAATTTTGTCCATTATTTCCTTTTTGAAAAATAATGACCTATTCTGTTATATTCTTAACAAACAGCACCATGTTTTACAATTTTTTTTCTTTCTGACATGGTCTGAGATAATCCCATGTTTTTGACCAGTGTCATAGTAAAACCATGGTATTTTTTTTTTTATTATCTTGGAGTCCTATGACAGTATCATGAAATATGAATATAATAATTCAGTACCATGGTACTACCCTGGTAATGGCACAGTCTTTTTTTTTTTTTTTATTTTTTTTTTTTTTTTTTGTTATAGGGCTCTAATCTTTTTCTTGTCTCATCACTCTTTTCACTTCTCTCATCTCTGCACCCTCACTTTTGGTAAAAATGGTAATACCATGGTATTTTTCTGAAAGTGATTAGTCTATTAGTTTAAACATAACCAAACTGGCTTTGTCTGAATCAGACAGCTCCTTCAGTTAATGCCAGTTTTCTATAAAAGACATACCATTTCTATCACTGAAAACGATGTGACCGCTCTCATTCTAAATAATAAAGTTGTCTACACTGCAGGAGATGTCGCAAATGCAAACTCAGTCTTATGAAAACTCATATATATTTTATGAGTTGGATTAGAGTATGATTTCATACTAGTTCATTCATGTAAATCTGTATGATTTCATCATGTGCAAATGCCTGGATGTATAATGAGGAAGTAAGCACGAGTTTCATGTACAAGGCATGAAGGACTTAACCAATCAGTAGAGTGTGTAAACATGATAGGAAGCTGCTGTGTGTGACTGAAGCAAGTAATTGTTGAGTAGTAGATGGAAACGATGTCCAGTGACGTCGTTGACTGTAGTGAAAGTCATACGAATTCATACGAGTGCAGTCATATGATTAGCCAAATGTAGAAAAGTTGTATGAATTCTTACAATTTCGCTGTGAGAGTGTGTAGTGAAAATGCGGTAGCACTCAAGTATTAATCTGTTGATGAACTTAACACAGTACATAGAGTGAACATTTGATCTGACCTGTGTTTGTTTGCATATCATTCAATCATTCTGTGTGCACACAGCCAAAATGCTAACTATATGTTTCATAAATAAACGAAAGCAATGCAATTTCTGGATTCTAGAGTATTTATAAAATTATTGTAGTATCAAAAATTAGTTTAAAGTATGTGAACATGTTGAAATGTTGGCTACATATAAAATATTATAAAATAAATGAGGAAATTACTGTATGCTTGCTACTGAGTTGCTTAAATAATAATACATAAACATGTTGGCATAGTTCCGATGGTGTAGTGGCTAGAGCATAGGCCTGCTAATCAGAAGGTCACTGGTTCAAACCCCACGGCCACCACCATTGTGCCCTTGAGCAAGGCACTTAACTCCAGGTTGCTCCGGGGGGATGGGCTCTGTAAGTCGCTTTGGATAAAAGCGTCTGCCAAATGCATAAATGTAAATGTAATGTTCCGTGCTGAAAAAGAAATCATCAAAATAATTATTTGCCTTTCTTTGGAGCCGAGCGGTTGTGATTCAGCGAGCTGAGTAAAACCCACTGATGTTCCACTCACCTCCTAAGAGCATACGCAGTTGGAGATACAGCACATTTCAGTGGCTTTTCTCTTTTCTGCAGACTACGCCCCTGGGCGGGTCGACAGCCCTCTAAAAAGAGTATATATTTCTCTAAAAGAGTAAGCACATTGATGTTGAACATCTTTTTAAAGATGCATCTTTCTCAAGATGCCCTTCTGTCTTTGTGTCATTCCTGGATGGGGTCGTTACCGCTCCACTTCTGATGGCCACGGGCGCTGCCTCACATGTCTTGGCAGAGATAACATGGAGGCAGCATTTGTGGATAGTTCATTTTCTCACTGCGAGAACATGACCATGGCAATGTTGCGATCGCGGCTTTCCTTCTTCCAGGGAAAAGCCACTCTAGCCACCCCCCGCATCGCGCCTTCTACCGACGGGCATAGGGTCGGCGCGTTTTTTTGGGAATTTAATGGGCGTGGTTTTGGTGGGTAAATCCCCGCAGATCACCCATTGCCCAGCACGCTCGTCTGCCCCTTCCAGTCCCGAAATGAGACTGGCTCACCTTATGGCCAGTCTGATGTCTCTTTTGGAGCCCCCGAGCTGGATGAGAGTTTTGCCCCTGCATCGGAGAGTATCTTGGCGGACTCTGGCGCTGAGGACTCAACTGGGGCCAGACTGAGGTCAACATCAAGCTGTCCGCTATGCTTGCCCGGGCCGCCGCGAGTGTGGGGCTGGATTGGAACCCTACGTCCTCCCACAGCTAAATGATTGGTTCCTGGGTTCGGGGCTCCATTCACAGGGCTTCCGTTGACACTTTGCCCAGCAGTTCACGGTGATGAAGAAACAGGCGGAGGCCATTCAACACATTTTGCCCCACCGCGGCTCAAGATCCCGCACCCTGTCTGCTCGCCGAGGGTGTCCCCGCGGTGGTGAAACCCCAAGCCGCCTCTGCCCTGCACGCCATGGCCCTCCTGCAAGTCCACCAATGCGTTAAAAGATCTGCACCTGGGTAGTAATGATCCTGATGTGCTGCAGGAACTGTGCTTGGCGACCAACCTTGCCCTCTGGGCCACAAAGGTCACAGCGCGTGCACTCGGACAGGTGATGGCCACCCTTGTGGTCCGGGAATGCCACCAGTGTTTGAATCTGGTGAATCAAGGCTCCCTTTCTCAACGCCCCCATCTCCAAGATAGGCCTATTTGGTGACACTGTTGACACTTTGCCCAGCAGTTCAAGGTGGTGAAAAAACAGACGGAGGCCATCTAACACATCTTGACCCACCGCGGCTCAAGATCTCGCACCCTGTCTGCTTGCCGAGGGTGTCCCCCCGGCAGTGAAACCCCAGGCAGCTAAGCCCCAGCCCGGGCCCAGCTCTCAACCCAGGTGTAGAGCTCCCCGCAGGAAGTGGATGCAAAACCACCTCCTGGTCCCGGAAGGCTCCCAAGTGCTCCTGAGATGGGCAAACCTGGGAGAGAGACATCTGCCATGGAGCTGGTATCCAGACCACTCCTTCCCCGGTGGAGAATCTTTTGTTTCCTTTTCTTTGTTTTACCCACATTGTCACAAAGAAAGCAGTTTCCTCACTCCCTGGGTCACTTACCCAGTGCCCACAACCGCCGTTCGCACTTGCAGTCGGACTGGATGGACGCACCATGGACCATGGACCTTCCGCCTTCACGTGCCCATCTGCACCACACTCGCATCTCAGGCCGGCAGGTGGTGACGAGTCTAGAGGTCGTCTCTACAGAACATCCTCCTCAGTCGCCTACCCACCCCAGGCTGGGTACGTGGTGTAAGGTAAGTGCTTCAAGCTTCTCCTCAGCACAACCACCTCAGGACGAAGCAATGCTCCCCAACGTGATGTCGCCTGCTCCCACCTTCCGCGAGGCCTCACCTCCAGTTACATCACACGTGATCGTCCACTTAGTGCCCCTCGCCTGGAGCTTGAACACGTGGGTTACGCTTATCAACCCATCGCGGTGGCGATTCAGTTTGCCAGGCGCCCGCCCCCCTTCACCTCGGTGCAGGGCGAAAATGCCTCCACCCTGCGTGTGGAGATCACAACCCTTCTGCGCAAGGATGTGATAGAGCCTGTCCTTCCAGCCGAAATGGAGAATGGGTTCTACAGCCCCTACTTCATCGTATCCAAGAAAGGCGGTGGGTTGCAGCCAATCTTGGACCTGCGAGTTCTGAACCGAGCCTTACACAGACTCCCGTTCAAGATGCTGATGAAGAAATATATTCTGACATGCGTCCGGCATCAAGATTGGTTCGCGTCAGGAGACCTGAAAAATGCATACTTTCACGTCTCAATATTACCCCGTCATAGACCCTTTCTACAGTTCACTTTCGACGGCGAGGCGTATCAGTACAAGGTCCTCCCCTTCGGTCTATCCATGGAGTTAGACTCACTCTCAATGACAGCGCGCCTCAACAAGTGAGTGCACGCAGTCGCCTTGGCACAGTTCCTTTAAGGAACTTTATGATTAAATCATGCTTGCCTATAGAGGTTTTATGTGCGTGATATGCAGATATTGTTGCCACATACACTTTGAGCGTTGATGCGGTGAGTCCTGCATCTAATCGGTCTTGAATAAATATTAGAATTTCATGTATGGGGCAGTTTACTAGGTCCTTGCTGTGTGAGAGGTACCGATCAGTGAACACCTTCCATTTTAGTGCATAGAGGCGTCTTTTGCACAGTGTTCTGGCTTGTAAAATGGTATTCATGACTGAACGTGTCAGTTCTGGCACATGTAGTGTGCTCCGTTCAGGGGCCACACATGTAGGTTCCACAACTGGGGCTGGGGATTCCAGATTGTGCCTTGCGCCTGAGAGAGGAGATCCATCCTCAGTGGTATTTCCCATTGTTGGGCTATTTCGGTGCAACTAAAGAACCGTTTCCATGTCCTCTAGGACTTTGCATATGTCAGAGTGGATCAGGCATACCAGAGGAAATGCATATTTGCATTTCGTCATCCATTTGTGTGCCATTGTGTCCCTTCTCAGCAGGGGCTTGGGACTTCGAATAACAGAGGGGACAGTGGCATTTTCCACTGAGGCAAAATGAGGCAAAAAATCGATTTCTGCTTTGTATCCTATGATGTCGTACAATTTGGATATGAAAGAACTCATCCTTCAGATCTATCAACGCTAACCAATTGTGTTATTGTACATGCGTTATGATCCATTTCTGAGTAAGCATTCTGAATAGGCTCTTTATAAGTGCACAATTTAAATGTCTCAGATCCAGGATTGGCCATAGCCTGCCATCTTTCACTGGAACAAGAATGGCTGTAAAATGTATTTCATCTCGTAACACTGGCGCATCTTCGGATGAAACAGTGAAAGACAGAACGGCGTTGAAACGGGGTGGCCGGTGTGCAAAATTGGATTGTACAACCATGTTTGTTCGTTTTTGCACCCATTCTGAAATACCCGTTAGGGTCCGTGTAATGGGACAGAGGGCAATTTGCTTTGCTCACCATATGATATGATGCGACGCTCACTAAAGGGAAGCGGTTGCGAATAATGCGTGTGCTTTGAAGAGGAAAAAGGTGCTCTTTATTGAGAATGTGTGAGCATCATGCATTTGCAAGAATGCTGAATTCTTTCTTGCATTTTTTATTATATTTATTTGAGTGCAAGACACAGAAACAAAAATTTTAACCATATTGTGAACAACAATATTCCTTTCCCAACAAACAATAGTGGGGAAATGTGGAACAGTGTTTTGTGACTCCAATCAAGCCTTTTTTGGAGCAGACCCAGAGGGAATCGCGGGTTCCCTGTCTGTTGCTCACTTCGACGTTGTGTCGAAGAAGCGACACTAGGTGTCTCTCTTGAGCGCCAAATATACCTCTGATCTATGAAAAAAGGCCAATGAGAAGTTGGCAGACAGAATTTGCATGTCCCGTCCCCGCACATACGGGTATAAAGGCGGGGAAATACGTCTGTTTCATTCAGACATTTTCTTCGGAGCCGATGGTCGTGTATGCAACGAGCTGCGAGTCACACACCTGTTCCTCTTCCTCTGAGCGATCTGCTGTTGGATCTATGGCACACTTCAGCAGCTTACTCCTTCTTTGCCCCTGGGCGCTTCGACAGTGCAACTAATAGTTCTTATTAAAAAAGTGATTTTCTCTAAAAGAGTATTTTCCTCTAAATGAGCAATACACAGCGGTGTTGAACGTCCTTTTCAGGATGCGTCTTTTTAAAGATGCCTTTCCGCCCCTGTGTAGTTCCTCGATGCGGTAGAGTGCTCTCCACTTCAGACGGCCACAGGCGCTGTCTAGTGTGTCTGGGCTGCAATCACACCGAGGCAGCGTTTGTGGATGGTTCAGTTCTCACTGTGAGAACATGACCATGGCAACATTGCGGTCGCAGCTTTCCTTCAACCGACTGCATCCCTGCAGTCGTTCCTTCTTCCCACAGGATTGAGGATGATGCTGCTGGCGATGTGGAGGCGATTTGGGGATGCAGCAGGCGCGGCTTCGCCGGGAACGTCCCCGCGAACCAACCGCCCACCGGCACGCTTGTTGACTTCCGTCCGGGCTCGAGGCAACAGCGGCTCGCCTCACAGCAAGCCTGCCTATCCTCTGGAGCCCCTCGAGCTGGATGAGCTCGCTGCTGTATCGGAGAGCGGTCCGGAATCTGACACGAATGACTCATCTGGGCTGCCGCCTTCGGGCCAGCACGCCCAGGCTGAGGCTGAGGCTGAGGCTGAGGCTTCCCCAGATGTCCGACATGCTTGCCCGGGCCGCCGCCAGCGTGGACTTGGACTGGAACCCTCCATTCTTCCCACAGCCGTCGCGGCTGGATAATTGGTTCCTTGGGTCTGCGCGTTGCTCACAGCCACGGCCCCCCCGGTCCCTTTCTTCCCGGAGGTGCATGATGAGCTTACGACTACATGGAGAGCACCCTTCTCCACTCGTCAAAAAGCCCCCCTGCTGCTAAAGCCTATAGCGCCACTGGACAGGCCGCTTCTGTCCTGCATGACATGGCCCTCCTGCAAGTCCATCACGCAAAGGCACTAAAAGATCTGCACAAGGGTAGTCCTGATCCCAACGTGCTGCAGGAACTGCACTTAGCAACTGACCTCGCCCTCAGGGCCACGAAGGCAACAGCGCAGTCACTCGGGCAGGTGATGGCCACACTTGTGGTTCAGGAACGTCATCTGTGGCTGGACTTGGTCGAGATGTGCGAGACGGACAAGACACGCTTCCTTGACGCCCCTGTCTCCCAGTTCGGCCTCTTCGGCAACACCGGCGAGGACTTCGCCCAGCAGTGCACCATGGTGAAAAAGCAGACGGAGGCCATCTCACACATCCTGCTCCACCGCAAACCTGCCGCCACAGGCCATGCCCTGTCTGCATCCCCCTGCGGGTAAGAAACGTGCAACTCTACCTCAACCCGGGCCCAGCTCTCAGCCTCGGCGTCGAGTGCCACGCAGTAAGCAGTCTCACGGACCCCCTCGAGGAACCGGAAGGCTCCCAGGCGCTCCTGAGACGAGCGACCCAGAGGCAAAGACGTTCGCTCCGGAGTGGGTAAGCAGACCACTCCTTACCCCAGTGAAGGGCCATGAGGAGAATCCTTGTTTGAGTTTATTTCATTTGCCGGTACCCACATTCTCAATAAAAGAGCTATTTCCTTTGTCTCTGGGTCACCTGGCCTGCAAATGCCGTTCTCACGGCACTCTGCCACCACACCTCAACAGTCCTGGCATGCTGGATGTGGATCCTCCACCTTCAACCCCACAACTGTTCCCCGGCCGGCCGGTTCTGACGAGTCTAGAGGACACCT
This sequence comes from Moxostoma hubbsi, assembly GCA_032164185.1. Taxonomy (NCBI): domain Eukaryota; kingdom Metazoa; phylum Chordata; class Actinopteri; order Cypriniformes; family Catostomidae; genus Moxostoma; species Moxostoma hubbsi. The sequence continues at coordinate 31,105,314 of JAVLUX010000003.1, read as the reverse complement.
CCACCGAACCTCCTCCTCAGTCACTAACCTGCACCCTGCCGGGCGTGCGGAGCAAGGTAAGTGCTTCGAGTCTTTTCTCAGCAACAGAGCCTCAGGACGCACTTTTGCACCGCTGCGAAGCCCCGCCGGTTACATAAAAAATAATCGTCCTGTTAGTGCCCCTAGCACGGAGCTTGGATGCGTGGCTTTCACTTCCCAACCTGTCACGCTGGCTGGCCAGGACCATCCAACTCGGTTAAGCAATTCAGTTTGCCAGCCCCCCCCCCCCCTTCAGGGGCGTCTGCTTTACCGCAATACACGGCGAACATGACAATTCCATGCGCTCGGAAATCACGATCCTCTTACTCAAAGACGCGATAGAGCCTGTCACTCCAACCAAGATGAAGAAGGGTTTCTACAGCCCTTACTTCATCGTACCCAAGAAAGGCGGCGGTTTACGACCGATCTTGGACTTGCATGTTTTCAACCGGGCTTTGCACAAACTCCCGTTCAAAATGCTCATGCAAAAACACATTTTAACTTGCATACGGCATCTAGATTGGTTCGCAGCGGTAGACCTGAAGGACACGTACTTCCACGTCTCAATATTGCCTCGACGTTGACCCTTTCTACGGTTTGCGTTCAAAGGCCAGGCATATCAGTACAAGGTCCTCCCCTTCGGCATGTCCCTGTCCCCTTGTGTCTTTACAAAGGGCGCAGAGGCAACCCTTGCCCTGCTCCGAGAAGCCGGCATCCGCATACTCTACTACCGCGAGGACTGGCTCATCCTGGCCCACTCCTGAGAGTTACTATTTGCCCACAGGGACCAGGGTGCTCAGGGTGCCCGGTTCAGAGCATCTTTTTTCTCTGCATGGAGTTAGACTCAGTCTCAGTGTCAGCATGCCTCACCAATGAGTGCACGCAGTCGGTGCTGGAATGCCTTCTCACATCCCCCGGCAACCTCAATGTGATGGTGGACGTGCTATCACGACAATGCTTACTCAGTGGAGAGTGGAGACTTCACCCCCAGTCGGTCCAGCTGATTTGGGAATGGTTCGGCAAGGCTCAGGTAGACCTGTTCGCCTCCCAGGAGACCTCCCACTGCCCGCTCTGGTATGCCCTAACTGTGGCTCCTCTCAGGGCAGACGCACTGGCACACAGCTGGCCCACAGGGCTGCGCAAGTACGCATTTCCCCCAGTGAGCCTTCTTGCACAGGTGCTGTGCGAGGTCAGGGAGAAAGAGGAACAAGTCACACTAACGGCTCCCTATTAGCCCACCCGGGCTTGGTTCTCGGACCTCGTACTCTTTGCGACAGCCCCTCTCTGGCAAATTCCCCTGAGGAAAGACCTTCTTTCTCAGGGATGGGGCATGCTCTGGCATCCACACCTAGACTTCTGGAACCTCCATGTCTGGCACCTGGACGGGACGCAGAAGATCTAGCTGATATACCACCTGCTGTCGTAGACACGATCAACCAAGCCAGAGCCCCTGGCAACTTTACACCCTAAAGTGGCGCTTGTTCGCGAATTGGTGTTCTTCTCGGGGCGAAGACCCACAAAGGTGCGCAGTCAGGTCAGTACTCTCGTTTCTGCAGGAGAGGTTGGAAGGGAGACTATCCCCATCCACCTTGAAGGTGTATGTAGCTGCTATAGCAGCCCATCATGACGCAGTAGACGGCAAGTCTTTGGGTAAGCATGACTTAATCATCAGGTTCCTAAGAGGTGCCCGGAGGTTGAATCCCTCTCGGCCAAGCCTGTTCCCCTTCTGGGATCTCTCAGTGGTCCTCTCGGGCCTTCAGACACCCCCCTTCGAGCCGCTAGAATCAGTTGGACTTCAGGACCTTATCTGTAATGACAGCCCTGCTGAGCGCGCTCACCTCCATCACCTTCATCTGTCAGCGACACTTGCCTGGAGTTCAGTCCGGCAGACACACACGTGATCCTAAGACCGCGGCCGGGCTACGTGCACAAGGTTCCTACCACGCCCTTCAGAGACCAGGTAGTGAACCTGCAAGAGCTGCCCCAGGAGGAAGCTGACCCAGCCCCTTCATTACTGTGTCCGGTACATGGTTTGCGTACCTACTTGGACCGCATGCAGAACTTTAGAAGTTCTGAGCAGCTCTTTGTCTGCTTCGGTGGACAGCGGAAAGGGAACGCTATCTCCAAAAAGAGGCTCTCCCACTGGGTGGTGGATGCCATTTCATTGACCTATCGCACCCAGGCCGTGACCACCACCACCCCACCCTTTGCGTCTTCATGGGCACTGAAGACATATGCAGAGCAACGGGTTGGGCAACACCTAATACCTTTACAAGATTCTACAATCTCAGGGTAGAGTCAGTTTCGTCCCGTGTTTTCTCAGGTCTGCGCCAGTAGAACTCGATAACACGCTGACAGACTGGCCGGGTGGATCGCTTGCACCTAACGCCTTTTCCCTCGGTTGAGGTAATACCGTGCGCTTTTTCTCCCAGGAGATCCCACTCACTCAGCTCCCTAGATGACTCCTCCCTAGCCCTCTGGGTCCGCAATTCAATGGAGGAATTCACCGACCCAATCCACTGCGGGTACTCAAATCTACCCTGTACTGGAATAGGTGCTCCACAGGTCAGGGCTCCTACGTGGACTTTCCCCCTGTGTGTATTTTCCATGGTACGGTCCCCTTATGAGCGGACCCGTGTTTCCCTTGCGTAGTTCCCACTGCCCCCCGGTCGCCGTGTCTGTAGCAACTCCTCCCTCCAACGTGGCGGGATCTACCACCTCGCCACTTCCCACATGTGACCTAAAAGCCCATGTGGTGTATTCACCACTCTTACCTCCCCCTCTCTTGGCAGGTGTGGTCTCCGCAGGGTCTTTATCCCCTGAAATAATAGGAAACTAGGTAAGACCCCCTTCCCTGGTGCGTGTAAGGGCCCCAGCTGTTGACTCTATGCGAGAAACATAGAGAGAAAAGAGGCCCGGCTAGGCTCGGCCCGTTCCCAGGTTGGCAAGCGTCGCCTTGTTCCCCTGTCTAGGGTAACTATAAGGATTCTGGCAACTTTGTGTGGCATTAGGGAAGGGTACATGCAGTCTGATACAGCTGGTTGTTTTGGCACGTCAAGTACCTGCCTGCTCCTGTGTCAGCAGTACACGTACACGGCTCAGTGCATGGCGTGATTTAAATTGGACCCCTAAGTGTCTTCGACCCAACGTCGAAGTGAGCACCAGACGGGGAACGTCTATGTTACGGATGTAACCTGCGTACCCTGATGGAGGGAAAGAGACGTTGTGTCCTCCCGGCCACGTCGCTGAGACCATTTCCGGCTCTTCAGAAAAATCATGAATGAAACAGACGTATTTCCCCGCCTTTATACCCGTATGTCTGGGGGCGGGACATGCAAATTCTGTCTGCCAACTTCTCATTGGCCTTTTTTCATAGATCAGAGGTATATTCGGCGCTCAAGAGAGACCCCTATGGTCGCTTCTTCGACACAACGTCTCGTTCCCTCCATCAGGGAATGGAGGTTACATCCATAACCTAGACGCTCTGCTTGCGACTTCAAAGGGTTGTGCCTGTCAGTACGCATTTGCTGCACGTGCGACAAGGTGCGACATAAAGAAATTGTGCAATTGTGTGTGTGCGGGCGCCCACAAAGGATGAATACATTATTACTGGTGGATTTTGTTTTTTCTGTTTAACAACGTTTTACATAATTTCTTAAAATTCAATAAAATGTATTTTTGATTCAGTATATTACTTAATTCATTATATCACTAAATTGACTTCAGCTATTGTGGATATAATCTTAATAGATTTTAAAGGAGCAGCTCGACAATCTGATTAGGTCAATTTCACTCCCACGCTTATGACCTCTCCTGGAAATGGCAATGTATTGCAGTCCTAAAGAGACAACTACTGTACCTCAAGTGGAGTCACCGCTAAACCTTTGCCTCAAGGAAGTTGTTTACACTGTTTCGGACGGTCGAACTTAAAGTATTGTTTAATCAAAAAAATGTCTATTCTATTCTATTGCAACTAGGAAACGTTATTTAAAGAGAGATAAAAAAACAAAACAAATATAGTATATTGCTTATGGCGCTCAGTGTTGTGGATCGGCTGTTTTGGTCAGGTGCTGCAGCGTACGCAGTAGTCAGTGTCTTTCTGCTATCAAGATGTGTTTACAGTGCTTATGAAATCGTGAGAGATCCTCTGATAAGCAAACTCTCTGAGGAGTCACTCGCTGGCAGGACAGGTGATGAGAATGACAACGATGAGGAATTATATGCAACAGTATTGTGGTACCTTGCAAGGGATAGTTATTGTATTTGGGTAAGATGTTCACTTTGTATTAACAACAAATAGAACTCTTTCTCTCTCTCTCTCTCTCTCTCCCCCCCCCCCCCCCCCCCTCTCTCTCTCTCTCTCTCCCCCCCCCCCCCCCCCCCCCCCCCTCTCTCTCTCTCTCTCTCCCCCCCCCCCCCCCCCCCCTCTCTCTCTCTCTTTATATATATATATATATATATATAAAGTTGAATATAACATATTTATTGAATACTGTAATATCTTATTTATAGATGACCAATTACTCATTATTCCCATAATTCCCCCCCCCCCCCCCCCCCCACACACACACACACACACAAAATACAGGGCCATGCTGATTGTTCAGTCCCGGCCACATATTTTTGTATTTTTTTTAGAATTACCCTATGATAGGCCTTATTGTTTTGGGACTAAACAATGATTATGGGTCAGAAGGACAAACTGTGAGAACTGATTATGGGTCAGAACTGACACACTATGTGCTGATTGTAGTGGCCTATACATTACATTCCTTATCTCTACAGGTACTTGTGAACACAGTGTGCTGTTTTCTCCTGCTGATGGCAAAATGTATCCAGATTATTGTGTTCGGGGATCTTAGAATAATTGAAAAACAGGTAAACATTTAACAACCGATAATATAATTTAATATAACAATGAAGTCATTGTTTTAGTGTGTTTATGCATACCCAGACTTAACCATGTCTTAACCATGACATGCTAGAATCACATGATCAACGGAACTCACTCAATCTCAGTAAACATTCTGTTATTTGACACTTTCACTCATTGATTAAAGTAATCAAGGCTGACTGTGAATACTACATTTCTACAATGTCATCTGAAACTGAAAACTTGATTTTAAATGATACTGCATCAAAGCCACTAAGTATCAGTGTAAGTCCAAGATGACACAAAGACAAGTTATTGAGAGCACCTTTAATTTGGGGTTTTTGTTATTCTTGCTGTTAGAACCTCAAGGACAAATTCTGGAACTTTATTTTCTACAAGTTCATCTTTGTCTTCGGTGTGCTGAATGTGCAGACAGAGGGAGAGCTGATTATGTGGTGTCTGTGGTTCATTGCACATCTCTTTCTCCAGCTATTGACCCAGCTCTGCAAGGATCGTTTTGAGTATGTAGGTATACAGTATATATGAGCAGTTGAAATCCTGACACCCGATTGTCGAGAGAGAAATACATTGTTTTTCTTGAATATTATAAATTAACTTTTAATTCAGTGTTTTTAATAATTAATAGTTGCCTTACTGTTGGAAGGGGGTTGCTCACACGGGGAACATCATATTTGGAGGTCCTTGACATAAAAGATTTTCAAGACCACTGCTCTCGAGTACTGAAATGTATTTTGTGATGGAAGTAAAAATAACAAACAAAAAAAAAGATTTTTGTTTTATTATCCTTGAGTAGCTAGCAGGAAGTGCAAACTGTCATCTGTTAAACTCAGAAGTACAGTCTGACCACCCAAGTCCATATCAAGTTAAAGTTTAACACTATAAATAGCATTGGAGTCCTCCTTGTTTTTCACAAACACTGATCCTTGTATCCCTAGAGTGATTACTGACTTTGTTATTGGTTTTCAGTTCTAAGCAATAGAGATCACATCTGCTTTCACTTAAACAGCAACATGAGGGTTATGAGGTCACTGTAAAACTGTAACAAAGATTGTGTTGTGCATCTGCAATATGTCATTACACTTAAGACATCTTAGTGGCTTAGTAACTATCTTAGTGCCACAGTGCATTTACATTTACAGTATATCCTGTGACCATGGTGTGTGTGTTTGTATGTGTTTTACAGCTCTCATTCACTCCCACCGCAACTCTAAGCAACCATAAGCATGTGTTGCTCGTGTTGATGTGTTTGCTTGTGTCCTATGGGGGCCTCACTGTATCATGTGGCCATCTGGGTTACTCCAATGGTATGCACACTCTGTCCTTTATGGCAGTTGAAGTAAGTTTGTATATTGTATGTGCATGTGAAAATGTGTGTGTGTGTGTGTGTGTGTATGTGTGTGTGTTCTTATGCATACTGCTTGTGAGCATGTGCATTGTGTATACATTTGTTTTTAAGTGGTACAATTTCTAAATAAGGATTGTTTCTCTCCAGGGTCTAATGGTAATTGTATATATGAGCCATGTAATTATACGGTAAGTCTTTTTCAAGACCTTCCACATCAAACAATATATGTGCCTTAAGTGATATCAGCCATTCGGCTAACAACCACATAGCTGTATAAGAAAGTAGGATGAAAATTAAATATTTTTTAAACTGTCTTGAGACCAGTTTCCTTAAGAGGTACGTTCAAACAAAACACTGTTGGTTAAGCCTTTGACTGATTAGGCTGCAAGGCAACAAGCATCTGCCTTATCTTTTGGATGCAGCCAGAAAGTGTCTCTGGTAATCTAAAAAAGTGTGAGCTACTCTCCTGGCTCTATTTTGCAAGTTTACAAATGGTTATAGCGGAGGCAGGTTTGATTTCTTATGGCACTTTTTTCATTGATATCTATAATGTATAGGGACATGTTATCCATTGTAATCCAAATAAATCATGTACAGCATTTTCAAGTAAACAAACAACTCAAAATTAACAGAATCACAAATTACACCACAGGAAGTCTTTCATTTAAACTGATCTGCTTCTAAAAAGCATATCTACGTGCAGTAATAAATTTTGAGTTTTAATCCTTTGTTCAATTCCCAAACAACTTTGTTTTAAAGTTGTTTGGGACTTGACACACACACACACACACACACACACACACATATATATATATATATATATATATATATATATATATATATATATATATATATATATATATATATACCGTATATATACGTTTATACGTAAGTCCCAAAATACTTGTTTAAAACTCCTTTAATGTATTACTGCACATGCGAGTAAGCCGGTCTATGAACTTTTTTTCTTGTATCCTTATGTGTTTTTTTTTTTTGTTACTGTTTTTCTCTGCTATAAATGACAAGTGATTTTGTTCAGGTGCACAATTCACCTGTATGACTTGAGCTGTGAAGGTTCCTGGGATGATAAAGAGGTCTATATTTATTACACAGACTTTATCAAGGATATGGGCATTCTTTGCCTAGACCTGATGCATCATATTCACATGCTGGTAAGTTATCTTCTTTATACAGTTCTAATCTTCTAAGTTTTATGCAGCCAGTAGTAATAGCAATTCATTTATGAATTTGATAAAGCTTGAACAAAATACAGAGGACAAGTCTCAGTTGCCTCCACTTCTGAGACTGTCAATCCACACATCTTATCAAGTGGCTTGTCGTGCATGACACCGCGGAGACTCAGCATGTGGAGACTCACACTACACTCCGCAATCCACACACAAATTACCACATGCCCCATTGAGAGCAAGAACCGCTAATCACAACCACGAGGAGGTTATCCCATGTGACCCTGCCCTCCTTAGCAACCGGGCCAATTTGATTACTAAAGAGACCTGGCTGGTGTCACTCAGCACACCCTGGATTTGAACTCACGACTCCAGGGGTGGTAGTCATCGTCAATACTCGCTGAGCTACCCAGGGCTCCATGAACAAGATACTATAATTTTATAGCTGTTTTATCACTGTTGAATCATGCTGTGGTACCATCTCTGTCTCTCAATTTCAGCTCTATTGGAATAGTTGGTTCTCCGTTGCTGATTTGATTATATTGATGCAGCTGCGTCTCATGTCTCAGGAATTGCAACACAGATTACTTCGACACAAAATCTACCTGCATATTTTTCATGTTATAGACATCAGGTATGTTTTCTAATAGTTTTAAGCCTTACAGTGAATTTTAATCTGCAGTTGTTAGGTAATTAATTATGTAATCCTAAGGTAATTATTTTGAAGCAATCTATTCAGTATTTTTCGAGAATGTCTGTAAATTTCCAAATTGTAGAGATTGTTATACATACTGAACATGAATTGCCTGACATGTTCATTTAAGTACAGTTACATCCTATGCTGTAGTAGCTGTATTAATGTGCTGCATGCTAGTTTGCTTTGTTTGCAACAGTAAAAGACTAATGTAACAGATGTTGTATGTGCACTCTGTTGTGGTTATTTCCACTGATGAACTGAGAAAAAATGCACGCCTATAAATTCACAATGCCCATTGGCAGGTTTTCCGTGGCTACATTAGAGGAGCTGGCATCTCATGACGACATGTGCGCTATTTGCTTGGAAAAGATGCGCACGGCTTGCAAACTTCCCTGTGGGCACCTCTTTCACATGTAAGGAAATTACCACCTTACATAACAAAAAGAAGGGTTTATTTGATTGCAAGAGAGTAGACTACTTATCCAATATACAGCAAATAATGACCTATCCTTCCATCTAAATATATAATTACCTCCCACATAACACCTGTATGGGTGACTAGCAAGGTATTGACAATAATTCAGATAGCAACGTTCAAATTTATTGGTCTTTCAGATGCTGGTGTCTGTGTGTGTTCTCAGGTCTTGTTTGCGTTCATGGCTGGAGCAGGACATGTCATGTCCCACTTGCAGGATATCTTTCAATATCAGTGCCAGAAGTGGTCATACCACAGATGAGCAGGAGGGGGCATCACTGAGAGGCAGTTTGGGCCCTGCTACTGAGCCAAGCCCAAACAGCTCTAATCATTCACCTCAATCACTTTCAGTTTAATGGTACAGCCAGTAAACATTTTACACAATGCAATGTAACCACTTATTTGTTTCTCTCCTTAATTGCCTTAATGGCATTGTGGTCACACAATGAATATATAACAGATCATCCAAAAGCATAAAGTCATCTTTAGACTCCCCCTTACACTGCATAATTCTATTTCTAAATAGGCTGTTGATGTACAGGGAAATTTACAATGTTTTGTTACATTTATTAACAAAATGTTTGCCTCTGCATTTAATATTTTAATCATATTATAGCAGTTGTGCTATTTATTTGTTATGGTGTCCATTTGAATTCCCTAGCCGTATAAAATTTTTCCATTTCACAGGTTCTCATATTGCTAGCTGGCTGCCTGGATTTTCAATTGAATTTGTGCAATCTACTAGTATTTCTTCTACAGACAGACCACTCACAGGTAAATGCTGTGTGAATGTAAGAGTGTCAGACATTATAATGCTTTGATCCACTTTGCCCTTTTTACAGTAATTTGTTTTCTGGTGATGTAGTTATTTTTTATTTTTCAACCACTTAGGGATGAGGTAAATATTTTATCAGTCCTTCATGCTTCATTTCATTAACATTGCCTTTTTCAGGTTCACCTGGAGGAAGAGTTGTTTTATAGATCTACCTGAGGAGTCATTGCAAGATTTTAAACCAACAAATGAAGAAAAACCTGCAGTGACAGCATTTTGAGAAACCTGAGCAGTGTTAAAAGAGTGAAACATCTGCTTAAAATCGATGGAAGTCTTTGAAAGATAAAGACTGTGCAACACGAAATGTCTACAAGTGGAAGTTAAATATAGAAATATTGAAAGTGTGTATTTTCAACACAGTGACTAGTGGCTGTAATATGACTGTTATTTGGGCATAGTCTCGCTATTCCACAATTGATAAAAACAGTAAGGTCATCCGTTTGACATTTTCCCTAAGAAATTGAAATATTGTATTAAATAGTGCATTCTGTTTTTAATGTGCTTTTAAAAAATGTAATTATAGTAAGGTCATGAGAAGCAGATGCTATTCATGATGATGCTATTCATGAAAAATGTAACTTATATGCCTCCTATATTTACAACTTAAAGTTAGCCTATTTTTCAAGCATGTAATAAATGTTTCCTTGCCCTTCGTGTCATGTCAGGCCATGTCCTAAAGTCATGCAATACTTAAATACAGTATGTACTGTAAATTGGATGGCTTTGATGTGGAGAGCTTTATTAACTGTTGACACTTGTTACAGGTTTAAGCCCAAGTGCTCCTACAGAGAGCATCATGCACTACAATTAACATCCAAACAAGAAAGACTTGACTGAAAATATCTGTAGGCCTAGTCTGTTTCTAAAAACATAATAATCAGGTCATCTTTTGTTTTGTTTTTTACATTTGTTATATTTTTGGTATTTTTATATTAGCTTTTAATTTGGCAGCGCTATTTATTATTTGTATATTATGTGATAAAGTCTGGAAGAATATTTGTCTTGCTCAAATGTGCAAGCAATTACCGTCCACCTGGCTGTGTTTATGTGCATCAAAGCACGCAGAAGAGGGCGACATTTCTCCGATGGGCAAAACGCTTTACTGTAAACTGAGATAAGCTCTTAGTGCAACACACGGGCAAGTCCGTATATTGTGAAATTCCACAAGGAAGATCAGTTTACAGACGCATTACCACGTAGTCTAAATATCTCTCCATATCGATCATTACTTTTAGGCAAGCATCCAATCGCGGTGAGTAATAGTGTTGATATTTATAATATAATGTGTCTTTTAGATACTCTAAATAGACATCAGGTTTGGCGTTTCGGGCGTGTTTGATGCTGTTTTGAAAGCTGTGTATGACATAACGGAGTTAGGGAGACTGGGGCTATTTGTTACAATTTGTACCCCCAATAAAGTCGGAGTAAGGTATGTTATGGTGTTACTGACATAGCTGACACTGATTTGAGAAGAATACTTTTTTTATAGAAAAAAAACGAAGTACTTAACGAAATCAAGTATAAAATGAATTAAAAATACTAGTATCTAAATTTACATGTCAATATCTACTTTTTAGTGGCTTTTCAGTAATGTTTAGGAATATTCCGGCATCAGTACAAGATAAAAGGTTAGTTCACCCAAAAATAAAAATTCTCATCATTTACTCACCCTCATGCCATCCCAGATTTTTGACTTTCTTCTGCCGAACAAAAAACGAAGATTTTTAGAGGAATATCTTAGCTCTAATTCAATGCAAGTGAATAGTGACCAAAACTCCAAAAGATACAGAAAGGAGATAACGTCAGCATAAAATTAATCCATACGACTCCAGTGGTTTAATCAGTGTATTCTGAAGTGATCCAGTTGGTATTGGGTGAGTCTCTAGGCATGATCATGATTGAAAGCTCGATTACACCTCATTTTGGGGTGAACTGTCCCTTTAAGCTCAATCCACATTATTTGTGGCATAATGTTGGTTACCACAAAAATAATTTCAACTGATCCCTTCCTTTTCTTTAAGAAGCAAAAATGACAAGAATGGGGCATTTTTTGGAGGGTTTAAAAGGCAGAAATGTGAATCTTATAAGTTTATAAAAGCACTTAAATTATTCTCTTAAAACTTGTATTATTTGAGCTGTAATGTAGTTTAAATCATAATCTTTACAGTCATTTTAGTGTTTGCTGAAATTACATCATCATGGCAAAGTTGAAAAGGTTAGCAAGTGATTTTATCACACTAAAGTCATGTTAACACACATATTGTTTATGTTTTGTGTCTATACTTTTGAAACAGTATCTTAAGGTTTATGGATTGGCCACATTTACTTCCATTGCAAGTGCCTCACTTGAACCCAGATTTTTGCTGTTTTTAAAGAAAAGTCACAAAAAAATTGTGGTAATCAGCATTGTGCCACACATGCTGTTGAATGAGCTTAACTTGTATTGAACCCTGAATATACCTTTAACAGTAAAAAAAAACAAAAAAACAGAACAATGAATGAAACAGAATCAATGTCACTTTTAGATTCTCTCATTTCAGTGTGCGTCACGACCAGCTTGTTTCAAGCGTAACATAAAAGAGGGATCAGACAACAAAGTCTAATCAATACAAATGGTTTTATTTTAAACAAATTCCATAACAACCAATAATTAATAAACATACAGTGCATTCGGAAAGTATTCACAGTGCTTCAGTTTTTCCACATTTTGTTATATTACAGCCTTATTCCAAAATGGATTAAAGTCATTATTTTCCTCAAAATTCTACAAACAATACCCCATAATGACAATACGAAAGAGGTTTGTTTGAAATCTTAAAAATAAAAAACGAAAATCACATGTGCATAAGTACTTACAGCCTTTGCTCAATACTTTGTTGAAGCACCTTTGGCACCAATTACAGCCTCAAGTCTTTTAGTGTATGATTGTACAAGCTTGGCACACCTATTTTTGGGCAGTTTCTCCTATTCTTCTTTGCAGGACCTCTCAAGCTCCATCAGGTCAGATGGGGAGCATCAGTGCACAGACATTTTCAGATCTCTCCAGAGATGTTCATTCAGGTTCAAGTCTGGGCTCTGGCTGGGCCACTCAAGGACATTCACAGTGTTGTCCTGTAGCCACTCCTTTGTTATCTTGGCTGTGTGCTTAGGTTCATTGTCCTGCTGGAAGATGAACCTTCGCCCCAGTCTGAGGTCCAGAGCACTCTGGAGCAGGTTTTCGTCAAGGATGGCTCTGTACATTGCTGCATTAATCTTTCCCTCAATCCTGACTAGTCTCCCAGTTCCTGCCGCTGAAAGACATCCCCACAGCATGATGCTGCCACCACCATGCTTCACTGTAGGGATGGTATTGGCTAGGAGATGAGCAGTTCCTGGACATGATGCTGCCTTTCAGGCCAAAGAGTTCAATCTTTGTTTCATCAGACCAGAGAATTTTGTTTCTCATGGTCTGAGAGTCCTTCAGGTGCCTTTTGGCAAACTCCAGGCGGGCTGTCATGTGCCTTTTACTGAGGAGTGGCTTCCGTCTGGCCACTCTACCATACAGGCCTGATTGGTGGAGAGATGGTTGTTCATCTGGAAGGTTCTCATCTCTCCACAGAGAAACGCTGGAGCTCTGTCAGATTGACCATCGGGTTCTTGGTCACCTCCCTGACTAAGGCCCTTCTCCCCCGATTGCTCTGTCCAGCTCTTGGAAGTGTCCTGGTGGTTTCAAACTTCTCCCATTTACGGATGATGGAGGCCACTGTGCTCATTGGGACCTTAAATGCTGCAGAAATTTTTCTGTACCCTTCCCCAGATCTGTGCCTCAATACAATCCTGTCTCGGAGATCTACAGACAATTCCTTGGGCTTCATGGCTTGGATTGTGCTCTGACATGCACTGTTAACTGTGGGACCTTATATAGACAGGTGTGTGCCTTTCCAAATCATGTCCAATCAACTGAATTTACCACAGGTGGACTCCAATCAAGTTATAGAAATATCTCAAGGATGATCAGTGGAAACATGATGCACCTAAGCTCAATTTTGAGTGTCATGGCAAAGGCTGTGAATACTTATCTACATGTGATTTTTTTTTTGTTTTTTATTTGTAATAAATTTCCAAAGATTCCAAACAAACTTCTTTCATGTTGTCATTATGGGGTATTGTTTATAGAATTCTGAGGAAAGTAACTAATTTAATAAATTTTGGAATAAGGCTGTAACATAAGAAAATGTGGAAAAAGTGAAGCGCTGTGAATTCTTTCCAGATGCACTGTAAGTCTAGGGATAATTAAGTAAAAACAAAGAGTTAACAAACAATATAACTATGACAAAATCTCTTTGCTACATGATATATGAAAAACATAAGCAAAATAAGAAGTGTCAGTAAGGTCTTACATACTGAGTAAGAGCCACTCCTAAGAAAAACTATCCCACAGAGAATGTCTCCCCCAAATAACACACAACTCTCTTATATTCTCAAATTATATATTAACATGAGGAAACCAATCAAAAACTCCCACGCTCTGCTCCAACAGAATCAGGAGGACACTCAGGGTCGTCACACCTCCCACTGTAATTTTGCACTCAATTTTGCTTTCAAAATCCTGGGCCCTTGGACCCAGAGAGAAAAAAAAAAAAATAGGAGAAAAGGGAAAGAAAGGATGCCCAACACTAATGGGACATCTTTCATCTTGGAGATCCAAGATGGTGGCACGGTAGCACGCTGCGGCCGCTCCGGATCCAAAATGGTGCTATTTTTGTTAAATAACCCAGCTTTTGCGGCATATGGACATCGGAGCAACCGGTGTTCATGTCTACCATCACCAGACACTGCTCAAATATAGGATTCATGCAACAACCAAGTTGCATGATGACCTGCGGGAGGCGCTACGCGAACAAGGCTTGCTGCGGAGACCAGGCCTCCTGTCCTCAGTGCCGCCTGATGCCGGTGGCTGGGGGAGAGGACGTCGTAAGCGGTGTGTGAGGAAGCGGAAGCATGGCAAGAGGGCGGGGGTCCATGCTAGGCAAAAAACAAACCCTAGCCGGCCGGCTCTTCCGTCTATCCTGCTTTCAAATGTTTACTCTCTGGACATTAAACTGGACTACATCCGACTCCAGCAGGCTATGCAACGTGAGTTTAGAGACTGCTGCGTCTTTGTTTTCACAGAGACGTGGCTCAGCGACAGAGTTCCAGACGCCGCCATTCAGCTAGACAGCTCGCCTCGTTTCGTGCCGACAGAAATGCAGCTCTGTGCAGTAAGACTCGCTGTGGTGGCTTGTGTGTTTACATCAACACGGAATGGTGCCAGAACTCTATGCTAGTCTCTAGCTACTGCTCATCGCTGGTGGAGCTTGTGACTGTTAGATGCAGACCTTTTTATTTACCACAGGAATTCACCACTGTTATCATAAATGGAGTTTACATTCCCCCCAGCGCTAACGCTAAGGAAGCACTCTGTGAACTGTATGGGCTATGAGCGAACTGCAGAACGCTCACCCTGATGGATTGTTTATTGACGCCGGAGATTTCAACCATGCGAATCTCAAGACAGTGCTCCCTAAATTCCATCAGTATGTGGACTTTGCAACGAGAGGGGCGAACGCACTTGATCTTGTTTACACAAACATCCCAGGCAGGTACCGGGCGGAGCCCCGCCCCCACCTCGGCTACTCAGACCACATCTCTGTTATGCTAATTCCAGCATACAGACCGCTCATCAGACGCACAAAACTGCTTCAGAAGCAGGTGAAAATCTGGCCAGCAGGAGCCATCTCTGCTCTTCAGGACTGTTTTGAGTGTACTGACTGGCACATGTTCAGGGAGGCTGCAACATATAGCAACTCTACAAACTTGGAGGAATACACAGCATCAGTGACCAGCTACATCAGCAAGTGCATTGATGATGTCACTTTCTCCAAGACCATCACCACACGCTCCAACCAGAAGCCGTGGATGACTGCAGAGGTGCGCGCACTGCTGAGGACCCAAGACTCCGCCTTCAGAGCAGTCGACAAGGCAGCCCTAAGAACACCGAGGTCCAAACTGTCCCGGGCCATCAGAGAGGCTAAGCGTGCACACGCCCAGAGAATCCACAGTCACTTCCAGGACAGTGGTGACACGCGGCGCATGTGGCAGGGCATCCAGGCCATCACCACCTACAGGACAACATCAGTTGCCTGTGACAAAGATGCCTCCCTTCCAGATGCGCTGAACGACTTCTACGCTCGGTTTGAAGTGCAGAACGATGTGGTGGCGAGGAAGACCACCCCTCCTCCCAACGACCAGGTGCTCTGTCTTACCACGGCTGATGTGAGGAAAACCCTATGTAGAGTCAACCCATGGAAGGCTGCTGGACCAGACAACATTCCTGGCAGAGTGCTCAGAAGATGTGCAGACCATTGTGAGACTTTAGTAGAACATAATATGAACTGTTGTGTATTGGTATATTACATTTTATGTCAACAAAACAACTGTCCTATTCTCTCTCCTTCCAAAAGGTGTTTAATATTAACATTAGTTTAACATTATGTACACACATACATTCCCTCTCAACACACACACATTCAACATACACTTTCACCTCTTGCTGTCTATCTGGTGTCCTTCACATTACTTGTTGTTATATTTCACTCTCTCATCACTTGCTGTTGTTCTCATCACTTAATGTTGTCTCTCATCACTTGCTGTTGTGTCTCTCATCAATTGCTGTTGTGTCTCTCATCACTTAATGTTGTGTCTCTCATCACTTGCTGTTGTGTCTCTCAACACTTAATGTTGTCTCTCATCACTTAATGTTGTCTCTCTCATTGAGAACTCTCTCATTGAATCATCTGTTATTTAAAAGAACAGATACAGCACATAACTTATTGCAAATCAGCTTCAAACATCTAATTCATCAAGTGCTACATATTTCAAACTGTAGACCAATACCATTGAAGAAAATGTATTGGGAAGAGCAGATCAGTGGGATTGCCTAAGCCAAAGCACAATGAAATAAGGCAACTTATGATTTTGGGGGTTTACATAGGCTATTGTACGGTTTCATATTTGTCAGTCAACTTTTCAAAATTTGGGGCTCTACTTAAAACATTCGGGGCTGAGGCCCCGGCAAAATCGGCTGACACCGCGTCTGGGAACACTGACATTGTTCTGTCTCTTTGAGCTTAACAAATTGGTCAAAGGGGCAACTACATTCTCAAAGTTATGACAAAGCCTCTATAGTAACCCACCATCCCAAGAAATCATCATAACTCATGACGGGTAGCTGATATGGGAAAACTACAGATAGCATCAACTTTAGTTGACTATAGGTTTTACACAACCACAGCCAACCACCTTACCCAAATATGTCACAGTGGTCTTTCCAAATTCACACTTGGTAAGGTTTATCGTTAAGTTAGCTTTAACAGACACACAAAAAGTTCTATAATTTAATCAAGGTGTTCAGACCAAGAAGAACTACACAGAATGACATTGTCCAGGTAAGCCTCACACCTTGTCAACCCAGACAACATGTGATTGACTAAATTCTGAAATGTAGTGGGAGCATTTCTGACCCTAAAAGGCATACATGTGTACTACAGAAACCTATCAGTTGTAAAAAAAAAAAAAAAAAAAAAAAGCAGATAGTTCTTTAGCATGAGATGTCAATGGCACTTGCCAATAACCTTTCAGGAGGTCAAATTTTGCTGATCAATTGTGCAGAGCCATCATGTTCAACACAATCATCAATACTAGGCAAAGAGTTACAATCAGGTTTTGTAAAGGAATTGAGCTTCCTGTAGTCGATGCAAAAATGATACAAATTATCGGGTTTATTCAATAAAATACATGAAGAGCTCCAAGAACTAAAACTGGGTTCTGCCAAGTTATGAGCAAGTAAATACTCCACCTCTTTCTGAAGTATTTTTCTTTTTATAGGGTTTATACGATATGCATGTTGTTTCACTGGTTGAGCCACACCAACATCAATGTCATGCTCAATGAAAAGAGTTTGAGTCGGAACATCCGAAAAGAGAGAGAGAAACAAACTTACCAACTTAATTATATCGGTCTTCTCTGACTCAGACAAATGAGACATATGGTGAGCCAAGTTAGCAAGAACTTCAGAATTATTAAGTTGCCCTTTCACTTCTCCTTGAGAAGGACATTTCATCTCCTCTTGATTGCCAGCCATCTCTACAGATACTTCAGAATCACTTAGATCTACAGTTTCAATAGTTATTAGAAAATAGGTCCAGCAAACCTAGCCTGAAAAGGACAAGTTGGAACAGGTAACAACGCCAGCACTTGATTATCAATTTGAACATTTCTAGACTTGACTTTGCGATCAAACAACCTCTGTATCTTTCCCTGAGACACCTAATTTTCGTAGAGAAATAGCTCTGGCTTCATAGAGTCAATAACTGTAACTACCTACATAGTCTAAAACATTCTCAGGTGGGTCAAAAGTTGTCCACTCCTCTGCCAAGACAGCAATAGGGCCTCTAACAGTGTGACCAAACACTAACTCATTAGGGCTAAAACTGCTCTATTGTACAACCTCACAAATAGCTAGCAACATCTAAGGAAGTCCTTCCTCCCAGTCACAATCAAGTTCAACACAATAAGTCTGATGGAATCTTTCCAGCCCTCTCTGACTCTGAGGGTGATAAGCACTTGAGATATTGTGTTTAACTTTAAGTTGTCGCATGACTTTAGAGAAGTGTTGAGACAAAGTTCGATCAGACTGAATGGTTTTTGGGATGTTGAAAATAGACATAAAACTCGTTAAAGCCTTTAAAATAGCTTTGGTAGTAATTGATCTCAGGGGATAAGCTGCAGGATAATGTGTAGACTGACACATTACAGTGAATAAATAAGCATGTCCAACCTTAGATTGTGGTAAAGGAGCAACACAATCGATAATCAGGTGTTTAAAAGGGGTGGTAACTGCAGCAATAGGCTGTAGAGGAAACTGTGGAACTTTTTGATTTGGCTTTCCGGTCATTTGACAAGTATGGCAGGACCATATAGCTAATCACATCTCTCTTGATTCTAGGCCAATGACATTTACTCAGAGCTCTATCATATGTATTTGTACCCCCATATGACCAGCAATGCCCTGATGTGATAGCTGTAAGATGGCTTAACGAAAATTAAGAGGAGCCACAATTTGGATCCTAGTATCAAGTGAAAATTCAGAGCTCATAGTTTGTTGTTTATAAAGTAATCCATCTTGGAGGAAGTAGAAGGTAGATGAAGACTTGTCTCCCACTTCACGAGCTAAAGAGAACAATTCTTGAAGAGTATAATCCCCTCGCCTGGAGCTTTGACGTGTGGCTAACGCTTTCCAACCCGTCGCTGTGGCTGGCCAGGACCATCCGTCTCAGCTACGCGATTCAGTTTGGCAGGCGCCCATCCCATTTCAGCAGCGTCCACTTCACTTCAGTGCAGGCGAGAACACTGCCACCCTGTGTGCGGATATCTTGACCCTTCTTTGCAAGGGCGCAATAGAGCCTGTCCCTCCAGCCAAGATGAGGAAAGGGTTCTACAGCCCTTACTTCATCATGCCAAAGAAAGGTGGTGGGTTGCGGTCAGTCTTTGACCTTCGAGTTCTGAACCGGGCCTTACACAGATTCCCGTTCAAGAAAAACATTTTGACGTGCATCCGGCATCAAGATTGGTCCAGCATAAAGATTGATTCACGGTTTCCCAGGGTCAACTGGGAAAAGAGCAAGCTCTCCCCGGTTCAGAGCATCTCTTTTCTCGGCATGGAGTTAGACTCATTGTTGATGATTGCGTGCCTCAGAAGCGAGTACACGCCTCAGAAGCGAGTACACAACTTATTTTAATCAGCCCTTGGACAGACCTTGCATTTCTACAGGCAGGAGTTCCCCTACAGCAAGTGTCCAGACACGTCGTGGTCACCAAAGACACTTCCAAGTCAGGCTGGGGCACCGTGTGCAATGGGCACGTAGCTGCTGGTTCCTGGACAGGACCATGGCTGTGTTGGCACATCAACAGCCTAGAGTTAATGGCTGTACTGCTTGCCCTGTGGTGGCTATTGCCATTGATCCGGGGCAAGCACACATTGGTCCTGTTCAACACTTAAGTGGTCTACCGCCCGCAGTGGTAAACATGATCACTCAGGCCAGGGCTCCTTCAAAAAGGCAGCTGTATTCCATGAAGTGGTATGTGTTCACTAAGTGGTGTTCTTCCCGTATCGAAGACCCCCAGAAATGCTTAGTCGGGTCAGTGCTTTCCTTCCTACAGGAGAAGCTGGAGGGGTGGCTGTTCCCCTCCATCCTGAAGGTTTACGTAGCTGCTACAGCAGCGCACCATGACGCAGTTGATGGTAAGTCCCTTGGTAAGCACAACCTGATCATCAGGTTCCTGAGAGGCGCCAGGGGGCTTAATCCTCCTAGGCCGTGCCTCTTTCCCTCATGGGACCTCTCCGTGGTCCTGTTGGGCCTTCTGAGAGCCCCATTCGAGCCCCTAGAGTCAGTCGAGTTAAAGGCCGTCTCATTAAAGACCGCCCTCCTGACCGTGCTCACTTACATCAAGAGAGTCGAGGACCTGCAAGTGTTCTCTGTCAGCAAAATATGCCTGGAGTTTAATTCGTTCCTACCAGGCCCAGGCCATGCCCACCCCCTTGTGGGTTCGAGTACACTTTACTAGGAGTGTGGCATATTCGTGGGCAATGGCCAATGGTACCTCTCTAGCAGACAAAAGAAATGGGGAACTGTTTCTTCAACAAAACCACAAAATGAGAAAGTTTCATAAATGATTTGATTTAACCTTATGCTTTTCTTTTTTTTTCTGTGTATATAATCCGCAAATCCATAATATTGTTTTCTGTTGTTATGATTGTTCATTGTAAAAGATACAACCATGCTTAATTTCCCTGATCGTTTATGTATGTATGTATATATAAGTTCTGCAATAAAAAAAAAATCTATAGCTAATGCTTCACATATATCTAGAGATGTGCGTGATAACCATGCATCAAATGATTATGTTTCATATAGAGTAGAGGTGCTTATTGATGTTTTAGGAGAGCTGTAGGCCGGTATGAATGTCGAAGCACATCCTGGATTGTTAGACTCTCTGCAAAACGTTTCCCTGCATATTCTAAATCTGTGCGAGTCAGAGGGTGCTAAGGTTGGACGTCCATCTTATTTGCTTTCGATAAGTACTATTGAGCTCTCAACCAATGATGCACTGGAGCTATGCAAGGACCGCCTCCCTCATTTCCATGTTGCACACAGAAAAGTAAAAATAAATTCATATATAAATAAATAAATATATATGGGAATATATAAATATGGAAATAAATATATGTGGGAATAAATATATATAAAAAATAAATGAACACATAAATAAAACAATTTTAAATAATGAAAAAATAATGAATAAATAAAAATAAAATTAAAAATAAATATAGAAATTAATAAAAGAATAAAGTCATACAATAATAAATTTAGGAATAAATGTTATTAAAAACTAATTTATTTTATTTATTTTTTTATTATTACATTTATTTTGTTATTATTTTTGCAGATTTGGGCCTCCATAATTTCTGTCCGCAGACTGACGCTTACTGGATGTTTTTGGTTTTTTGAACCATTCTCTTTACACTCTAGAGACTGTTGTGTGTGAAAATCCCAGTAGATCAGCAGATACAGAAATACTCAAACCAGCCCGTCTGGCACCAACAATCATGCCACGGTTGAAATCACTGACATCACATTTTTTTTCCCCATTCTGATGGTTGATGTGAACATTAACTAAAGCTCCTAACCCATAGCTAATTTTATGCTTTATACTGATGCCACGTGATTGGCTGAATAGATAATCTCTTGAATAAGTAGGTGAACAGGTGTAAAAGTGCAAATGAATGTATAGTTGTTTAAATGTTGGCTGATTTAAACGTTTTACTTTAGTTCATAACATGCAATGTGTCTCTGTACAAAGTGGAAAAAAAAAAGGACGGAGTGCATTTTTTATAATAATGATTTATTTCCATTTACACATAATATCACTTATTTTTAGTTTCAGCATCATAGGATGTTAATATTCAAAGAGGCAAGCATCAGTGGCCCATGGATACGCTGGATTATATGCACCCTTCTCTCACTTCATCATGGAGTAATATCTGAAACCAGTAGAGCACTGGATATAATGACAAAATATCCACTAATTGATGGGTAAGACTTACTTTTATGTACAGTATATTACTCTGTGCATTAAACAAATTCATGAGAAAATTAATATATAGAATACTGGATGATGAATGAGTCTGTACACCTAACTCAGAAAACACCATAAATAAAAATGACATTGTGACATTTTTTATTTATTTGTTTTTACAATTAATACTGCTTATCTTTCTCTTCACTTAGGCACAATGACCTGGCACTGCGTCTGAGAATACAGTATAACAACAAACTGAGCCTGGTCAATCCGCAAAATATTCCTAATGTGGCTACAGATATCACACGTCTCACTGCTGGTCATGTTGGAGGACAGGTAACTTTTTCTGGTTGACCCAAACAATTTTTTTTAACTGTTTTATACAGTCATCTGCTTGTTTTAGTAACTATAATTTATATACCATTTAGAAATCCTAATATACTTATTGGACATAGAGGGTCAGCCTTAGCATTTTGGGGTCCTAGGTAGATTTTCAAAATGGATCCCCCCTACCTTATAGTGCACCTATCCAAACACACCCAGCAACAATAACTAAGAAAGTTTCAATTGTGCAAATAAACTATAGGTCTATTTGTTATAGATGTTGCATAAATGTTAAAAATGCAAAACTATCAACTGGAGTTTAGCAGCACTGGTATACAGGTATCTACTTCAGTAGTACAAAAAAGCAAGAAAATAATTTTTAAACATACAAACATATTACATGCAAAAATTAATAAATATATTTAAAGGTGTAATATGTAACAATTTTCATGTAATATTCACTTTTTTTTGCCAATGTGTGAACGCTTGTAACACAACTTAAAAAAATTACCCCTTCCCGGACTTCCTAAGTTGCCTATTAAAGCCTGTAGACAGATTTTCATGCGAAGGAAGTGTCTCGCTTTTGCCAGGAAAATCCAAAGAATGTGACGTTTATGTGCACTCCTGAGAGCCTTGCCTCAGTGCTTCTCTTCCGCTATATAACAGCGACAACAAAATGCAACACTAGGTAACGTTAACTTAGAGATGGAATCCAGCAAACGTCCGGCTCTCAGCACAACACCGACTCCTACACAAACTCAGAGTTATCCAAAAAAAAAAAAAAATGAAAAAACAAAAAAAAATAAAAACATTTATCCACTGAATCCCGTCTGGCTAAGCCGAAACATGATCATGGTCGAGCAAAAACTAGAGTGAACATCGGCAGGGCATTTGATTCCTGGAGTGATCTTCGTCCGGTTTTGGACGAAGATGGCTGCAGTTCACTTAACGGCCACAAATTTGATTAATAACAAGGGTTTCTGAATCTTACAAACTGTACCTTTAATGAATTTATTTGGAAATGAATAAGAAATAATTAAATTAGCAAATTAAGGTATGGTAGGCTACAGTTGATGATATTTACAATTGCTGTAAATAGTGACATATGCTATTTGCTCACTGGTGTATAATAAAACAGTATATTATACAACAACATCAGTGTAGCCAATGTAGTATTAGTATTGTGACTGAACTTAACTACATCGCCGGCAGTGGGAAGAAATGCACTTGATGTGTCATGTAATTGTACCATGTCACTGCTGTCTTTAAATACCGAGTGAAATTGGTAGAAGGTGGATTTGAAACTGAATCGCACACACAACTAACCAAATGTCTTACTAATGTCGCCATATCAAATCTTAGGCTGTGGAAGGTTAAATTCACATACTTATCTTTCTATTTCTTTTTTTTTTAAGCATATACAATAATTGAAATAGTTTTGATGGATTCCATCAGATTATTGGTGTGCATATAGCCTGGCTGTGTGCCAAGTATATATTTACACTTATATTTATTGCTAATAATTATTTGGCTATACCAAACCAGTGGTAGTGGGGCCCCTGGTACAGCGGGGGCCCTATACTGCTGCATATGTCGCTTAATAGACAGGGCCAGCACTGGACCTCTAAAAGACAGACCAAAAGGACCAAAGTTGTTCTGCCCCTGACTACCCAAAGTCTATTTGATTTTATTTATTTGACAAGGTTTACAAAATGTAC